>OU342742.1:5966214-6587641 GCA_910589775.1 Avena eriantha | reverse complement strand
CAGAACCATGCTGTCATGGGGAACGCTTTCAACATTGCACGGGTACTTTGTACCTAGTTGATATCATGCTCTTTTGTCTATGGATGTCGTTCGGTGTGAAATGAAAGGGGAGCTTGTAAGTCCATGGAGTTATGTATATGTGTTAGAGAAATGCCTGCGCCGCTGGTATAATCCATGCTGACATGGTGGAAACCTGCAGCGTAACCATAATGAGCTGTCTATGAAGCATTCTTCTTATAAAAAAGAGTCCTATATTGAGAAAAGGAGAAAGAGAAAAAATGAGATTATGAAAAGAGGAAAGAGAGAAAAAGCACAATATTCCCATGGTAAATAAGAAGATCGCTGAGATGCTCGTTGTCTGCTTGCCTTGCCATTTTGATATGGGGATTCTTCTGTATCATCGGGCAAGGGGTACCCCGTTGGCGGTTCTCTATGATACACATGTACTTACAATGACAAGAACTTACCGGTGACCAAACTTGAGTAGCATGAGGAGCGGGCCCTCGTATTCAAGGGACATGAGATTTCTAACTTATACTTCGTCAAGCATGTACACCATGATAGGGGCAATGAGAGCTGAAAGCTATAAGTACCATAATTTTTGGAAGCTCTTTATGAACTTGAATCTCTGCTCCCTTCTATGAAGGCCCTTCTTCCACCTATATATTGAGTCTCCACCTTCTATCTTTATGCACCTACTTTGAGAGCATAGTGGCCATTCTTAGTTCTATCTGCATTGTCCCAAGCCTTGTTGATTGATGCATAGCTTCGATATTGATTGTTTTAAACTATTTGTATCTAGTCACTCTTATGAACTTTGAAGGTGTCCTATGCATTTATGTTTACTACTCTATGAGGGACAAGCTGAATACTATTATGCTATGTTTTCTTTATGTGAAACAAACAAACGACTTGCAAAGCATTGTTATTCATGAATCTTTTGTTTGTGCCTTTTCATGTTGCATCATAGTTTGTTTGTCTTATTGCTAGAACTTTGTCTTTCATGTTATGATTGAAGTACTATGATCCTAGCGTTGAATGTTTTAAAAATACTTTGATCAAGTCTTTGATGGTGCATGTCACCTCAAAAATTATTCTTTCTTTTATCACTTACCTACTTGAGGACGAGCAGGAGTTAAGCTTGGGGATGTTGATACATTGCAAATGTATCTATAATTTTAGATGTTCCATGCTTGGTTTATCTACTTTCTTGTGTTTTGTCCACACTTTGGAGTAATTTTCATATGATTTCTTGGACTAACCTATTAACAAGAGCCACAGTGTCAGTTGCCTATTTTCTGCTGTTTTGGTTCCAAGAAAGTCAGAAAATGAATATTCTCGGAACTGGACGGGACAAAAGCCAAAGTTCCTATTTTACCGGAAGAATCCCGGAGCCAGAATACGAGACGGAGGAGGGCCAAGGCTTGGCCACAATCCCCCAGGTGCGGGTACACCCAGGCCACGCCAGGGCATGGTGTGGGCCCCCTGGCTAGCCACCGACCTTGCCTCCTTCGCCTATATATTCCTCCCGAGGCAAAAAAAACCCTAAATCGTCGATCAGAAATCCACAAAAAGTTCCGCAGCACCTCCGCCACCAAAGGGGAGATTCGGGGGACACAAAGTCTCTATTCCGGCACCCTGCCGGGACGGGGAAGTGCCCCCGAAGCCATCTCCATCGATCTCCACCACCATCTCCATCACCATTGCTGATTCCCATGATGAGGAGGGAGTAGTTCTCTCTCGAGGCTAAGGGTTCTACCAGTAGCTATGTGTTCATCTCTCTCTCTCTCTATGCATGATCATATTGTGATCATGAGTTTTTTAATCAAGTAGATCTACCTTGCTACTCAAGTGCTTTAATAGATCTCGGCTCTCCCCATGTGTGTGAAAGTGACAGCATGCACACCATGGTGGCACTTAGGCTAGAGATTACAAATACTTGTTATGAGTTATATTTGTAGTTGGATGTCTTTATGAAATTGTGGTGTTTGTTGGAACCATCTAGTGCTCAAGGTGACAGTGTGGGGTTATCTAGATGGGAAAGGCTTGCTTTGAGGTGTGTTGTTATAGCCCTACCATCGATTAGAGTGTCCAAACGGAGAGTAGTTAAGAGTAGTATCATAAAGACAAGCTATTTATATGAGAGTGTTCACTAGTGAAAGTATGATACCTAGGCCTTGTTTCTTAGCATTGAAACACCGTTTGCTACTAGATCTGTTACATATTTGCTTGCTTCCATCTTTATTTCAGTTTTACTTTAGTCTTTTCCACGCCGTAAAGTTATTTTCTATCATCGTTACCGCTTATAATTATCCATACCACTTGTATTTCACTATCTCTTCGCTGAACTAGTGCACCTATACACCTGACAAGTGTATTGGGTGTGTTGGGGACACAAGAGACTTCTTGTATCTTGATTGCAGGATTGCTTGAGAGGGAATACCTTTGACCACTTCCTCCCTGAGTTCGATAAACCTTGTGTGATCCACTTAAGGGAAAATTTGCTAATGTTCTACAAACCTCTGCACTTGGAGGCCCAACAACTGTCTACAAGAATGGAAGTGCGTACACATCAGTAGGTATTACAACAGATCAAGTCAAGAAGAAGTTATTCTCATTATCACTAAAAGGAAGATCTGAGGAATGGTATAAGCTGCTGAAGAATGGCCAATCTCTTGAATGGTAGGAAATAGTGCCTCTCTTTTATTCAAAATTGTATCCTCCTAGTGAGATTCATAAAGATCAGAATCAAATATACAACTATTGGCCTCTTGATGGAGAGAGTACAGCTCAAGCTTGGGGGAGACTGAAGTTACTAATGCTCAAATATCCTATTCATGAGCTTTCAATAATATTATTATCAATAACTTTTATGCAAGGCTTTCTCTTCATGATAAGGATTTATTGGATGGCTCTTGTGCTAGATCATTTACACGCATGGAAGAAGAAGATAAATGGGATCTTCTAGACCATATTCAAGATAATGCTGAAGCATGGGAGAATGATAAAGGAAGAAAGTCAGGTATAAATTATGATGAATGCATTGAATATTTTATGTGAACTGATGACTTTTAGAATATTAAAAATGCTTAGGGCCTTGATTCTCAAGTTATTACAAATTGTTTTAAGGCTTTTGCCTCTTATATTGAAATTCTGAAAAAGGAATGGAACAAGTATCATGCACCATATAAAGATATTGTTGATTATGTTCCTGTTAGAAGTACTGAATTTTGCACTATTGATCACATCTTACTTGAACCTTATATTGAGAAAATACCCTTCCAGGATAAGGTAAAGGAGCATCCTATGATAACTAGTGTAATTAATAAAAGTACAAAGAGAACTATAAAACATGATGAACAAATAAACATTGAACCTACAGTAGCAATTGTGAAAGACCTAGTCACTAAAAGTATAGAAGATGGACACATTGTCTTCTGTGAGGATGCTTCTAATATTGTCTCACATCCAAATAGAACTAAAAAGGCTAGTGTCCCTATGCTTTCTGTTAAATTGGTGAGCATTGCTATTATGGTTTATGTGATATTGGTGCAAATTTAAGATATTCCTTACGAGCTTTATAAAGAAATTATGCATGAAATTAGTCCTTGCGAACTAGAAGAGATTGATGTGGTTATTCACCTTGCTAATAGAGAGACCATCTCTCCAACTGTTTTTGTAAGAGATGTGGAAGTTCTTTGTGGTAAGATTAAATATCCTGCTGATTTTCTAGTACTTAGTTCAGCTGCTAATAAAACCTATCCTATCATTTTTGGTAGACCTTTCTTGAACACATGTGGAGCCATTATAGACTGTAAAAGGGCGAAAATTTTAACTAAATTTGACGGGGAATCTTATGAGTTTAATTTTTTGAAATTCATATGCAAGTACAATACATATACGATTTATCTCTCAGATTAACTAGTAGGCAGTAAATGTAATTAACATATTTTGCACAAGCATTTTACTTACGTCGTAACACACGGTTTTGTTTGGGAGGGAAAAGAATATAATTTCCCCAGGATGAAATAAATTCTAATTAATATTTATTTATTAGGAAATAAGTAACTACAACTAAACCCTTCCTAATTTTAGGAGAGTTTTTACATTTGTCTAAAGAAAGGATTTGGATGACTCAACAAATGAATAATGATTATTTCGTGATTTTTATTTCTTGGTCTATAAATACACAGAAATATGACGACCAGATCACACAGAAAAAAGCTCACACTTGCTCATCTTCTTCTTTCTCCTCCTTCTCCGCATGTGGTATCTCTCCCTCCCATGATGGAGAGTGCCATGGTTGTTTCCCCACGTCCTCTACTTAGAGCTAGGTTTGCTCTTTACCGCATTGCACCGAGCACCATCACCTCGATCGTCATGGAGGACCTCTGCCCAAAAACATGGCTTGCGGCGGCATCGGCGAGATATTAGCATCCATGATCATCACACAGTGGGCGGTGTGGCGTCGTCAGGCGATCAAGCATATGTTGCTCTCCGCGGCACTAGACCTTGACCGTGACTCCCTGGTCGGCCTCTAAGACATCTCCACCATTGTCCAGCCGTCGTTACTCCATGCTCGTGCTGTTGCCGATGACGATAGTAATAGCAGGAGGCGCGCCATCGTGCGGCAGAGCTCCCCGGGTGGCAGCGTCGGTGTGGAGAGGCATGTCCACGAAAGCCCTACCGGCCACATAAAACTTTCAAAAGATCAAATAGATGCGTCTAACTTTATTTTGCAGGAGGGCTTGTGATTTCATATGATCTTGGTCGTAATTAGGGTAAATTATTTTACTTTCTGTTACTAAGTAGTATAGTGATAGTCATCGTATCGTTGGATGACCAACTGGCAGCATCGTAGACTTGGTGCCGAACCAGTGGCAATATGGAGATCATGCCGGACCGCTCGATGAAGTCACAAGAAGAAGGACCATATCATATCACGAATATACATGTGAAGTTGATACCTTGTACATCTTATTGTGTGCTTGTATTTGATACTCAATGGTAACATTATTTGATAAACCCTATTAAATACCAATATAGTGTTCTCCCTTAGTGTGCACTACCAAAAAAGTCCATAATATGGAGTAGGCCGAGATGATCGGGTGCAAACATATAGACATTCGCATATGGTGGATGCAATCAATGTATGCACTGCGAATATATTAAGGTTGGATTGGTGAGCCTATCATGTATAGACATGGCCTCGGAACACGGGAGATCAAAAGATCGAGGACGGGTCACATGAATGATGTGATCGCTGGATATAGTCCATCCTGACAGCTATATCAAAGGCCAGCCGTGATAATCAGAGATGATATGGTGTCAAGGGATCGCGTGATCGCCAAAAATTGTCCAAAGGATGACAATTTTAGTCGGAGCTAAATTATAGAATTGAACCCATATTATGAACTTATTCGAGATGTCTTTGCAAATATCCTTGTAGATCTTGGCCTATTCCATTAAGGTCCTTTGCGACTATGCGAATCTTCTTGCTATTGTGAAACTTTAGAAGGGTCAAACTTCAGAGATTAATACCCACGCATGAGGGATATCCTCGTAATAAAAGATCTACTCTTCATGATACAAGAACCATTAGGAGATATTCTGATCACCCCACGAAGTCTTGTGTCTTCTCCATTACCGTCCAATGAATCCACTCTCCATTCGATGGAGGTATGGCTACCGCAATTGTGTTTCTTCAACATCGACATAGTCGATGTAAAAGAAACTTCTCGCGAGGCCTCTTTCAGTATGAACCATTGACTGAGTTTCCTTCCAAACTAGGTGGAACAAAATAGAAGCTTGGAGAATCACTTAGCGATCATGCATGAACGTGATAAAGGCCTCACATACGATGTGAACTACTTGATGATGGACTGCTTTGTGATAGATTGGGGTGTAGCACCTGCTTCCTCCCATCTACAAAGATGTCGTCAGGGGATAAATCATGAAAGATTAATCGGTCACCTTTCATGAGTTCGTGCCAGAGTTGAAAACTATCATAGTAGGCTTGATCGCAGTGGAAGTCATGGATGAATAAAGTATATACTAGATATACAAATTATAAATTTTATTCTTGCAAAACTCATTGCAGTTTATAAAAAAATAGTTACTTGTCATATTTATGGAAATAGGATGGTATGCTTGAGAATTGCTGAAAGAATGAGGCAATGTTGTATGATAACGGAGATCAAGATAGTTGATACCGACATCATTCCTTCCCCTCATCATTTGTCATTTGGATTATTCGATTTAAATAACTTTCATGTTCATTGTGTTTTGTGACTTTATTAGTGTGTCTTTCATCCAGGAACACTGTTATTCATATAAGTAAGAGACACAGTTGTACTACTATTATAAATAATGTCTTTTATGGTCACATTAAGATTGTGAATGATTTATTCTCATTACTACATTAATGATAATGTTTTAAGCATGCATAAAGGATTAGAATGCTTAAAAGATATCCAAGTTTTAATAATGATATCATTTTAAATGACATTGTTGTTTAAGTCATGTTTGTGTTTAATGCATATTTTCATTCTGATGAAAATAGAAGTCTTGAGATATATGATCTTTTGGCTTGTGCAAAACCATGCCTCGTTAGGAAAAATGACTAAAACTCGACATTCCGGTAAAAAGGTAATATGCGAAGAATTACTATACATAATGATGTATTTCATTTCAACAAAATAGTGAAAATCATTATTTTATATACTTCATTGTGAGTTTAAGTAAACATGTGTATTTACTTAATGAAACACAATTCTGAAACTATTTGAGTTGTTCAAATCATTTCAAAATGAAGTAGAATATTAAATTAATAGGATTTCAAAGTCTATGTGATTTGACCAAATAGCTAAGTATTCAAGTTAAAATTTGGCATAAAAGGAATGTTCGAGTTAAATTGAAGTGTCTTAACACGTGTAAACATCATAACTGTATTGTCTAAACATGTTTCCTTTTCAATATAGAATATTCTGCTATAGGACTTAGTGGCATTTCATTGGTCATTGTAACACTTAATTTTGTTATGTTATCTCTACTAAGAGTGGGCTTATGATGATTAGTAACCTTAGGATCAAGGGAAAGAATGTTGGAATTGATCCCGATTGTAAATTCAAGATACAATGGGGTTGCCACATATGTGTGTGTGCCTTGATCAGGGGAAACTCACACAATTTTTGGTTTGGTCCCGCGTCCCCACCGCCTTTGTATAGAAAGGAAAAGTGGTGGTACAAAAAATTAAATCTCCAAGGTCAAGCTGCCTCTCTCTCCTTTCCATGGATCAGTTAAGTAAACTCCAAGATGAAGGAGAGGTCCAAAGAAACTATATGTGTTAACCACCACTCCCAACAGGGCGCTAAAAAGTACAAGACCATCTACCATCGACGGTGTTTATGGCCTTCCTCAACGAGTAAGGACGCCCTTCCACAACTTCACCAACTAGCACTGGACCCTAGGGGGTCCATGAGAACTTTTATAGTTCTACGTAGTACCCCTTTTATCCACTTTAGCTTAACCCTAAAGCACCAACTCAACTGTCCCGCTAAAGATTAGTCACTTTGGTATCCACATTTTTCGTTGGGAAAAAAGGTGGCGTGTTAACTAGCAAATTTTTTCATAGTGGCTCGTCTGGATTGTTGCTTTAGTTGATGAGGAATGTAACCATCTCACCGACGGCTAAAAGCTCTTTTCCACGTTAAATTCATATACAAGTACAAAACATATACAAATTTATCTCTCAGATTAACTGGTATGCAGTAAATGTAATTAACAACTTTTGCACAAGCATTTTACTTACGTTGTAACACACAGTTTTGTTTTGGAGGGAAAAGAATATAATTTCCCCATGATGAAATAAATTCTAATATTTATTTATTAGGCAATAAGTAACTACAACTAAACTCTCCCTAATTTTAGGCGAGTTTTTACATTTGTCCAAAGAAAGGATTTGGATGACTCAACTAATGAATACTAATTATTTCATGATTTTTATTTCTTGTTCTATAAATACACAGAAATACGACGACCAGATCACGCAGAAAAAATATCACACTTGCTCATCTTCTTCTTTCTCCTCCTTCTCCACCTGTGATATCTCTCGCTCCAACGATGGAGAGTGCCATGGTCGTTTCCCCACGTCCTCTACTTATAGCTAGATCTGCTCTTTCCTGCATTGCACCGAGCACCATCACCTCGATCATCATGGAGGACCCCCTGCGCCAAAAACATGGCTTGATGCGACATCGGCGAGATATTAGCATCCATGATCATAATTTACTGTTATTCATTGATATTTTTCATATTAAGAGATGATAATTATGTTATTTCATCTTTTTTTGCATGGTTGATGACTTTTGGAGCATGGACCGTTGCAGTCAGGATTCTGATGGAAAAGGTGTTGTTTGGAGGCGAAATTCGTGAAGATCAGAAAATCTAGGAAAATACATGGAAAATTCTATTTTTCCAGAAGACGAAGGATGCCAGAAGGGGGAGTGGAGTTGGGCCACAGGGGGGCACACCACCCCCTAGCGCGGGCCACCCTAGGCTGCGCCACCAAGTGGTGTGGCCGCCCTGGCCACTCCTGGCTCTCCCCTTTGGCGTATAGTATCCCCATGAAACCCTAAGCCTTAGGGAGCGACCACTGAAAGATTCCGCCGCCTCTACGGGGTGGAAGCTACAGAGAGAGAAAGATCTCTCCGGTAGAGAGAATTCTGCACGGGGAATTCCTTCCCGGAGAGGGGAGATCGTCGCCATCAATACCACCATCAAGCTGGACTTCATCGGGATCATCATCATCATCACCACCATCATCTCCATCACCACCATCATCTCCACTCCATACCGCTATAACAATTGGGTTGAATCTTGCATAGTTCTTAGGGGAAACTTTCCCGGTGTTGATTACTCCTTATAGTTGATGCTATTGAGTGAACCATTGAATTATTATTTATGTTCAGATTGTTACTTATCATTATATCATCTCTGATCTTGATCCATATGATGTCTTATGAGTAGTTCGTTTAGTTCTTGAGGACATGGGAGAAGTCATGTTGTTAGTAGTGGAATTGTGATGAGAAAGATTCAATGGTTTGATATTTAAGTTGTGGTGTATTTCTTCTAGTGGTGTCATGTGAACGTCGACTACATGACACTTCACCTATATGGGCCTAGGGGAATGCATTGTGTATTTGGCTACTAATCGTAGGGGTTGCTGGAGTGACAGAAACCTGAACCCCCGTTAGGAAACCTTTGCACAAGGGATGTCAGGGTCTTAGAGTTTAAAGCTGTGGTTAGGTTTCTACCTTTTCTTGTACTTGCGGATGCTTGTAAGGGGTATAATCACAAGTATGTATTAGTCCTAGGAAGGTCGGAACATTAGCACAGGTTCACCCACACAACACTTAGCAAACTAAAGAAGATTAATCAACTATATGAAGCTAAAGCACTTGACGATATTCCCGTGTGTCCTCGAGAACGTTTGGTCATCTTAAGTAATGCAACCGGCTTGTCCTTTGCTAAAGAAAGGATTGGGCCACTTGCTGCATTTATTCTTATTGTCTTTTATTTTCTCGTACTTTATTTACCTACATTATCAAAAACACCTAAATATCCGTTTCCTACGTATTTATAGAGAATTTCTGCTCCAAGCCATTCGCCAACACCTTCTGCTCCTTGTTGGGTTTGACACTCTTACCAAAAATACTGTGATACACCCCTATACTTGTGGGTCATTAAGACTATTTTCTGGCACCATTGTCGGGGAGTGAAGTGTTATTGGAGAGTGGAACTGGTAAAGGAAACTTCTACTGTGAGTATTGTTTACTTCTGTTAGTTATGTTATTTCAATATGGACAATTCGCTGAGTTTCTTATTTTGTAATGGTACTACCACTTATAAGGTAGTAGATGAACCACCACCTGATGAGAATGATACTTTTAAAATACCTACAAAAATTATTGATCATGTTATGGATAACTATTATGTTGGAGATGGAACTGTCCATCCTGGTGATCATTTGATCTTTATACACGAATTGTGCGGGTTGTTTAAGTGTGCAGGTATTACAACATCTGAAGTTAAGAAGAAGTTATTATCATTATCACTGAAAGGAAGAGCTGAGGAATGGTATAAGCTGCTGAAGAATGGCCAATCTCTTGAATGGGAGGAAATAGTGCCTCTCTTTTATTCAAAATTATATCCTCCTAGTGAGATTCAGAAAGATCGGAATCAAATATACAACTTTTCGCCTCTTGATGGAGAGAGTACAGCTCAAGCTTGGGGGAGATTGAAGTTACTAATGCTCAAATGTCCTATTCATGAGCTCCCCAACAATATTATTATCAATAACTTTTATGCAAGGCTTTCTCTTCATGATAAGGATTTATTGGATGCCTCTTGTGTTGGATCATTTACACGCATGGAAGAAGAAGCTAAATGGAATCTTTTAGACCATATTCAAGATAATGATGAAGCATGGGAGAATGATAAAGGAAGAAAGTCAGGTATAAATTATGATTATGAATGCATTGAATCTTTTATGGGAACTGATGACTTTCAGAATATTAAAAATGCTAATGGTCTTGATTCTCAAGTTATTGCAAATTGTTTTAAGGCTTTTGCCTCTTATATTGAAATTCTGAAAAAGGAATGGAACAAGTATCATGCACCATCTAAAGATATTGTTGATCATGTTCCTGTTAGAAGTACTGAATTTTGCACTATTGATCACATCTTACTTGAACCTTATATCGAGAAAATACCCTTCCCAGATAAGGCAAAGGAGCATCCTATGATAACTAGTGTAATTGATAACAGTACAAAGAGAACTGTAAAACCTGATGAACAAATAAACATTGAACCTACAGTAGCAATTGTGAAAGACCTAGTCACTAAAAGTGTAGAAGATGGACACATTGTCTTCTGTGAGGATGCTTCTAATATCGTCTCACATCCAAATAGAACTAAAAAGGCTAGTGTCCCTGTGCTTTCTATTAGAATTGGTGATCATTGCTATTATGGTTTATGTGATATTGGTGCAAGTTCAAGTGATATTCCTTATGAGCTTCATAAAGAAATTATGCATGAAATTAGTCCTTGCGAACTAGAAGAGATTGATGTGGTTATTCACCTTGCTAATAGAGAGACCATCTCTCCAATTGGTATTGTAAGAGATGTGGAAGTTCTTTGTGGTAAGATTAAATATCCTACTAATTTTCTAGTACTTAGTTCAGCAGCTAAGAAAACATATCCTATCATTTTTGGTAGACCTTTCTTGAACACATGTGGAGCCATTATAGACTGTAAAAGGGAGAAAATTTTAACTAAATTTGATGGGGAATCTTATGAGTTTAATTTTTCGAAATTTACTAAAGTTCCTTGTGAAAATGAAGCCCCTAATGAGGATTTTAGAGTTGAACAACTTGCTTCTATCTCTCTTGCTCCTAACAGTGCTTTGCAGCAATTTATGGAAGACCACGAAAGTGAAATCTTCATGGAAGAAAGAAATGAAATTGACGAGATTCTTTGTTGTCAACCAAAGATGCTTAAGCATAACTTGCCTATGGAAGATTTGGGTACCACATTGCCACCTAAAACGGATTCGGTTTTTGATCTAAAACCTTTACCCGATGATCTTAAATATGCTTACATTAATGATAATAAAATATGTCCTGTTATTATTAGTTCTATCCTTTCAGGGAAGGAAGAGGAAAGATTATTGGAGGTATTGAAGAAACACCGAGGAGCTATGGGTTATACTCTAGATGATTTAAACGGGATTTCTCATACTATATGTCAGCACGCTATCAATATAGAACCAGATGCAAAGCCAGTGGTAGAACATCAACGTCGTTTAAATCCTAAGATGAAGGAAGTGGTAAGAAACGAGGTATTAAAACTCCTTGATGTTGGTATTATTTATCCTATTGCTGATAGTGAATGGGTTAGTCCTGTTTATTGTGTCCTAAAAGGGGGGAATTACCGTTGTGCCTAATGATAATGATGATCTTTTTCCCAAAAGAATAGTAGTAGGTTATAGGATGTGCATTGATTTTAGAAAACTTAACAAAGTTACTAATAAAGATCATTACCCACTTCCTTTTATTGATCAGATGTTAGAAAGGTTGTCTAAAAAGACCCATTTTTGTTTTCTGGATGGATACTCTGGGTTTTCTCAAATTGCTGTTAAACAACAAGATCAAGAGAAAACTACTTTTACATGCCCTTATGGAACCTATGCTTATAGACGTATGCCTTTTGGTTTGTGTAATGCTCCTGCTACTTTTCAAAGATGCATGTCTGCTATCTTTCATGCTTTTTGTGAGGAAATTGTGGAAGTATTCATGGATGACTTTTCTATCTATGGAACTTCTTTTGATTATTGTCTGCACAACCTTGATAAAGTTTTGCAGAGATGTGAAGAAACTAATCTTGTTCTTAATTGGGAGAAATGACACTTCATGGTCAATGAAGGGATTGTTCTCGGATATAAGATTTCCGAAAGAGGCATAGAAGTTGATAGAGCTAAAGTTGAAGAAATTGAGAAAATGCCTTGTCCAAGAGACATCAAAGGTATTCGTAGTATCCTTGATCATATTGGTTTCTATAGAAGGTTTATTAAATATTTCTCTAAGATATCAACACCCCTCACTAATATTCTTCAAAAGGATGTACCCTTTGTTTTTGATGATGATTGTAAGGAAGCTTTTGAAACTCTAAATAAGGCTTTAACTACTGCTCCTATTGTTCAACCGACTGATTGGAGCTTACCCTTTGAAATCATGTGTGACGCTAGTGATTTTACTATAGGTGTTGCCCTTGGGCAATGAATAGATAAAAAGTTAAATTTTATCCATTATGCTAGTAAGACTCTTGACGCTGCTCAAAACAATTATGCTACTACTGAAAAAGAATTCTTAGCTGTTGTCTTTGCTTGTGATAATTTTAGACCTTATATTGTTGACTCAAAAGTTACCATTCATACTGATCATGTTGCTATTAAGTACCTTATGATGAAGAAAGATGCTAAGCCTAGGCTTATTAGATGGGGGCTTCTCTTACAAGAGTTTGACCTACACATTGTAGATAGGAAAGGTGTTGAAAATCATGTTGCTGATAATTTATCTCGATTGGAAAACATCTCTTTTGATCATATGCCTGTTAATGATAGTTTCGCAAATGAACAGTTGGCTGCAGTAGGGGTAAGCTCATGAGGGAGCCCTTGGTATGCTGATTATGCTAACTTTATTGTCTCCAAGTTTATGCCTCCAACTTTTACAGCTCAGCAAAGAAGGAAGTTCTTTTACGATTTGAGGCATTATTTTTGGGATGACCCACATTTATACAAAGAAGGAGTAGATGGTATTATGCCAAAATGTGTTCCAGAATATGAACAAAAGGAGATATTGCGGAAATGTCATGGTAGTGCCTATGGAGGACATCACGCGGGAGATAGAACCGCACAGAAGGTGCTACAATCAGGTTTTTACTGGCCTACCCTTTTTAAAGATGCAAGAAAATTTGTCTTATCATGTGATGAGTGCCAACGAGTTGGTAACCTTTCTAGATGCAATGAGATGCCTATGAACTACTCTCTAGTTATTGAACCATTTGATTGTTGGGGATTCGACTTTATGGGTCCTTTTCCCCCTTCAAAATGTTATACCCATATTCTTGTTGTTGTTGACTATGTTACTAAATGGGTAGAAGCTATACCTAAAAAAGTGTTGATGGGGAGACCTCTTTAAAAATGCTTAAGGATATTATCTTTCCTAGGTTTGGAGTGCCTAGGTATCATATGTCTGATGAAGGTTCTCATTTCATGCATGGTGGTTTTAGAAAGACCCTTGCTAAATATGATGTTAATCATAGAATTGCTTCAGCGTATCATCCTCAAACTAGTGGGCAAGTAGAGCTATCAAATAGAGAAATTAAATCCATCTTGCAAAAGACAGTTAATAGATCTAGAAAAAATTGGGCTAAAAAGTTGAATGATGCCTTATGGGCTTATAGGACTGCCTATAAAAATCCTATGGGAAATCTCCTTACAAAATGGTTTATGGGAAAGATTGCCACCTTCCTTTAGAATTAGAACACAAAGCTTATTGGGTAGTAAAAGAACTTAATAGAGACTGTAAACTTGCTGGTGAGAAAATATTATTTGACTTAAGTTCGTTGGATGAATGGAGGAGTGAAGCATATGAGAATGCTAGACTCTTTAAGAAAAAAGTTAAAAGATGGCATGACAGGAGAATTCTTAAGAGAGAGTTCCATGTTGGTGAGAAAGTTCTATTGTATAGGTCTCATCTCAGATTTTTTGCAGGGAAACTACTTTCAAAATGGGAAGGACCTTTTGTTATCGAAGAAGTATATCGTTCAGGTGCAATAAAAATTTCTCCTTTAAAAGATAACACTACACAAGTGGTGAATGGTCAGCGACTCAAGCACTATATTGCTGGAGATTCTTACAATGAAGATATTGATGTTATTCAAGTAGTAACTCCGGAAAAAATTATCAAAGACCAAATTTAGAGACATGCAGAGTCCATTTTCGAATAGGTAACAGTTCTGGTAAGAAAAGTTGCACGAAAAATCTGCCCAGTTATATTTTTAGAGTTTTTATCCAATAAGGAAAGCAACGAAGCGAAAGAAGGATGGAAACGGAGCCAGGGTGGCTCACACCACCCCCTGGCGTGGCCCCCTGGCCGCGCCACCAGGTGGTGTGGCCACCCCAGAGTCCGTTTCCGACCCGTTTTCTCCCAGTACCTTCCTTTTGTTGTAAAAAATCGTAATATATAATCCCCCAGATCCCCCGAGGTTCGTCTATCGTGTTCTTATTGTGTTTTCGTTTCAATCTATTACTGACAGCTAGAGTCTCTGTTTTGGAGCCACGATGTCTTCCTCAGGATCAGCCAAGGAAGATTCCTACGTGGATATCATCAACCCGTATATGCGTGAGTTGAAGATTCATCCCAAGGAGTTGTCGCTCGAAGATGGGGAGATACAGGTAAAATAGGTTCAGGGCCCTAAAGGTGAAGGAAGACTGAAGGACCGTATGGAAGCACTAGAGCAAGAAGTCTTTACGTACAAGAAGATGGCGGAACGCGAAGTGGATATCATCCATAAGATTTGTTCCGAACTCATCGTCGAGCACCAAAAGGAGACTGCTAAGCTTAAGGATGAAATCATCTCACTCCATCAAACGAACAACCAACTACAAGCACAGCTCTACGACGTGCAAAATCAAAACTGTGAGTATGAGGTTAGGTTTAAACGCATAAGTGTTGCTGCTAGTTTCAGGATGTTGGAGACCAGGATGTATTTTGTTGATGGGGAGCCCTTACCTTGGAAGTTGGACCACGATGAGAGAACACCACCACCACTGAAGGAGTAATTCGTCATCAGGTTTTGGCATCCCCTTGGTTTGTTCCAAGCTTGGGGGAGTGTCGCAGTATCATATCACTATCTTCTATCTTTTTACCTTTTTAGTAGAGTCATATCATGAATAGAGCAGTTATCATGTAGGATGGTTTGCATTATGGAAGTGTCCCCCCTCTCGGTAGATATCTATGTATCCCTTGGTGTGACTTGCCGTTATGGAATATTAATGAGAAGTTCTTTCATTTACTCTTTTGCATATCTTATATTAGTTTTCAATTTCTGTTATATGATTGATCTTGTTATTAGTATTGGTATCACTTTGGGATCATTGAGTAAATTTAGTTGGTTTTGGCAAACCTGGCTCGATCAGTAGCAACAATATTTTGAGAATTGAATGGAAAGATAAAAGTACTATAATGAAATATAACTTCATCATCATCTTTCTTGATTGGCTCATAACCTTAGTATTCTCTAGTTAAGATCTTTTGTGCTTCCAAGGAAGATTGCATGTTTGTTTTTATCACCTGTATGTTTGTTTGTTTCCTTCAACTCTTATGCTTGCTACCCAGCCTTGCTAGCCAAAAACCTGTACTGAGAGGGAATGCTTCTCGTGCATCCAATCCTTAAACCAAAACTTCTGCCATTTGTGTCCACCATACCTACCTACTAGCACTATTGCTATTCCAAGTAAATTCATGTTTGTATGTACCTTCCAAATTAAACTTGTTATGTGAAAATTAGTGATTAAAGCTCTGACGAACTTGATGGCACACTTTACTTTCTTGCACTTAATAAACTTGAACCATTGTGCCCATCTATGTTGCGTATATGCTTGCGCTTTGTAAGTTGTGAATTAGCAGAACCATGTTGTCATGGGGAACGCTTTAAACATTGCACTTTATTTAGTTGATATCATGCTCTGTTGTTTATGGATGTCGTTGGTGTGAAATGAAAGGGAAGCTTGTAAGTCCATGGAGTTATGTATGTGTGTTAGAGATACGCCTAGGCCGCTGGTCTAATCCATGTCTAATCATGGTGGAAACCTGCAGCGTAACCATAATGAGCAATCTATGAAGCATTCTTCTTATAAAAAAGATAGAGATTGAGAAAAAGAAAAAAAGATGAGAAAAGAGGAAAGAGAGAAAAAAGCACCATTTTCCCATGGTAAATAAGAAGATTGCTGAGATGCTCGTTGTGTGCTTGCCTTGTCATTATGATATGGGGATTCTTCCGTATCATCGGGTAAGGGGTACCCCGTTGGCGGTTCTCTATGATATACATATACTTACTATGACAAGAACTTACCGGTGACTACACTTGAGTAGCATGAGGAGCAGCCCTTGTATTCAAGAGACATGAGATTTTCAACTTACAACTTGTCAAGCATATCCTCATATTTGATCACTTTAACCTTAATCACCTAAAGATGCCTATGATAGGGGCAATGAGATCTGAAATCTAATAAGTACCATATTTTTTGGAAGCTCTTTATGAAACTTGAAATCCCTGCTTCCCTCTGCGAAGGGACTATATTTTACTTGTTAGTTGAGTCAGTAAACATATTCCCTTCTATCTCAGCAAGTATTTTGAGTTGGTGTGTTTCATTCATTCATATGATGATTTATTCAATCATGTTTCTTATGTTCCTAGTTATGCACATTTGCTCTTATCTTAGTGTTTACTACTTTGAAAGCTATCATTGAAAACCCTTTATGAGTAAACTCCTGCAAATTGTCAATTATTATTCGACCAAGAGCTAAGTTTTCCATTACCAATTATGATTTACTTTGTGTATATTTATTGTGTTTTCTTTACCTATTGCAAGTTAAGTTATATAATAGTGAGTTGTCTTCTATTATGATTTATGTATTAACGAATGTGATGCTTCTTGTCCGTATTCTTTTATCGACTCTTCACTCCATAAACTTGAGGTCATGTTTATTGAGCTCAGTTTTTGCTTGGGGACAACCGAAGTCTAAGCTTGAGGGGAGTTAATACGTCCATTTTGCATCACTATTCTATATCATAATTTACTGTTATTCATTGATATATTTCATATTAAGAGATGATACTTATGTTATTTCATCTGTTTTTGCATGGTGATGACTTTTGGAGCATGGACCGCTGCAGTCAGAATTCTGATGGAAAAGGTGCTGTTTGGAGGCGAAATTCACGAAGATCGGAAAATCCGGGAAAATACATGGAAAATTCTATTTTTCCAGAAGACGAAGGATGCCAGAAGGGGGAGTGGAGTTCGTCCACAGGGGGCCCACACCACCCCCTAGGGCGGGCCACCCTAGGTCGCGCCACCAGGTGGTGTGGCCACCCTGGCCCACTCCAGGCTCTCCCATTTGGCATATATTATCCCCACGAAACCCTAAGCCTCAGGGAGCGACCACAGAAAGATTCTGCCGCCTCTGCAGGGTGGAAATTACAAAGAGAGAAAGATCTCTCTGGTAGAGAGGATTCTGCCAGGGGAATTCCTTCCCGGAGAGGGGGGAACATCGACATCAACACCACCATCAAGATGGACTTCATCGGGATCATCATCATCATCACCACCATCATCTCCATCACCACCATCATCTCCACTCCATACCGCTGTAACAATTGGGTTGAATATTGCATAGTTCTTCGGGGAAACTTTCCTGGTGTTGATTACTCCTTGTAGTTGATGCTATTGAGTAAACCATTGAATTATTGTTTATGTTCAGATTGTTACTTATCATTATATCATCTCTGATCTTGATCCATATGATGTCTTGTGAGTAGTTCGTTTAGTTCTTGAGGAAATAGGAGAAGTCATGCTGTTAGTAGTGGAATTGTGTTGAGAAAGATTCAATGGTTTGATATTTAAGTTGTGGTCTATTTCTTCTAGTGGTGTCATGTGAACGTCGACTACATGACACTTCACCTATATGGGCCTGGGGGAATGCATTGTGTATTTGGCTACTAATCGTAGGGGCTGCCGGAGTGACAGAGACCTGAACCCCCATTAGGAAACCTTTGCACAAGGGATGTCAGGGTCTTAGAGTTTAAAGTTGTGGTTAGGTTTGTACCTTAATTACTTTCTTGTACTTGCAGATGCTTGCAAGGGGTATAATCACAAGTATGTTTTAGTCCTAGGAAGGTTGGTACATTAGCACCGGTTCACCCACACAACACTTAGCAAACTAAAGAATATTAATCAACTATATGAAGCTAAAGCACTTGACGATATTCATGTGTGTCCTCGAGAACGTTTGGTCATCTTAAGTAATACAACCGTCTTGTCCTTTGCTAAAGAAAGGATTGGGCCACTTGCTGCATTTATTCTTGTTGTCTTTTATTTTCTCGTACTTTATTTACCTGCATTATCAAAAACCCATAAATATCTGTTTGCTAAGTATTTAGAGAGAATTCCTGCTCCAAGTCATTCGCCAACACCATCTGCTCCTCGTTCGGTTCGACACTCTTACTTATCAAAAATAATGCGATACACCCCCTATACTTGTGGGTCATCATTGGACTGCTTTGTGATAGATTGGGGTGTAGCACCTGCTTCCTCCCATCTACAAAGATGTCGTCAGGGGATAAATCATGAAAGATTAATCGGTCACCTTTCATGAGTTCGTGCTAGAGTTGAAAACTATCATAGTAGGCTTGATCGCAGTGGAAGTCATGGATGAATAAAGTATATACTAGATATACAAATTATAAATTTTATTCTTGCAAAACTCATTGCAGTTTATAAGAAAATAGTTACTTGTCATATTTATGGAAATAGGATGGTATGCTTGAGAATTGCTGAAATAATGAGGCAATGTTGTATGATAACGGAGATCAAGATAGTTGATACCGACATCATTCCTTCCCCTCATCATTTGTCATTTGGATTATTCGATTTAAATAACTTTCATGTTCATTGTGTTTTGTGACTTTATTAGTGTGTCTTTCATCCAGGAACACTGTTATTCATATAAGTAAGAGACAAGCCAGTTGTACTACTATTATAAATAATGTCTTTTATGGTCACATTAAGATTGTGAATGATTTATTCTCATTACTACATTAATGATAATGTTTTAAGCATGCATAAAGGATTAGAATGCTTAAAAGATATCCAAGTTTTAATAATGACATCATTTTGAATGACACTGTTGTTTAAGCCATGTTTGTGTTTAATGCATATTTTCATTCTGATGAAATTAGAAGTCTTGAGATATATGATCTTTTGGCGTGTGCAAAACCATGCCTCATTAGGCAAAATGACTAAAACTCGGCATTCCGGTAAAATGGTAATATGCGAAGAATTGCCATACATAATGATGTATTTCAATTCAACAAAAATAGTGAAACTCATTATTTCATAAACATCATTGTGAGTTTAAGTTAATATGTGTATTTACTTAATGAAACACAAGTCTGAAACTATTTGAGTTGTTCAAACAATTTCAGAATGAAGTAGGATATTAAATTAACAGGAATATCAAGTCTCTATGATTTGATCAAATGACGAAGTAGTCAAGTTAAAATTTGGGATAAAAGGATTGTTCGAGTTATATCGAAGTGTATTAAGATGTGTAAACATCATAACCGTACTGTCTAAACATGTTTTCCATTTCAATATAGAATATTCTGCTATAGGGTTTAGTGGCATTTCATTGGTCATGGTAAAACTTAATTTTGGTATGTTATCTCTACTGAGAGTGGAATTATGATGAGTAGTAACCTTAGGATCAAGGGAAAGACTATTGGAATTGATCTGTGATTGTAAATTCAAGATAAAGTGGGTTTGCCACATATGTGTGTGCCTTGATCGGGGAAACTCACACAATTTTTGGATTAGTCCCGCGTCCCCACCGCCTTTGTATAGAAAGGAAAAGTGGTGGTACAAAAAATTCAATCTACAAGGTAAGCTGCCTTTCTCTCCTTTCCATGGCTTAGTTATGTAAACTCCAAGAAGAAGTAGAGGACCAAAGAAACTATATGTGTTAACCACCAATCCAAACAAGGCGCTAACAAGAACAAGACCATCTACCATCGACGGTGTCTATGGCCTTCCTCAACGAGTGAGGAGGCTCTTCCACAACTTCACCAACTAGCACTGGACCAAAGGGATCCATGGGAACTCTTATAGTTCTAGGTAGTACTCCTTTTATCCACTTTAGGTTAACACTAAAGCACCAACTCAATGGTCCCGCTAAAGATTAGTCACTTTGGCTTCCACATTTTTCGTTGGGAAATAAGGTGGCGAGTTAACTAGCAAATTTTTTCAAAGTGGCTCGTACAGCATATGTCTGCATTGTTGCTCTAGTTGATTAGGAATGTAACCATCTCACCAGGGATAAAAGCTCTTTTCCACGTTAAATTCATATACAAGTACAATACATATACAATTTATCTCTCAGATTAACTAGTAGGCAGTAAATGTAATTAACATCTTTTGCACAAGCATTTTACTTACGTAGTAACACACGGTTTTGTTTGCGAGGGAAAAGAATATAATTTCCCCAGGATGAAATAAATTCTAATATTTATTTATTAGGCAATAAGTAACTACAACTAAACCCTTCCTAATTTTAGGAGAGTTTTTACAATTGTCTAAAGAAAGGATTTGGATGACTCAACTAATGAATACTAATTATTTCGTGATTTTTATTTCTTGGTCTATAAATACACAGAAATACGATGACCGGATCATGAAGAAAAAATCTCACAGTTGCTCATCTTCTTCTTTCTCCTCCTTCTCCACCTGTGATATCTCTCCCTCCCATGATGGAGAGTGCCATGGTCGTTTCCCCACGTCCTCTACTTGGATCTAGGTCTGCTCTTTACCGCATTGCACCGAGCACCATCACCTCGATCGTCATGGCGGACCTCTGCCCAAAAACATGGCTTGCTGCGGCATCAGCGAGATATTAGCATCCATGATCATCACACAGTGGGCAGCGTGGCGCCGGCAGGCGATCGAGCATATGTTTCTCTTTGGGTCACTAGACCTCGACCACGACTCCCTGGCCGGCCTCTAAGACATCTCCACCATTGTCCACGCCTTATTACTCCATGCTCCTGCTGCTGCCGACGACAATAGTAACAGCGGGAGGCGCGCCGTCATGCGGCAGAGCTCCCTGGGTGGCAGCGTCAGTGTGGAGAGGCATGTCCACGAAAGCCCTACCAGCAATATAAAACTTGCAAAAGATAAAGTAGATGTGTCTAACTTTATTTTGCAGGAGGGATTGTGATTTGATATGATCTTGGTTGTAATTAGGGTAAATTAGTTTACTTTTCTGTTACTAAGTAGTATAGTGATAGTCATCGTATCGTTGGATGACCAATTGGCGGCATCGTAGACTTGATGCTGAACCAGTGGCAAGATGGAGATCATACCGGACCGCATGATGAAGTCGCATGAAGAAGGACCATATCATATCACGAATATACATGTGATGTTGATACCTTGTACATCTTATTGTGTGCTTGTATAAGATACTCAACAGTAACATTATTTGATAAACCCTATTAATACCAACATTGTGTTCTCCCTTAGTGTGCACTACCAAGAAAGTCCATCGTTACGGAGTAGCCGTGATGAACGGGTGCGAACATATCGACATTAGCTTACGGTGGATGCAAGCCATGTATGCACCACAAATACATTAGGTTGGATTGGCGAGTCTATCATGTATAGACATGGCCTCGGAACACGGGAGATCGAAAGATCGACCACGAGTCACATGAATGATGTGATCGATGGCTATAGTCCATCCTGACAGCTATATCAAAGGCCGTGATGATACGAGATGATATCATATCAAGGGATCGTGTGCTCGCCAAAATTGTCCAAGGGATGACAGTTGTAGTGGGAGCTAAATTATAGAATTGAACCCATATTATGAAATTAGTCGAGATGTCTTTGCAAATATCCTTGTAGATCTTGGCCTATTCCATTGAGGTCCTTTGCGACTATGGGAATCTTCTTGCTATTGTGAAACTTTAGAAGGGTCAAACTTCATAGATTAATACCCACGCATGAGGGATATCCTCGTAATAAAAGATCTACTCTTCATGATACAAGAACCATTAGGAGATATTCTGATGACCCCACGAAGTCTTGTGTCTTCTCCATTACCGTCCAATGAATCCACTCTCCATTCGATGGAGGCATGGCTACCGCAATTGTGTTTCTTCAACATTGACATAGTCGATGTAAAAGAAACTTCTCGCGAGAAAGCCTCTTTCAGTATGAACCATTGGATGAGTTTCCTTCCAAACTAGGTGGAAGAAAATAGAAGCTTGGAGAATCACTTAGCGATCATACATGAGCATGATGAAGGCCTCACATACGATGTGAGCTACTGGATGATGGACTGCTTTGCGATAGATTGGGGTGTAGCACCCTCTTACTCGCATCCACAAAGAAGTCGTTAGGGGATAAATCATGAAAGATTAATTGGTCACCTTTCATGAGTTCGTGCTAGAGTTGAAACCTCTCATTGTAGGCTTGATCGCAGTGGGGGTCATTGATGAATAAAGTATATACTAGATATGCAAATTATAAATTTTATTCTTGCAAAAGTCATTGTAGTTTATAAAGAAATAGTTACTTGTCATATTTATGGAAATAGGATGGTCTGCTTGAGAATTGCTAAAAGAATGAGGCAATGTTGTATGATAACGGAGATCAAGATAGTTGATACCGACATCATTCCTTCCGCTCATCATTTGTCATTTGGATTATTCGATTAAAATAACGTTCATGTTTGTTGTGTTTTGTGACTTTATTAGTGTATCTTTCATCCAGGAAGACTATTATTCATATAAGTAAGAGACAGCCAGTTGTACTACTATTTTAAATAATGTCTTTTATGGTCACATTAAGATTATGAATGATTTATTCTCATCACTACGTTAATGATAATGTTTTAAGCATGCATAAAGTATTAGAATGCTTAAAAGATATCCAAGTTTTAATAATGACATCATTTTAAATGACACTGTTGTTTAAGTTATGTTTGTGTTTAATGCATATTTTCATACTGATGAAAATAGAAGTCTTGAGATATATGATCTTTTGGCTTATGCAAAACCATGCCTCGTTAGGCAAAATGACTAAAACTCGACATTCTGGTAAAATGGTAATATGCGAAGAATTACCATACATAATGATGTATTTCATTTCAACAAAATAGTGAAAATCATTATTTTATAAACTTCATTGTGAGTTTAAGTAAATATGTGTATTTACTTAATGAAACACAAGTCTGAAACTATTTGAGTTGTTCAGATGATTTCAGAATGAAGTAGGATATTAAATTAACAGGAATATAAAGTCTCTATGATTTGATCAAATGACTAAGTAGTCAAGTTAAAATTTGGGATAAAAGGAATGTTCGAGTTAAATCGAAGTGTATTAAGATGTGTAAACATCATAACCGTACTATCTAAACATGTTTTCCATTTCAATATAGAATATTCTGCTATAGGGTTTAGTGGCATTTCATTGGTCATGGTAAAACTTAATTTTGGTATGTTATCTCTACTGAGAGTGGACTTATTATGATTAGTAACCTTAGGATCAAGGGAAAGACTGTTGGAATTGATCCGTGATTGTAAATTCAAGATAAAGTGGGTTTTCCACATATGTGTGTGCCTTGATCGGGGATACTCACACAATTTTTGGATTAGTCCTGCGTCCCCACCGCCTTTGTATAGAAAGGAAAAGTGGTGGTACAAAAAATTCAATCTACAAGGTAAGCTGCCTTTCTCTCCTTTCCATGGCTCAGTTATGTAAACTCCAAGAAGAAGTAGATTTCCAAAGAAACTATATGTTTTAACCACCAATCCAAACAAGGCGTTAACAAGAACAAGACCATCTACCATCGACGGTGTCTATGGCCTTCTGATACATTGCAAATGTATCTATAATTTTTGCTGCTCCATGCTTGTTTTTATCCACTTTCTTGTGTTTTGTCCACACTTTGGAGTACTTTTCATATGATTTCTTGGACTAACCTATTAACAAGAGCCAGAGTGCCAGCTGCCTGTTTTCTGCTGTTTTTGGTTCCAGGAAAGTCAGAAAATGAATATTCTCGGAATTGGACGGGACAAAAGCCAAAGTGCCTATTTTTCTAGAAGACTCACGGAGCCAGAATACGAGACGGAGGAGGGCCAGGGGCTGGCCACCCCCCCCCCCCCCACCTCCCCAGGCGCGGGTTAGGCCTGGCCACGCCAAGGGCCTGGTGTGGTGGCCCCAGGCACCCCCTCGACCTCTCTCTTCGCCTATAAGAAGCCTTCTGACCTAAGAACTTCAGGGGGTTCGACATTTTTCCAAAAGGAGTTCCGCTCCGCCGCCACCACCAGATTCCATGAAACAGTACCAGAAACTCCATTCTGGCACCCTGCCGGGACGGGGAATTGGAGGAGGTCATCGCCATCATCATCACCATCGCTTCTCCATCGACCATCCATGTTTCTCCCATCTATGAGTGAGTAATCCCCCGTTGTAGGCTATGGGGATGGTAGGGATTGGATGAGATCATTCATGTAATGGCTTCAGATTGTTGGGGCATAGTGCCTAGTATCTCTATTAGTGCTTTATGACTTTGTTGCAACTTTGTTGTGCTTAATGCTTGTCACTAGGGCCCGAGTGCCATGATTTCAGATCTGAACTTATTATTGATTCATCATGATAGTATTGTTTTGGGTCTTATCTACAAGTTGTTTACACACGTCGTTGTCCGGAACCTATGGTCCCGAAGTGACAGAAATCGGGGTAGCCGGAAGGGAAAGGCTTTGATGTGAGGATCACATGTGTTCATGTAGTGTTAATGCTTTGCTCCAGTGCTTTATTAAAAGGAGCACCTTAATTGCCAGTAGTTCCCTAGAGGCCCCGCTGCAAACGGGCTGGCAGGACAAAAGATGTTGTGCAAGTTCTCATTGCGAGCATGACTATATATGGAACACATGCCTAGGATTGTCTAGTACTTGGGTGCTTTATCTTATTCATCTGCAATTGCCCTATGTTCTGATTGCTATGTGAATTGTCTTGTCCATGCAACGCCCGTCCATCCATCCCTATGCCTACCGCACTCGAATCCCACTATTCAGTACTTTTGTTACTACTGTCTTTGCTTTACTACTACTGTTGCTTTACTATTCCTACTACAAAACTGTTGCTACTGATAAACTGCTGTGAGCAAGATTGTTTCCAGGTGCAGCTGAATTGACAACTCAGTTGTTAAGGCTGATAAATATTCTTTGGCTCCCCTTGTGTCAAATCAATAAATTGTGTTTCACTTCCCTCGAAAATACTGCGATACACCCCCTATACTTGTGGGTCATCAAGACTATTTTCTGGTGCCGTTGCCGGGGAGCATAGCTTTATTTATCAAGTTCACTTGGATTCTCTATTGTTCGCTGCTTTCCATCCATCATGGGTAAGTCTCGTGATGGCAAGGTTCTATTTTACCATCCACTACAAGAAGAGGTACGGTTCTGAACACCTCTACCGCTCTTGATTCACCGTATGTTCTGAGTAAGTTCCTTACACCACCACATACACATGCTACACACACTGCTACTACTGCTGAATCTGAAACTTCTGATGCTTATGATGCTGCTTCTACTGTGCTTGATAAGAGTGGTTCATTAGGTCATTTCCTAGATTCTACGATTGCTAGAACTATAGTTGGAAATACCAAAACTCCTAATGAACACACTGCTACACCTGTTAGCTCACCTGAGTCTAGTGATAGTTATGATGCTGAAGAAGATTATGTTGAGATGACTGATGAGTTTATTGAAGAATGTAGGAACACCCATGATAGGAGCGCTGCTAAGAATATCCTTGAGAGGCGTACTATTAGACCCAAATTATCTTCTGCTGCTAAGTTTGCTGCTTCTCCTGTAAACATTATAAATGAAGATTATGATTTCTCTCTCGATCTATCCTACATAGCTATTGTCGAGAAAGAACCTTTTGGCGGGACTAAGAATGAAAGTGTGGTAGCACATATGAATGAACTTTCTACCATGAGTGGCTTGTTTTCTGATGATATTAAAATGCGTACTTACTTTGTTGCAAAGATTTTCCCTTTTTCACTGAAAGGAGAAGCTAAAACTTGGTTTGGTAATTTACCTCCTGGATCTATTGATAGCCCTGGGTGCTTATTTAATACTTTCCTGCAGAAATATTTTCCTCCTAGTGCTAGACATGTTGTTTTGCAGGAACTTTTTGATTTTAAACAGGGAGAAAAAGAGGTATTGCTCGAATCTTGGGCAAGGTTTTATGCTTTGATTCATGCACAGGCTGGAAGTCCATTACCTAAGAATGAACTACTTGATATATTTTATAATGGACTAACCGAAGAATCTAGGACATACCTAGATAGTTGTGCTGATTGTGTTTTTAGGAATAGGACTCCAAAGGAAGCTGAGGAATTAATGGCTAAAATAAGCAAGAATTATGAAGATTGGACTCCTCCTAAACAAGCTATACCTGAAGTAATTGTACCTGAACCATCTATTCCTGTGCCTATTCCAACATCAAAGAAGAGGGGAGTTACTGAATTAAATGATGAAGTGATGAAGGAAGCTAAGAAATGTCTTAAGGAGAAGGGAATTAAAGCTGCAGATGTCAAGAATTTACCTCCTATAGAAGAATTATGTAAGCCTATTCCCTATTCACCCACTATTGAGGTACACTCTCTCCAACACTTTGATGAAGGTGATATCCCTTACTTGAAACCTCCTGATCAATGCTTAGAAGAATTTGATATCTTTATTGTTAAGCAAGATAACTTTAATAAAAGGGTGCAAAATCATCTAATGGAAAACACTAGAGCTATTGTTGAGTTGAAAGATATTGTGGAAAGAACCTCTAATGATTTTAAAATGATTGTTAAACACTTTCAAATGGAGCAAACTCAAATAGATCAACTCGTTAAAGTGCAAAATGACTTGCTAGTTAAGCTGCTAAAGAAAAACACGCTTATAAAATTAGAACTAGAAGTGGTGCTGCTACCCATGATCCTCTATATCCTGAGAGGCATCCCAAAAGAATTGAGCAGGATTCTCAACAAGCTGAAAATAGTGGTTCTATTCGTAAAAAAAGGAAAAAAGAAACATAAAACTGTTGTAGAACCCTCTGAACCTGCTATAGATCCTAATAGTATATCTATCTCTGATGCTGAAACTGAAAGTGGTAATGAAGAAAATGAAGTTCCTAATGAAGAAAAAGTTGAAGAAGAACCTGAAAGCCACACTAAGACTACTAAATACACCAAAGAAGATTTTATTGCTAAGAAACATGGTAGTGAAAGAGAACCTTGGGTCCAAAAACATATGTCTTTCCCTGATAAGAAACACAAGTCAAAGGAAGATGAACACTATAATAAGTTTTGTGATTGGATGAAACCTTTATTCTTGCAAATTCCTTTGACTGATGCTATTAAATTGCCTCCTTATTCAAAGTATATGAAGGACATTGTCTCGAATAAAAGGAAGATCCCTAATGAAGAAATCTCTACTTTGCTTGCTAATTATTCCTTCAATGGTAAGGTTCCTAAGAAACGTGGAGACCCAAGGATTCCAACTATCCCTTGCTTTATTAAGAACAGTTATGTTAGAACTGCTTTGTGTGATTTGGGAGCTGGAGTTAGTGTTATGCCTTTCTCTCTCTATAAGAGGCTTCAGCTTGAAAAATTGATACCAACTGATATATCTTTGCAAATGGATGATAAGTCTACCACTATTCTTGTGGGTATATGTGAGGATGTACCTATCCAGGTGGCTCATAATTGCTTGATATTAACTGATTTTATTGTGCTTGAAATGCCTGAAGATGATAATATGTCTATTATTCTAGGGAGACCTTTTCTTAATACTGCAGGAGCTGTTATTAATTGTAATCAAGGAAAGGTGACCTTCAATGTTAATGACAAGGAACATACTATCTATTTCCCCAAGAAAATTGAAAAGACTTATGGTTTAAATTCAATTGAACATGTTGAAGGCATTCAAGTTGGAGAAATATATTGTCCCGTACGAAGAGAAAAATGTGAAACTATTATGATTGGGACCATTGCTATCAAAGTTGAGGTAACATAATCATTAGTGGGATACAAAGTTTTGTCTCATATGGAATTGTTTTGGTAACAAGACCTGATCAACCTTGTTAACAAAAGGATTTCATTGAACAAAACAATGTTTTCACCATGATTATCTCCGCTTACTTCTATTCTATCCATTTTAGTTTTTGCTTCTTATGCCTAACTTAAAGGCGTTAAAGAAAAGTACTTGTTGGGAGATAACCCAAGAGTTTTAGATGAGTCTCGGAAGTTATTACCTCTGTAATAACCGCTCCTTATCTTTTTTATTTGCTTTTGTGCCAAGAGTAACCTCTAATGAGAGAGAAGTAATGACTGGGAAAGTTGCTGTCCTAAAACAGATTTTTGTGCTTCACCATAAAAATTCCTGAGAGAGCCCTGTACGTCTGATTGAGTTGTAATTTTTTGTTATTCTGCCCCAGGTTGTTATCTAACTTTCGTTAGTTAAACACTTTTTGATTGTCTTCGAAAAAATTCGTCTTTAGCTGCTGGTCTGTTTTGACAGATTTCTGCCATTTTCTGTATTTGCTTCTTGTTGGTTGCTTTTTGAGTTCTTTTGGGGAATTGAGATTTTTGAGGGAAGTGCTACAGTAGCTAGTGTTCTAATGGGAGTTTATTTGGTGTTAGAACTGAACCTTAAGACTTATTTATCTTAAGTACACTAATGTTGCTAATAAAGATTGTGTGAAGTTTTGTATGAAGGAAAAATTTCAGGTGTATGGAAGGAATGAGTAATGAGATGAAGGATGGACTAAAGCTCAAGCTTGGGGATGCCACACGTGTCACCCCAAGAAATATCCAAGAAGTACAAGCGTTAAAGCTTGGGGATGCCCAAGGCATCCCTTCTTCATCAATAAAAATCTCAGGTTTCTTTCAAACACTTCATTTTTATTGTTTCATGCATAGTTGTGTTGTGAGCGTCTTCTTTTTCGTTTTCGTTTTGGTTTTTAGTTTGCGTGGTTTGCTTAGTTTGCTGAATAAATTGGTTGGACCCCCTCATTCATACATTGGTGTTCAAATAGTCTGGTTTGGATTGGAAAAGAGTAGGAAAGCTCATGCTTAAGTGGTATAGAGAGCTTGTTTTTGACTGTGGCCTATGCTTTGTCATGCCATGCTTGATATTGTTTTGGCTTTATGCTTAGTATTCTTTGCTGTAGCATGACTTGTTATAAACAATTGAGATTTCTTAATGTGCGTTGGATGAATCATGCGTTGTTTTAGCATATGAAAGCATAGTATAGTGGTATTATCCTTTGATGTTTTATTTGGGTTGACTTGGCACATGCTCACACCATGATATGACTATCTCAAGTCACCATAAGCCTTTATGATCCTTTAGTTTTCAACTTGTAGTATCACTTTATGCTTTGATCAATGATGTTTTGTCGCTCTGCATGATTATGGCCATTATTGCTCTCTTAGTTTGTCGCTCCCAGTCTTTTGCTAGCCTCCACAACAAAGTATGAGTTCCACTCATGCATCCAACTCCCTAAACAAAGTTTTCCAAAGAGTTCACCATACCTACCTACTAGCTTATGCTATTCCAAGTATATTCATGATTTTTTTTACCTTCCACTTGTTATGAGAAAACTAGTGATTAAAGCTCTCACGAACTTGATGGCACACTTTAATTTTTGCCCCAAATAAATTTGAACCATTGGGTCCTTCTTTGTTGCGTATATGCTTGCACTTTATAAGTTGAAATTAGCAAAACCATGTTTCATGGGGAACGCTTTCAACATTGCACTTGTACTCTGTACCCCGTTGATATCATGTTCTTTTGCTTACAGATCCCGGCGGTGTGTAATAAAAGTGGAACTTGTAAGATCATGGAGTTTTTATGTGTGTTAGAGAAACGCTTGGGCCGCTAGCCTAAGCCATGCCTAATCATGGTGGAAACTTGCAGCATCACCATAATGAGCACTCTATGAAGCATCCTCAATAAAAACCTATGCAAATAGCAAATAAAAAGAATGCTGAGATGCTCATTGTCTCCTTGCCTTGTCATTTTGATTATGGGAAAGCTCCCGTATCATGTGCAAGGGGTACCCCGTTGGAGGTTCTTAATGATACACATATACTTACAATGACAAGATCTTACTCGTGACTGAAGTTGAGTAGAATGAGGATCGGTCTTCGTAAGTAAGGGGCATGAGATTTAGGTTTATAACTTGTCAAGCATATCCTCTTAGTTGTGTCACTTTAACCTTAATCACCTTCAAGATGCTTATGATAGGGGCACTGAGAGCTGAAAGCTATAAGTACCATAATTTTTGGAAGCTCTTTATGAGACTTGAATCCCTACTTCCTTTTACAAAGGCTTTTCTTCCACCATTACATTGAGTCTCCACCTTCTATCTTTATGCACTACTTTGAGAGCATAGTGGCCATTCTTAGTTCTATGTGCATTGTCCCAAGACTAGTTGATTGATGCATAACTTGTTATTGCTTGTTTGAAACTTTTGTATCTAGTCACTCTTATGAACTTTGAAGGTGTCATATGCAATTATATTTGCTACTCTATTGAGGGACAAGCTGAATACTTTTATGCTATGTTTTATTTATGTGAAACAAACAAACGTCTAGCAAAGCATTGTTATTCATGAATCTTTTGTTTGTGCCTTTTCATGTTGGATCATAGTCTCTTTGCTTATTGCTAGAACTTTGTCTTTCATGTTATGATTGAAGTACTTTGATCCTAGATTTGAATGTTTTACAAATATTTTGATCAAGTCTTGGATGGTGCATGTCACCTCAAATATTATTCTTTCTTTTCATCACTTACCTACTCGAGGACGAGCAGGAGTTAAGCTTGGGGATGTTGATACATTGCAAATGTATCTATAATTTTTGATGCTCCATGCTTGTTTTTATCCACTTTCTTGTGTTTTGTCCACACTTTGGAGTACTTTTCATATGATTTCTTGGACTAACCTATTAACAAGAGCCACAGTGCCAGCTGCCTGTTTTCTGCTGTTTTTGGTTCCAGGAAAGTCAGAAAATGAATATTCTCGGAATTGGACGGGACAAAAGCCAAAGTGCCTATTTTTCCAGAAGACTCACGGAGCCAGAATACGAGACGGAGGAGGGCCAGGGGCTGGCCACCCCCCCCCCCCCCAGGCGCGGGCTAGGCCTGGTCGCGCCAGGGCCTGGTGTGGTGGCCCCAGGCACCCCCTCGACCTCCCTCTTCGCCTATAAGAAGCCTTCTGACCTAAAAACTTCGAGGGGGTCGACGTTTTTCCAGAAGGAGTTCCGCTCCGCCGCCACCATCAGATTCCATGAAATAGCACCAGAAACTCCGTTCTGGCACCCTACCGGGACGGGGAATTGGAGGAGATCATCCCCATCATCATCACCATCGCTTCTCCATCGACCATCCATGTTTCCCCCATCTATGAGTGAGTAATCCCCCGCTGTAGGCTATCGGGATGGTAGGGATTGGATGAGATCATTCATGTAATGGCTTCAGATTGTTGGGGCATAGTGCCTAGTATCTCTAATAGTGCTTTATGACTTTGTTGCAACTTTGTTGTGCTTAATGCTTGTCACTAGGGCCCGAGTGCCATGATTTCAGATCTGAACTTATTATTGATTCATCATGATAGTATTGTTTTGGGTCTTATCTACAAGTTGTTTACACACGTCGTTGTCCGGAACCTATGGTCCCGAAGTGACAGAAATCGGGGTAGCCGGAAGGGAAAGGCTTTGATGTGAGGATCACATGTGTTCATGTAGTGTTAATGCTTTGCTCCAGTGCTTTATTAAAAGGAGCACCTTAATTGCCAGTAGTTCCCTAGAGGCCCCGCTGCAAACGGGCTGGCAGGACAAAAGATGTTGTGCAAGTTCTCATTGCGAGCATGACTATATATGGAACACATGCCTAGGATTGTCTAGTACTTGGGTGCTTTATCTTATTCATCTGCAATTGCCCTATGTTCTGATTGCTATGTGAATTGTCTTGTCCATGCAACGCCCGTCCATCCATCCCTATGCCTACCGCACTCGAATCCCACTGTTCACTGCTTTTGTTACTACTGTCTTTGCTTTACTACTGCTGCCGCTTTACTATTCCTACTACAAAACTGTTGCTACTGATAAACTGTTGTGAGCAAGATTGTTTCCAGGTGCAGCTGAATTGACAACTCAGTTGTTAAGGCTGATAAATATTCTTTGGCTCCCCTTGTGTCAAATCAATAAATTGGGTTTCACTTCCCTCGAAAATACTGCGATACACCCCCTATACTTGTGGGTCATCACCTTCCTCAACGAGTGACGAGGCTCCTTCACAACTTCACCAACTAGCACTAGACCACAGGGGGTCCATGGGAACTCTTATAGTTCTAGGTAGTACTCCTTTTATCCACTTTAGGTTAACACTAAAGCACCAACTCAATGGTCCCGCTAAAGATTAGTCACTTTGGCTTCCACATTTTTCGTTGGGAAATAAGGTGGCGAGTTAACTAGCAAGTTTTTTCAAAGTGGCTCGTACAGCATATTTCTGCATTGTTGCTCTAGTTGATTAGGAATGTAACCATCTCACCAGGGATAAAAGCTCTTTTCCACGTTAAATTCATATACAGGTACAATACATATACAATTTACAATTTATCTCTCAGATTAACTAGTAGGCAGTAAATGTAATTAACATCTTTTGAACAAGCATTTTACTTACGTTGTAACACACGGTTTTGTTTGGGAGGGAAAATAATATAATTTCCCCAGGATGAAATAAATTCTAATATTTATTTATTAGGCAATAAGTAACTACGACTAAACCCTTCCTAATTTTAGGAGAGTTTTTATATTTGTCTAAAGAAAGGATTTGGATGACTCAACTAATGAATACTAATTATTGCGTGATTTTTATTTCTTGGTCTATAAATACACAGAAATACGATGACCGGATCATGAAGAAAAAAATCTCACAGTTGCTCATCTTCTTCTTTCTCCTCCTTCTCCACCTGTGATATCTCTCCCTCCCATGATGGAGAGTGCCATGGTCGTTTCCCCACGTCCTCTACTTGGATCTAGGTCTGCTCTTTACCGCATTGCACCCGAGCACCATCACCTCGACCGTCATGGCGGACCTCTGCCCAAAAACATGGCTTGTTGCGGCATCAGCGAGATATTAGCATCCATGATCATCACACAATGGGCAGCGTGGCGCCGGCAGGCGATCGAGCATATGTTTCTCTCCGCGGCACTAGACCTCGACCACGACTCCCTGGCTGGCCTCTAAGACATCTCCACCATTGTCCACGCCTTATTACTCCATGCTCCTGCTGCTGCCGACGACAATAGTAACAGTGGGAGGCGTGCCGTCATGCGGTAGAGCTCCCTGGGTGGCAGCGTCAGTGTGGAGAGGCATGTCCAGGAAAGCCCTACCAGCAATATAAAACTTGCAAAAGATAAAGTAGATGTGTCTAACTTTATTTTGCAGGAGGGCTTGTGATTTGATATGATCTTGGTTGTAATTAGGGTAAATTAGTTTACTTTTCTGTTACTAAGTAGTATAGTGATAGTCATTGTATCGTTGGATGACCAACTGGCGGCATCGTAGACTTGATGCCGAACCAGTGGCAAGATGGAGATCATGCCGGACCGCTTGATGAAGTCGCAAGAAGAAGGACCATATCATATCACGAATATACATGTGATGTTCATACCTTGTACATATTATTGTGTGCTTGTATAAGATACTCAACAGTAACATTATTTGATAAACCCTATTAATACCAACATAGTGTTCTCCCTTAGTGTGCACTACCAAGAAAGTCCATCGTTACGGAGTAGGCCGTGATGAACGGGTGCGAACATATCGACATTAGCTTACGGTGGATGCAAGCCATGTATGCACCACAAATACATTAGGTTGGATTGGCGAGTCTATCATGTATAGACATGGCCTCGGAACACGGGAGATCGAAAGACTGACCACGAGTCACATGAATGATGTGATCGATGGCTATAGTCCATCCTGACAGCTATATCAAAGGCCGTGATGATCCGAGATGATATCGTATCAAGGGATCGTGTGATCGCCAAAATTGTCCAAGGGATGACAGTTGTAGTGGGAGCTAAATTATAGAATTGAACCCATATTATGAAATTAGTCGAGATGTCTTTGCAAATATCCTTGTAGATCTTGTCCTATTCCATTGAGTCATTTGCGACTATGGGAATCTTCTTGCTATTGTGAAACTTTAGAAGGGTCAAACTTCATAGATTAATACCCACGCATGAGGGATATCCTCGTAATAAAAGATCTACCCTTCATGATACAAGAACCATTAGGAGATATTCTAATGACCCCACGAAGTCTTGTGTCTTCTCCATTACCGTCCAATGAATCCACTCTCCATTCGATGGAGGCATGGCTACCGCAATTGTGTTTCTTCAACATTGACATAGTCGATGTAAAAGAAACTTCTCGCGAGAAAGCCTCTTTCAGTATGAACCATTGGATGAGTTTCCTTCCAAACTAGGTGGAAGAAAATAGAAGCTTGGAGAATCACTTAGCGATCATACATGAGCATGATGAAGGCCTCACATACGACGTGAACTACTGGATGATGGACTGCTTTGCGATAGACTGGGGTATAGCACCCGCTTCCTCCCATCTACAAAGATGTCGTTAGGGGATAAATCATGAAAGATTAATCGGTCACCTTTCATGAGTTCGTGCCAGAGTTGAAACCTCTCATAGTAGGCTTGATCGCTGTGGGGGTCATGGATGAATAAAGTATATACTAGATATGCAAATTATAAATTTTATTCTTGCAAAACTCATTGTAGTTTATAAAGAAATAGTTACTTGTCATATTTATGGAAATAGGATGGTCTGCTTGAGAATTGCTGAAAGAATGAGGCAATGTTGTATGATAACGGAGATCAAGATAGTTGATACCGACATCATTCCTTCCGCTCATCATTTGTCATTTGGATTATTCGATTTAAATAGCGTTCATGTTCGTTGTGTTTTGTGACTTTATTAGTGTATCTTTCATCCAGGAAGACTATTATTCATATAAGTAAGAGACAAGCCAGTTATACTACTATTATAAATTATGTCTTTTATGGTCACATTAAGATTATGAATGATTTATTCTCATCACTATGTTAATGATAATGTTTTAAGCATGCATACAGTATTAGAATGCTTAAAAGATATCCAAGTTTTAATAATGACATCATTTTAAATGACACTGTTATTTAAGTCATGTTTGTGTTTAATGCATATTTTCATACTCATGAAAATAGAAATCTTGAGATATATGATCTTTTGGCTTGTGCAAAACCATGCCTCGTTAGGCAAAATGACTAAAACTCGACATTCCGATAAAAAGGTAATATGCGAAGAATTGCCATACATAATGATGTATTTCATTTCAATGAAAATAGCGAAAATCATTATTTTATAAACTTCATTGTGAGTTTAAGTAAATATGTGTATTTACTTAATGAAACACAAGTCTGAAACTATTTGAGTTGTTCAGATGATATCAAAATGAAGTAGGATATTAAATTAACAGGATTACAAAGTTTGTGTGATTTGATCAAATAACTAAGTATTCAAGTTAAAATTTGGCATAAAAGGACTATTCGAGTTAAATCGATGTGTATTAACATGTGTAAACATCATAACCGTACTATCTAAACATGTTTTCCTTTTCAGTATAGAATATTCTGCTATAGGGCTTAGTGGCATTTCATTGGTCATTGTAACACTTAATTTTGGTATGTTATCTCTACTGAGAGTGGGCTTATGATGATTAGTAACCTTAGGACCAAGGGAAAGAATGTCGGAATTGATCAGTGATTGTAAATTCAAGATAAAATGGGGTTGCCACATATGTGTGTATGTGCCTTGATCAGGGGAAACTCACACAATTTTTGGTTTGGTCCCTTGTCCCCACCGCCTTTGTATAGAAAGGAAAATTGGTGGTACACAAAATTCAATCTGCAAGGTAAGCTGCCTCTTTCTCCTTTCCATGGATCAGTTAAGTAAACTCCAAGATGAAGGAGAGGTCCAAAGAAACTATATGTGTTAACCACCACTCCCAATAGGGCGCTAAAAAGAACAAGACCATCTACCATCGACGGTGTCTATGGCCTTCCTCAACGAGTAAGGAGGCCCTTCCACAATTTCACCAACTAGCACTGGACCACCGACGGTGTCTATGGCCTTCCTCAACGAGTAAGGAGGCCCTTCCACAACTTCACCAACTAGCACTGGACCATAGGAGGTCCATGCAAACTCTTATAGTTCTAGGTAGTACCCCTTTTATCCACTTTAGGTTTTCCCTAAAGCACCAACTCAACTGTCCCGCTAAAGATTAGTCACTTTGGCTTCCACATTTTTCGTTGGGAAAAAAGGTGGCGTGTTAACTAGCAAATTTTTTCATAGTGGCTCGTATAGCATATGTCTGCATTATTGCTCTAGTTGATGAGGAATGTAACCATCTCATCGAGGGATAAAAGCTCTTTTCCACGTTAAATTCATATACAAGTACAAAACATATACAACTTTATCTCTCAGATTAACTTGTAGGCAGTAAATGTAATTAACATCTTTTGCACAAGCAATTTACTTACGTCATAACACACAGTTTTGTTTGGGAGGGAAAAGAATATAATTTCCCCATGATGAAATAAATTCTAATATTTATTTATTAGGCAATAAGTAACTACAACTAAACCCTCCCTAATTTTAGGCGAGTTTTTACATTTGTCTAAAGAAAGGATGCGGATGACTCGACTAATGAATACTAATTATTTCATGATTTTTATTTCTTGTTCTATAAATACACAGAAATGCGACGACCAGATCATGCAGAAAAAAATATCACACTTGCTCATCTTCTTCTTCTCCTCCTTCTCCACCTGTAATATCTCTCGCTCCCATGATGGAGAGTGCCATGGTCGTTTCCCCACGTCCTCTACTTAGAGCTAGATCTGCTCTTTCCCGCATTGCACCGAGCACCATCACCTCGATCGTCATGGAGGACCCCTACCCCAAAAACATGGCTTGCTGCGACATCGGCGAGATATTAGCATCCATGATCATCGCAAAGTGGGCAGCATGGTGCCGGCAGGCGATCGAGCATATGTTGCTCTCCGCGGCACTGTACCTCGACCGCGACTCCCTGGCCGGCCTCCAAGACATCTCCACCATGCTCCATGCCTCGTTCCTCCATGCTCGTGTTGCTACCGATGACGATAGTAACAGTGAGAGGATCACCATCGTGTGGTAGAGCTCCCTGGGTGGCAGCGTCGGTATGTAGCGGCATGTCCACGAAAGCCCTACCAGCCACATAAAACTTACAAAAGATAAAGTAGATGCGTCTAACTTTATTTTGCAAGAGGGCTTGTGATTTGATATGATCTTGGTCGTAATTAAGGTAAATTAGTTTACGTTTCTGTTACTAGGTAGTATAGTGATAGTCATTGTATCTTTGGATGACCAACTGCCGACATCGTGGACTTGGTGTCGAACCAATCGCAAGATGGAGATCATGCCAGACCGCTCGATGAAGGCGCAATAAGAAGGACCATATCAGATCATGAATATACATGTGATGTTGATACCTTGTACATCTTATTGTGTCCTTGTATTAGATACTCAACGGTAACATTATAAGATAAACCCTATTAATACAAATATAGTGTTCTCCCTTATTGTGCACTACCAAGAAAGTCCATCGTTCTGGAGCAGGCCATGATGATCGGGTGCAAACATATCGATATTCGCATACGGTAGATGCAAGCCATTTATGCACTACGAATACACAAAGGTTGGATTGGCGAGCCTATCATGTATATACATGGCCTCGGAATACAGGAGACCGAAAGATCGAGCATGAGTCACATGGATGATGTGATCGATGGATATAGTCCATCCTGACAGCTATATCAAAGGCTGTGATGATCGGAGATGATTTGGTGTAAAGGGATCGTGTGATCGCCAAAATCATCCAAGGGATGACAATTTTTTGGGAGCTCAGTTATAGAATTGAACTCATATTATGAACTTAGTCAAGATGTCTTTGCAAATATCCTTGTAGATCTTGGCCTATTCCGTTGAGGTCCTTTGAGACTATGGGAATCTTCTTGCTATTGTGAAACTTTAGAAGGGCCAAACTCATAGATTAATACCCACGCCTGAGGGATATCCTCGTAATAAAAGATCTACTCTTCTTGATACAAGAATCATTAGGAGATATTCTGATGACCCCACAAAGTCTTGTGTCTTCTCCATTACCATCCAATGAATCCACTCTCCATTCGATGGAGGCTTGGCTACCGCAATTATGTTTCTTCAACATCAACATAGTCGATGAAAAGGAAACTTCTTGCGAGAAAGTCTCTTTGAGTATGAGCCATTGGATGAGTTTCCTTCCAAACTAGGTGGAAGAAAACAAAATCTTGGAGACTCACTTAGAGATCATGCATGACAGTGATGAGCGCCTCACATACAATGTGTACTACTAGATGATGGACTGCTTTGCGATAAATTAGGGTGTAGCACTCGCTTCCCCCCATCTACAAAGATGTCGTCAGGGGATAAATCATGAAAGATTCATCGGTCACCTTTCATGAGTTCGTGACAGAGTTGAAAACTCACAAAGTAGGCTTGATCGCAGTGGGATTCATGGATGAATAAAGTATATACTTGACATACAAATTATAAATGTCATTCTTGCAAAACTCATTGAAGTTTATAAAGAAATAGTTAATTGTCATATTTATGGAAATAGGATGGTCTGCTTGAGAATTGCTGAAAGAATGAGGCAATGTTGTACGATAACAGAGATCAAGATAGTTAATACCGACATCATTCATTCCCCTCAACATTTGTCTTTTGGATTATTCGATTTAAATAACGTTAATGTTTGTTGTGTCTTGTGACTTTATTAGTGTGTCTTGCATCCAGGAAGACTATATTCATATAAGTGAGAGATAAGCCAATTGTACCACTATTATGAGTAATGTCTTTTATGATCACATTACAATTATGAATGAGTTATTCTCATCACTATGTTAATGGTAATGTTTTAAGAATGCATAAAGGATTAGAATGCTAAAAACATATCCAAGTTTTAATAATGACATCATTTTGAATGACACTGTTGTTTAAGTCATGTTTGTGTTTAATGCATATTTTCTTTCTGATGAAAATAGAAGTCTTCAAATATATGATCTTTTTGCATATGCAAAACCATACCTCATTAGGCAAAATGACTAAAACTCAGTTCTGATAAACCGGTAATATGCAAAGAATTGTTGAATACCATACATAATTATGTATTTCTTTTCAACAAAATAGTGAAAATCATTATTTCATAATCTTCATTGTGAGTTTAAGTAAATATGTGTATTTACTTAATGAAACGCAAGTCTAAAACTATTTGAGTTGTTCAAATGATTTCGGAATGAAGTAGGATATTAAATTAATAGGAATACAAAGTCGCTATAATTTGATCAAATGACTAAGTATTCAAGTTAAATTTTGGCATATAAAGACTTGTGAAAGTTTTTTCACAAATTGCGATGATTGGACAATTCAAGTGAATTAACATGTCTAAACATCATAACCATACTATATTAGATACATATGGTCCAAAATTATCTCTTACCGGCCGGGTTATAGTTATCATTAAGACTTATATTTCAAATAGCTAAACAGTCATTTGAAATAAAGGAACATCCAAAAGATTTCTGGAAAAAACACCATAAGAGTTATGGCATGTTCGAGTTTCTGGAGATTTCGATAGTTCAAAGTCATGGCAAATAAAATAATCTTTGTAGGGTATTCTTAGGCAAATATGAATACATCTTCCATAAAGGACAAACCTGCTGTTGTCCAAGGTATTGTGTTTTCTCAAGAAGCAGTTTCTGGATGAAGATAATGGTGGAAGAAAGTGAAAGTTCAAAATAAGGTACTTGACCTTACCTCCAGATTGTGGAGTCGAGCAATAGAATTTGTTCTAGGAAACCAAACTCTACAAATACAGGAGAAACTAATGATAGTGATCTTGAAGTTTTAGCAAATACTTTTACTAAAGAATGTAGGATTCAAAAATATATATTCTCCAAGTTTGCAAAATTATATTATTGATTCACTTGTCATGTTAATGAAAAAGGACATACCTATGAACTACAAAGAAGCGTGATGGACCTAAGTGCGATAAATGACTAACAGTCATGAAATCCTATATTAAGTTACATTTAAGATTATAAAATGAAATGTTACTTGATCATATTAAGTAAAGATGTTTACTTGATCTCACTAGATGACTGCAAAAGTCATGAGGAAGAAATGAAACTTCAAGAAAGATTTGAAAGCTCGATTTTTCACAAAGTATGACAAATTCAAAGGATTTGATTAAAATATGTAGCGATACTTGAGTTTACTTGAGTTTACTGGACTTATACCAGCAATTACTCCAATTTTGATAATTGGTGGAAGTTTGTCGAAACTGCGTGTTCTTCAATCACAAGATTGAAGACAGGGTTGTAATTGCTACAACAAAGCAGGTTTTCTCAAACCATACTTTGAATTCTCGATTTAATGGATGATCAAAGAATTTTGGAATCTCGATTTGATGGATGATCAAAGAATTTTGGAATCGCCAAACTATCGAGAAGACCTGTATTTGAGTGGGAACTAAATGGCTTGCCTGATATGTAGACGACATACTTTGAGTGGGAGCTAAGTGAAATCCCTGGATCTCATACTTGATGACAGATTAAAGTGGGAGGGTGACAACATTAGTAAAAATATGTGTATAACATATAAGGAATGGTGTGATTGTTATTAGTGAGATTTAGTTAGTAAATATTCTATGGATGAAGTCGGATAGTTATTAAACATTGAAATCTATCGATATAGATCGGTATGTTTAATAAACATTAGAGTCAAAATGCTTTCTAGATTTGATTCTGAAGTAGATCAGAATATCCTAGATAAGATTCTGAAAAAGTTCAGAATAGTACAAAGTGAGAGTAGTTCTTACTTGTATATCTGGATGAAGCATTGAGTTAATATTTGTATTACAACCATGGGTTAAATGAAAGAAAAGAGATGTGTTGCATCTCCTATGCCTCGGTCATAGGTTCTTACATATAACCATATTATATACTCGACATAATGCGACCCAAGCTTCTGGTTGGAAAACAAGTTCTTAGTTGTAAGAACATGTCTTGAGGTGATTCTTGAGTTAATCACTATACAAGAGTTAAGTTTGTCCTTAAATTGTAAGGAGCAAGATTAGGCATCAAAGTTGCTTTGAATGCATTATCGATTAGGATATACATAGATATAGAAGTATATGGCTACTTATGAAGTGGTTGGTATATCTTTTGTCTAAATACGTTTGACTTCTGCTATGTATGTTTTCGGACTTTACATGACAATCGTGAAAGTACAATTGATTGATCGATCGTCTTTGTAAACACTAGAAACAAAATCTCACTTTGTCGCCAAAAGAATACTTCGACACATTATGTGATAATGGTATAAATGTCAAAATTAGTAGACATTAACGATTTGCAAAAGACATACAGATCTGGTAAAACAGATCAAGGACAAGACATTTCCATGAGAAAGCATGATCAACAAACACATACGTGATATGGTTTATGATTAGTAGCAAATGCAAACTAGATTATTTGTACTCTAGTGCAAGTGGGAGACTGAAGGAGATATTCCCTAGAGGCAAATAATAAATGGATTTTATTATCATATCTCAGTAAGTTTGTAATAGTCATATTGTGCTATAACTTTATCTAACGGAAACATTGATACAGGTGTGGAATGAAATAAACCAAGTCCCTTGTAGCCTCTATTTATACTAGTTCGTTGGGCAACTGAAGAACGAGGTTTCCCAATCTTGGTCTAACTATAACATCAATTGACAACATGGTCACTTCATTATGAATGATGTGATGGACACCAATACAAGTATTGTGACACGATCAAGTCACAAGGTTCATCGTTGCAATAGTGAGAAGCGTATTTTATTTCTCCTTAGACCGTGAGATCATATTAATCACTGTCTCCCGAGGCTACTTTGACTACATTAAACGTCATGTCCGTAACTGGGACACAATAAAGGTGTATTTAGGTATTCTAGAGGAATGATTGAGACCTATGTATCAAGATCAGGATTTTTTCACCTGCGTGATGGAAAGATAGACACAAAGCTTGGTGAGATTACATCCATAATATTACAACACGTGACTAGGTAACGGGGATGGAATATCAAAGGAACAAGTAAAATAGAACTTGTCGGTAACGAGATAGAACAAGTTATAGTGATACCAATGATCAAATCTTGGGCAAGTCAGTATCAAAGTTACAAAGGGAATTGGACTTGACATTTACGGTTCAAATGACATTACATCATGGAATGCATAGGCATCATTATGGGCATCTCGGTCCCGCTAATGATCATTGATCTGAGAGGAGTCTCGATCATGTCTGTGATATTCCCGAGCTGCTGAACACGCCTAAGGGTGTGATGGAATATGGAGATCATTTCATAATAAGGAATCACATATGAGAGAAATCGGAAATGTTCCTTGAGAGAACCGAAATTGTTCCAGGAGAGTTCGAAGTAATTCGGAAGGAACCGAAATGTGTTTCGGGTCAAATATTGGGATTTGATAAATGTATTTCATATTAATTAGTCTAATTAATATTCAATATATTATTAAAACATAATATGAAGGAGCAATTCCACTCATGGGCTAAGTTCCTTAAGGAACAAGGCCTAAGAAGGGGAAATCGCCCAGGGTAAGCCCTAGCCACCCAAGGGGGCATCCGTCGGGCAAGGAAAGCCCACCCGGACAGCCTAGGGCTAATGTGGGGTGTGGTCCACCTGGCCTAGCCTGCCAGCCCATGGCGCCCCTCCCTTGCCTCCTCACACCTCCACCTCCTTTACTCCCACCGTAGGACTTGAGGGAAGGGATTACCCTCCCTTCTCCAATGTAAGGAGGGGCATAGGGGTGGGGAAATACGCAATAGTTCTCCAAGGCATTTTCCTCAGGGAGCTCTCTCTGTCTCTCGTTGTCCTCTCACGAGGGCGCGGTCCCTGGAAGGATGGCACACACAAGAGACGACGCACCTGAATCACGCCATTGCGATGTAGGGATTCCAGCCAGGGGATCTACTTCTCCACTCTAGGTAGGGATCAGAGAACCGGAGGTTGTCATCGTACACCGTATGTGTGCGAAACCACGAGAGTGCTGCCACTTGTGGTACCTTGATTGTTGTGAGCCGAGCTACTGCACGATGAAGCAAGGGGTGACTTGCGAGGAGCTTCACGACCTTGATGTCGGCTACAGGTACGACTATGTCATCCACGTTCCCCTCAGAGCGTTAACGCTTTCAGACTACAAGAGTATGTATCTAAAACCTTCGCCGTTACAGTATTACTCCTAGATAGATCTTGGCAGGTAGGTGTGTTCGCGTAGGAAAAAATTATGTTTTCTACCTCGAACCCTTTCAGGTATTACATCATCTAAAGATACATTGTTAATGTTCCTCTAACCAAGGAAGGCATGGTTTGTAATGAATGGTCTTATTTGCATACATCACATATTAAAATTTCACTTTGAAAATTACAATAATAACGCTGATTAATCACAAGTGCTACAAGTAAACATGGTCTAGATAAATATCAGTCCAAACCGATGGATTACGATTGCGATCTGAAGGTCATAACAAGTATAGACAAACAAAAGATACCAAAAAAATGTAGTAAAAAGTAGAGTGGAGATCATCAAGGGCACATATTATTACATCATTTATCCTACAAAATAGTATCCAAAATACTCGAATGAACTATGAACAAAGCATTTAAACATACCTAGTAAACATTCACATATATATTAAATTTAATAGCTAAAGACATGTCGCATAACCAATAAATATAATTGGCAGTCACTTCCAGTCTAGCTAGTGTCATCTCATATTCCTCTCTAGTGATAGCCCCTTAAATTAGTAGGATGAAACCACCCTAAAGCGTTATTTGGATGGAACCACCCTAAAGTATTAATCGGATAATGAATAAAAATCACCCCAATCTTCACACTCCTCTTTGCATGTGTACTTACTCCATTATGAACATTATGAATTACACATGAAGTTGCAAGTTTGCTAGTATAATGCTCATTATGATGTAGCTTGTTGATTGAGATTACATTTATGATGAATGATATTTATAATCTTGTGTCAAACTTGCCTGAGGTGTGGCAATTTTTTCGATATAATGTAGCTGATAATTATATTTCTTACCAACATTGTTTATAATCATGTTTCACCTTCATTAAGTTATTTCCCATCTTGTGCCCAATGGTATTGTCTCTACAAACCCTATAGTGGCCTTGAGGAAATCTCGAAAGTTTCATGTAGGATTCTAGACAAAAGGATCATAATAAGAAGTTTTATTGTTGTGCTTGTGTTATCGTTATGACATCCTCATATGCTCACCTAGTTAAGAATGTTTTGTGTGTCTCAATCGAAAGGTTTTTTCATGAAGGACAAGTTAATATAAGGCATGTTGTCTACAAAAATACAACTAAGACAAGCATTGGAACAATTGTACTATAAGATTAGGGGCAAGCTTCACTATTTTATGTAAATACAATCTTATTAGCAAGAGACGTATATCCTCTATTTGTGTCAAAGATTTTGTTGATGACTCATACGTTTTGTAATGATATTCACAAAGATAAGGTTCCGAAACCAGTACAATTCCTACTAAAATACATAAATGGATAGAGTACAAATGAGAAACATGATGCACTAGTAACCTATCTCACTTAAAACTAAATTTATGGGCACAAATTTGGACATTTGATTGTCCAACAAACTTTTGAAATTCATCAGATAATGGCGGCTCCTAAATCTTCATCTACCAAAAGCTATATGTATTCAAGTATGGATGTTCTCTATTTATGATTGGGATAATTAGGAAATATAAATTACATCTATAAATTTACTAGTAGAAAAGCCTCCCAAAACGCTCGTAGGAAATGCAAGGCAATAAAAGATTGCATGCTCATATTGAGTTATACTTTTAGGGATTATCCATAAGCAATCTTGGAACTTTTTTTGGCTGCAAGTTTGAAAGAAGTAGAAAGAAAACAAGATCAAGTGATGACCAATGGGACATTCAAGATAAGAACCAAAGTATGGTAATGTGATAGTTGAGCCTATGGAAAGCATGTCTTGAAGAAGAAAATTTATTGAGCTCTCATGTGTTCCTTCTAGACATCATCAACATAATGAAAGAAGAAATAAAGTACAAGCTCCAGATTTTCCATCTCGAAGTGATCTTTTGCTTGAATCTTGCCATCCTTAGGGCAACCATGGATATGTGAAAATATGCCTAAAAGAGAGTCTCTTCATAGGAGTATGTGGGAACATTTCTCAAGTCTTCATCAAGCAAGCTTGATAGAGCTAAATCATGATAAGTGTTCCAACTTAAGTGGACGTGATTTTCATCATTAGGATCAATTGGAATGAGCGAAGGAAAAGGTATGATCATGATACGTTTTCTCTTTTAACGGTCTCATGGTGTTAGTTCAGAAAATGGGTTATGGGATAGTTAGCCATACTATCAAGGTGATCTCGATTGAGTAACTTGCTCGTATCGTCTGTAGAGAGTTCAAACCTTTGCATACTTGGTACCATATTTTGTTTCTCTTATTTGGATCTTATCCATGCGAAGTTTTAGAGCTTCTGTATATCTTCAAGGCAACCTCAAGTGCGTCAAAAAAGGGGTTTCATATACCTCGCCGCTTGTTGTCAAGGGTCCATCATTGTTGTTTGTTTGCCCTTCATCCATCAGTTCTAGTTGATGTCCATCACCGGATGGATTTAGAAATGACGATATCTCGTCCTCGTCTACATAATCTTCTCAATCACAAGGTTCAATTCTATCAATATTAATGGCTATTTCACCATTTATAATGTCCATAATAATCTGGTTGCCTTCGTGTCTGTGGTGCGCTCCATCACTCAACTACTGCAGAAAGAAAGGTGAAACAAGTTAGATATGAGCAAATAGATGGTAAAAATACTACAAATAATACTAATCGTCGTTCTCGCATTGCCGGCAAGGATCTGAAATTGAAGGCTGGTTTCTCGCTCGACCAGCGGCGCCGACAATGGACATTCTCCGGTCGTTCCTGGACGACATAGAGGCATGCATGCAAGCTTTCTGCTCTATGGGGCGAGGAGGTGGACATGGATGACAAGGAAGGAGGCAGCAGCAGGAATAGAGAGAAAGAGAGGGACGAGGGACGATGACGCGTGTGAGATTCGGGCAGCCTGCCGGTGTTGGGTCTGTGGGCGCCTCATGCGCGTAGAGAGAATGAGAATGGACCGGAAAGAAGAAGAACGCGGCAGTTTATATGCTGCAGTCCTTTAGTCCTAGGTGATGCCACTACCCGGGACTAAAGGGTCTTTAGTCCTGGGTCATGGCATCACCCGAGACTAAAGGCACCCCCCCTCTAGTCCCAGGTCCTGCCACGACCCAAGACTAGAGCTATTTTTTGGCCTCCACAGTTTTCACGCGTGCTACCAGACCTTTAGTCCCGGTTCTTATTCAGACCCAGGACTAGATGGTGTTTTGTAAGTTTTTAAATTAAAAAACATTTATAATTTTGGAAATTCATAGCACCTATTTAATAAATCTAAATAATACAAATAATATGTCTATTATTATTAGAAAAATATAAGGAATCTTAATATATCATCCATATATCTCTTCATATCATGCATCAAATTGTGCCATTCTCATTTCAAAGTGCATTCACTATTTTTTGCAACTTTTTAAATTCAAAAACATTTATAACTTTTTAAATTCATAGCACCTATTTAATAAATCTAAATAATACAAATAATATGTCTCTTATTATCACAAAAATATAAGGAATCTTAATATATCATCCATATATCTCTTTATATCATGCATCAAATGGTGCCATTCTCGTTTCAAAGTGCATTCACTGTATTTTTGTAACTTTTTAAATTCAAAAACATTGATAACTTTTCAAATTCATAGCACCTATTTAATAAATCCAAATAATACAAATAATATGTCTATTATTATCAGAAAAATATAAGGAATCTTAATATATCATCCATACATTCGTTTGCATCATGCATCAATTGTGCAATTCTCATTTCAAAGTGCATTCGCTGTTTTTTCATATTTTTGAATTTGACAAAACTTTCAACATAAAAAGTGTTTGAATTTGAATAACTATTTCAGGGGCCTTTAGTCCCAGTTGGAGGCAATAACCGGGACTAAAGATATTTCCCGCCATTCTTAGAGCCGTCAAGCCACGAGCCTTGTTTTCCTGCCATTTCTCTTCGCTTCCCGCCATATTTTCCCGCCCTTTCCCTCTATATATAGGCTGACCACCATGGCCATCCACACATATCCACACCTTCCCCTGTCACAACAATGGACACCACATACTGGCAAATTCTGACCCTCGAGGAGACCAAGGTGTTGTGTGCCTCCAGCTACCCATGCCCGTCGGGCTACCGGCTGCCCGCCGATTGGATCCTGAACGCTGGAGGGGTTCCTGTCCCTCATGTGCCTCAAGGTTCCCCACGCTAGACGGCCATCACGAACCACTTCTACCTCGAGCTCACGATGGAGCAGCAGATGTATCCACATTGGGATCTCGACAACTACGACACCTGGAATGTCTCAACATCCTGTCAACGGGGTGTCTCAACATCCCGTCTAACTTACGTTCCTCTTTGTGTCATCGCAACAACTTGGCATGCTCTTTGTTTCTGAACAAACATTTCAATCGTGGTATTATAGGAGCATACCACATCACCTTGGAAGGAACCCTCTTCCGGGGAGCTCGCCCTCAACATCACCAGGGTCATCTCGTCTCATCTTGTACCGCAATGAAGTGCATACCGGGCATCCATCCAGATTCTCGTACTCCGCACTGCGGTAGAGAATGCAGTCATTGGGGCATGCATGTATCTTCTGAACCTCTAAACCTAGAGGGTAGACAACCTTCTTTGCTTCGTATGTACTGGAGGGCAATACGTTATCCTTTGAAAGCATGTTCTTCATCATTTTCAGCAACTTTTCAAATGAGGAGTTAGGTATACCACACTCTACCTTCCATCGCGGCAATTTCAGTGTGCTACCCAGCTTTTTCAGACCATTTTCACAATTTAGGTACAACAACTTTTTGTGATCCTCTAACATGTGATTGAACTTCTCTCTCTCTTTTTTAGTTTTGCAGTCTCTCCGTGCATCGGCAATGGTCCGACCAAGATCATCAGTGGGCTCATCATGTGCCTCTTATTCTGCCTCCCATTCAGCTTCCCCCATGGAAGTATCACCATACTCAGGGAAACCATGATAGGTGTCATCATCCTCCTCTTCTTCATTGTCTTCCATTATAACCCCTCTCTCTCCGTGCTTGGTCCAACCATTATAACTGGACATGAAACTGGACTTTAACAGGTGGCTGTGAAGGGTTTTTTAGTCAGAGTAATCCTTCTGATTCCTACATCCACTACATGGACAGAATACAAAACCATCATGCTTGTTCGCATCAGCCACACGGATGAATTCATGCACGCCATTAATGAACTTGCCAGAGCGTCGGTCGGTACCGTACATCCATTCCCGGACCATCTGCATTATTGTAAAAGTATATCAAAAACCATTACATAACATCATGAATAGAGATTAATGATCAATTTAATACAAGTTATAATGTGAGCTTCTAGAGCATTAAATTTGAATTTTGAAAAATTTACATGCACCAATTTTTGAATTGGAGAAAACAATTACCATAAAAAATGTGGAGTTTTTAATTATTGTTCTAGCAGTGAAATTATCATTCCATTTTGAGCTCTGAAACTCTAAAATTACACATTTCAATTTTCAGTAACTTTGTGCCTAATCAAAATTTGCCTAAAATTACAGATCTAAAAATCCTCTACTTCTAGAGCATGTAAATCCATCTCTACTTCTATAGCATTTAGCTAAAGTAACAATAAGAGATGAAAGGATGAAGTTCCTAACCTTTTAAAACCTTGGATTTAGGGGTTGCAACCAAATCTTGACAAACCTTGAGAAAAAAGGGCATGAACTCGGCTTGCTTGGGAGGGAAAATGATCATGGATAGGGCATGGACGAAGCTGCATTATACAGAGAAACCTTCTAGTCCCGGGCCATGATACGGGTCGGGACTAATTGTCCTCGTAAAGTGCAGATGCCCGGCTCGAGGTATCTTGTCCCAGGCCGTGTTACGGACCGGGACTAGAGACCCGGAACGTCCCGGGACTAGTGCTTCCCCGCTCTCTTAGCCGTTGGACACGTTACGAACCGGGACTAGTGCTAGCACTAGTCTCGGCCCGTAACAAACCGGGACTCGTGCCTGGTTCGGTGCCGAATAGAAGGCCTTTTTTCCACTAGTGGATGGCAAGATTCAAGAAAAAGATCACTTCCAGATGGAAAATCTGAACTTGCACTTCACTTCTTCTATCTTCATTATGTTGATGATGTCTTGAAGGAACACATGAGAGCTCACTAAATCCTCTTCTTCAAGACATTATTTCCATAGGATCAACTATCGCATGACCATACTCTGGGTCTTCTCTTGAATGTCACATTGGTTATCACTTGATCTTCTTTTCTTTCTTCTTCTGTCAACCTTGAAGCCAATAAAAGTTTCAAGATTGCATATGGATAATCCCTACAAGCATAACCCAAAACAAACATTAGTCCATAGAAATTTTCATTAATTATCAAAACAATAAATGGGGCACACATACTCTTTCACAATTGATTAGTCGGTCACTAAACTGTCTTCTCTGAAGCACCTGGCGTAGAAAATTTCAACCCAGTTGGTCATAAGCCTTCTGAAAGTCTAACTCCAGGATGACCCCTTTAAGACGTCGAGCATTGACCTCATAGACAACCTCGTGGAGAACCAGCACCCCGTCATGGATATATCGACCCTTGAGTAACGCTTTGGTGCTTCGAATGCCCCTATTAGAGGCCGAGCTACATATAGCTTTTAATCCCGGCCACTCATTCTCGTTCCACTCGATTTTGAATTTTTCAAAAAAACTTCAAAAAATTGTGAAACAAATATCCGCGTGTAGCCAAATACTCTCACCACACATCTGAGAAGTTCCAATCCCAAATTCCTTATATTCTGAGCACAGAAAAAAAGACAAATTGATGCATTTCGTACGTGGACTGTTCACGCTTCAGATCTGACAATTTCTCTTTTTCGCTGAGCGCAAAATACAATGTATTTCCACATGTTTTTTGGCACGCATATAGTGTATATCATGATCTACACGCGCATATTTTTCCGCATTTTTTCGAATCTTCAAATTTGAATTTTTCAAAGTTTCACTTTTAAGGGCTCCATGTAGTCCGTGTCCCATTAGGCCGCTCTCTTCGCTGCTTGCCATATCTTGCCTTTTATAGCCAGCAGGCCGGCGTCCAAATAAGCATGTGGCCGTGATTTCCATTACTAATTCCTTGATCGCTTTAGCTTTTTTTTATGGGACGCACGGCTTATATCTCCGGAAAACCAGGTTACCGATCCAAGAATTTATTATGTTATTATTACTTCCTATTATTTTATTATTACTTTGGGAAGAGTGGACTAGCCATTACACCATAAACCATCTGAATCTTGCTTGCCCCTCTATGGACCTTATCCAACAATGTTTCATTTGAAACATTTATTCATCATATTGTTGTTGTTTCCTTGTATTGTTGTTGCTTCTGTTAGGAATAAGCAACTTGTGCAACTTATATTATCTGGGGGCCAAAGACCACAATATATAGTACATCTGATTTGAGGTACAAGAAGATAAATCTAGACAAATACGGACTCCTAGACCAATACTAATACGGACTCCTAGACCAATACTAATACACCTTAACACCCCCCCCTCAAATGCAAAGCGTATGCAATAGCATTGCATTTGAAGAAGTGAAAACAAAACAAAACAAAAAATGATAATCCAAAATCCGCGTCTTCAAAGTGTCGCCATAGCATGAATAGTCTTCAAAACCTATAGAGTCAAGCCACAGTCGATCGAAGAAGAGATCGACACAGACCAAGAGGCGGTCAGAAGAATAGCACCGAAGAGTGAGGAAGAGAGAGCGGCGGCGGCCGGAGAGAAGAACTAGAGGAACTAGACGGAGGAGAGGATGGCGCCAAAAACAAAGGAGACGCATCAGAAGGAGAAGGTGGAGGAGTAGAGATAGCGAGAGATGTATCAGGAAAAAGAGAAAGAGGAAGTAGAGAGGGTGCCTCGACTGGAAACAGGAAGAGAGGTACCATCAGCCGTGATAACACGGACAAGAGAAATAAGAGAGCGAAGAGCAGAAAGAATAGAAGACGCAGAAGTCGAAGTAGAGAGGCGTGCCAACAAAGACAAAGTCGGCGAAAGGCGGTCATAACCGCATGAAGAAGCCGCGAGAGTCGAAGTAGAGAGGCGTGCCAACAAAGACAAAGTGGACGAAAGGCGGTCATAGCCGCGTGAAGAAACCGCGAGTGTCGACGTAGAGCGGTGCGCCGACAAAGACAAAGTCGGCAAAAGGCGGTCATAACCGCGTGAAGAAAGCCACGAGAGTCGACATAGAGCGACGAAGTAAGGAAGGAAGGCTCGGAGAATTTAACGGAAGAAACACCGGCATGAATTACCGGAAAGGAGCCAGCGACCGAAAGTTGCTAACGGCGGAGGCGGAGGCGGCGGCCGGGCGCGGCGGCGGGGTGCCGGGGCGAGCGGCGGCGGCGGCTACGAGGGAGACAAAAAAAGGCCTTACGGCTACTAGCTACGAGATGCGATGCCCCCGACGGAGATCATGGAGATCGACCTCGCCGGGGGTGGCGCGGCGGAGGCGGTGGCTAAAACATAGGCCAAGGAGCGACACGCTCTGATACCATGTTAGGAATAAGCAACTTGTGCAACTTGTATTATCTGGGGGCCAAAGACCACAATATATAGTACATCTGATTTGAGGTACAAGAAGATAAATCTAGACAAATACGGACTCCTAGACCAATACTAATACGGACTCCTAGACCAATACTAATACACCTTAACAGCTTCGATACGAAGATTTGAGGAGTGGAGCGTGGGACATCAAATTGGTAAATGAGTTGATTTCACTTCGGTTGGTACATTGGGTAATTGAGTCCAAATGTGATGGAAATATTTCCAACCCCCGAAAAATAATATTGAGAGGATGCATTTCTACCATACATCCGACTTCTAGATCAATCAGACACTTCCAACACAACACAGTGAGTATCTTTCCCGTCCACTTGGTATTCGTCCGTAGCAGAGACAATACATGGAAAAACTGATACTGCAGATTACTTATTGCATTACAAGGCTGATGGATTAGAAGCTGCTTATATCTACGATGTCACATTATTAGCATGGTGAAGGAGGCTGCAGAGAACAAATCAATGAAGAACTAACAACTGTGGTTTTTGAAAAAACTACTAAAGTCGTAGTAGTAGTATACAGCTCCTGCAGCCAGAACTGATAGCCTTCAGGTCCAGTTAACCACTCCACTCCTCTATCAGTCAACTCTTTGTGTTCTAAGACATGTTTACATTATGCAGTAAGCTCGAACGACCTCGACGATGGGTGCACGGCACAGCGGGCACTTGCCGACCCCGTTGAGCAGCTCGCTCGCGCACTTTGAGCAGGTGCACATATGCCCACACCTGGGATGATGACAGCGGAAGATGTCACATTAATTTTGTTTCTGAAAAAGTCTTTCGCAGCCGTAATTGTGTCCTTGCACAGCATATGGATGCAAACCTGTAAAGAAGCGAGTCGATCTGGTTATCGCAGCAGACGCAGCAGGTTCCTTTCCTCGCTAGCGTCCACCGTGACCGATCATCTTCAGACCGCCCTAGGTTCAGAGTTCAGTGTCTTTTGTCAGGCAGATAGTACATTGGATCATCAACATGGGCTAGCTGCACCGTAGGCTAATAAGATACTGACCTTGGATGGATATAGAGGAGCGGTTCAGAGCGGCAGAGACCTCTTGTTTGATGGATCTCTGCATCTCTATCTGCATCTCCATGCATGCTCGAAGCATCTGCTGCATGCTGCTCATTCCTCGCTGGAGCCCGGTCAGGTCTTCGCGCAGGACGTGGATGGCGTCGCAATCCTGCCAAACAGGTATCTTTCTTTCAGGCCATAATGTAAGAGAGTTATGGACTGTCCTCGACGATACTAGAGCTATAAACGGAGGCCAGGAATGCAAAATTTTGTGTGAAGGCTGAAGAGAACCCACAAATTCAGGGCAGTGCACGGCTTGTCGATGACTCCAGTTACGACGATTCGGCTCGTCGATCCCAGGTACGGCTTGATCTTGGTTCAGTGGACCTGTGTTTGGCAGCTGCCTTTCATCAAGCTCCTGCCTCCGAGCATAAGACTGCACAAGCTGGTCTAGACTCTCACGGAAGCCGCTGCTAAGAAGGTTAGAAACGCTACGCCTGCAAAATTTAACCTGGTTATTTAGTATGATTCGACAAAACGGTATAAACTGCATTTTTTTTAAAGCTTATGTTCAGGAAGTGCTACCTGCTTAAAAGTTCTCTGAGCTCCACCCCGTAGACAGCGTCTTCCGGAGGACCAAACCAATTGTTATAAGAGAAACCTGACTGCCATTGTGGTTCGGCAGCTTCCTGAGAACTGATAACGTGCCATTCGTCGTCTCCGTCTAGTAAATCACCGTCTTCTCCTTCCTCCCTTGGCCATTGCAGATCACTTGGTTGCCCATAAGTTCCAGCTTCTTGTCTGTTGTTGTCAGATGCACTAGAAGAGGAGGAACCAGATTGCTCACTGCCCTGCTCCGAGGACCCTGAGTCTGAATACTCGTCTTGATCGGAAGCATCGTGTGAAGCATCATCATTACTGTTTGGTACATTGCTTTCTGCATTGACAGAGTGGTATTCTGTTGACTGAAACGTATCGATCTCGTGATTGCCCGTAGCATTCTCCAGCTGATGATCATCGTCGCGTAACACCTGATCTATAGAACTAGTATGATGCTCGCTATCGGCAGAACTGTATTGAGCACCCATTGACCCTGAATGGTTAGTGATGTCTTCTGTCCTAGAGCCAACTTCTTCCCTAATCGAAAAACGTCAGCATGCACAAAGTTAGTCTCTAGATGATGCTGTTTGATGGAAGTTGACAAATATATTCTATTAGCAATTTAACAATCAGTAGTGATTATTTCCCCATTGTGACAGCCAAGGTGAAAGAAGCCACACTGGAACATGTTATACTAGCAAAGGAAGAAGCCATACCTCAATCTAGCGACAGTATGACTCTGTCTAAGCTGTCCTAATTCTCCGGTTGCCATAGAAAGTGGTCTGTCTTGGTGCACAGTCCTTCCGCCGCGGAAGATTCTACCTCGGAGAAAGGACTGGAGGAACAATATAATCAATCTTATGAAATAATAATTGTGTTACCAATTAATTATGGAAACAGATAGTTATCGTCGATTAATGCCATCCGTAAGAAAGTTGCGCTGAAACAATAATGCTCATTTTTCTGAATTGGCAGGTTATTCTTGTTTACTCTAGCAGAAGATAGTTTAAAACAAGACTGCTAGACATGTTACTGGCGATTATAGCCACTGTTGTTCTTCAGAGAGGTGAAAAGTGCAGCAGTGATGCCCAACAGCACATCATTTAATTTTCTAGCATAATTGCACAAAGTGCTCCTGGGTGAGTTGAACTTAGTAGTGCACCTGGTCCAGTACAAAAGGCTACCAAGGCAGGCAGAAAGTACAGCACAATGTTCAACTTCGTGGCTAAAAGGTTTGCAGTCATGTTTCCAGAGTGAGAACTGAACTCTAGGCACAAAAGGCATGAACCAAGTACAGGTAGAACAGAAATGTGCAGAGCAGAGGACCCACAGCATCATGATCATGGTACATTGCCAAAAATCTAAACATCCATTAATTCCTAAAATGTTCATGAAAAAAACTCTGTTTAGCTCATGATGACGATGGAATTTTATCCAAATTCTAAGCTTGGTTCAGTTTGGGACAATTCGACAGAGAAGAAGGAGCAGAGGACTTTGGGGGTTTTGACCTGAATGCGGCCGCGGTGGGCGAAGGAGGAGACGGGGCGGTGCTCGGAGAGGCCCTGCAGCTCGCGCTGCCGCTCCATGGCCATGCGCGTCACCATGTCCCGGCCCCGAAACCTGGGTGGTTCGCTGTCGCGCTCGCGCGCGGTACTCTGCTCCACGTGGGCGTCGCCGTCGCGCACGCTGGCCTGGCGGACTCGCTCCCGCACCGAGCGCACGCGCTCGCGCTCGGACTCGCCCAGCCACTCTTCACCGCCGCTGCCGCCAGGGGAGCTCTGCGACGCGGGCGCAGGCGCGGCAGTCCACTCCCGCGCGATCCGCCGCACGAGCGCGCGCTCCGGCGACCGCGCGCGCCTCCCTCCGCCACCATCGTCTTCTGAGGCGCGGAGGAAGGAGGCGTCGAGCATGGTGGAGACGGCGTGGAGGCGGGCGAGCGCGAGGAGCTCGGAGTCGCGGTCGCGGCGGTCGAGGTCGAGCACCATCTGCTCGCGGGCCTGCCGACGCCGCGCGGCCCACTGCGCGATGATCCTGGAAGCGGCCGACGTCTCGCCGACGCCACCGGAGCACGCCATGCTCTTGGCGCGGAGGTCCTCCATGGCGATGGTGCTCGATGAAATGCGCGGCAGCGCAGTCCTAGCTACGGCGGGAGTTGGAGGGGCCGGTTTATGTAGTGGACGTGAGGAGGCGGACATTGCGTTCTCCAGCGGGCTCGAGAGCAGAGGATGCGGGAGTGAAGGGACGCAAATCCCGAGGCGCGGAGGCTCGAGGAGGAAGAAGGTGGGTGCGAATTTAGCGGCTGTGAGATTTATTTTTGCGTGATCAAGTCGGCATATTTTGTGGCTATTTATATACCAACATATATAAAAAGCAGGAATTAATGGGATATTAGTGATCCGAGTCATATGAAATCTTTACTAAGATTTTGTAATTATGTCCGAAACAGATAGATACAACTAGTAGCTTTTATGTTTGCAACTTTTTAATTACAATCATGGAAAAAATAGCTTTCTTCGCTAGAGCGGCGCTATAGCATATTTAGGAGCTACACTATGCAAAATCTTCTCGCTGTGACGCTAATCACTATTTAGCGGCGCTATAACGTCACAACGCAATAACAATGCTAAAAAAACTATGTATAGCACCACCCGATAAGCCCATTCAGCCTGCGAATCCACCACGCCCAACACTATGCATCTAAACCTAGCTCAACTCAATCCTATTACCCGGTTCTCCCTCCCCACATGACGGTGGCAGTTTCTGACAGATTTATGGGTTCACTTGTCTACTCTCATGGGACTAAAACTAGTCTCACAGATGATATAATTCTTGATGCAACTTTCATGTATTGTTTGATTCGCATTCATACGGGCCTTGCATCGTATAATAAAGATGATGCCAACTCTTCTGGTAAGAGAAAACTGCACAAACTAGATGTAAGATAACCAAAGTATAGCCTTAAGCGATTTGACATGATGTTGAATGACAAATATGCTACCACAAAAAATGAGCTCACCTTTTCTACCTAAAAAGATACATCATTTAGAACAGAAGAAAAGTTTGCGTTTCTTGTAAGGGTGAAGGTTAGGCTAACATGCACAATCAAAAACACGAAGAGTAACATGGTTAGGCTTACCATCAAGAAGTTTCTATGTGGGAGTTGCAAAGTATAAAACTTTTGAGAGAAGCAAACTGATGAGAAAAGTGGTTGGTGAAGGAGTTTCGTGGAAGAAAACAAAAAATTTACTACGCAGGAACACACTTAGCCGGTATCTATTTAGAAAGTAATGTAGTAACAGAGGGAGACATTGGTAACATATCCTTGTAGACCGTAAGTGTATAACGTTCATGCAGGAATGTGGATGATGTAGTCATACTCGTCCGACCTCAAGGTCATGAAACTCCTCGTGAGTCACCCCTTGTACATGTCCTCGTACGACGGTCCGGTGCCACTAACGGCAGCACCCATGAGGTATTCGCACAGATACGCGAGATGACGACTCCAGTTCTCTGATACCTGCCAAGATTACGGAAGTATATCTCCTGGCCGGAATCACTGCAGCACAAAAGTGTGTCATAGTGGTGTTGCCCTTGCTTGTACAGTCTTGACCGTGCCACCGCAAAGGCAACGAGAGAGAGAGAGAGATTTTTCTCGAAGGAAAATTCCCTTAGAGAATTATTGTATAATTATTTACACCCATTGGCACTCCTATATATAGGAGAAAAGAGTACGCTTCCCAAGATCTCTTCCATGTGGGACTAAACAAAAGCTAAGGAAAAGGGGAGAAAGAGGTGGCAGCCAGCTGGGCCAATTGGGGCGGCCGGGTGGGCCAACCCGCGGCCATCCTAGCAGCAGTCGCTAACTACGGCAACCCCGCCCAGGTGGGCCACCACCCGCGGCTAGAACAACTCCAGTAGCCCACGGCGGTCAAGGCGGTGCAGAGGCCACGGCCGGGTGGGCCTTTGCGCGGCCCACCGCGCACTAGCTAGCCCCGCTCACACCCGCTCCCGGGTGGGCCGGCTGGCTGTGGCCCGCGTGCGGTGGTCGGATGGCTACCCTCCGCGCGACGCCTAGTGCCCGTATGCCCACCTATCCGCTTACGCTGGCTCAATGTGGCCCAACAATGGTTGTGGCTGCTGTTTGCTGCCCAAACCGGGTGGTTTTCTCCTAGGCCGATTCCCTCCGGGGTTTTCGCCCTGTTGAGGAAGTTTCCCTATAAATATTAATTTAAATATTTATTTAATATATATTAATTCATAATTAACATATAAAAATGCATATTATAAATTGCCATTTGTCCGAAACACCTTTCGGTCTTTTCCTTGTTCTTCCGAACACCTTCGGATTCACTTCAGAACGATTCTGGTTTTCTCATGCGGAACACTTTCGGTTTCTCTCCCTTATGTGATTCCATCTTACAGAACAATCTCCAAGCGTCGTAGTGCTCTTAAGTGTGTTACCCTATGGTTCGGGAATGGCACAGACATGATCAAGACGATCTCCAATCAATGATCAATAGCGGGACCGAGATGACCATAATGACCCCCATGTATTCCACGAAACACCTTCGTGTCGAACCATAACTAAACGCTGAATACAACTCCCTTTGTTACTCAACATATGATCGATGGAGGCAACAAATGGCTGTAGTCATAACCCAAGCTGTTAAGAATATTGTACTTGAGTTCATCATCAACAACCTTCCTTCCCACAGCAGCGAGCTCAGATGCAAAACCCTACATCTTGGATATGGATTGGGTTAAGGCCATGTCTTCCTTCTTTGTGTTTTTGAGGGCGCCTCACAACATAGACATCCGATACTTCAATTATCTAGAGTAGAGGTCCATGAGAGCCACCCCCCCCCCTCCACACACACGCACATATGCAGCATGCTTTAGCCCAAACACCTGGGTGACACATCCTCTATCAGGGAGTTGAAAAAGTATCCCAGGACCTATTAATCCTTTGTAATCCAAGAGTCATAGACTAGCTTAGACACACAAAGCTTATATTTATTTCCATCTTCAACCTCTAGATAGATCTTTGGGTGGCGCGGGATTTGAGCCTTCAAGAAGCTCCATGACATGTGTGCCATGGAGGAGAAAATGACCAAAAACCACCACATTTGTGCACGAGGTGACACGAAACCACCACCTTTGGTTTTTTGACACATAAATACCACTTTTGGGGCCAGGCTGTGACGCGGAGCACTGATTCTCTTTGGTTAGCCGTCTAACCACGTTTCTGGCAGGTGGGACCCGTTGCCAATAAACACGTGGCAGGGAGTGACGGACAGACCAGACGGCCGTTAGGCGGCGCGTTAGGGAACGGTTTTAAAAGTTGCGCCACAGCTGCTCTCTCACTCCCCTCCCTCTGTTTTGACTGCGCCCACCAGAGTCGCGCTGTCACCGCCCCGTCGCTGGAGAAGAAGCAGGACGCGCCGCTATTCCGCTATGGTGTCGTGGTCCGATGGACAAGAATCCTCGCTAGATTTGAGCTCGGACGGCGGAAGTATAAGTTCTCATGCACTGTTTGTGCGAATTTTGGGGCTCATAGTGGCAATTCCTAGGGTTCGTGATGAATTTGTGATTTAGGTCAAACCCAGACTAATTTGCACTGCCATTTGCACTTCTTAGAGTATCAATGTCATATATGATTCGGATTTCTGCGGATTAGCCGATGATGGGGATGAGCCTGTGCTTTGTAAATGTGGCTATGTGGTGGGCAAATTTGTCGAATTTGAGGGCTACAACACTGGAAGGAGGTTTCTAAGTTGTGAAGGGAAGGTGTGTGATCTAAAAATGTTTGTTAAATGTGGCATAGTTTTAGTTAGTGGTTCTTTTAACTAAAATGTCACTGCTTTTTAGGATGGAGGGAAGTGTGACTTTCTGCAATTTGTTGATGAACTTCCTACTGATGCTATGGTGAAAGCAGTGGGTAAGCTATGGGAAATGTATGGAGAAGCTAAGCAAGGCAAGACCACTGATGCCCTGAATTTCATGGAGCAAAAGTTTGAGTATCAAGACCAAATAAACAAGCTCCACATAGATATGAGGAATGCACAATATGAGCAAGTTAAACAAGTGGCAGAAAAGCAGGTGACTTTATCCCACAAGGTTGTAGCTGAAGAAGCATTGATGGATGCTAGGGCTGCATTAGAAGAGAAAAGTATCACTGATGAAACAACCTGTAACATGCACAAATGCTTGCTGAAAAAGGCAAAGAAGGATAGGGATAAGTACAAGGAAGAGAAGAGGAAGTTGGAGTACATCATTTCTGACTTACTGAAGCAGAAAGAAGGCTACAGGAGCAGGTTCAAGAAGATAAAAGATTTTGTGATGTGTAATTGTACCTTGATCAAGTAATGTTCAATTAGGAGGTGTTGTTGAAATATTATGTCTGCTCTATGTTGTTGAACTATGATGTCTGCTCTATGTTGTTGAACTATTTGTGAGTTGTAATAAGTAAAATTATTGTCTGAATTATGGTGTGTTTGTTGAACTATGATCTTAGCTCCATCTATTTGAAATTGTGATGTATTTGATGTGTTTGATAATATTTGTGTCTATGTATCTTAATTTTCATGTGTTTGATAAACATGTGGTTCACTTTAGAGGTACATCATTGACAGAAAATAAGTGGCACTCATGTGACATAGACTTGAAAAATAAGTGGCATTCACACACATCATTGACAGAAAATAAGTGGCATTCACACACATCATCTAAGAAAATAATGATAGCAACAGGGTTCCAATTAAGTAGTACAATATGATAGACATGTCACCATCTTGTTTTGGCATAGCAAAATAACAGGGTTTTGGCACCAACAGTTTTGGCATAGCAATTTTAGGTACCAAAATAATAGGGTTTTGGCACCAACAGTTTTGGCACAACAAAATAACAGGGTTTACATCACAAATTTTGCTCCCAGCAATTCAACCCATCTAAAGGACCATTATTTGCATCCCTACCAGCAGATGCATTTGCCCCGGCTGTGAAGTAGGACATGAATCATCTCTCCTGCCTTGGTCATGTGCTTGCTTGTGCAGCATTAGTTGATCTTGGAGGAACAAAAGAAGTTCTTGGTGGCATGGACTCTAGCATACTAGATGATCTTGGTGCAGCAGTAGAGGAAGATGAGCCTGCTCCATCGCCACTTGGGCATGCCCCATGAGGAATGGTCATGTTTGACTACAAATAATAGAGTTAATAACTAAAAAATAAATGAACTGCAGAAATCATTGCCACTTTTACAGTTTAGGTACCTTGTTGAAAGAACATTTCATGGTTCCCTATGTTTTGTGTGTTAGATAACAATACCGTGGAGTTTCTAATGTGCACTAAGTGTTGCAGGAAAGCTTTTGGATGTTTGGGAGCCAGATTATCTGCCCCCATCATGGGTCGTATAATCCAGCCTGACCATCTTGGCCAGGGCTGATTGTGCACGAGCTTCTGTCTGGAGGCGGATTTTCCCCCGAACAGTCCGGCTCTGGGCGGATTTTCTCCCTAGACCGGATAATACGACCTCCCTCTAGGGCCGGATAATCCGGCCCCAGGGGAATTGCCCAAGGGAACGTCTGCGCAAGCTTCTGTCTGGGGGCGGAAATTCCCCCGGATATTCCGTGGCTGGGGCAGATTTTTTCCCCAGCTAGATAATCCGGCCCTCCCCTAGGACCGGATAATCCGGTCCCTAGGAGAAGATGCCAAGGGCCATCCTGCACGAGCTTCTGTTCGAAGGCGGATTATTTGCCAGATAATCCGAGTCTAGGGCGGAGTTTTCCCCAGGCCGGATAATCCGGCCCTCACTTGGGCTGAATAATCCGGACCCCAAAGGCTCCAATGGCTTAGTTGGGGCAGGGTGTATAAAAGCCCCATCATCCCCTTCAGGCAGAACACTTGATTCATTCGAAAAAGCCAGACATGTTGCAAGTGCTCTCTCTCTAGATCTCCTACTTCAACCACCCGAAGGCTTCGAACTTTGGGGGAATTGAAGGAGGAGACAACCTACATCGTCATCACGAATCAAGCGCATCAACTCCTCTCCATTCACTTGGAGAAATCACCGATCTAGTATTCTCATTAATACCTAGATCTAGTGTTTTGTTATTGATAACTTGTTCTTGTGGCAGCTTGTTGTCATAACGGGAGCCTCCAATTTGGTTGTGGAGTTGTGCCCCACTAGTTGTGTAAAGGCACCGGTTCCCGCCTCGAAGGGTTCCTATAGTGGAAAGGTGGATCAGGCCTTTGGTGGCGGGATCCATCGGAGAACAGTGTGAGGCCTATTGTGGCGTGGTGGTCTTAGTACCGCCCACCCCTCCAATGTAGATGTACTTCTCTTAACAAGGAAGGAACTGCGGTAAAACAAATCATGTGTCTCCGCGTGCTCCACTATGGTTTACTCGTTCCTATATCTCACTCACCTTTACTAGCTAGTAGTTAGGTTTGCATATAGGGAAATTCTACATAATAGTACATCTAGAGAATTTACCTTTTGTGTCAAGCCTAAAATTGAAAAAGCATTAAAATTTGAAGTAGCACCTATTCCCCCTCCCCCTCTAGGTGCCCATACGATCCATTTCAATTGGTATCAAAGCCCCGACTCTTATTCGGGATTAACCGCCTAAGAGAAGTATGGGTACTAAGGAAAATGGGAATGAGGTTGTGGATAAGGTCACAATGGATGACCTCAAGACGTTGGAAACAACCTTGTTGAAATCCTTTGAGACCAAGATGGAGGAGATGCGGCAAATGATTGCTCGCCTCACATCATCTACAACCCCATCTCCATCTTCCTCTGAGGCTACCACTCCTTCATCCAAGGATAAGGCTCACGCCGGATCTAAGGAAGATGAAGTGGTAGGTGAAAAACATAATGGTTCCGCCTCCAAGAAGGGAAGTGGTAAGGAGGACTATAGTGAGGTGCCTCACCTATATTCTCCTGACCCACCTATCCCACATCCTCATATAAACAATAGGGGTGATCCACCCAAACTTACTGCATCTTCATTTCATCAATGGAAATTCTTAATGAAGTCTCATGTATGCAGTTCGTCAATTGAACTTTGGAGGATTATCGAAGAGGGACTTCATATTGGAGATCACACCAACTTGAAAAGAAGAGAAGTTGTGGATAGTCAATTGAATGCAACAGCTCTCCACATGATACAGCTCGAAGTGGGTCCCAAGGACATGCCCCACATTGAGCATTTCAACACCGCCAAAGAAGCTTGGGATGCACTCATCGACCTCTTTATTGGAAATGAAAGCATGAGGAGGAATAGGTATGATGCCCTTAGCAATGAAGCTGAAGGATTTTACATGTTGGATGGTGAAGACCATGAAGATATGTATAGAAGGCTCAAGGGCATTGCACCAACATTTAGAAAGCATGGAGCCACTCACATTGATGATGCTTGGATAAAAAGGAAATATGTGAGTGCTCTAATGCCTTTTGAGCCAACGGACTTGAAGAGCTTGCAAGGTAGACACAACTACCATCAAATGGCTTCCAATGAAGTCATGCAAGAAATGGCATCATTCAAGGTTGCAGCTAAGAACGCTGAAGATGCCCGTGCCCAAGCTCTTGGAAAGCAAAAGGGGATCAATGTTGCTCTAAAGGCAAATGTTGTTGAGCAAGATGAGGATGAAAGAGGATACGAGGGTGTCTCCATGGGCTGTCCCGAGGAAGTCAAGCGTGCTCATGGTGAGTACATGGCTTTCTATGCAAGGAACTTTTGGAAGGATCCAGCCAAGGCCAAGTCGGAACTCGAGCGCAAGAATGGGTCAAGTGGAAGAAGAGAGAATGGCCCAAAACTGAGAACTTGTTACAATTGTGGAGATAGGTTACACTTTGTGGTTGAGTGTCCATATCAAAATAGAGAAGACATCGGTGGCAGGCTCATCCTTAAAGAAAAATCCAAGGCACCTCGAAAGAAGCCATTTATCAAAAAGAATGGTCCTTACAAGAAGCAACTCAAGATTGTCTTGGTGGCACAAGAAGAATATTCCTCTACAAGTGAAGACGAAGAGGATGAAGATAGTACTCATGAGATGGCTGCTATAGCCACCACATCTACCCCGTCATCACTCTTCGACTCTCCAAACGAAAATATCATCAACAACAATGTCACTTTCCTTATGGCAAGAGGGTCCGAGGTATCATCTTCTATTTCTTCATTTCCTAAGACTAACATAAATATGGATATGGATGATCATACTAGTCTTAAGATAAAAGAAGAAGTTATTGCTTTGGACAACTTTTTCACTAACTTGCAAGGTGAGCACAAACTTTATTTTGATGCTCTTATGAGTCAACTTGCCCAATCCAAAGATCTCCTCGAAGAAAAGGGGAGAATTGAAAGAGAAGATGCCTTGGAGATAGCCTCCTTAAAGAATGCCTTAGAAGAAGAAGAGGAAGCTCGAGTATCCTTGGAAGAGAGACTCGAGTCAATTGAGGATTCCCATGAAGAGGTTGTTGCTCAGCTCATCAAAGAACGTGACAACACTCTTGCTATGGTAAAGAAACTAAAGAAGGAAAAGATTGAATTTGGGGCTGCTCATGCTAGACTCTCGGAGAAGTTTGAGAAACTTGATAGTGCTCACAAGGCATTGGAGATTGAACATTCTACTCTAAATGAGTCTCGTGACCAGCTCCAAACTCAATTGGAGAAGTATGATATGCGCAGTACCTCTACTCCATCTTGTGGACAATAAGAACTTGTAAAGGGATCTCAACATAAAGGTAAAGAAGTTCTAGATGAGATACTTAGCAAGCAAAGGACAAACAATGGAAGAGAGGGTCTTGGTTATGTTCCCAAGACAAATAAGAAGAAGAAGAAGAAGGACAAGAAGAAGAAGAAGAGCAAACCTGCTCAACCAAAGACTAGCACCACCACTAATGACAAGACTAACTATGATGGTTTTGCAGGGGCTAATAATCCTAACAATGAATTATTTTGTGATTATTATGGTGATGTCTATGCTAGCTATGTAGGTCCTTTTGATAGTTACATATCTTGGTCTATTTGGGTTCCCAAAACCCTTGTCACTAACATGAGAGGACCCATTGAAAAATGGGTGCCTAAAACCAAGAAGTAACTTTCTTACAGGGCTATGCTTCCGGTGGGTCTAAATGGGTACTCGATAGTGGGTGCACAAGTCATATGACCGGAAGCAAGGAGATCATCATGGAGATGCGGCCAAATCATGATCACATAACCATCTCCTATGGTGACAAGTCAAAATCTAAGGTATTGGGTCTCGGCAAAGTTGTGGTTGCTCACGATATATCTCTCGTGGACGTCATGCTTGTTGAGACCCTCGGTTACAACTTACTTTCAGTTCGCACCCTTGGTAAGATGGGCTTTGCAGTTTTCATTGATGCTGATTTGGTGGTACTCTTGTGGAGCAAGTCTCTAAAAGTCGCTTTCGTGGGATATGTCAAAAATGACCTGTATGTGGTGGACTTCTCGGGGAAAACCACTACAGGCCCGATGTGTCTTTTCGGAAAGGCCGACGCGGGTTGGTTATGGCATCTCCGACTAGCCCACGTCAATATGAGAACTTCGCAAAGTCTCCACAAGGGTGGCCACATCCTTGGAATAAAGTCTCCAAAGATCATGTTTGCAGGGCTTGTGTTGAAGGGAAAATGCATGACTCTCCTCATCGAAGGAAGACCATTATTTCAGCAAAGAGGATTTTGGAGCTCCTTCATGTGGATCTCTTTGGTCCTCCATCCCATGCAAGCCTCGGTGGGAAGAAGTATTACCTCGTGATTGTTGATGATTACTCAAGATACACATGGGTCTATTTCTTCAAGTTGAAGAGCGAGACTCAACAAACAGTCATCAACTTCGCCAACAAGGTTCAACGTCAACACAATGTCCCTATATTGGCAATAAGAAGTGATAATGGCTCCAAGTTCAAGAACTACACCTTAAATGAATTCCTAAGTGAAGAGGGGATAAGACATCAATATTCCGTTGTGTACACCCCTCAACAAAATGGTGTTGCCGAGAGGAAGAACCGGACCTTAATGGATATGGCCAGAGCTATGCTAGCTGAATTTAAGTCTCCTTATAACTTCTAGGCTGAAGCAATCTCTACCGCTTGCCATTCATCCAACTGGCTCTACCTCCGCAAAATCTTGGAAAAGACTCCATATGAAATACTTACTGGTAACAAGCCAAACATCTCCTACTTCTGGGTATTTGGTTGTAAATGTTTATTTCTCATTAAAGGAGTTCGGCTATCTAAATTTGAGTCTAAGGCTTTAGAAGGCATTTTTGTTGGTTATGGTGCCGAATCACACACTTATAGAGTCTACAATAAGCTCTCTGAAACTGTTGTAGAATCTTGTAGTGTGGTGTTCGAGTAAAATGATGGCTCCCATGCGTCGCAAGTTGATGTTTGTGATGCAGATGTTGAAACACCCAAGATGCCATAAGAAGAATGGGCGTGGGATTTTTCCACCCCATTGAGGAACCCCTTGTGGCGGATCAGGACGGACAATGCTCTACTCAAGTGGAGCCCTCATCGACACAATCTCAACATGCTCCAACCATTGGAGAAACTTCTACACCAACCACACAAAATGCTGAAGTTCAAAATGTTCCTGAAAGCTCTAGGCCGGATTATCCGGTGGACATCGGATTATCCGGCCAACCCTCCTCAGCTGGGCGAATTGATCAACCTATCGAAGAAACTGCTGCAAGTCCCAGGGCGGATTTTTTGGCTGACCCCGGATTATCCGGCCACTCTCTAGTTCGAGCCAGATCCAGTCCAGCATGCGAAGAAGTTTCAGGTTCTCCCAGGCCGGATTATCCAGCCTCACCCTCAGCCGGATTATCCGGCCCTAAATCTCCTGGAGAGAAGCAGCCTCCTGTTACGGTTGTTGATCATCATCAAGGGCAAGGTTCATCATCTCCTACTCCTGCTAATCAAGCTACAGATCAAGGCCAAGCCAATGATTCCAATAAAGACTCAAATGATGAAGTTATTCCCCCAAGAGATAACAAGCTAACTGAACTTCGTCACAAAGCTCGTGCGGATAGGAACCTTGAGTTAATGGGTCACACTCTTGACAAAGTGGTAGGTGATCTTCGATGAAGGGTATCCATAAGAAGGGAGTTGGCAAGTTTCGGTGAGCATCAAGCTCACATCTCAATGGTGGAACCCAAGAAAGTGTTTGAAGCTCTTGAAGATCCGGACTAGGTTGTTGCTATGCATGAAGAGTTGAATAACTTTGAACGCAACAAGGTTTGGAAATTAGTAGAGAAGCCCAAGGATTGCCGCAATGTTATCGGCACAAAATGGATATTTAAAAACAAGCAAGATGAGAATGGCATTGTTGTAAGGAACATGTCAAGACTCGTGGCACAATGCTATTCCCAAGTTGAGGGCATTGACTTCGGCGAGACTTATGCTCATGTGGCTCATCTTGAGTCCATCCGTATCCTTCTTGCTTATGCTACTCATAATAATTTTAAATTACAAAAAATGGACGTTAAAAGTGCTTTTCTTAATGGTCCTCTACATGAGTTGGTATATGTAAAGCAACCCCCGGGATTTGAGGATCCTAACTTCCTGAACCATGTCTACAAACTCAATAAGGCACTATGGCCTTAAACAAGCCCCACGTGCGTGGTATGAGCACCTGAAAGAGGTTTTGTTAGACCGTGGCTTCGAAGTTGGGCAAATCGATCCCACTCTTTTTACTAAGAAGGTTAAGGGGGTGCTCTTCGTATGCCAACTATATGTAGATGACATTATCTTTGGCTCTACTAATAAAGCTTTGAATGATGAATTTTCAAAGCTTATGACTGACAGGTTCGAGATGTCTATGATGGGGGAGTTACGGTTCTTTCTTGGATTTTAGATCAAGCAACTTAGAGAAGGAACCTTCATAAATCAAGAAAAATACATCCAAGACATGCCAAGAGATTCAAGATGATGGACCTTAATGGCGTCGCCACTCCGATGCAAACAAAATGTCATCTTGAACTTAATCCCCACGGTAAAGATGTGGACCAAAAGGTATACTGGTCCATTGTCGGCTCTCTTCTTTACCTCTGCGCATCTAGACCCGATATTGTGTTGAGTGTAGGGGTGTGTGCAAGGTATCAAGAAGCTCCTAAAGAAAGTCACTTAGTGGCGGTCAAGAGGATCTTCCGATATTTGGCTCATTCCCCTAATTTTGGTCTATGGTATCCCAAGGGCTCCAATTTCTCTCTATGTGGTTATACTGATTCAGATTGGGCTGGTGATAAAGATGATCGGAAATCAACTTCTGGAGCTTGTCAGATCTTGGGAAGGTCTCTAGTCTGTTGGTCTTCTAAAAAGCAGAATTGTATATCTCTCTCCACCGCCGAAGCTGAATATGTTGCTGCTGCTAGTGCCTGCACTCGGTTATTATGGATGAGGCAAACTTTAAAGGAATACGGTGTCAATTGTGACAAAGTGCCTCTTTTATGCGATAATGAAAGTGCAATCAAAATTGCGTACAATCCGGTACAGCACACAAGGACGAAGCATATTGAGATTCGGAATCATTTTATTTGGGACCATGTAGCTCGAGGCGATATTGATCTATCTTTTGTGAGCACGAAGAACCAACTTGTTGATATATTCACGAAGCCACTTGATGAATCAAGGTTTTGTTACTTGAGGAATGAGCTAAATATCGTTGATTCAAGGAGCTTGTCTTGATTACCCATGCACTCACTCTTACATCTCAGGATTATTTGGTCTAAGTGTGGGCATGGATATAGGGGGAGTGTGGTCCTAATTGATTGGGCTAACCCTCCCCTCATAACGCCGAAAGCAAGTCAAATCATTTCTCGTAATATCATTTTGTGATATGTGAGCTTATTGATGAGTATTGGTCATGAACCCAAGATATATCTTTGCGATGTCATACCATACACTCTAACAAGGTGGCTTCTGCCACCGCCCTCTTCCATGAGAAGAGTTGGATTTATGTGGATCTTTTTGGATTTTTTGCTCATCTCATGTTCTTATGGGAATCACACTCAATTTTGGTTTTAGCTGATTTGATTCTTGCAATTTTGAGTGTGTAGTACCATCTCAGTTTGGCTCTCTTAATCCCAAGCCTTTCCCTACCCCTAAGCCATCTTTTCTTGCACATAAGTCCCTTGTACACCTTGTGGGGTTTTGTTTGGAGACGCGTGGGCATGAATCTATGTATAACAGAGTTTCAGATTTTGGGCCGGATAATTCGGCCCAAGTGTAGGCCGGATAATCCGGCCCTGGCGGCTGCAATCTTAAAGGTCTGGGATCGAGGGGAAGGGCTCATAACGAGCAACACTTCTCCCCCGACCCTCTCCCTCTCCCCAACCGCCGCATGCCGTCCCCCACCCTCCCCGGAGCCTCTCCGACTACCGGATTCTCCAGGCCTCCCTGGATCTTCTTCTCCGCGCCTCCGGGTACCTTCTCCTCCACGTTCTTCCTCCAATGAGTGAGGGTAACTCCCTCTCTCTCCATCTTTGGCTAGATGTGTTACTTGTTGGGTGGAACGTTGTCTAGAAGGGTGATTGTTTCATGTAGAAATTGTAGTCTTGCAGTATCTAGGCCCGATCTATGTTCTTGCATTCAATCTAGGCGTTTCTGAAATTTTCTGCCAGGGCCAGATTATCCACCCCTGGCCAGGCCAGATAATCCAGCCTGACAGAGTCAAAACTGCTTCAGTTTCATACGGATTTTGTGCATTGAGTATGATTGGACTATGAACCATTTGCCTACTATTTCTATGTTCTCTCTTGGACTTGTGTGTGTGCTTATCCCCATGCTATCCGTCTTGTTCGCTTCACAGGTGGTTCCAGTGCTCCCAAGACCTACAAGCGTCGTCCTCGTGGTTGATATTTCAGGGAAGACAATGAGGGTCGTACTATGGACGAAGTTGAACTGAGGAGAAGAAAGAAAGAGGTTGACCGCATGGCTGAGCAGGAAAAGAGAGAGAGAGAACCAGGAAGGGTGTGTCCAAGAGGAAGGGCAAAGAGCCCAAGATTAACTATAAGTCGCTGGATCCCGTTACTTACTCTTATATTCATCACCGTGATTTGTTTGCTGAGTTAGCACATGATACTGAGCTAGGTGACTCTCGTTTTGGGTGTGTTGAACAAAAGGGTATCTATGAAGATGTGTATGCTCGGCAGAAGATTTGGCCTATGCATCCTTTGATTATTGCTGAGGCCTTGGAAAAGCCTCACCTTGTTGATGCAATGTATGTGTCTGAGTGGATAGGGTTGCACCATCTCATGGCTATTCAATGCTCCTATGATTCTGAGATTGTGAAGCAATTCTTCTCCACCTTGGTTATTTGTGGTGATGATCACCGCACCATGAAGTGGATGACTTGTGACAGACCTATGCAAGCTGATTTTTGTGTGTTTGTTGGGGTGCTTGGCTATTCTTTCCGCAGAAGGGATCATGCTAGTGGCCACTGTATCATCACCCAACTCAAGCCCAATAAAGATGCAGTCATCTCTCCATGCACAATGGACAATGACATTGTGGGCACCTTTGCTAGTCTTTCTCCAATTTATGCTAGCTTGGTGAGTCTCTTCCGTGATTCTATCACCCCGAGTGGAGGTAACAATGACAGTATCCATGGTCACCTGGTTCAACTTCTAGCCTTTTCTCATGAGGTTGCATCTTGTGAGGATGAGTCCGTTAATTACAGGCTAGATGTGATGGACTTCATTTACCATGAGTTGATTGATGAAATGTTCAACATGATTTCCATCCCTTATGCTCCCTATATTATGATGCTCATCAAGCACCTGCTTCCCACTGAAGAATTTAACATTGATGTTGTGCACAAGGCAAAGAAGATCTACACCAAGGTTAGGAAGACCTCTCACCCCTCTTCTACCCATGAGGGTCTCATGAGGGATGCTCGTGCTAGTGCTCGTAGGCCTCCAGTGTCTCCTATTGCTCGTGAGATCAAGCAGCTGAATTGGTTCCAGCGGAACATTCTTTGTATGGGGGTGGACACTCGCAAGGGACAGTATGAGGCATACAAGCAGCGCCACGAGATGGCCCACACTCAGTAGCTCATTCTCCACCATGTGTCCGGTGCTTCTGGCGATCCCCCTACTCCGACTACTCCCACACCATATGCTCGGTGGAATTCTTCTTCTGGGCTTAACTATGGAGATCTTGAGTGTCAGCTGTTTCCTTCCGCGGCCACTGTTGATGATGAGGAGAATCACACCAAGAGCTTGAGGATGAGGACTACGAGTGATCCCTTGGGGCGTTCGCATCGCTCTTCTTCCTTTTTGGCGTCTCGATGCCAAAGGGGGAGAAGCAGTTCTATTAGGTCTCCGAGTATTTGCATGGGTCAGGCGCAAGCATTTGCACTTTATCTATTCATCGTTTTCTCGCTTGTGCCCATTTAGCGTTAAACTTTTATTTGTGATTTGTGTTGTATGAGACTATGGTTGTGTGGCTCTGGATTTATCTTGTGGATTTATCTCTTGGATTACTCCTATGGATTCATCTATCATATTCTATCATATTGGATATCTATCTCAAGGAAGGCGTTTATAATGGTCATCACATTGGTAATACTGGCAATCTTATGGATGCCTCTCTCTATCTCGATGGTATGATTATGTTGTTTATATTTTAACAGAATAGACTCGTACCTATTTGTGTGCATTTGTATTCAAATGCAAATTTTTAGTATGCACACATTGAGGGGGAGTCTCTTTCATGTATTTAATGTTGGTGGTCATGTGAACTTTCTTGCAAATCCTAGTATTGTCATCTAACACAAAAAAAGGGGAGATTGAAAGAACATTTCATGGCTCCCTATGTTTTGTGTGTTAGATAACAATATCGTGGAGTTTCTAATGTGCACTAAGTGTTGCAGGAAAGCTTTTGGATGTTTGGGGGCCAGATTATCCGCCCCCATCATGGGCCGGATAATCCGGCCTGACCATCTTGGTCAGGGTTGGCTGCGCGCGAGCTTCTGTCTGGGGGCAGATTTTTCCCCCGGACAGTCTGGCTCTGGGGCGGATTTCTCCCTGGACTGGATAATCCGGCCTTCCTCTAGGGCCGGATAATCCAGCCCCAGGGGAATCGCCCAAGGGAGCGTCTGCGCGAGCTTCTATCTGGGGGCGGAATTTCCCCTGGATATTCCGTGGCTAGGGCGGAATTTTTCCCCAGCCAGATAATCTGGCCCTCCCCTAGGGCCGGATAATCTGGTCCCCAGGAGAAGATGCCAAGGGCCATCCTGCGCGAGCTTCTGTTCGAAGGCGGATTATTTGCCGGATAATCCAAGTCAGGGGCGGAGTTTTCCCCGAGCCAGATAATCCAACCCCCAAAGGCTCCAACAGCTTAGTTGGGGCAGGGTGTATAAAAGCCCCATCATCCCCTTCAGGCAGAACACTTGATTCATTCGAAAAAGCCAGACATGTTGCAAGTGCTCTCTCTCTAGATCTCCCACTTCAACCACCCGAAGGCTTAGAACTTTGGGGGAATTGAAGGAGGAGACAACCTACATCGTCATCACGAATCAAGCGCATCAACTCCTCTCCATTCACTTGGAGAAATCCCCGATCTAGTATTCTCGTTAATACCTAGACCTTGTGTTTTGTTATTGATAACTTGTTCTTGTGACAGCTTGTTGTCATAACGGGAGCCTCCAATTTGGTTGTGGAGTTGTGCCCCACTAGTTGTGTAAAGGCGCCGATTCCCGCCTCGAAGGGTTCCTATAGTGGAAAGGTGGATCAAGCCTTTGGTGGCGGGATCCATCGGAGAACAGGGTGAGGCCTATTGTGGCGTGGTGGTCTTAGTACCGCCCACCGCTCCAACGCAGATGTACTTCTCTTAACAAGGAAGGAACTGCGGTAAAACAAATCATGTGTCTCCGCGTGCTCCACTACGGTTTACTCGTTCCTATATCTCACTCGCCTTTACTCGCTAGTAGTTAGGTTTGCATATAGGGAAATTCTATATAATAGTACATCTAGATAATTTACCTTTTGTGTCAAGCCTAAAATTGAAAAAGCATTAAAATTTGAAGTAGCACCTATTCACCCCCACTCTAGGTGCCCATATGATCCGTTTCACTTGTGCTGGCTTTCCTAAGTGCAAGATCAGGTCTGAGTGGTTGTGCACAGCTTGTGTACTTGTGTCCTTGCAATTTGTAGTTGCTATAGGTGATAGTGGTTATCCTAGATGATTCCTTGGGTTTAGGGACCTCAAACTTCCCTTTTCTCCTCTTTTCCTGTCTCATGCCCTTCTAGTGATCTTTAAAAGCAGGTGGCATTATGCCTTCAGTATCTGTTCTTGTCTAGCCATGTTGTTGTGGCATTGGATAGAACACAGGCCTATAGGTTGAGGTAGTAGGGTTTCTTGTAGAAATCTGAGACAAAATCCTCTAGATATTTTCCTGCTTTATATATTGCACTAACTGCATGATTGCATGGCAACCCAGTTAAATCCCATTTTCTACAAAAACATGTTCTATTATCTAGATTTAACTCATATGTGTGATCACCACTTGCTACCTGCCATAGTCCTTCATCTGCTCTTTGTGGGAAGCAATATCTAATATACTTTTCATCATTTCAAGCTCCTCAGCATAATGAGGTGTGATTTCCTACCTAGCTTTCCTACCACCATCTCTCTTATCATCAAACCTGACCATTTGCTTATCATAGATCCCTACAAGCATTGTCACTATTGGTTTGTTTCTTTCATCCAGGATATATCTATTGAATACTTCACTCAGATTATTGTTCACTAAATCTGTCTTGCAGTTTGAGTCAAAAGCCCACCTTGCCCATGTGTGCACTCGAATTTTTGAAAGCCACTGCCAAGCTTGCTCACATTGTTTTTTCATTTCATCCATTGCCTTGTCAAATCTATGTTTGGTGTAAGAATAGGGTGCCCTGTCCATGCACCTCTTCAGGTCCTCTCCACTGAATCCTACAGTCTGGAAGTTGGAATAAATGTGCCTAAGACAGAATCTCTGGGGTGAGTTTGGAAAGATAGTGGTCACAACTTTTATGAGCCCTTTTTACCTGTCAGACATGATGGTGTATTATCCAAACTGGCCTTCCTCTCCACCAAGTGCTTCCTTCAACTACCCTAGAAACCACTTCCAGTTCTCATTATCTTCTTTTGCAACAATTTCCCAAGCTATTGGATAGATGTTGTTATTGCCATCTCTGCCTGTACCTGCAAGGATTTGAGCTTCAATGGTCAGATTTATGAAGCAGCCATCCAAACCTATGAAGGGCCTACATCCCTCAAGAAATCCAAGCCTAGCAGCATTGACACAAAGGAAAAGGCCATGGAATCTTGGCTTGTCACTTATTAAAACTTGCTGCCCTCTCTTGATAGCTTCCTTCTCTTCCTCTATTGGGCCAGTCTCAGTGGTGACAATGCATCTAGATCCTGGATTTTTGTCAATCACAGTCTACAAATAATCTCTTACTCTATAATACTGCTTCTTGTGATCTCCCATAACAATCTCTCTTGCCTTTGTCTTTGCCCTCCATGCCATCCTCTTTAGCACATCTACACCAAAGTCCTTTCTAGCTTTGTCAACTAAAGATCTAATACCTATGTTTGGATCAGATCTAAAATTGTCAACATAAGCAATTGTCAGCCACTTACTGTTAACTCTGGTGCTTGATGGTTCAGCAGGACATCAGTGCTCCAAGTGCATCTCCTTTACGCATAAGGTAGTTTCATGCTTTATCTTTGAAGCTGAAATGAAGAACTGGCAATTGTACTTCTCCTTTTTCTCTGGCTTGGACCACACAATGATCCTATCTAGGCAATTTCTGTGGTAATGGAAATTCCTAACCTGCACAATATGAAGTCTACACAGCACCTACCTAAACTGATACACATCCTTAAAACAAAGTCTTATCCTGAATTATTGCTCTGCATTTTCCCTTGTCTCATCATACCACACCCTCTTTGTTTGCTTCTTTGCTCTACTCTTCCTCCCATTTGGCAACACAAATGGCATAGGCTCAAACCCATCATCATCCTCTTCTCCAAGGAAACGAAGCTACTCTTCATCATCAGAAGGATCCCAATCTGTCATAACTGGCACTTCTGCATGAGAGTGTGATCTGGTTGTTGGACCCTGCCTCTTAACTACCTTCTTAATTGTCTCCTCTGGAGTATAATATAAGTGTCAAAAATATCTTCTGGCTCTAACTTATCCTCATACAACTCCTCATCCATCCCTTTCTTCCTCTTAGCATTTCTTTTCTCCATTTCATCTATTTCCTTCCTCCTCAACTGCTCTTGCTGAACTGGGTCAACCCTGCAAGGATACATCCAACTGTTATCTGTTAGAGATATGCCCAAGAGGCAATAATAAAATGGTTGTTATTATATCGTTGTGTTTATGATGAGTGTTTACATCCCATGCTATAATTGTATTATTAGGAAACACTAATACTTGTGCATCTTCTTCTTCATCTGCATCTTCTTCTTCATCTACACCTACTTGTTCCTCTACATCTTCTGCCTCCTCTGCTGATTTCTGCATATTTTCATCAACTAGTGTGCACAGAGGCTGAAATTACCACTGTTTTGAGTCTGCAAGTTATTGTCCTGACACTTCTCTTCCTCCTCCAAATCAGCTACAATGTGGCTAGGATATGACCTAGCATACAACTTCTCTTTTCCCTTCTTGGTCTTGATAGGATACACCACAATGGCTTGCTTTGCCTTGTCCCTCATCACTGTTAGCACTAGTTTTCTTGACCTTTCATACTTTCTCACCATCTCTTCCACCTTAACATTATTGTCCACAAATTCTAGGCCATTCAATCCCTCCCCTTCATCTTTCACATAATACATTGAATCACAAAGCCCATACCCGCGTTCTCCATCAGTCCCAACAAGTTCAGAAATCTAATATCACACCGGCACATGGTTGTTGACACAAATTTGGCCCCATCGAATTGAATAAACAGTTCCCACGTCTCAAAATATTCCCTAATGTCAATGAATAGAAAAAAATTAAGTAACAACTCTGTTTACTGAACTGCTAAACCCTAAAACGGCCTTTTCCTCAATTTTAGAACATAGAACAGGGGAATGGAATTTGTTCTTACCCATAGTCCAAGAGGTAGTGGTTGAGCGGGTAGTTGGTACACTGGATCACCGCCGCCAGCTGCGAGGACCCCTCCTCCTGCGCGCCATCCAGCTCTGGCTCCAGCGAGATGTCCCTCGACTCGCGGGCGTCGTCGCTGTCCAAATCGATGGCGCCCATGTTGAAGCCCGGCCTGAACAACACCTGCTTGACGTATCAGCTGTCACTGCCTCCAATTCGACCGCCGATGTGCCCTTTCGACGAGCCGCCACCTCCTCCAGTCGCCATGGGAGCTGCGGGAGAGTAACTGACGAGAGTGAGAGAGCACAACTATGGCTCGGACCGTGTCCTAACGCGCGCGTAAGCGGCCGTCCCGTCTGTCCGTCCACCTCCCCCTCCACGTGTGCACTAACAACGGGTCCCACCTGCCAGAAACGTAGTTAGACGGCTAAGCACGAGGAATCAGTGCTCCGCGCCGCAGCCTGGCCGAAAAAGTGGCATTTATGTGTCAAAAAACACAAAGGTGGTAGTTTTGTGTCACTTTGTGCTTAAATGTAGTGGTTTTTTGTCATTTTCTCGCCACCGATGGCAGGAAGCACATGCGCCTTCTAGTAGAAAAATGTATCTTGTGAGTTTCGCTGCCGGTCAAGGATGACGTCTGGTCTTCGTCATTGAAATTTGAAAGGGAAGGGCTGGTTGTAGGGTTTTGGTTTTTTGTTGATCGATCGGAGATCGAATGCCCTTGATATCATGTAAGTGGAAGGGAACTCTAACAGTATCGGGTTGTCCCACAGTGGCGTTTAGAGGAAAAGACCCGGTCGGTTTACTACATAGTATCGGTGGCATATCATATGTGTTACGAACTCTAATAGTAGGAGCACCAGCATATTGTGCAATCCTTCTCGGCGAGTTCTGTCTATTGCTGCCCTAGCGACAAATTGTAAAATGAGAGCCCAGAAGCCGAAAATGGGGCAGAGAATGATGAAGAAAACCATGAGAGGGTAAATCAATGATAAATGTGAACGGTGCATTTGACCTTGACACAGGTACATGAGCAAGGATTGGAGAGGTAGGGGTAATTGAACCGCATCATCATCACAAGTACTCCCTCCGTTTCATAATATAAGATGTTTTAGCTTTGTGAAAGAAGTGTATCTAGTCCACTTTTAATGTGTAGATTCATCTAGGTTTGGAGTGAACCTACACACTAAATGTGGTCTAGATACATTTTCTTCACAAAGCTAAAACATCTTATATTTTAAAATGGAGAGACTAGTTTTGATCTCATGCATGTACTCCATGGCCAAAGCCCCTTGCTAGAAATGCTTTTTATTTTCACGATTCATGTATTTTGGGACGATGATCCCTCTAGCTTTAATTTGTGCTTGTCGGTGTTCTACACGTGCTTGGTAATCACACTAGTAGAAAACAAGCCTTTAGTCCCGGTTTGTAAGGGCCTTTAGTCCCGGTTTACCAACCGGGACTACGAATGTGGAACTAAAGGTCACCCATTTAGTCCCGGTTCTGCCACAAACCGGGATTAAAGGTCCTCAGGGGACTATTTTTCAAAAAAAATTCCAAATTTTTACACTTATGGTCAAACTTTCCGGTCGGTCACCTATCCTAGCACTACTCCACCCCCAACACGCTTAACTTTCTCATTCCATCTCTTCTACCTCGCGCAAAAGACCCTATACCTTGTTGTCATGAATAGTATATTAATCATATTAACTCATATCAATATGTCAACCGTCTTTATTTTTTGAAATTACGAACAACTATTTAAGTAAACAATAATAAATAAGTAATAATAATATTGAATTCATATGAAAATAAAAAACTAATTAAATTAATATTTTATTTATTTATGCCATTTATTCATTTAATATGACATACATAATATCTTCAAATCTGTAAATCGAAATTCGACAAATAATATATCCATTATTATCAGAAAAATATGAGGAATTCAAATATGAAATAAAAATACTAATTTTTTAATTTTTGAAATAACTTTTTTTCTTTTTGAATTTTAAGAATCTAAAAGAATCCAAAACGGCCTAAAGCTGTTGAAATCGAAGAGGAAATTGTTTTATGCATGTTTTGATAGGTTGTATGTTTTTTCTAACATCGTATGCAAAAGTTATGGCCATTTAGGAAAAAAAATTGTCTATTTTTTTTTAGTCCCGGTTGGTAATACGAACCGTCCCGGTTGGTGATACGAACCGGGACTAAAGGGGTCGGCACCGACCGCAGCCTGCCGCCATCCCTTTAGTCCCGGTTCGTATCTCCGACCGGAACTAAAGGTCCCGTTTGACCCGGACTAAAGATTGTTCTGTTTTCGAAACAGGACTAATGTGAGCATTAGTCCCGGGTTCAACCACAACCGGGACTAATGCTCTAAACTGGGGTGGATGAAAGGCTCATTTTCTACAAGTGTCAGTTCAGTTTACTAAATGGGATACCTAGGAAAAAATAGTACTCTCTTCGTTTCATATTAATTTTCGTTGATTTAGTATAGAGGGAAGTATTTGGGAATAATAACCATCTCGGAGGATGTATAACACACATGTAATGGCGACACATGGTGGCCTCCGGTTTGTCCTCTTGGGTGCACATGATCCAAGCAATTGCTGTTTTCTATGGATCCTCGAGCATTCCTGTGCCGCCGTGCATGATCGAGCTGCATGGCTCGTAGCAGACATGCGTTACGTATATGTACCCATACATATAATATTTATATGTGTCAAACTGTCAACTTTGATGCAGACGACGACGATCGAGAGGAGGAGGAGGAGGGAATAGTGCATGTTTTGCAGCTTACCCTTTGGCGGGCAGTGCCATATTCGATCGATATCGCCATGCAAGCATGCATGTGCTAGTACTATCTTGTCTGCATTATTGCATGGGAGGCAGCATGTGGAATGGTACAGTACGGTTGCTTCGTGCTGCATACACATCGATCTCCATTCCCCATGTCTCCTGGCTTCGTACCGCCATCAGAACAAGCACGGCCGGCCTTGTTTCTGGATCGATCCATCCATCTTCCGATCGCGTGATACAGCTAGGTTGTGAGGCCTAGCTTCCAAATCCACGAGTAATCTCGAGAGTCGTGGCCTCCTTGTTGCTTACCGCCAGCAGCCGGATTCCTGGGGATCGATCTATATATGCATGTAAGAAAGGCCGGCAGGGCCATGGTTGGCATGATTGACATTGACGGCCGTGATCTCCAGCGTGCCTTGGTGTACATGCTGGTAAGAAATGCATATATCTTTTCATATTTATACAAGTACATAGTTTTAATTTCTACCACTTCTTCAATACTTGCATATGTCCTTCATTTTGTCCGCGGTAGCGATGGAGTACTTGTCTATCTTGTTTTGTACATGTACAACCAACGTGCGTCCTTTGTGTTGGACGACGCGATCCACGTACTCCCGTTGTTCCTTAATATAAGCTGTATAGTTTTCTTGCACGAATATAAGCGCACAGGCTGGGAGGGCAAATTTCGTTGCTTTCGGACGTGAATACCCCAGGTGATTGACGTGATATAGAGGGAACATACGAAATCTGGGTATCCTCTCTCTCCTGATCAAATTAATTGCCTCCTAAATAAGAGAAACAAATTCTAAAATTCTCTATACACCTTATATTATGGAATGTTTCACAAAAAACTATACAGGAACGGAGGGAGTATATACGATGTTCCACATGCTACTACATTGCTACTATGATATGATCATTACAGGATACCTACCTATTACATCTCCAAATCTTAGGTCCAACCATGCATGCACCTTGATTGAGCGTATCTCTCTCCATTCCTTGGAGTTTTGTTCAGCACTCGTCCTTTTCTCGGTGTACCGGCTCATTCGCACTCTTGGTATCCAATGTTGATCAGAACAACCCAAAAAAAAAAAAAAATCAGTTGCACGGTGACGGTGGATGGCGATGATACATGGAAGCATTTCGCCGGCCCCACTTCACGGCCATGGGGCCACCGTGGCTGTAAGGGAAGAAGGCGACGCGGCGGTTTCTTCGCAGCTACTCTTTGGCAACGTTGCACGCTTGCACGAGGTTCCCTGCTGTTCGAAACCATCGTTGACATGAATGATTTGGACTTCCACTGGTTGGGTCAGCGATGCTGGGTTTCTTCACTAGGCAAAACCCTAAATTTGATCTCACGATGCTCAGTTTCTTCACTTGGAGAAAACCCTTAAGGGGTCAACTACTTCCCCAAGTGATGCATATATAGGAGGATGTTTACAGGTCTATAATTCAAATCGGTGCTACTTCTACAATCAAGAAGCACCATCGTCAGTCACAACACGTCTCGCTAATCTCAAAGTCAGCAGCTGTCGAACTATTCTCAGTGAAATTTCCACGCTCGCAAGATGATCTTACTTGCGCAATACTAGCATCAACCCGAGGTGATCCTCAAGAATTTTCCGGGGAATTCGCGGGACTAGGATAGGACAAACAGTACTGGGGACAAGCAGGAGGGAACAAACCCATAGGAACAAAGAAAGTCTGCCATGCATAGGAGGGAGGAAGGGACGCTGTCCCCTTGGCCACCTTACATGCTCTATGATTTCAGGGACTTGAGATCCACCCGTCCAAGATCCCCAAGTCCCGAGAGGATCACCAAAGATATCACCACCACTACCATACAAATCCATATCTTCCCACTTTCATTTTCTTTTGCTTGGCCTGTGTAAAGTGAGGGTTTAGTGATCCAAGAGATGGAAACAGTTGCTCATGCACCTAAACTACTAGCACAACTATGTATGTAATCATAAGCACAACCGGTGGAATGTTATACTTCACCAGTTGGCTGGCTGGCTGTCTAGTGTTATAGCCGTGTGATCGTGTGGCAAAGAAGCTGGCCACATGTCAAAGAAGTGTAAAATTGTATAGTGCACCACTACAGACTCACAAACCAAAGTAATAATTAATCAACTGCTAGTAGTAGTACACCTTAACCGTCTGAAGATGTGAATGCATGGATCACTGGATCAACTAGAGATCGGTACCCACTGGTCGTACTCGCGTTAATTAGTGGACCAGCAGATATCAATCATGAAGCTAGCACCTGATGCTCGTCTTGGATCCATCAGCACTTTTACTTGCGGAAATAGTAATCCTCCAGATCATGATATGACGAAACGTATTCGTACCAGGCTTGATGACATCTCACTGGATAAATAAGCACTTTTAAAAATTTCCGGCGAAAGTAAAAAAAAAAGTATCACCCCCTTGAAATTGTAACATATCGAATTACAATCATGTATGAGTGTAGTGACTGTACTACTACCTTAACACCTTCAATCTGGTACCACAAACAAGACGAAGGAGAACTACATTTATCAACAGTTAAAAGTGGTTTTTGCAAGTAATCTAAATCGCCATGTAAATGGTGGGCAGGTGATCCAAGTAGCCTTATGAACAAATAAGGTTCACCCTACCGATCAAATAAGGAACAAGTATACTGGATGGAGAAAACACATGACAATTGATTGGTTAAGTTGGGATTATCATAGTGAGGCTTACAGGTGGAGATCGCCTTTTCTTCCGGTAAACAGTAAGTTTCGCCTCGTCAGGGGAGACCATTGAACTCTTTTTACACATCCCCCGGTACCAACTAGTAAGTGCAGCAAATCACATGTCGTTCTGCACTTGCTTGTTATCACATCATCATAGTCTGATACCGGTCCTATTGGCATGGCACAGACATGACGCAGACGGACTGATGTTGGGTCATCTACAAAAGCAGAAGGCTTTAGACCATCCATAAGATCCCAAACAAAAAGTATTGTGTACCCAAAAAGTACAGGACGGGATCCCCTTGGTAACAAACTTAAAGCAGTTGCCCAAGAAATGTTGCTCTGTCCGTCAATTATCATCATATGAATAATTGCCAAGAAAGTAATACCTGTGTTGTCAGTCTTATGCTTATGGCAGACACACACGTTCTTCGTCATGCTAGAACCATCGCCCCCCTTTCTTGACAGCTTTCAGCTCCATCACTAATCGTTCCCGCTGGGCCTCTACCTCTGCATACTCTAAGCTCATGTTGAGAAATCGCTCCTTCATATCTCTTAGATCTCCTTCCAGTTGCAAAATCCTGTCCTCGTCAGGAGATTGCCCCTCCGAAATGGGACTGTACAGAAAAATAAATTATAAAGATCAGAATATTTTTATCTTCTGAATGTAGACATATGAAAATTAACAAATCAGCAATAAAAAAATGCTAGGATGTCAAAGCCAATAAAATAAATACTTTTCACAACAGTGGTAGCCAACAGACTTCAAGATTCTGTAGATTACCAATGTGCAATCTGGCTTCACGTGATATATTAAGCTTAAACACTACTTCTCCACCTTGCAATGTGTAAATTCATAGCTAGTCAACTCACATGGCCTTCCAGTTCGTATGAAGCAGTGAAGACAGGGAGAGAAATAAGAACAATGCATTGCACATAGCTATTTCCTTGCCCAAACTAATGAGCAACTGCGGTCTGCAGTTACAGATCGACAGCTTTTTATTCAAAGCTCAAATGGATGTTCCATTACAAGGAAAACATAACTTTCTGGAGGCCTGTCACTTGCCAATCCTTAGACTGACTAACTCATAATAAAATCAAAATATGATACCATGTATACACGAATTCTCTTTATATTGACATCTCAAAGGAAAGCATTTAGGTTCAGAGTGCAAGAGAATGAGAGGTACCTCTTTTCTTGAGCCCTGTACATCTTATTTTCCTCCAGGGCTTCTGAAAGCTTAGTTTCCAGTAATTCAATCTTTGATTGAAGATCTGTTTCCCCATTAACTGTAGAATCTCCAATCTCCTGAAAATACAGCCAGACATTAAGAACATCATAGTAGTGTTTTTTAATTATAGCAATAAGTACTGTATATTGCTCTTCGCAAAATAAAAATGTACTGTATATGGCTAACCTGCTTATCATTCAGCTGCGTTTGCCTAGTCAAATCCTCAATTTCCTGCTCCAGTGATTGTATCTTCCTCTGGTATTCACTGTTTGATCTTCTGATCCTACTAAGTTCGTTCTTTAACTCTGCTTCATGTACATGTGATGCTTCCGATGCTGATAAATCACTCTCCAATCTCACAAGCTTTGCTTGCATAGATCTTCTGCTTCGTTTTTCTTCTTCACTGTTCTTCAAAGTCTCTTGCATTTCGGAAACTTTATCTGTTAGCATAGCTTTCTGTGCCTTCAGTTCTTCACATTCCTCAGTTACAGACTGCAGTAGCTCCTTAATTTTTCCCTTTTCAAACTTAGCCTCATCAAGGGAGCTTCTAAGTTTGGAAACTTCATCTTGAAGAGTAGTTATTTTCTGGACTTGAAGTTTCAGGGCAGATAATTCTTCCATCATTTGCTGTTTCTCATAGTCGCTAGATTTAAGTTTTAGCTCTAGTTCACCAGAGGTCTTCCGTAACTCATTTTCATTGGATTTAGCAGCTTCCATCAACTTCTTCATATGCTCAGCATCTGCTGTCAACATTTCCTCGCTCTGTTTAGATGCATTAAGGGAATCAACCAAACCTTTAGTCTTGCTTTTGGACTCCTTGCGAAGGTCCTCTAACTGAGACTCGTAATGTCTCAACTGTTCACTGACATTTTCGAAATTAGCCTCAAGTTTAGCCTTGTCAGCTCGCAGGATAGAGACCTCCCGAATGGCATCTACTGTGGCACTTTCTCTCTCCTCGTGTGTGGAGGAGACCTGTGCAGTGAGGCTGATGACCTCCCTCTCGAGATTCTCTACTTCAAGAATCTTTTCTTTCTCGATTTTATTTAACATGAAATGAGCACGATTTATCTTTTCTTCTTGCTCTGCGTGCTCCTGGAATATACTCTCCAGTTCTGACAGTAAAGATTGTTCTTTGGAAGATATGTCCTTCTGAAGAGAAGAAAGCTTTGCTTCTAAGAATTCTACTGTTTTACAAAAATCAAAGATCCTTTTTTTCGAGCTATCCAATTCCTGCTCTTGTTGCATAAACCGGCCATGTAATTCCAACTTCTGCCTTTTGAGATCTGCAGTTAGGTTTTGAAGCGAACTGCACTCTTCAATAAGGTTCTCAACTGTCGATTGTAAATTAGAGTTAGATCTTCTCAGAACTTCTGAATCGTCCTGTGCTTCAACCAATTTTCTTTGAGCTTCTTGTTGCTTTTGTTTAAACTCCAGCCTTTGAGTATCCATCTCTATTTCCTGTCGCTCCACTTTATCTTTGAGACTGATGACAAGTGATTTTGAGTCATGCATCTGCAGCTCACTTGACTCCTTTTCATTTGTCATGTAAGATAACTGAGCTTCCAGTCCAGATATACGTTCTGACAACTCTATATTTTCCTGTTCCAGCTCTGATATATGTAATTCTAGTTCAGCTTTGCAGCTCTCTAGTTCAACTATCTTTTTTTCGAGAATCTTATTAGCAGACACACTGGAATCTACGCTGCTAGAAAGAACCAAAATATCTTGCTGCAATTCATCCAAGCATTTGGAAGTGATGCTACTTTCTTTAGCTGATACTGCCAAGCGTTCCTCTAACTGACTCTTCTCTGCCTCAATTTCAGAAATAAAATTTTCCCTTTCAACTGTGTAGCGCCGAAAGTTATCATTTTCGTGCTGTAGTAGCTGGACTCTAGTCTTCAAGATATCTGTCTCAGATTCACTATCCTCTAGGTCTTCTCTTCCAAATTGGTATCCTCTCGCACCACCAGTTTCACCACCTTCGAAGCCTTCAAGCTCCTCTCTTAGCTTAGATAGCTCAAGATTTTTTTGTTCTAGCTCTTCTTGGCTTTTTTGTAACTTATCTTCTAACTCACAGCCTTGAGACCTAAAACGTAGCAGCTTCAGCTCAAGGTCAGCACACTTTTTCTGTAACTCTTTGGCATCAGACATTGAAGTGTCAGTAAAACTGCCATTATGCATCATTTCCTTATTCCTAAGTTCCTCTTCCAGTTGATATATTTGTGATGTAAGCTTTTCTATTTGCAATTCACTGTTATTTGAAACAAGAGGATCCTGCCCTTTTGCCACACCGCTTTCTTTCAGCGTGTAGATAAGCTCCAGATTTTCATCTGTTAGTTCAGAACAATCTTTCTCTAGCTCTTGTACCTTTACCCTTAAAGTTTCATTTTCTTTCTCCAACTCAAGATAAACTGTATCAGAACCTGCCGCACCTGCATTTTCAATATTGAGAACACGATCTAATTTCTCTCTCAATATTTTAATTTCATCCTCTTTCATCGACAGTTCCCTAGCCCATTCTGTGTCTTCTTTGACTAACAAGCCATTATTCAAGACATGTGGATTAGCGACATGCGGATTAGCAACATCCTTGACCTTATTTTTAGATATCTCTAGTCTCTGCTCTTCGATGGTCTCTTCCAGTTCCTGAAGAATAGAAACAAGCTCTATATTTGCCTCTTGAGTGTTCTTCAGTTGTACCGCTAAGCTTGCATTTGATTCTTTCAGAAACTTCATCTCGTCTTCTACTTCCTTCTGCAAGTCTATCCAGTCCCCACGTTTGGGGGTTCCTGATTTTGTTTGCCGTGTGCTTAACTCTTTCCGAGATGACTTCAATTCTTCGATTTCATGCCTATAGGAATCCCTCTCAGCATGTGCCGCAGACAATTCAACTGCTAGCTCAGCCTGTTGCTTGGATTTCTCAGAAGATTCCCTCTTGAGCGCCTCTAGGTCAGCCTTCAATTTGCGAGAATGTCGTTCCCACATTTTTGCCTCGTCGCGGAGTTCCTCAATTGTTTCTTCAGCAGCCTCAAGAAGATCTTTAGATGAATCAGATGTCCCCAGTGATGACTGAGCAATCCCATTTAAGAATGATTTTGGAGTATTCCCTTGAAGTGTGTTTGGACCTGAGGCCCGGGAACTGAACGATGAATTGTTTGATTTGAATCCTTCATCACCACGGCCTGCACTAACATATGAACTATCTGAATCCTGCCTTCCGACATACAAGCCACCATTAGAGTTCTCTCTCGGAGATAGGTTTGTTCTATCGGCGGTACTATCTCCAGAATTAGAACTCCTGTGAGAACCAGATGCTGAGAAACTCATTTCCTGTAGGCAAAAGGGAGACAAGAAACTGGTGTTTACACATAACAATGACATGACACCACATAAAAAAAGTTCTTTACACTTATACACATCGTGGAGCCACAGTTCCTAAGCAAGACCAACAAATATTTTCATTAAACGATATTTTATTAATTTTTAGATTAGTACTCCCTAGCTTGCTAAAATGGCTTATATGGTTGAACAGAGTGAGTAATAAACGTAGACATGTGGTGATGACCAAAGGACAATGACTTTGAAGTTAGCAATTAGCTACAGAAAATAAGAAAAGATTTGTGAATTAGATTTGTCTTTTGTTTCATTCCAGAGTATGTACTTGTTGGAACATCAGGTTAATAGCTAGATTGTACTAGATGGAACACGTAACATGGAAAATAGAAGAACCTAAATATCTGATCTTTTTGTGGTCAATTTTAATCAATCTAACAGACAATCACTGCGATATTGGCGACATCTATAGGCAAACAGTTAAATTAAAAGTTAACTAGACTTTCCAGAATAGTGGTATGATCATTGACCAATATTGGGGAGATGTGTCTACATGATAATGTATCAAGTTGTTGACAAGAAAATGAAACTAAGAGATGGAAGTAGACACACAAGATACAACTCAAAGCATGCATGCTTGTTGAAAGAAAAAAAGTTCTGACAAATGAACTTATGATGGAGAAAATTGTTCTAAATATGGACATACCCTATTTCCAGGTTCATCTTGATAAGTGCCACCTAAAGGGTTTCCTGATGAAGACCGGACACTCCTGATATTATCAGAGCCATCTGATTTGTTATCCATGTCATTATTTATTAGACAACGGTCGGCGATGCGAGGGGGCATGTCATTTGATGATCTCACGCCACTGCAAAGCCAGAACAATATTAAGAGATTACAGGATTTCCGATATGGTGTGTGCACACTGAAGCAATAACATCACAAATAAGAAAAGGAAGAAAAATTAAAGGTGGGCTTGGTTACCTCGACTTAGATTTTGTGCCAAGAAATTGAACCTTTAGCTGCACAATAGAAGAAAAAAAGAATAAACAGATAAGTCAATGAACACTAATAGTTGAGTGAGCCAGCACCAATCATACAGAAAGCCATTCTTGGAGATAAAAGAATCATATAAAAACCATAAGAGTCCCCCCAAACAATATTCAAAAAGGAGAAATTCATACAACACTGGCTTACCTGTAAAACGGTTCCAGAATTGCATCTCTTCAATGGAAGAGAGATAGCAGTTGGGTCCACGAGATTCAGAAAGTTAGATAGATTGAGGAAAATTTCACCGAGAATACCAGTTTTTATTGATCCCTGCAACATGAGAGTTTCAGCAGTTCAGTTTCGTGGCAGAAATAGCATGAACAAGTTCTCACGACTGAACGCAGCAGTCTTGAGACCGAATTAAACTAGACACGACCCATCAGTACGCTAACGGCGTCCATACCACAGAAACAACGATCTTGTACTGGCACTCGTCGTACTCTTTCGACACTTGGTCTCGAGAAAACCATATGGGTTCCAAGATGGAATCGGGCCACTGACAGATTCCGCTGCGGGCAGCTGCTTTACTGGACTTGGCGATTGTTTTCCCAGTATCCACGGAGACTATCGAAAGGAACAGCCTGTCCGATACTGCAGGGACCTGTAGGATACAAATCGAATCAGCCAGAGATTACAAAGAAAAACAGCGGAATACATGTACCGCGTGTACCACAGGAAATGCAGCTGAAATCAGAGTGTACTGCACAACAAGATGAAGAAAAGTGCACAAAATCACTAACATAGACATGCTTGGGCTTATGGGTGGTGCTAGGCTGTAGTGGGGTGTAACTGGTGTTGCTTGAATGATTTTGCCAATAAAGAAGAATCATGAGACTCTAGATCACTAGTACTAGTATCTCGCGCAGGAATGCCCCTTTAGACAAACAGAGGAACACAGCACCATAGCAATCTATTAATAGGAGATTGTTTTCAGGATAACTGTGAAACTCCAACCAATGGGTGGAACAAGTAAAGACGATCCGTGCGACAAATTAGTATACTAGTTCACTACTAGTATCTCCTGCAGAAATGCCCCTTTAGATAAATCAGAATACAGCACCATAGCAATCTATTAATAGGAGATTTTCGGGATAACTGTGAAACTCCAACCAATATAGGTGGGATAAATAAAGGCGATTCGTGTTCCTTTGCAATGCCAGAATCGCCCATTCACTGCTGCCTTGTTCGCACACCGTGGTCCAAGGGAATCATCATGTCGCTGGGATCATCGCACGCGCGTGGCAGTAAACACAGGTTACACCGAATTGCCGTACCTAGGTTTTAGGTATGCGGTAAGGAAATCCTCTAGGCAGCTACGTAGAATTAATCCTGGAATCCGAGCCATGCGTGCGGAACCTTACTGCACTGGGGGTAGGTAGCAACTAGCAAGCAGACCTTGCTGCAACTAAGTGGAGTAGTAGATCAATCTGGTTTGTTCCACAATTAAGAAGGAGGCCGCGCGAATCACGCGCAGCGCAGCCGAGCGGACTGGAGGTCTGGAAGCATGAGAAATAGGGGGGGAAGAGGGGAGTAGGAGGAGGAGGAGGAATCTGGCGGACCTGGACGGCGCGGAAGCTTGAGAAGCGGAACTCGAAGCGCTCGCCGACGCTGCGGTCCGACGAGCGGTGCCGGTGCAGCTTAAACATCCCTCCCGCCGCCTTCTCCTCCTCGCAGATCAGTCCGTGGATCCTCCCCACGGCTGGTCCGGCAGGTGGGCTTAGCTCACGCGGACCACCCTAGATTGGGTCGCTCCTCCTTAACACAACCACTGTGGTACTACTCCCAGACGGCGCCGGAGCACGGCGGGAATCATTGCGCGCCGCGCCGCTCAGGCGGAAAGGGGAGGAGAGAGGAGGACCAAAAGGGGAATCTTAATTAGGAGGGGTAGGTAATAGTAATAATACGTATCGAAAAGAAGGAAAGGGGAATGCCGCGTTAATCAGGTGGCGAGATTTCTAAGGCGACTCGGCTTGTCCATTTGCTCCGCGTCGCCGGCCGGGTGGTGAGAATAGAAAAAAAAATGGTACTAATGGTGGTTGACCGGTGGGGCTCCTCCTCCTTTTCTCTCCTCGCGGCATAGTGCCCACCGCCCGCACGCTAGCATAGCACACATCATACATCACTGCTGGCTTGCCTAACCAGCCAGCTGGTACTGGGGTTTTTACTGTAGTTTTTTTACCTGTTTATTTACTGTAGAGGTTTTGGCCGAGTAATCACTCCAATTCTTTGCACCCCTACTCATCTCTCGTTAGGGCAACTCTAACATTGTCCCCTAACTGCCATCCCCTAACCCTTGCCACGCGAAATCGCCGATGCTCAACCAACAGGCGGTCGCCGAATCCATGGTAACCCAAGTTGGGATGAACCGAAGAGCGGGACGCACCGCCCATCTCCAAACATGTGGATGTGCTCTCGTAACCGCTATGGGTGCCTTCGCGGGATCCCAAAGTTGAACTTGACTTATTTTATATTAAATTGTGGTAAAATATTGGTATGTCATTTATATATTTATATGAAACTAGTTACATATATGAAAATGGACGGAAATATGGAAAAAAATGGCCTAAAGTGCATGTGTGCTTATCAATTTGGGAGGCGCCCGCTAGAGTTGCCCTTAACCGCAACAAAGACGTGTGCTCGCTCGGGCCATGTACGTACAATGCAAGGGGCTAAGCAAGATACATACTTGCAAACATACACGCACACTTATTCATATCGGAAGATATGTCTAGTCACGCATATGTTCTTGTACAAATAAGCACCAGTAGGGCAGTAGTGAACAAAAAGAAAACGCCAGCCGACCTATGCTGGGTACAAATCGGTCGTCGTGCACGCGCACGCGAACCCAGCTAGCACTACCGCCTTCTCACATGCAGGCTTCCTTGCAATCTTTTTGCATGCACCTTCACGGGCGCTAGCTAGCTTCTCGCTGCGTTGCCGCATGCATGTGCGCCAATGGCCGAACTAAATAAAGTGTATTTTTAGTTAAAATTTGTCAAATATAAAGCAGTAGCAGATAGTAAAAATAATTTGAGTTGGGGGCGCCCCCGAATTACACATATATAGTTCCTTCATTGATCACGTTGCCATCCCTAATAAGTAGCCTTCTTGCCGGCCAACCTCTTGGTCATCCAGCTGGATTCGTGACTTGTTATATGTTGATCCAAATTCTACAAAGTAAAGGTCAACTTCTGACGGAACGGAGCGAGGCCCGTCGCCGGAGGCTTGGGCTGATGAGATGTTCCATGAGAGAAAGTGTTATTTACCTTACTAAGGATCAGATGTTCCATGAGAGAACAAAGCACATTGATATCAAGTACCATTATGTCCGTGATGTTGTTGCACAAGGTACGCCGAATGTATGCAAGATAAGCACTCATGATAATCCTGCTGATACGATGACAAAGCCTGTTCCTGTTGCTAAGTTTGAGCTATGCTCAACCTTAGTTGGTATAACTGCTTAGCCCAAATGGCTGTTGGCGCCGAAGGTGTTTTCTTTGTGTTGTTCAGGGAGATGATTATTGTTGATGCTACAAGAAGGAATCTGTCTTAAGGTGGAGTTTGTTATATATTGATCCAAATTCTACAAAGTAAAGGCCAACTTCTGATGGAGTGGAGCAAGGGCCGTCGCCGGAGGCTTGGGCTGATTGTTGATGACCTGTGGGGGGTGCGGGGAGCGACAGCCCCCCGCGGTACGGATCGTTGATGACCTAGGTTACCACCGCTATATATACTTCTTGTAAGCCGCCGGTTGGGAGAAGTTGCATCTGTGAAATCCCGGCGTTGTGTAAACACTCTCTGTTATAGTGAAGTTTCGCTGGCTGGCGCCCGTGGTTTTTCCCCTCTCTTTGTTGGAGAGGGTTTTCCACGTTAAATCTGTGTCCCCCTTGCTGTGATTTTATTTTCGTTATTCGTTATTTACTTGTCGCAAAGCTAACATGGCCAACGATTATCGGTGAGAACTAGTTTGCTATGGGGACTACGATTATACAACAAAGTTCTTTGATGATAAATTCGTATATTCAGTAATCTTGGCGAAAAGCACATGCATGCGAGATGTTTTCCCCGTGATTTTGTAGGTGGTGTGTCTACTCTAGATGTTGTAATGTGTACCTGGTTCCCTGGATTCACAATGTTGCATCGTATGCTCTAAAAAATGTAGCAAACTCGTGTGTGGGTTTTGTTAGGAAAGCAGACGCGAGATGTTGCAAGGTTTGCTGCAAGTTCTGCGTGTTCCTTGGATTTTGTTTCTGGTGATTATTTCCGTTCTTTTTAAAAATGTTATAAGCACATGATTTTTCATGTTGTAATTGTTTGTGACTCTTGTTGAAATAGTGGTGTTCTCTTTGTTGCAAATCAATCTACAACAAAAATAAAATATTGTTGTTTAAACCACTTGTTTACATTGCTGCAAAAACATGGTTAACTTTATCATTGTAATCGTTTGAGATTTTTGTGGGAATGATTGATGATATTTTGTTGTAACTCAATCTACGGGAAAATACTATTCCTTAGCCTTTATTCGTAATATATATTTTGTAAATGTATATTATTATTTTTGTAGTAGGGTCAACATATTTTTATTAAGTCCGTTTCAAAATTGTACGACTTTACGAGAGCTCTCTAGTAGGCGGCGGCGGTAAACCCATCTAGGGTTCCTTCCCTTCGCCGGCGACGTCATCGGTCCGTCCCGTCTCCGGCGGCCTTAGGGCCTTGGAGGTGTGGCGGACCATGGCCACTCGCCGGCGGGAGGTTTTCAGTATTTTCTTTAGACTATTTTCAGTGTCTTCTTCAAGATGTTGAGGCGACGGCTAGATCCTGAGGTCAGAATAAGTTCCTTCCCGCCCTATCCTCATTCTGCTGGTGCGTCTAGCATCAGCGGAGGGCGCGTGGAGTCATTGTGTCTGGCGGGTTCCTCGGGATCCGGTCGTTTTCCGTATGTGTGTTTTGAGATTAGTCTCTTCCAACCTACGTTGTTCATCTTTGGCGATGATTGTTGCTCTGGTGCGCTGGTCCTTTGGGGTCTTAACACGACGACAAGCTCTACTACGACAAGTTTTGCCGACTCCGGTGATGGAGGGGCGAGACGGCGGCGCGCCTTCAACTCATGCCAGTGTTTGTAGTCATCGCTAGGTGGTGCAATGACCTATTTGTACCTCAGAGATAGATATAGAGGTAGGAATTTGTCGAACGAACCACACTCCTTCGTAGAAGTCAGGAGTCCATTGATGAAAAGGCGCTGGGGAAAGCTTTATTACTTTTGAGACTCTTTGTACTACTGTTGATGAATATTACTAGATACGTGGAATTTCGAAAAAAAAAACATATTTTAGTTGTGGTACTCGGTATCCGCCCCTGTGGTGGCAATTTTGCCGTAAATATCTGGAAGATCGCGGCTGACGCCTAGCACACTGCCCTAAACAAAACCTGTTTATTGATAAAAAAATAATTTATTTCTAAGTAGCTCAATAAGCATCTTGTATTGTATACCTCATCTCCTAGAACATCTCACCTGTGGCGTGAATTCCTTAACCTAGAGCAAGGATCACGGGACGACCTCGGAGTTGGAGCTGTGCCCTGGCTGCTGACACTGCCCGTGTGATCTGTTTGTCCGTATATATGTATCCAGGCCTCCAGGGGGCGTGCAATGCAGGGTGTCGTATGCTCTGTGCGTACGCCTTGGCCTGCAGCTAAAGCCGGCGGTGGTAATTAATTAGTGACGCTGCTAGGAGGAGAATCGGTAGTAACTGATTAAGTTAGCAGGTTGGTAAAATGGTACCGGTGAAATTACTCCCATCCGTCTTAAAATAGATGTCGGAAGCTTGTTAAAAAAAATTGGTTCGGTGAAATGAGCCACTGAACGCGCGCGTTCTTCTCACGCGTTTGGTGACCTCCCTGATTGGTTACTTTATTTGCTGCTGAGTTAGGAGAAGGAGTAGAGGATGATGAAGCTTAATTTGTCGTGAAGAAATTAAGCGCAGGTTGATTGATTGATCGGCGACTTGTTTTGCACATGGCGATTATTGCCTATACTACCTACCTTAACCAGTGCATGGATGTCTCTCTGAAGCCCCTGATAAGAGTCGATGCACGCTCGAGTTTAGGTGGCGACTAGTTAATCTGCACTTACGCTTTGCGTCCTTGCAGGCTCTGATCATTGGTTAGGTGCGTCGAGTAGTAGTACTGCATCGGGCGACAGACTGATTGAGGCAATGCATGATCCCAGCTAGTAGCTCTTGTTGAAGATCGATTACGGTGGCTAGGCTCTGATGACGTGGCAACCAAACAAAGAAACAAACATGTTTGGCAATTGGCACCGATCGATCGAGCTAGCTGTTGGAGCGTCTCCGTCAGCCAACAGATATCGAAGCAGTACCGTACGTCTCCTCGGTCGGTCTGTGGGAGGAGTTAGGTTTGGTTTGTCTCCCGTACGTACGTAGGTGGCTAACCTTGCCACCGGCCGACCGGTCGTCATGACTCCAACCTGCAGCTAGCGAGATCCATGCCGGCCGGCCGCGAGAATTCCTTCTACTAGCTAGGATCGTCCACGAAATCACCTGGGCTGTGCAGCCTGTGTGGTGGCAGTGCTCGTTTTGATGTCCATCTGTAAGATTCTGTATGTATCAACTTGCTTGCGATCTAGGAGTAGAATTAATTGATCTCACTGCTCGTTTTGATTTCTAATTATATTCTTCATCAACAAAACTTAGTAAATGAGAACAAGATGCTTCAGAGTAAGATCAGGTTTAATTTGCCGTCAAGAAATATATTCGGTTTCCCTACTGTGGCAGTCAGAGCTCGGGGCGGGCAGGGTCATGGTGGCCCAGATCGGGCCCTTTTGGGCCCGGATCTGGGTCAGGCGGGCCGGCCGACTCTGTTCTGGCTACTGTGCAGGTCGTGGCGGGTAGGGGGGACGGTTTCCTCGGCCGGCCTGTTGCAGCATGGTGGCGGACTTTACGGGCCCGACGGGGCCCGGCCGGACCGCCATGGGACTGGTTTGCCTCCACGGAGGCTTTACGGGTCTGCTGGACTCGGCTGGACCTTTGGAGGACTGGTTTGTCTGCGGCCGCGTCCGGTCGACTACCGCCTCCGGCGGTGAAGGAGGTTCCCTCCCGCGTGGCCGCGGTACTGTGGGCCATGTTTCTTTCCTACCTGTGTCGCGATGTTGCAGACCTCGCGTCGACTTGCTCGGTGAGACGATGATGTCAAAGACGGGACTGGAGTGGCGCATGCTCGTGGGCGGCAAGTTTTGGTGGTGGCGAGGCTTCGCCCTCGTGGGTCTCCTGTGCAACGGCTCGTCCGAGGGTTGTGGGTAGGGACCTCGGGAGAAATCCTTGTCGGCTCGCCCGACACCGACGCGGTGCCGTCCACGGGTGGCATCTCCCTTCCTGGAGGGCGTCATGGCTTCCCTTCCTCCACTCCCATGTATGCCGGGGGAAATCCTAGGGCCAGTATCTGGTCCGGGCAGCAGCGGTCGCTTTCCCTCTTGAGGGTGCTGCCTGGTGCTTGGCGAGTCGAGGCTAGGAGCGTGGTAGGCATTCTTCGGAGGGCGCAGCGGTGGCGGTTTTCCTCGTCCAGTCGATCCGTCTCCGTTTCCATTCCTTTGTGTTTTTTCCTTATTTTAGTTTGGGTGTGTGTGTGCTGCTGCCCCAGCATCGTGTATCGTGTTGTGTATCTGTCTTTAGGCGTTGTGCTGTCCGGCCCAGCAGCGGTCTCACCTGTGTGCTTTATTTATAAAGCGGGACGAAAGGCTGATTCGAAGAAGAAGTTTCCCTGCTTAATTTGCACACACCTAAACACGCATGCAGCAAACACTCTCTCTCTCTCCTCCAAGCATACATCTCCAGAAAGCTTTATTAGGAGTAGTTTATTTTGTATGCTCAAAAAGAATATTCAGTCTACACCTTTTCGATCGACGTACTAGCACAAAAAGAACCCAAACGTCGTCACTGCTTTCTACTACTATGGTGTATAGGTCGGAACATTTGCATGCTTTGCTATAAAGGCACCCTGCTTTATTTTTGGGTTCTTTCCGGGCTGTACGATGAAACTCTGCAGATATATATACGGACGGATCGGTGGTCCCGATGAAACTCTGCAGCATGTACATACCTTCCACCACCGCGCAGCGCACATACGCCTAGCGTCGCGTTCACCTCCAGCGGCTTCCTTTTGAACTCGTTGGCCGAGCCGCCGTCGTTGATGGCAAGCGCCGGCGTGAGTCCATGTTGGCGAGCAGTGCGCAGCAGTGTACATGTTGGCAAGCGGCTATTTGTGTGGGCTCGTTCTGGAGCAGTCCGTGCCGGCTGCAATGTGGGCGAACTCTGGGCAGACGCATGCGGCACCTGCGTAGGATGCGTCCACTTGCCAGCGTAGGATGCGGCAACTGCCATGGATGTGTTGCCAGCGGTGGAGCACGAGGACCGAGCCCAGCCGGAGGATGCGCCACGGGCAGATTGAGATTACCCAGATGCTAAAAAGTGCTCGAGGGCTCGTTAACACGATCGAGCACTCGATTTTCCTCCGTCCGATGTGTGATCAAGGCGCGAGCCCACGCGCCGTTCTGACAGTCTAGGAAAGCGACGCAAAACAAAACCGTGTTATTCACCGTGAGCGATTCTTTCCCAACCTCACGACCAGTTCTTCTGACGCTGCCGACGATCCCCTCGGTTTCCGCCACCGCTGCTCCATTCGTTTCCGCCGCCGCCGCCCTGAGCGACTTCCGGCCTTCCGTCGCCGCGCCGCTACGTTCAGTCACGCGGAAGCTGGCCGTCAACCTGCTATTAGTAGCGGCACGTTGCCTCCACTCTAGGCGTGCGCGCGCGGCGGCGTCGAGTTTTGGTTCGTTGCCGCCTCCCGTGCTCACGTCAGCGTGGTCTCTCGGCAACTGGCTTCTGCACTGCTGCACTGCACCTCGTTTTACCCGAGCCAGCAGCGCTGCATGTGGTCCCCGATCAACAAAATTGTAGCATTTCCTTATACTGATTGCATTCTGTTGTGTACTTATGTATACACGAATGTATGTACATCTTGTCTATAGCTAGCTATGGGATCCTTGCAAAAATTACTTCGGGGAGGTCTCGGGCTTTCGGGCTTTTCCTTGGGACGCCACCATTCGGCCCGCTTCGCGAACGGATTGGCACCGCCGGTCTCGAAAGCAACATCCCTCAGCGATGATGTAGCTCGCCTTTATTGCCGCTGCCACCGACGAGGCTGCCAAATCAGGAGTTGTCGTTTTTAGTAATAAGTTGTAGTTGTATATGCACTAGTGTTAAATTGTATACGCACCGGTGCTAAGTTGTATATCTACTGATACTAAGTTGTATAGCCACCGATGCTAAGTTGTATATATACTAACACTAAGTTTCACACGCATATATACCACTATTGCTAAGTTGCATACCAACTATTTTTTCTAGAATGTGTGGAGGGCTGGGCAGCGCTGGTCTCAAGACTTCATCCCCTTCGTGTTCTTATAGAATGTGTTGTGGCTTGGGTCATGACTAGCGGCACCGGCCACATCTCTGTTGATTGAGGCGGATTTTGTCGTGTTTAGTGCTAATTATATATCCATCGATGCTAAGTTGTATATCGACTGGCTATAAGTTTGTATACCTATCGGTGCTAAGTTGTATACTTACAAACGCTAAGTTGCACACACACTATTTGCTAAGTTGTATATTAAGTTGCACCCATTGTCCAATATACCCACTTAGTAAATTGTTTCTTCGCCTTCCCCTTTGTATAGGCCGCCAATCTCAAATCAACATCCTCTTTGTCTTCTTGCATCTAGTGTTGCGCCTTGTGCCGTGCTTGTGGCACCGACCACATCTAGGTTGATTGTGATGGAGTTGTACCTCGTGACAGTGACTACCAAGAAGACAACAAGTTGTTTGTTCACACATGTGCTAAGTTGTATTTTCGACTTGTGCTAAGTTGCATACCCACTTTTTACTAAGTTATATACGGACTAGGGTTAAGTTGCACTCATTTTTCAATATAGTTGTATATCTGGTATCTTAGTTCCTTCTTGCATGCTTATTAAGTTGTATATCTATTTATTTTAGTTGCCTTTTATATGCTCATTAAGTTGCATATTGTTGCACCTAAGGTATGTTATAAATTTGTTTTTATTGCTACTAAGTTGTCTACCTCAAAAACAAAGTTGCCAACGGTACTAGAAAATACGCTAGACAACTAGTAGTGCAAAGTAGCGGGTCTCGATACTATAAAGTTCATAATTGTTGTTGCTAATAAGTGGGTATCTTGGAAACATAGTTTGCTACAAAATGTAACAAAAATAAAAAGTGGAAGCAACTATTTGTACGAAGTTGTCTTCCAATAACACTAAGTTGCTTTTCGAGAAAAAATTGTCAAAATATATGCAAATGAGATCTAGTTTCGAATATCTCGACGCGGGGGGGCTAACAGTGAAAACTGATTGCAATTCCGATACACGGTTTTAAAGTTATGGCTTTTTTATTTTATGGAACATGGAATTAAATCCTACATAATATCGGCTGTGCTGTGCTATTTTTGCTCCTTTCCTTTTTTGACCAGACGGGTTGTAAGGTTTCCTTTTATGGGTGAGGGCTGGCTCAGACTAACGAGCCTCCGGAGGCTAGCTAGCCCCGTCCTGAGATTATATCTCTTTGTTAATTTTGCAATCTGGCCCTTATTATTTGGCATAGTTCCTTAGAGGTGAGGTGGACTCACATGTGGACGGTCAACCAGGTCAAATGTATGCCACGTCCCCGAATACGTAGCCGTAATGTCTGCAGTGACCGTATGGTGGCATGGCAAGCCCTATTCCATGACCGTAACTTCAACTTTTCTGAATACAGGGATGAAAGTGATTTATACGGAGCAACACGCAGCTTTATACCCCTCGTAGAAAAGAAAAAGTTAGTACTTAGTACTAGTATATGCTCGAAATATGCTTTCGCCCGCTATATTAATATAGCAACCACATGATACAACTGATCTGCTGAGGCGAATAGCACAAGCAAGCCTAGAAGAAAAATCAGAGAAAGAAACAAAATGAATGCCAACACCGGCAGATTGACAAAACAAGGATGGTTCGACACCGCCTTGCCCTCCGGAGTTGTCCCACCACGCTCCTCGTACTAGGAACCATCGCGTAACAAGAAACACCTTTAAGAAGGAGTGCGACGATGACGATGCTGATGTCTGGACAGGTCCTAGGGTTTTCCACGGCACGCTGATGTGAGTGGGAAAGGGTACCCATCGCCCTTCAGGAAGGAATGATGGCACCTGCAGGCGTCATCGCGTCGGTATCGGCTGAGCCGACAGGATTTCTCACGACCCCAAAAAAACCACTACCCTGGACTCTCCCTAGCACACCACCAAACTTTCTGCCCACCACCATGCGTCACCACGGTCATAAGACCACCCTTATCATCTCACTATGGTCACGACATGAGACCTAGAAGACCGAAACGGGGAACACATCAATAGTGGGGGGTGGCAGCACCATAGCCGAGCGGGAGAGAACAACTGTTGGGTCCGCAGCATAGAAAACAAAAAAATTCCTACGATGAGAACTATACGCCAAGATCTATCTACTAGATACAGAGCAACGGGTGGACATACATCCATGGAAAACTTACCCTCGAAGACAACGAGTTTTGTTAACGAGTAGGAACTCGTGGTTGATGTAGTCGTACGCTTGCCGATCTCAAGATCGTGTGGAAGTCCGAGCGCCGCAAATCAGCAGCGCATCCATCCTCGCACACACGTTCAAGCCACCGGACAACCTCCACCTCCTCGCTCCAGCGAATCAGCGGAAGCAGCAACTCCTACCAGACGCAAGGCCACCGGGAACATGTATCTCGCTAATCCGAGACCATGGGGGAATATCTAGAGGGGGAGAGAGATCCTTCACGCGGAGGTGTCAGGATGAAGGAGGGAATGGGTGGCCTTTTATAGGAGGAGGGGGGTGCCCCCTCTCTCCATGGCCGGCGCATGGGGGGGTGACCCCTCACCTCCCCCATTCATGTGGTGGTAACCCCTCCACATTAAAATGCCTCTTCACATTCCCTTTTAAAGTCTCCACTTTAAATGCATTAAATTTCTCCAAATTTAATGCTCTCTCATTTAATAAAACTCTTTTATTTATTTTATTCAGAATTTTGTTAATTACTTTAATTAACAAACATTCACATAAAACCCCTTGCAACATTTCAATATTACATGTAGAACCACTTTCTGCAATTTCACCCGAAACAATTCCGGTTTCTATCGAAATAATTCATGTTTCTATCGAAACATTTCCTGCGCTTTGCAAACCTTTTGTCTGGAGCATATGTGCTCCTAAATGGTGTCCGGCAACCCTTAAATGTGTCACCCCACGGTTCGCGAATAATGCAGACATGATTGAGACTCCTCTCAGATCAATAATCAGAAGCGGGACCTGGAGATCCATACTGACTCCTGCATATTCAACGATGACTTCTGTGATCGTGAGAACCTTTAACGTCAGCAATTTAATCCCTTTGTCTCATGATATAATACATGTCCGAGATTCGATCATCGGTATCAAAATACCTAGTTTGATCTCGTTACCGACATGCACTCTTTTCTCGTTCCCGTGATATAACATTCTAGTGATCACATCACTTGCTTGCAAGCTATCTTAATGTGATATCACCGAGAGGGCCCAGAGTATATCTATCCGTCATCTGGATTGACAAATTCCACTCTTGATCCATGAGCCTCAACATAACACCTTCGTAGTACTGAACCCATCTTTATAGTCACCCTGTTACGGTGTGACGTTTGATGTTATCAAGATACTCTTCCGATGTTAGCAATTAACATGATCTCATGGTCTAAGGACTAAGACTACTTTGTATGATGTTATAACAATATAAACATAATGACTTGATCGTAATGATATACTTCGGATGAATGTTCATCACATTATTTCACAAATGTTGTGACCTTGTTATTAACAACATCCGATGTCCATGATCAGGAAATTTTGATCATCTTGTTAATCAACAAGCTAGTCTATAAGAGAGGCATAACTAGGAACCATTTTTGTTTATTAAACACACATGTATTGATGTTTCCTATCAATACAATTATAGCATGCAAAATAAACATCTATCATATACAAGAAATATATAATAACAACTTTATTATTGCCTCTCAGGGCATATTTCCTTCAACAATCTCTACCACCGTGGCGGTAGCCGACCGGACGCGGCAGAAGGGATACACCAAGCCCCCAAAGGGCCCAACCAGGCCCCAATCGCAAAGTCTCCACCGCCACGCGACAGTAGGCCCGCTGTGCGCGGCCACCAACCAGCACCACTGGTACACCATCTCCACCTCTAGGAGACAGCACCACCACGAGAGGGCCCGCTGGCCTGTCCCAACCCAGATGTGCCCAAAGGGGCCTAGATCTGGGCCAGACGAGCCCTGCTGCCGCCTACCATGCAGCAGCGTTGCCCCGCCACCAACGGAGGCTACCTAGCCCCAACCACCACCCAGCCGTCGATGAGAGGCCCCGTCGCCATGCCGGACCGCCCGTCGCTAAAGTAGACCTACTAGGGATAGAACCTCCCGCAGTCCCACGCCACCGAGAGGGGAGAGGACATGGGGCCGCTGCCACCGGCGCCGCCCGACCTAGGGCATGTAGCAGGCACCGATGATGGAGGAAGAGTAGAGGGGCTGGGGGGCTGGGGGAGGAAGACGGTGCGGCCCAACCGCCGTGGGAGGCGGCGTGGGTCGCAAGAGACAAAGGGGTTTTCCTGGTACATTTTTCCTTTTTTTCCCAAGTACTAATATATACAAATGATCTAGTATGCATGTGTCAAATTTAGGTGTTTCCAAGTATTTTTCTTACTATCTTGAGAACCTTTTGTCCAAATTATCAACCCTTTTCACTTTTGGACTCCTTGCTTCGAGTTCTTTAAAAATAGATCCGATATTGATATGTTTTGAGATATTTATTTTGTATTTCCAAAACTACTATGGTTGTGCTTGTGTTTGTAGCATAACTGTCTCAGGTTTTCACTGAGATGTAATTCAAATGTTAGTGTACTTTGTATATATGCATCGGACGAGAGAAGTAGATATTCATGAGGTTGGGCTTTACAGTTTTTCCATTTTATTTTTCAAACCTAAACTTTAAACAAAATATCTTGTTAACCATTTGTCTAAATTACGAACCATTTTCACTTTTGAACCCCTCCCCCCGTTCAAAATTTGCTTAACTAGATCCCATGTTGATAGGTTTTCTATTTCCACTTCCAAAACCATCATGGTCGTACTAGAGTTTCTATATAAGCGTATTTGGGTTTTCAAGTGAGTAACTTTGATTTTCATTATATTTTGTACTTTTTTTCATTGTACTAGTACTTCGTTTGCGGTGTATTTGTACTTGTTCTTCTATGTAGTTGTAGTTGATTATTTATGTACTCGGTCATCCCTGTACTTGAACTTCGATTTTTGTTGAAAGTCCACCCACAATGCACTAGTACACTTTCGCCGCAATTTGAAAGTACAGTTATGGCATCTCCATCGGGCAGACCCAAACGCGCGACCGAAATGGTCCGTTTGGGTTGGCCAGCGGTTACATTGGGGTCACAGTCCAGCTGACCGCGCCCAGCGACGCGACCGAATTGTCCGCACCTGGTCAGCGATGTCCAGAGCTGGCCTTTGCATATGAATAGTTCAGTCAAATTATACAGACAAATGTATATTTTAACAAGCAAATAAACTAGATTAGATAATATAATTAAAAATAGTGCTTACATATGAATAGTACACAATGGTATTGTTCGATAAAAAATAACCAAATGTCACTCAAATTGCAGAAAACAAATTAGGAGTTAAGCATTTTGATGTCCTGCATGATCCCATATATGCTCAACCAAATCTAGTTGAAGCCGTTCATGGGTTTGCCTATGACGCAAATTTTCATGCGCTTGCATGAATTCTTCCCAAGACGCTAGAACTAGCTCTGACTTAACCAATAGACCCTTGAAATCCCAGCTTTGGTCCAAGATGTCGTCATCACGCTCTTCCTCGACGATCATGTTGTTCATGATCACACAAGCAGTCATCACATCCCACATCCTCTCTATGCTCCAGGTTCTAGCAGGGTATGAACAATGACCCACCTTGATTAAAGCACACCAAATGCTCGCTCCACATCCTTCCTGACGGCCTCTTGCTCTTTCACAAACCTCTTGCATTTCTCGTCTCCAGGGGTGCGGATTGTCATCACGAAGGTGGCCTAGGATAGATAGATACCGTCAGCTAGATAATGCCCCATATCATATGCATTGCCATTAATCTCATAGGAAACTTGTGGGGCATTGCCTTCAGCCAGCCTAGCAAACACCGGAGATCTCCGCATCACATTGATGTCATTGTTAGATCTAGCCATGTGATACATTGCAAATGTATCTATAATTTTTGATGTTCCATGCTTAGTTTTATCCACTTTCTTGTGTTTTGTTCCAACTTTGGAGTACTTTTATTATGATTTCTTGGACTAACCTATTAACAAGAGCCATAGTGCCAGCTGCCTGTTTTCTGTTGTTTTTGGTTCCAGGAAAGTCAGAAAATGAATATTCTCAGAATTGGACGGGACAAAAGCCAAAGTGCCTATTTTTCCGGAAGGGATCAAGTGCCAGAATATGAGACGGAGAAGGGCTGGGGCCGGCCACACCACCTGGCCACGCGGCCAGGCCTGGCCTGCGCCAGGGGGTGGTGTGGCTGACCCCATCACCCCCTCGGCCTCTCCTTCCGCCTATAAGTTGCCCTTGGGAAGAAAACCCTAAGTACCCGATCAAAAATCCACGAAAGAGTCTGTAGCCGTCGTCGTCTCTGTCCCTAGATCGGGGGGATCTGAAGCTCTTCCCGGCACCTTGCCGGAGAGGGGAATTCACCCTGGAGGCCTTCTTCATCACCATGCAAGCCTCCGGTGTGATGCGTGAGTAGTTCATCCTTGGACTACGGATCCATGTAGTAGCTAGATGGCTGGTTTCTCCTCCTTTGTGCTTTCATGTTTAGATCTTGTGAGCTCCGTTCATGATCAAGATCATCTATTTGTAATCCATACATGTTGTGTTTGTGGGGATCCGATGGATATTGAGATGCTATTTCAGATTGATTATTGATTCTATCATGTCTTTGTTATTTGTGATCTTGCATGCTTTCCGTTGTTAGTAGCTATCTTGGCCAAGTAGATGCTAGCAACTCCAAGAGTTAGTATTTATGCTCGATAGTGGGTTCATGCCTCTGGTAATCTGGGGAAGTGACAGAAATCTCTAAGGTACTAGATGTGCTGTTGCTACTAGGGAGAAAACAACGATCTTTTGTTCATAGAACAATCGTATTGTTTACTTTACACGCAGTGCGTAAAGCAATAATCTGTTGCTTGCAACTTAATACTGGAGGGGGTTCGGATGATAACCTGAAGGTGGATTATTATTTATAGATGTAGTTGGATGGCGGTCTATGTATTATGTTGTAATGCCCAATCAAGTCTCAAAGGAGTCAAGATGATTAGTATATGCATGTATTGCTTTCTCGGTGTTTGTCAATTGCCCCGCTGTAATTTGTTCACCCAGCATGTTATCTATCTAAGGAGAGCCACCTCTAGTGAACTATGGATCCCGGTCCTTTTACTTTACATACAATCTACAACTGTTTACTGCTTTGTGTTTAGTTTCTGCAAACTTTTACTTATTTCCATTCGATACGTTTAATCCTTTGTTTTCCGCAAAACACGGTGAGATTGAGAACCTCATCGCAAGTTGGGGACAAAGTTCTGTGGTTGTGTTGTGCAGGTCTCCACGTTGCTACTAGCACCGGTAGTGCGCCCTGCCAAAGCTCAGCTAGCAACACCTTTGAGCTGTTTCCTTGCTCCTACTGGTTCGATTAAACCTTGGTTTCATAACTGAGGGAAACTTGCTGCTGTGCTCATCATACCTTCCTTTTGGGGTTCCCAACGAGCTCTACATCAATACCGCGCGCCAAGCACTTTTCTGGGCGCCGTGCATTGAGCCATCAAGCGATTTTCTGGCGCCGTTGCCAGGGAGTCAAGGACATCTTCACAAGGATTGAACTATTCTTCAAGGAACCTATTGGATTCAGCTACTGGAGGTACCTTTATGACCATCACTTTGGGTGCTGCAACAAAACTTTTGGATAATATGATGGTTAATTATTCTGAATGGCATACTGAGAGAGCTCCACAAGGTAAGAAGGTAAATTCTGTTGAGGAAACCTCCTCCTTGAGTGATAAGATTGATATTATTATGTCTATGCTTGTTAATGGGAAAGCCCATATTGATCCAAATAATGTTCCTTTAGCCTCTTTGGTTGCTCAAGAAGAGCAAGTTGATGTGAACTTCATAAGAAATAACAACTTTGGCAACAATGCTTATGGTAATAATGCTTATAGGAACAATTTTGGTAGCAACAATTATAAGCCATATCCTCCCAACAATGGTAATGCTTATGGAAATTCTTACAATAGTAATAAGAGTGCTCCCTCTGAACTTGAAGTTATGCTTAAAGAGTTTATTAGTAAACAAACTGCTTTCAATAAAACTAATGCTGAAAGAAATATAGCATCTTTGGCTGAAGCTCAATCCTCTTTGAATAAAATGGCTGCTAAACCTGAAACTAATGAGAATCCCTTTGCAGCTACTAATGCTATACAAGTAAGAATTGATGAAAATGTTCGACTATTAGCTGAATTACATGCTAAGTGGGAAAGAGAAGATGAAATTGCTAGAAACATTAGTGTTTCTACTATTACCACCACTAGTGTTGAGGCTAATAATAGTTCTACTACTTTAGATGATATAGTTGATTTTGATCTTGATGGTTGCAATATCTCTGAAGTTATTAAATTTCTACAAAAGCTTGCTAAAAGTCCTAATGCTAGTGCTATGAACATGTTTTTACAAAACACATTACTGATGCTCTCATAAAGATTTAAGAAGAAAAGATGAAACATAAAGCATCTATTCCTATAAAGCAAGAGGATGGTTGGGAACCCATCATTAATATGAAAGTGAATGACTTTGATTTCAAAGCTTTGTGTGATCTTGATAGTAGTGTTTCTATTATGCCTAGAAGGATTTATGATATGCTTGATTTGCCTCCTCTTTAAGATTGTTATTTGAATGTCCCACTTGATGCTAATGCTAAAAAGAAACTCATGGGGAGTCTTAATGATGTTCTTATTATGGTTAATGATTCCTATGTCCCCGTTGATTTCTATGTTTTGGATGTTGAATACAATGCTTCTTGTTCTATTACTTTGGGAAAACCTTTTCTTAGAACTGTTGGTGCCATCATTGATATGAAAGAAGGCACCATTAAATACCAACTACCACTCAAGAAAGGTATCGAACACTTCCCTAAAAAGAGAGGAAAGATTTCTTTTGCTTCTCCTATGAAAACAAAATTTGGTCTTAATGCTTCTTCATTTGAGAACACTTGATTCTTTCTTTGGTTCTTATGCCTAACTTAAAGGCGTTAAAGAAAAGTACTTGTTGGGAGATAACCCAAGAGTTTTAGTTGAGTCTTGGAAGTTATTACCTCTGTAATAACCTCTCCTTATCCTTTTTATTTGCTTTTTTGTGCCAAGAATAACCTGTAATGAGAGTGAAGTGATGATTGGGAAAGTTGTTGTCCCGAAACAGATTTCTGTGCTTCACCGTAAAAATTCCTGAGAGAGCTCTGTATGTCGGATTGAGCTGTAATTTTTTGTGCTTCTGCCCCAGGTTGTTATCTAACTTTCGTTAGTTCTTGTTATCTAACTTTCACTAGTTCAACATTTTTTGATTTGAGCAACACAAGGTATTCAAAAAAATTCGTCTTTACCTGCTGGTCTGTTTTGACAGATTTCTGCCATATTCTGCATTTGCTTCTTGTTAGTTCCTTCTTGAGTTCCTTTAGAGAATTGAGCTTTTTTAGGGAAGTGCTACAATAGCTAGTGTTCCAATGGAAGTTTATTTGGTGTTATAACTGAACCTTGAGACTTATTTATCTTAAGTGCACTAATGTTGCTAATGAGATTGTGTGAAGTTTTGTATGAAGGAAAAATTTCAGGTGTATGGAAGGAATGAGTAAAGAGATGAAGGATGGACTAAAGCTCAAGCTTTTGGATGCCACGCGTGTCACCCCAAGAAATATCCAAGAAGTACAAGCGTCAAAGCTTGGGGATGCCCAAGGCACCCCCCTTTTCATCAATAAAAATTCCAGGTTTCTTCCAAACGCTTCATTTTTATTGTTTCATGCACAGTTGTGTTTTTCTTGGAGCGTCTTCTTTTTCTTTTTCGTTTTGGTTTTAGTTTGCTTGGTTTGCTTAGTTTTCTGAATAAATTGGTTGGACCCCCTCTTTCATACTTTGGTTTGGTTTGGAAAAGAGTAGGAAAGTTCATACTTATGTGGTAAAAAGAGCTCGTTTTTGACTGTGGCCTGATGGCTCAATACGCGGCGCCCAGAAAAGTGCTTGGCGCGCGGTATTGATGTAGAGCTCGTTGGGAACCCCAAAAGGAAGGTATGATGAGCACAGCAGCAAGTTTCCCTCAGTTATGAAACCAAGGTTTAATCGAACCAGTAGGAGCAAGGAAACAGCTCAAAGGTGTTGCTAGCTGAGCTTTGGCAGGGCGCACTACCGGTGCTAGTAGCAACGTGGAGACCTGCACAACACAACCACAGAACTTTGTCCCCAACTTGCGATGAGGTTCTCAATCTCACCGTGTTTTGCGGAAAACAAAGGATTAAACGTATCGAATGGAAATAAGTAAAAGTTTGCAGAAACTAAACACAAAGCAGTAAACAGTTGTAGATTGTATGTAAAGTAAAAGGACCGGGATCCATAGTTCACTAGAGGTGGCTCTCCTTAGATAGATAACATGCTGGGTGAACAAATTAAAGCAGGGCAATTCACAAACACCGAGAAAGCAATACATGCATATACTAATCATCTTGACTCCTTTGAGACTTGATTGGGCATTACAACATAATACATAGACCGCCATCCAACTGCATCTATGACTAATAATCCACCTTCAGGTTATCATCCGAACCCCCTCCAGTATTAAGTTGCAAGCAACAGATTATTGCTTTACGAACTGCGTGTAAAGTAAACAATACGATTGTTCTATGAACAAAAGATCGTTGGTTTCTCCCTAGTAGCAATAGCACATCTAGTACCTTAGAGATTTCTGTCACTTCCCCAGATTACCAGAGACATGAACCCACTATCGAGCATAAATACTAACTCTTGGAGTTGCTAGCATCTACTTGGCCAAGATAGCTACTAACAACGGAAAGCATGCAAGATCACAAATAACAAAGACATGATAGAATCAATAATCAATATGAAATAGCATCTTAATATCCATCGGATCCCCGCAAACACAACATGTATGGATTACAAATAGATGATCTTGATCATGAACGGAGCTCACAAGATCTAAACATGAAAGCACAAAGGAGGAGAAACCAGCCATCTAGCTATATTGAGATGCTATTTCAGATTGATTATTGATTCTATCATGTCTTTGTTATTTGAGATCTTGCATGCTTTTCGTTGTTAGTAGCTATCTTGGCCAAGTAGATGCTAGCAACTCCAAGAGTTAGTATTTATGCTCGATAGTGGGTTCATGCCTTTGGTAATCTGGGGAAGTGACAGAAATCTCTAAGGTACTAGATGTGATGTTGCTACTAGGGAGAAAACAACAATCTTTTGTTCATAGAACAATCGTATTTTTTACTTTACACGCAGTTCGTAAAGAAATAATCTGTTGCTTGCAACTTAATACTGGAGGGGGTTCGGATGATAACCTGAAGGTGGATTATTAGTCATAGATGCAGTTGGATGACGGTCTATATATTATGTTGTAATGCCCAATCAAGTCTCAAAGGAGTCAAGATGATTAGTATATGCATGTATTGCTTTCTCGGTGTTTGTCAATTGGCCCGTTGTAATTTGTTCACCCAACATGTTATCTATCTAAGGAGAGTCACCTCTAGTGAACTATGGATCCCGGTCCTTTTTCTTTACATACAATCTACAACTATTTACTACTTTGTGTTTACTTTCTGCAAACTTCTACTTATTTTCATTCGATATGTTTAATCCTTTATTTTTCGCAAAACACGGTGAGATTGACAACCTCATCGCAAGTTGGGGACAAAGTTCTGTGGTTGTGTTGTGCAGGTCTCCACGTTGCTACTAGCACTGGTAGTGCGTCCTGCCAAAGCTCAGCTAGCAACACCTTTGAGGTGTTTCCTTGCTAATTAAACCTTGGTTTCATAACTAAGGGAAACTTGCTGCTGTGCTCATCATACCTTCCTCTTGGGGTTCCCAACGAGCTCTACATCAACACCGCGCGCCAAGCACTTTTCTAGGAGCTGTGCATTGAGCCATCACCATGCTAAAAAAGGAGTGCCAAATCTAGAGATCATGTGATGCAACAGACTCAAGTATGACAACGCAACCCTCTGCATGCCCTTTGAACTGCCCTTGCCAACCAAAAGGACAGTTCTTCCCCTACCAATGCATGCAGTCGATGCTGCCAAGCATCCCAGGAAACCCCCTACGCTCATTGATGGATAGATGGCAAGCAGTATCTTCGGTGTTTGACTCTCTCAGATATACTTTGCCAAACACCGCTACAACTGCGCTGCAAAATCTATACATTGCCTCATGGCATGTAGATAGGGGTGGAATCGAGCCGAGCCGAGTCGGCTCGTGACTCGACTCGTCAAAGCTTGCAAAAATTGAGCCGAGCCCAGGCTCGGCTTGGTGCTGAAAAAACACTGCAGAGAGGGCTCGTGGCTCGGCTCGGGAGGCTCGCGGCTAGCTTGAACGGCTCGCCGAGCCGCCCACCTACCCCCAAAATATCCCACCTTTCTCTGGCACATGCCCAATTGCCCAGACCCTAGAGACGAGACGGCGTCACCCCGACCCTTTCTCCTCGTGACCTCGCCCCCGTCTTCCTCCTCCCCATCGCCCGCCGCCACCAATGCCGGCTATCGCCGACGCCAGGTCGCTAGCTGCCTCCTCCAGCTCCAGTGCTCCTCCTCCCCTTCTTCAATGGCGCGACATCTGCTCCCGGACTGATTCCTCGCGCCCTCGTCGAGCTAGGGTTATGGTTAGCCCTCCGGCCGGTCCGCCCGCCAGCTCCAGCTCCGGCCCGCCCGCCAGCTCCAGCTCTGGCCGCCCTCCGCCGGCGGCGACACCACCCAGCTTAGGGGCCTAGCCCAGCTACGACGCAGACTCCTAACCTCAACAGGTCAGTCAAGTCAGTACGTGTACGTTAGTAGTATTCAGTAGCTTGCTTAGCTAGTTGTACTGGTTCAATTCGTCTACACTTTGGCTTATATGAAGAAATCAAACTGGGTCATATGAAAGTAGGAATCGATGGGACAAAGAAGCTTAGAAAGGCACAACCGCACGAGTACTTCTATCCAAACTTTTACGTCATGTAGGAGAATGAGCTCTGCCCTCTGCATGACAAATCACTAATTTATGAATACATGGAAAACAATTTCAATTTTTTTGATTTGGCGTATGCCCAAATAAACTGATTATAGATTACATGTTAAAGATGTAGCAAGCAAGATCTGATACTCATGCAGTACCATTGTAGTGATCTAAATTGTGAAGGATAGAGAAGATGCAACCAGAGCGGGAGAGTGAAGGATCGTAGGCACGTCCAAGGAAGCCGCAAGGGCAGGGAAGGAGGCATGCATACAACAAGGCGATGCAATCGCGGACTGCAGCTATGCTCGTCATATCTTCAACCATACCTGTATCATCTCAGCCGGCAGTAGCTAATTTGTCGCAGCCGGCAGCAACAAATTCGCCTCCACAAATGGTAATTGTGTTTCACCTTTTCGTAATTGAACCAACAGCAGTAGTACATGTATTGTGTTGATTTAATCTTTGTGATTACTCTATGTGCAGGCTGGGACAATTGAGTCCGATGAGGAAGAAAATTCTTATGACAAGAATGATGCCATGTCCGATGATGATGTATTTGTTAGTGGTCATATTGACATATCCGATGATGCTGCTGATAATGATTGTGGGGTTTCTCAGAGAGGGAAGAAGCGACAAAAGAGAATGAAGGTTGGTCCAAAGGTTACCGTTGAATCGAGTAAGTCTAAGTCAATTCTGTGGGACCACTTCTGAGGATCCTGCTGTTGAGGTGATAATGGCACAATGCAAGTATTGCAAGAAGTTTTTCTCCTACAACAAGGACAATGGGGGAGCCACTTCCCATCTGCTGCGACACTATAGCAAAGCATGTCCTGATTACAATATCGCAATAGCAAAGGTGGCTAGTCAAACCCTTCTCAACTTTCAGCCATCTAATGCAAGTGATACCGGTATTCCTGTTTTGCAATCTTCTAGGGAGTATATTCAAGAAGAAGCTAAAAAAATTAATTGCTAAGATGCTGATTTGTCATGATTATCAATTTAAGATGGTAGAGCACACATGGTTCAACATAGTGATGAAATATTTAAATTCTCAGTATGAGTTTATTGATACAAAAACCATTAGAAAGGAATGCATGAAGGTGTTTGAATCTGAGAGAGATAGCCTTATGAAGGTTCTTAAAGGTGTGAATAACATAGCTTTAGCTACTGATTTGTGGACATCCAACCAAATACTTTCCTACATGTGTTTAGTTGCACATTTCATTGATAAAAATTGGAGTTTGCAATGTCGTGTGCTGAATTTCGTGGAGTTGGACTCTCCACATAGTGGAAATATGATTTCTCAAGATATGTTTGAGTGTGTGGCTGCATGGAAGATAGAAGATAAAATCATTTCGATCACTCTAGATAATGCAGCCAACAATGATGTAGCTGTCCGCAATTTGAAGGCTATGTTTGCTGCTAGAAGCTCATATTGTTTTGTTCCTAAATATTTCCATGTTTGTTGTTGTGCTCATATTATTAATTTGGTGGTCATCGATGGGACTGCAACCTTCTCCCCTTTTGCCAACCAATGTGTGGGAATCTGTTAAGTACATCAAAGAGTCGGTATCTCGATTGCACAAGTTTGTAGAAATTTGTCGGTTTCTTGCAATCACAATTGGAGAGGGGCCGAAACTTGATGTGACCACAAGGTGGAATTCAACTTACCACATGTTAAGAACATCCATTATCTATAGGGATGCAATAGATTCTTATGCGGACAATGATGCAAATTATAAATGGAAGCCCTCAAATGATGAATGGACATTGTTCAATACCATTAGAGCTATACTTGCTTCTTTTGCTGAGGTGTCCACTGCATTCTCTGGCTCTACATATCCTACTCCGAATATATTTTACCCTCACATTGTCAATGTCAAGATTGCACTTACAGAGGCATGTAGATCCACCAACCCAGCTTTGAAAACTATGGGCGAGGCAATATTGGACAAATTCAACAAGTATTGGGAAGAACCCAATAATGTAATGGTGATTGCTACTATTCTCGACCCAAGGTACAAGTGAAATACATTAAGTGGGGTTTTAGAAGGATCTATTCAGAAGAGAAAGCTACTTCTGAATATAATTTGATCGAAACCGAGTTGGCAAAGTTGTATGACACTTATGATATGCATCATCGCCATGAGAAAGCTGATTCTTATAGATCATCTGCATCATCATCTACACTTATGGATACAAGTTCATCTTTACCATCAAGTGCCAGCGAGTTTACCTCATACTTAAGTGAGACTTCTGTGGAGACATCAAAGAATGAGATTGATAAGTATCTGGTGAGGAAAACGAGAGCTTGCTAAACAAAAAAATTGATGTGCTATTGTGGTGGAAGCTGAATGCCCATAGATACTCCATCGTGTCAAAGATGGCAAAGAATTTCTTGTCTATACCAGCGACTTCCATGTCTTTGGGGTCTACTTTTAGCACCGGGGGCGAGTTCTAGATGACTATAGGATCTCTCTAAAGCCAGCGATGGTGGAGGCGTTGGCGTGTGCTTCTAGCTGGATTAAAGGTGCTCACAATGGCAACAAAGTCTCGCTGGATGTGGCATGTGCCTTGCTGATTCATTTTGTCGCTAGTCTACTATACTATATGTCTTATGCATACCTAAATTTCATCATTTTCACTCTTTTAGGAACCAGATGATATTGATGATGTTGAGTCCATTCCATTTCCAAAAAGCGTGGTGGGGAGAAACTAGTAAGTATATAGTGCTATTTTGTTTCTCTACTTGCTGTAACTTTTTGTACAAGGACACAAGTAATGCAAAACTTATTATATGATGTTATTTCGCTCACTCTACTTGCTGGACATTTTTGTACAACAACATAAGTAATGTAAAATGTATGGAAAATTGGCCATTTTTGTGTCTTTACTTGTTGGGTGTTAATGTACTCCAACATATCTATTGGAATGTATATTTGCTAGTCATTTTAGTCCCTTTACTTGCCGGTCATTTTTGAACAACAACATATCTCATGCAAAACCATGTATGTGATGATTTTCTTTTGTTTTTATGATAAACAGATTCGATATGAGCTGTAGGAGATGACAGCGAGGGTACATGCCAAGGAGATGAAATGATGGTCGATGGACCAATGGTTCTTTTGTGGTTGATGTTTATGATCAGATTTGCCTTATCATGGCTCTTGTTACTTTTGTTGAACTATGTTCCTGTGTTTGTCATGTATGAGACTCCTGTTGGACTAAGTGGTCAGTTTGTGTTATGAAACTTGTGTTGTAATGGTACTATTATGGTTATTGGTACTTTATGAAACTTATTAGACTATTTTTTTGATGTATTTGTGAAATCATGATCAAAATCTTGTATAAAACTATGAATTCTTACAATTTTAGCAAAGGTCATGGCGATTTTTTGTTCCATCGAGCCTTCGAGCTGGCTTGCAAGCTTCACTGAGCCGGCTTGTCGAGCCTCGAGCTTGACTAGCAAGGTTTAGGCTTGGCTTGACCTTCCTCCAAGCCGAGTCGAGCCCGAATCGAGCCTTGTCGAGCGCAAGTCGAGCTTCGAGCTACATGTCCACGCCTACATGTAGACTCGCTCATGCGCATGTAGTCGTCGAGGAGATCACCGGGCACTCCATATGCAAGCTGCCGAATGGCAGCTGGACATTTCTGGTAGGAGGAGAATCCAAGCTTAGCGATGCAATCGTACTTGGCCTTGAAGTAGTCGTCGTACTCCCTCACCCCATTGAGTATCTCCAAGAACAGGTTCCTAGACATCCGATAGCGGCGACGGAATGCCTTCTATTTAAAGACCGGATTAGTTGAGTGGAAGTAGTCCTTGTAAAGGCGTATGTGCCCCTTTTCCCGGTCGCGTTCATGGTTGGCTTCGTGCCGCTTTGACGAGCCACCTCTACGCGACGGGATGAGGTAGTGGTCGTGCACCATCTATGCAGCTGCAAGCAGAATTTTGGTCTCACCGTCGGACTCCTCGTCGGACGACGACTCGACGAAATTCTTGCAGAAGAACTCGATCCCCCTTCGACTGCTACCCATCTATCCAGCAGGCTACCGTCAATGGCTATGCCAATTCCCGCAGTGGACGAGATAACCAAGAAAGGATCGGCGAACGCACCTCGGCAAACGACCGAACAGGTTGTGCGTGTCCAATCGATAGGCGAAGGCCGGGGGAGGCGGGATGGCCCGTGGAGCGTCCAGTCAACTCCGGCAATGCGCGTGGCCTTCGGTGGTCCTGCTCGATATCGCGGGGGCGACGGCAGCAGCTGGCAGTGGCGGCGGCGACGGCTGCGCCTGCTCTGCCGGCGGGATATGGAGGGCGAGGGTTTGGGGGAGGAGTGGCTGTTGTTCCACTGGCTACAGGGCCTAGGTGAACAAGAGGCGGACGCGCGAGGACGAGCGTGCTGTCCGGTCCGACCGAGCGATCACACAAATTAGGTGCACGGATGAATCGATCCGGATGGGTCCGGCCGCTGGTAGGCCGCGCACGTCCCGCGCGTCCGAATGAACACTTCGGAAGTGTCCGGGCTGGTTGGATCGGCCGGGTAGAGATGCCCTTAGTCCTTCACTTGTGAAAGCATGCCGCGCAGAACTGCGTGCGAACGCAACACGGGAGCAACTTACCTTTTCAAAGGTCGGTCATTTGCTATACCGGTTTTGGGGTTCCATTTTTGAGAACAAAAACAGGCTGGGTAGGCTTATTCCTCCCATGCGTCTTAACGTTCCATGAAAAAACTGGCTGGGTTCTGAAGAGGATCTTAAACAGGCCAGCCCGACACATGGTAAGGTCGAGTGGTTGGCCCAATTGCGTTATGTGAAATTACACCCACAATAAAGGTGGCGGTTCTTTTGTGTTGTTATAATTTACTCATAGTGCTTAACCAAGAATACTAGGCTTGTGCTATAAAGCGATGGATATTGTTCGCACAGGGGCACATCATCTGGCCATGAGTCCGCCTAAAAATCATGCAGTGTTATCACGCTACACTTTGAAGCTCCCACACCAGTTTCATTCTTCTTTGTGAAATAGACAAAGATCCTGCCCGGTTTCGTGAAAAAAAAAAGTTAGTTCAAGATATCGCGTCACTTTACATCACAAAACATGTGACCGCCTCAATTCCCAATGCAAATGACAGAACATTAGACTTTGCCAACACAAAACAAAAAGAGAGAGAAGGCGACGAACGTACGCAATGTACAAAAGGTGTTGAATCAGCCAATCCTTTTATCAAGGACGTACTCAGCTGACATCAACTGAATTTGTTTACGTTCATGTATCCCAACATAGTGTAGTGTTACGGTTTATATATACGAATCATCGTGACCAATCCTAGCTAGGGCGCGGCAGTGACCATGCGTTGCACAAGCTAAGTAGGTTCACCTGATCGATCGATTGGAATTGGAAGACAATCTTAGCAGTACACCGTACGAGCAAAGAAATATCGAACCAGATTAGGCTAGGAACAACAGAAGGCGACGAGCTGCTATACTTTTCAGCTGTTATAGCGCTGATGCAGGCTCCACGAAGACTTAGGGCGAAGACAGGTTAAGGTGCCGACATGACTACTGGATCACTCATATGTAATCATTCTGTAAGTGAAATATTTGCACTCATGGATGGATGATATCGTCACGTGTGTGTGTGTCTGAGTAAACGATACCATCGAGTGAAGTACGCAACTTCTTTTTATTACTAGCTGCTAGCGAGTACTCTCTCCGTTGCAAAATATAAGATATTTTAGATTTTGTGAAGCGAATGTATTTAGGCGTCTTTTAATGTATAGATTCAGAGTGAATTTACACATAAAGGTCTTCTAGATACATTCGTTTCACAAAAGTTAAAACATCTTATATTTTGAAATGGAGAAAGTATAAGAGAAGAATGTTCGAACGGAGTAGCAAATTAAAACTCATCAAGATTAGATAGTGACGTACAATTCATGGCAGATAAACCTGTGCACGGATCCATGGTAGTTAACTAAGGTAGGTGCGTGCGTGTGTGTTGTTTCTACGGCGTGTCAAAAGACAATGTAACTAGAGTACGGCACTGATCATACCATGGTAGCAGGTTTTTACCGGACATTGTACCATACGAGAGTCCAACCTGTATAAATGTCTATCCCTGTGTGGTACCACCCCGATGCCGAGCATGACTCCTCCGAATATAAATCTACAGTCATAAAATACATCGACACTTACGTACCTGAGTCAGCTCGTCATACGCTCGTTTAGACAGTGGCAAGGAAAAGGGAGCTGATAGCTGCTCAATATCCTCACACACTAGCAGAGCTTGAATGGAAACATTAGTATCGACTGCAAACGAGTGTAGACGATCACATGCATCAACCATTAGCTCAATCTTCCATCTGTCCTTCGAGAAGAGTACTGAACGCCCATCACTAGGAGCACAAGTCACAATCCCTCGGAGGTTCGTCCCCACAATCGCATTGTAAGCCCTGACAGAGACCCCACAATTACCTCGGCTGAAAACATGTTAAGTGACACAATTTTTGTCTCGCTCATGTAACCATTCTGATAGTAAAAAAATTGCACTCATGGATCACGTGATGTCATCACGTGTGCGAGTAAACGATATAGCTAATCGAGGAGAAACTAGAAAAAACCATTATAGCTGTGGCTCTAATTAATTACATATTAACCAACACAAAACAGTTAGGTGAAAAAGAAACCACCAGCTTAGTGTAACGCATTTTTCAGCAAACATTGATCGCCTCTTTTTCTTTGCTGAGCTATCAATGTTTTATGAAGAGGTGTTACGCTAGGTGAGTGGTTTTTTGTCACATAAAAATATTGTGGTGGTTATGTGAAATTAGATCCACAATAATGGTGGTTCTTTTTCGGTAATATTCTCACAACCGAGTGCTTAACAAACAATACAAGCTTGTGCTACAAAGCGATGCATATATATTGCCCAGACAAGGGCACATCATCTAGCCATGAGTCCGCCTAAAAACACTCTTATCACGCTATAAACTTCGAAGCTCCCACAACAATTTCATTCTTCTTTAATTTATGAAATAGACAAAGATCCTGCCCGATTTCTTGAAAAAAAAAGGTTTGTCGAAGACAGCACGTCACTTTATATATATGACAAAACATGTGGCCATCTCAATTCCCAATGGAAATGAAAGAACATTAGACTTTGCCGACGACACAAAAAAAAAGAGAGAGAGAAGGCGATGACATATATGCATGTACAAAAAGTGTTGAATCAACCAATCCTTTTATCGTGGAACACACCGGACATGAACGAAATTGGTTTACATTCATGTATCCTGACATAGTGTACTGTTAAGGTTTATATGTACGAATCATCGTGACCAATCCTAGTCCTAGCTAGTACTAGCTAGGTTCACCTGATCGATTGGAAGACAAATCTCAACAGTACGTACACTCTACGAGCGAAGAAATATCGTCCAACCAGATTAGGCGAGGAGCTGCTCGTTTTGATCAACAACGACAAGAGAAGGCGACGATCGAGCTGCTATTTTCTCAGATGTTATATAGCGCTGACGCAGGCTCCATCATCAAGACTTAGGGCCTAGACAGGTGTTAAGATATCGACATGAGTGCCGCTGGATCACTCTTGTAATCATCATTCTGTCATTGAAATGTTTGCACTCATGGATGTGGGTGATATCATCACGTGTGAGAGTAAACGATACGGTCAAGTGAAGTACAATTAAAGCTCTTTTAGTTAGCCGGTCGATCTCGATGGACTAGCTGCTACTGTTGAGTAGTAGTCAAGAATGTTCAAACGGAGTACTAGCAGATTAGAACTCGTCAAGAATGTACATGTAGTCATGCACAGATTAGAACTCGATGGACAGGTGCGTGCGTGTGTGTTGTTTCTCCGTCGTGACAAAAGACAGTGTAGTTATCTTAACATGCACAAGGCTCTCATCGTATATATCATGGCAGCAAGTCTGGTTAGCTTGCAGCTAGAGTACGGTTTTGGTTCGACCTGTGGAGAAGCGTGCAGATATGTTTTGGTTCGAATTTTGGATACATGCATATATATATGATGCATCGAATCATGACCTGAAATTATGTGCATGCATGCAGAAGCACAGGCAGCGCGGTGTACAAGAACAAACCCAAATTATCGAGATTTAGAATTTTTGTTTTGTTTGGAGCAAGTATGTATTCCCTCCATTCAAAAGTACACATACATATGGATCCTAAAAACTTCGAACTCTGAGTCAAACTTTCTTGGGTTCGCAACTCCCCCCTCCCCATATCCTTGCTCCGGTGGTGCTTCTAGCGCCAACGTGGAGTTGTGTGTCCGGCGGAACTCCTGGGATCTGCATGCAAAGCTCGCATAGTGTCACGCGGAGTCGTGTGTCCGATTCAAGGAGATCCGGTGACCACCTGGCAACTCCTCGAGAGCTTCGGAGTTGACTTGTAGGGCTCGTTATTCCGCACTCTCCATGGATTGTTTGGCTAGACTGACATCTCTTGCTAGTTCGGTGGTGGTGTTTGCCAAGTTGCTTGTGCGAGATCTTGGATCCCGGGGTGGCAGCCTTGGGAGGTCGACTCCGCGGGCGTTTCATCTGCATGCGACGTGGCGGTGGTGATGGACTTACACTTTGGTGTTGGTGGCAATTTGGCAATGACAGCTTCCAGATTGCGGGTTGGAGGCCTGACTTGGGGATGGTGTGCAGTCCGTAATACCAGGGTGTGGTTTCATGGTTTATCTGGACAAAAGCTCCGGGCTCCGGTGCCATCGGCCGCAATGATGTTTGTGGGTGTCTCGGAACCATCTTGGGGCGCCGGTGTGGGCACCTTCTACACGCGTGGGTTCCGGTGAAACCCTTTGGTCATCTGATCTCGCCGATAGCGCCGCGTTGCTTCAATGTGGGGCTCCGATATCCATCGGTCTTGTTCCGGTGTCTCGGTGGAAAGTCGTGGACTCGTGGGTTGGTAACCTGATATACCCACAGAGCCTCAAACACTCCAGATTCATAAGTGCAGAATTTTTATTTGCTTGGATACGACAAGGACTAGTACTCTAGATATCTTTAGCAACATAATCACCCTGCGGCATGATGCCATTATTACATGCAGACAAATGGCGAGCGGGAGGTGGAGAGCAAAAGGCGCACAGTAAAACCTGACGCTGCGTGCACTTACAGCCACGATGGGACTTCACTACAAAAACACACCCATGACACATATTCAGTCTATAGAGCTACTTATTAGATAGCCTGTCAGGTTAAAAGTCGGTCAGACAGAGTGCTCTCATATACGCCACCTCTAGCTGCTGCTAGGCTATCTGGAAAAGTGGAGGGTAATTATGTTCGCCGAGAAGAACAAATTCGCGTGTGCACGGTGGTTCTTTGTCTGTCCAAATGCGTAGGGTTGCACTTAGCTAGCATCAGTGTCGATTTGGTTTAATCCGGCCATATATCCACTGCCGGCCGTGTGACTTGTTCGGATATAGACAAGAGCTAATCTGCATCGGATCAGAGGCTGTGATCGCCCGACATGTTCACTCGCGTCTTTTCCATCTTGTGGAAAATTAGTTCTACTACTAGCATGCAGTAGTAGATGTTGTTCTTAATCGCAGTGCGTACCTCAATAAATTATTACATGATTATGGCAGTACAAGTGTTGTTGCTATACTCCCTCTGTTTCAAAAAGCCTTGCGCCTCGTTTGACCGAGCGCGCCTAACTAGCTAGAAGTAACTTGTTTTTCATCTTTTTTACTCCTTCGTATTTTTGGATGTATAGCTCTGTGTTAATTCTACCCATTCCAAAAATCACAGGATTTTTTTGGACGAAAAATCAAAGAGTAATAGACCTCCTTGTTTTCTATAGTACTGAAACGGAGGGAGTATAGTACTAGGATGTAGTACTAGCTAGCAATAGTGTTATATGTTGATCCAAATTCTACAAAGTAGAGGCCAACTTCTGACGGAGCGGAGCGAGGCCCGTCGCCGGAGGCTTGGGTACGGATCGTTGATGACCTGGGTTACCACCGTTATATATACTTCTTGTAAGCCGCCGGCTGGGATAAGTTGCATCTGTGAAATCTCGGTGTTGTGTAAACACTCTCCGTTATAGTGAAGTTTCGCTGGCTGGCGCTCGTGGTTTTTCTCCTCTCTTTGTTGGAGAGGGTTTTCCACGTTAAATATGTGTCCTCCTTCCTGTGATTTTATTTTCGTTCTTCATTATTTACTTGTCGCAAAGCTAACAAATAGCATGCTAGCTTGGATGTGCATGATGTGCGTCGTCCTGTACGTGCCTAATCTCGCTATATTTTTTTTAGACAAAGGGAATATATTAATAACACTGAGATACCAGTTACACCTGATCTCTGCAATGACAAAATGTCCTAAAAATATTACAGACGCACGTACCTCTAAAACAAAAACAACAAGAAGAAGAAACAAAAGATCCCGTTACAGTGATCAAAACATTTTGGCAGCAACATAACCACTGTCAAGACAATACCCGGAGTCCAACTTCTTCAAAAGCGACGCCTCCAAAAAGGAAACATTGCACAAGCATCGTCGTCGCCCGATCATAGATCTTGCTTTCCACTATGAAGAATTTCTGTTTTCTGAAAACAATGACTTGAACGATGCCATTGACAGACACAACCAATTAAGTTCAGAACTTCGATTTTCACCCTCAAAGATAAGACAATGTACTCCTCCTATGCTGCCGCCCCTGCTTGTCGATGCCACTATCTACTACAAGTCAAGAAACACCAAGCAAGGTCTTCATCACCTCCAAGACTAGACCTCAGACCTCAGCCGACATGACATTCTCCGTCATTGTCGATACCATGGAAATCAAAACACCGGCATATCCCATGGTGACAACATACAACGAAGCTTCACGTCATTCCTTCCTGAAGCCACATGGCCAGAAATATGGGTGCAAACAATCGAATCCCATCAACATGCATTAATCACCCAATGGAGATCTCCGACGGAGCCTTCCGGAACTCCTCACTAGTCATGATCAATGAAGGTAGGCATTAAGCGAAACACCATCTTCGATCAAGAAGAACCCTAGGACCGCCTCCTTATTCGAGCACACCAGTAGACCCCCACGCCGTTGGTTTGAGAAGCAAAGGAGGAGACACACAAAAGCATCCACGAGATCCATCCATGGCAGTTGGTCAGCCCAGATCAGGCCCTGAGGCTAGATCCTTGACCCGCTGTCGTGCCACCGGGGAAACTTAGGTGGAGCTGCACCAAGTCCGTTGCCAACTCACCGCCTTAGGTTCAGGCCCCGACCATCAAGGCCGCGCCAACCAGTACCATCGCCGCTGCTCCACGACCGCCCGTGAAGCCGCCACCACGATACCCTCACCTCCCCTCCATTGTTTCCCGAAAGGGGGCGCCACCCTCGCCAGCGTCGGTGGTGGCGCCGGCCAAGAACCGCTGGAGAGGGAGGACCGGCGACAGGGTTGAAGATTGCCTGTAGGGTCGCTCGGGCAGAGAGCGACCCAAGAGGCCATCTTTTTGCCTCCACCTATATGTACGATCATAATACTGATCGGTGGATCAGTGAGAATGTGAGATCTGACCATGTTCTTATTATAGCTGATCTTTTGGGAATGCTATATGTTCTTTTTTGCTTATACCAATTTGCATGTATATGCATCCATATATTTTAGCCGATTCACACTCTTTTCGATTCGACGTCTTTTGAGACAATAACGTTTTTTCTTGTAGAGATTATATACTTAAATATATATTTGAGGACAAATCATATAAATTTTCAGGGATGCCAACTAATTAATTGGTTTATATGCATATGTTTTTGGCTGCAATGAACTCTTTTCGTTTCTATGGTCTTGATGCAACGTCTATAAGTCAATAATATATCCTTTTGTCTACAAAAAATATAATTTTGGTTTAATATGTGATGAATAATATGATCATTTTCTTAGCATGCCAATTGATTAAATAGTGCTTATTTCACCAGTTGAGGCCCGGTTGGTTGTGTTAAAAACTACTCCCTCTATTTTACAATATAAACTTTTTAGCAAGCTATTTTAGTTTGCTAAAAAATGCTTATATTATGGAAAAGAAGAGTGGAGATTTGTTTCACATGGGCACCAGTGATCTCATTTTTTTAACAAAAAATCAAAAATCATATTTATGTATATTCTTTTGGGAAACAAATATACGGATCAAGTCAATTATTTACCGTGCAAACGCGCAGAATATCAATTTCAAATACTTTGTACTATTCGCTACACATAAATATAAAAGTGTAGATATGAGTATACATAGTTCTAAATCTCCAAATTTTATCTATTTTACACGCTCTTAGGATATAACATTGACTATGCCTAGAATTTATTTTCAAAATTTTAAAACTTGTAAATATTTTTTTTAAAGAGAGCACTGAAACTCGGGAGCCAAACATACTTTCCAGGAACACAGAGTACTAAATATATTGACGTTTGTTGTCGGTATCTAGTCGGCTGCTGGGACGTCCATTCCCCTTGGCGCGTGCTGCTGGCGTGTTGGTGTGATATTTCCGGCTTAGTTGCGCATGCTTTTGCCCTTTAATTGACAATTTGGTGATTAGGTGCCCTAATATATAATTACACGTTGCTAATATCAATGCCCACTACCTAGACCACTTACTAATAAGCAGAGTTAACTAATATACACTGGCTGATTTAGTGAACCTTTTTACCTCATATTGCACTTGGCTAGCGTGGATCTTTAGGCATAGGTTTCTAATTAAGAGCAATACAGTACTGCATGTTGATGGATATGGCCGATCAGTGTGCTTTGCAATAGTGCAATCAAGTTAACTTTTTTGGACAAAAAAAAGCATGCGACACACAAAAGAACCACTATGAGATTGTACAACTGGCAAGGAGGACTATCCATTCCCTGGTTTCGACTGCCCATTCAGAGGTTTGGCGTTTGTCATCTCCCACTTGTATCTATGAGCTCATCAAATTTGATTAATATCACAAAGATCTTTCTTCTCAAGAGCTTGTTAACTTAAACATGAAAAGACGAGTTGATCAACCAAGCCTTCTCTCCGAGGATCGAGCTTGGCTCATTTCATGCCTAAGATTTTACCAATGGAGGTCGTGGCTCTAATCTAAGATTTTTTTTTGGAAAAGAGTATATATTAATATCATGGAGATACCAATTACACTCAGCCTCTGCAACAATGCATGACCTAGCGGCCATACGGATGCACACAACTCAAAAAAAAGAAAGAAGAATTACAAAAAAGAAAAGTCCCGCTACAGAGAACTATTCCTCAAAGCAACGACACTGACACCACCAGAACAACACCAGTAGTCCTCCACTCCAATAACAACGCCTTCAAGTAGGAAACAATGCACAAGCGCCGTTGTTGCCCGATCAAAGATCATAGGTTTTCACCCTGAAGAAAGTTCTCGCTCGCAAAACAATGCCTTCAATAAGACCATTGCCAGGCACAATCAGTTAAGGCCAGACCTTGAATTTTCACCCTACAAGGTAAGACAGGGAACTGCTCCTGTGTTGTCTCCCCCCATAAACAGTCGCTGCTGCGAGTCACAGATCACGCAGCCAGTTCGCCGTCGCCACAAAGACTCAAATCACCATCGCTGCCCTCATATTTCCGCTTTCCTGACATTCTCCGTATCTGACTTCACCATGGCTCGTTGAATGGTACTTGGTAGGAACAAACAGTAGAGCTTCGCAACGCTCCCTCTGAAACCAAACAGTCAGAAAAATAAGGTACGCACGACCGAATACCTTCCGATCTAGCAATCTCCAGGCATGATACGCCCATGGGAGTTCGCCTGCGGAGCCTTCCGGAACTCGCCTCTCCAGTCCAGATCAACGAGGGCAGATATCAAGCAGATGTTCGTCTTCGCGTGAAAGAAACCCTAGGACCACTCCTTTATTAATGCCAACGCAGCGATCCCCACACCGCCGTCCGGTTCCCGGTGAAAGGATCGAACGTGCCGACCTTCGATGCCGACGAGCAGTATGTTGAGCACCGCCGCTATGGGCGCGCCGCCGCCTCCAGTCTGCAGCATTGCGTTCGCCGTTTCCTCCAGAACACCTCACAACCACGTGCCGGCGAGCACCATGCGTAGGAGGTACCGTCGCCCCGGGGCCTGGACCACCACTTGCGAAGCCCTGGATTCAACCCCCGCGCGAGGGGGATCATACGGGGCACGCCCATCCCGCCCGCCACTTTCGGCGACCAGGCATGGCTGCCACCGCCGGGGGGCAGCTGCAGCAGCTGGCGAAGAAGAACGGTGACGGTGCCTCTAGGGTTTGGGTGGGACGCTCCGGAGCCGCCCTCGCGCGAGCAGCCCGGGAGCGAGATCTGTTTTCCGAGTTGAAGAGAGGATAATTTAAGATCACTCAATACGGGAGGTGTACCACAATTTACTCACATAGTTCAATTATCATGTAGAATGATGCAAATATAACCCATACGCTATTCTGTTTCGAAATTACATCGGAACCAAATAATATTTATGTTATTTGGTTCCATGCGCATTATCCGAGTCCTGGGGGTTTTCCCGAGATTCATCCGCACTATTTTTTGGAGGACACTTTTCATCCAATCAAACCTTTCGACACAATTCATTTGTTACTCCTGTGGTATGTTAACTCGTGTGTTCCAATACTCGATCCAGGGATCCAATCCTGCGTTTCTTATGTTCTCGTGTGTTCTAGAGATTGTGGGAACGAAGAAATGTCTTTGTGGTTTGTGGTGCGGCTCCGTGTCCTCGGGTTCACGTGAGACAATTGGTGCTTCCATTGACTAAGAGATTGGAGGCAGTGCCGTGCGGGCTTCTGGTTTGGATGATTAGGTCTTAAGCCAATGCATTGTTAGTTCAACTATGGTCTTTTTTACTTTTGACCCCTAGGCATATATTACGGTAGAGCATAGTACACACTTATAAAAAATGATATTTTCAAAACAATCAGGGCAACAAACGTCAGAAGACAACAGCATAGGGTACCTCATCTTGCACGCTATTCCTCCTCCTCCTTTCCTCTCCCTCCTAGCTCCCGGTGAGAGTCAAAGAAGCGGGGCCGGGCAGATCCTGAGCTGCTCGCGGCGGCGTTGTCGGCCGGCGAGGGCGAAGGAGATGCGCCGGATTAGATCTAGGTTGTAGTAGTAGGTGGTTTTCCCCGGCCTTGGGAAAGTTTGAGAGTAGAGCACCAGGCCCTGTTGGCCGGCTTTGGTGCGTGCCGATGCTCCTCATCGCTGCCGCGTTCCTCTGGTGGCGAGGACGTCGGAGATCTCCGCCAATAAGGCCTAGCGGTGGAGCTCTACTCTACTGGTGTCTGAGTGCGACGCTGGTCGGGTGCCATGGGATCTCTGCGCGATGCTTCCGAGGTGGAAGATGGCGGCGGCGGTGATCTCTGCGAGCTCCTTCAATAAGCGTGTGTGCCTCATCCTCGACAGCGCTCTGCTTCTCCTTTTGTCCTTGGCCGGCCGTGGCGGCGAGGGAGGATGGCGGGAGCTGGGCATGGCTTCTGTTCGGCGATGGGGATGGGAAGGCCTATGACAGCGGGCCTTTGATTCTGCAGGCTTCGAGCATCCCAAGCGGCACCAGACGGAGGCCGCTATCCATGGCCACAGGGCTAGCTAAGATCGGCTGGGCGCTGGTCCCAACAGCTTCCTCCTCCATTGAGAGGAGCTCCTTGATCGTCGTCCTGGCGTTCCCCACTTCTGCAGGCCCAAGTGGTATAGTCCCCGGTGCAGGCAGAGGTGGCCAGGCGCGGCGGCGCTCCATCGTCGGCGGTCAAGGACCCGATTGCTTTCGGGCCATAGTTTGTAGGGTGCAAAGTGCAAGTATTAAGGGCCCATTTGTAATTTCTAGCTTCTTTAGGGGATTTTCCGCATATATGTACCCAGGACCTTCTGGTCCCTTCCCAGTTTTTAAAAAAAAAACAAAAAAAACAATGAGGGCCTCTAGGGAAATTTTGCTTGAAGCATGCCCCTTTCGTCCCAAAAGGCGACCCAAAATCAAAGAATCTAACACTATGGGAGAGTAGTTGACATGTGGCAAGGATGTGAAACATTTTTATGCACATATTTCGAGTGATGCTCATGCATGAATCAACACACTTCCATACTTTATGCCACGCCCCACCACGAAGTGTTCCACGACGGCTGCCAGACCGACACATCATCATATTTAACTATATCCGCCTGCTCTCGTGCGTCTAATGCTGGCTTGGACCAATGGCGCGAGAGTACCGGCGGTACCCCCACTCTAATCATGCGATTATCTTAATTGGGGTTACACTACACAGTTAATTAACTAGAAATGGACCAGAGATGGTTGGAGCTGTGAGTGAGGTTGATACTTCCCCTAAAGTACAAAAAGGAAGTAAAGCAAATCTCAGCAGCAACTTGATGTGGGAGATACTTTGATCAATTAAGAACAACCATGTATGTACATTAGTCGGCGCTAGCTGAAAGTGGCAGTGCAAGTTAATTAAGATCAACAAATGGATTTAAGCTAGTTGCAAGAGTGGCCGTATGACCTAACTAAGCAGCTAATCAGCGCCCTAGATCAACAAACCGGTGGACGCTTTGTAATTTTTAATTAGAGCAAGTGAGGCCCCTGCGCTGATCATACTCATCATGCATGAGTTTTTCTTAGCAGCAATTATAGCTAGCAGCAGCTTTTCGAGCGCTAAATGCACGCCATTTTTGACTTGTTTGAAAGTTTTGCTAATTCTCATTTGAGTCAAATCTTTGCGACAAACGGCTTGGAGTGGCCATGGGCCTCTACGTCTCAAAGCTCCCGACCTCTATAAGATTGCAACTAAAAAAAAAAATCTGTCGCAAAAGAGCTCGACCAAGGGAATTGGATCCGCTGTATGGCTAGACTAAACACCCCTACTCAACTCTCCCAGTACATTGAGGTCTGGGACATCACCCAGCAGACGCCTCTCAACCCTTCGGAAAAAGACTCCATCAGATGGAACCTCACTAGTGATGGCATGTATACGGCAAGTTCGGCGTACCTCACGCAATTCAACGGTTCCTTCTCTAAATTTAAGGCCGAAAAGATTTGGTCGGCCGAAGCGGAGCCGAAGTGTAAGCTCTTCTCCTGGCTAGCCCTGCATGGGAAACTACTTACTGCTGACATGCTATCCATAAGAGGCTGGCCCCACGACCCGACCTGCAGCTTGTGCGGCTCTGCCCCGGAAACAACATCCCACCTCTCTAAAGACTGCCCTTTCACGACGGCGGTGTGGAACACAATCCAATCATGGGACAACGAGGCTACGAGCAGCCACGGCACATCCTTCCCATCAATTTCGGAGTGGTGGGACGACCTGATCACTAGACGATCGAAAGCCGAGCAGCAACGCCGGAGTGGCCGTCTGCTCTACACCCTCTGGAACGCCTGGAAGGAGAGGAACCGCAGAATCTTCACGGGCAAGCGGCTCACCTACATCGAGGTGGCATCCATTACTCGGGATGACATCTTCCAGAGGGCTGGCGCCTATGCTGCGGCGGGGCCGGCTATCCCAGCTGAGCCGGACTAGTTCTTTCCTCTTTTTGTTTTCCGATATAGTGGTTTTCCGGCATGTTCCCACTTCAATCTAAACATGCCATTCTCTGTACTCGTGGTTGATTTTTCCCTCTTCTAATAGAATAGGCAGCGCTCCTGCCGGTTGCTGTAAAAAAAATGTTCCTGACCGCTTAATTGCTTCATGATTCGTGCTAGTCATGAGTTGCAACTGAGATTCGACCGTGTCATCTGAGTCAATTATCATACGACCAATCGAGAATTCATCACTCCCTAACTACATATTAACTTGCTCTAATTAATGTGTGCACATGCATAGAAAAAACTAAAGGGTTTATTAGGAATGTCGCCTGAGTTCACTCGAAAATTGGTACTGTACCACTACTAATCCGGCAATTACAGGTATGCCATCAGCCGACGCCTCGTTATGTCCATGCCGCTGGATCCGTTTGACACCGGCCAGAATTTTCTCTCTCTAACTTGTCGTCTGGTTGACTCGGTTTCTTACAAGTAGGTCCTATCATGCGCCACTGTTATTCTGATAATTAGACTGACAAGCGGGTCCCGCCACCTGAGCTATCGACCACGCACATCCTAGGTTCGAGGTTCCGAGCATGCATTATTCTACAATTTGCCATTTTCCCCGCTCCACTGTTCTCGTCCCTTCCCATGTCGCACCGTTCCTTCGTACACCGCAATGAACCTCCACCGCCCTTCCTCTGGCCTCTGTTCGTCGCCTCGCCGTTGTCTCCTCCATTCCCTCTCTCCTTCCTGCTGTGACCTGTCCTGGCATAATCAGGAGGCCAGAAGTGAGAAGCTGAGCCAACCATTGGTCGCACGCCCATGACGCTGGACGTGAATCGGATCCGAGACGGAGATGGATCCTGCATGGAAGGAGAGCACGGAGATGGATATTGCGAGATTGAAGAGCATAGGCGAGGGTGATAGAGGGGAAGAGGACGCGAGAACAAAGTTCTGCAGCTCTAGAGCTAGGTGAATGTGCCATTTGTCCTCCCTGAAGGGTAAGAACCATAATTCCGTCTCTTCCCTTTTCAATTAGCGGACTCTAGTCTAGTGGTAATGGCGAGGATGTGTGTTCATAAGCGTAGACCATCTTTAGCATCCGGACTTCTACTGAAGAATCGGCACGGGTGTCGGACTGAAATCTTGCCCGACGGTGGAATTGCAGTTAGCATTGGTTTTAATTATCGACTGACAATAGACGTGGTAGACCTAACTCCAAGTGACTTATACACGAAGTTTCGCAAGTTCCTAGTTAGCCAGAATGAGGAATTCATATCCAGATACTATGACACAAATTCTTAGACTTCCTACGATATTAGGACAACGAGGCCTTGACAATGATGTGGGGTAATCATTTGGGGACTAGGACTATCCTGATGTATGTCTACATTGTTAATAAAGACACTGAGAAAGAGACTGTCATCAATGATTTCAGACCACCTGCAATGCAAACAACTCAACTGACCATGATAGAGCAGCCCACGCGCCGTTGTAGGGAGAAGCCCGACAACGGTGTCCAGGCCATCCCAAGCGACACACAGGAAGAAGGAGGAAGGGCAAGAGCGTTTTCGGGCCTCACTCGGGGGGCTTCTGTCGGCGCAATAGGAAAGAGGGACCTTTGCATTGCACCACGGCGTGTGGGAAGGGATTAACCCCCGGGAAGGTCATCCCTGTGAAGGGGAATACATGCACGGGAGTGATACGTCCATTTTGCATCACTATTCTATGTCTTAATTCACTATTATTCATTGATATATTTCATATTGAGAGGTGATATTTATGTTATTTCATCTATTTTTGCATGGTTGATGACTTTTGGAGCATGGACCGCTGCAGTCAGGATTCTGATGGAAAAGGTGTTGTTTGGAGGCAAAATTCGCGAAGATCAGAAAATCTGGGAAAATATACGAAAAAATCCTATTTTTCCAAAAGACTCAGGATGCCAGAAGATGGAGTGGAGGTGGGCCACAGGGGGCCCACACCACCCCATGGCGCGGACAGGCCTAGGTCGCGCCAGTGAGTGGTGTGGCCGCCCTGGCCCACTCCAGCCTCTCCCCTCTGGCGTATATCAACCTCCCAAAACCCTAAGACTCGAGGAGCGACCACAGAAAGATTCCGCCGCCTCTGTAGGGCGGAAAACACCGAGAGAGAAAGATCTCTCCGGCAGACAGATTTCTGCTGGGGGAATTCCTTCCCGGAGAGGGAAGATCATCGCCATCAACACTACCATCAAGCTGGACTTCATCGGGATCATCATCATCACCACCATCATCACCATCAGCACCCTCATCACCATCTCCATATTGCTGTAACAATTGAGTTGAATCTTGCATAGTTCATAGGGGAAACTTTCCCGGTGTTGATTACCCTTTGTAGTTGATGCTATTGAGTGAACCATTGAATTATTGTTTATGTTCAAATTGTTATACATCATTATTCCATCTCTGATCATGACCCATATGATGTCTTGTGAGTAGTTCGTTTTGTTCTTGAGGACATGGGAGAAGTCTTGTTGTTAGTAGTGGAGTTGCGTGAGAAAGATTCAATAGATTGTTATTTAAGTTGTGGTGTACTTCTTCTAGTGGTGTCATGTGAACGTCGACTACATGACACTTCACCTATATGGGCCTAGGGGAATGCATTGTGTATTTGGATACTAATCGTAGGGGTTGCCGGAGTGACAGAAACCTGAACCCCCGTTAGGAAACCATTGCACAAGGGACGTAAGGGTCTTAGAGTTTAAAGCTGTGGTTATGTTTGTACCTTAATTACTTTCTTATACTTACGGATGTTTGCAAGGGGGTTTAATCACAAGTATGTATTTAGTCTTGGATGGGGCGGTACATTAGCAAAGGTTCACCCACACAACACTTAGCAAGCCAGAGAAGACTAATCGACTATATGAAGCGAAAGCACTTGACAGTCTTCCCATGTGTCCTCGAGAACGTTTGGTCATCTATAGAAATACAACCGGCTTGTCCTTTGCTGCATAAAGGATTGGGCCACTTGCTGCATTCATTCTTACTGTCTTTTATTTACTCGTACTTTGTTTACTTGCTTTATCGAAAACCCCTAAAAATCTGTTTGCTAAGTATTTGCAGAGAATTCCTGATCCATACCACTAGCCAGCACCTTCTGCTCCTCGTTGGGTTCGACACTCTTACTTATCGAAATTACTGCGATACACTCCCTATACTTGTGGGTCATCAAGACTATTTTCTGGCGCCGTTGCCGGGGAGTGAAGCGCTATTGGAGAGTGGAACTGGTAAAGGAAACTTCTACTGTGAGTATTGTTTACTTTTGCTAGTTGCTTTATTTTCGTTATGGATAATTTGCTGAGTTTCTTATTTGGTAATGCTACTACCACTGCTAAGGTAGTAGATAAGCCACCACCTGCTGAGAAAGATGTTTTCAAAATACCTACAAGAATTATTGATCGTGTTATGGATAACTACTATGTTGGGGATGGAACTGTTCATCCCGGTGATCATTTACTCTTTATACACGAATTATGCGGGTTGTTCAAGTGTGCAGGTATTACTACAGATCAAGTTAAGAAGAAGTTATTCTCATTATCACTAAAAGGAAGAGCTGAGGAATGGTATAAGCTGCTAAAGAATGGTCAAGCTCTGAAATGGGAGGAAATAGTGCCTCTCTTTTATTCAAAGTTTTATCCTCCTAGTGAGATTCATAAAGATCGGAATCAAATATACAACTTTTGGCCTCTTGATGGAGAGAGTACATCCCAAGCTTAGGGGAGATTGAAGTTACTAATGCTCAAATGTCCCATTCATGAGCTCCCCAACAATATTATTATCAACAACTTTTATGCAAGGCTCCCTCTACATGGAAGGCGCATGCACACCGGCCACTATCGTACCCCCTTGTGATATAAAAGGAGGCCCACGGGCATGGTAGAAAATGGCCTGGAGAAGAGAAGGGTTTGGGAGAGGACAAGGGGTTAGGCTTTAGAGAGGGAAGTTCCGAGGAAGGGTTTTAGAGAAGAACAAGAGGAAGGTTGAGAGAGGAACAGTTGGTAGATCCAGCAGTATCAAGAGAGAGTTAGAGCATAGCTGTGAGAGATTTGGAGAGGAGAACTAGAGAGAGCTAGTGTTGAGACGCTCTCATGGGGACAATGTGAGAGAGAAAGAAAGAGGAAGCCCACAAAGTGTAGAAGCTAGCTGAAAGCGGCTCCCGGCACTAGATTATTGATCTCATTGTATAATACCCACAAGATAATCCGCCAAGACGGGATGTAGGGTTGTTAGCTGAAGGGCGGCCTGAACCTGGGTAAAAAGCATCGTGTGTACTGTGTGTGATCTGTGTATGAGCTTAGGCTGTGTTATCTTAGTGCTCACCACTGAACCAAAAGGGGGTGTGCGACATCCCCAATGTCTGCATTCCAACACACGACATCTCCCAAGTTCTAGTGACTTCACCAATTGGTGAACTAGGTTGAGAGGTTCACGGTAGTGTCTTGAAGGTTTATGGATATGTTGCTCATATTCTGAATGATTCCTTTGAGCGAGTAAATATCTTCATAGGTGGTGTAGTAGTTTAGTGGCTACTACTCTTGTTTGAGGCCTTCTTGTTCTACTTCTTCATCTTCTCCTTCTTCATCCATATGTACTTCTTGTTAGGGTTGACTTTCTTCAACATGCACGTCATAATGCAAATGTCGAGGTCCATCCTCGACAGAGAACAAACCATTAGGCAAAGAAGCTGGGATCAAGTGACCGTCTCTAGGTATATCAAAGAAGTATCTACCATTTGATTTAGAAATCATACCACAAGATTTGAGAGTAGCAAAACCGAGACGGCGAGCACCTGAGAGGATCATCATGGAATAACATCTCGGAATAGCAGCTCTTGTGAGGATCATCATGTCCTCTTCATTGACTGTAGTAAACTCACCACGTGTCTGCAAGGTGTTAGCAATAGCATAGAACAAATAACGAATAACAAGATAGTCAATTTGATTTCCCTTAGGTGTGTTTCCACCGATTCTCATAGAGTTAATGTACTCCAAGGGTGTAGGATTAAGAACAACATTGGTGGAGTGATGTCGGTGGTGTTGTTAACAAATCCAAAATGACGATCCCATTGATCAAGAGTTAAGGTGTACTCACGGTTCATTAGGGGGAAGGTGATACAGTCAACTCCTGGGCTATCTACCTCGGAGCAGTAGTACAGACTCACCGTCTGAGTCAAAGTGCTGAGGAACTCAAGTGTCAAGCGCTGATATGTGGCGGTGTCCTGAAAATAAAGTGAAGCAAACCAATATTGTTGCAAAGTAAATTGAAATCATGACTAAGGCCCAGTTGGTTAAGGATATAGGGACACATCCATTTGGTGGACTTGATTTCTCGGCTCTTGAGACGGTTGAAATGAGTGAGTTGGTAATCCTCAGTTAACTCGATATCAAGTTACTCGGGGGTTAGCTCATGAATGGGTGGTGTGGCTTGTTTTGTAGCCATCACACGTGTACGGCTGCTTGTGTTTATTTAAAAATAAAATTGCAGCTAATTAAAAATTTGATCCAATGGAAACATAGCAAAAGTTATCCTCTACACTTTCTACAAAATAAACTCCTCTAAAAACAAAACTAAGCATGCACATAATCAAGATCAACTCAAGAACAAGACTTAAGTCTAGATTGATAATGGTGAAAGATTGAGCAAGGTTTTAATACAAATAAGTTGGGATCGGAAGAGAAACATACCTTACATCGATTGGGTGCGAAGAATTGAAGAAAGAACAAGAAGAATTAAATATACAAGAGGTGGTTTGGAGTTTAGAGAAGGAAGAAAGAGATTAAGTGATTTAGATTTAGGTTTTACCTCTTCCCTGGTGCTAAATCGTGTCCGAAAAGGTGGTACATGTGAGCGGTACAGACGAGCTACGACTAGAGCCCGCCCGTACTAAGTGTCGTTACCTTGGGGTCAACGGATCCTTCAGGCGATACACTCGGTACGAGCACGCGCTATGGTGTACGCGCCCGTACTACAGATCGTTAAGCATCCAATATGTACTTTTGCTTCATTGTTGATGTTCTGCTCCGAGGTACGGTGCGGATGGGCGGTACGATCGCCCCCGGTCGTACTATAGGTCGTTAAACCCTCTGTATCGTGTGTCAAAAATCATAAAATGTATTCTTTTGTGTTGAGTTGTGGTGCGGGCACACGGTATGGCTAGCTCTGGTCGTACGGCTGGTCGTTAAGTGCAATAAGCTTCAAAACTTAATTTTTTTAGTGAGAAACTTCATACGCCTTTGCACATCTTCTTTAACAAAAGAATGATAACAACTATACTTTATAAAAATTACAGTACCTTAAGACCATGTGTTAGTAGATATCATAGAGTGAGGGTTATCTTGATTTCTTCTCCTCTCTTCAAAGGACCTTCTTGAACACTCTTTATTAAAAACAAAAAACAAACAAACAATCACAAGTAGAAACTTTATTTCACATGGGTTACCTCCCATGAAACGCTTCTAGTTAAGGTGAATTGTGTTGACCCACACGGTGATCATTTGGGTTTTGAAAGTCGAATACTCACTCCAAAATAGTTCACTTTTAAAGTGATTACACCATCATCATTAGGCTTGGCATTTTTATTCGTAGGAAAGTGGACTATAAACGGATCTCTAGATGGTAGTCCTATTCTCATATTTTCTTCGTGTAAATTAATCAAAGCTTTAACAGTTCTTAGGAACGGCCTACCTAGAATTATAGGTCCTGTGGAATCTTCAGACATGTCTACTATAACAATATCAATAAGAGAAGGACATCCTTTAATTTCAACAACTATATTTTGTTTGATCCCAACAACTTGTTTATAAGTTAAATCAACAAGATGATTCTCATTTTAGTTGTTGCAAATATCCCAAGATTTAGTTCATTAAATAAACTTTGAGAAATTGTTGAAATGCTTGCAACAAGATCACAAAGTGCAGCTATCTCATTAACTCATATTTTAATTTTGACAATGGGCTAAAAAATATCATCTAGCTTAGCTCAAAGTTTACCAGCTAGCTTCTTATATTCCATCTCTATCTCACTAAATTAGATGTTACTTATTTTATAAATTGTTGGTATGTGGCATTGTTACCTTGTTCAATAACGTTACTATGATCATCTTTAATAGATCTTCCACGGTATAATCTGATGATGGCGCATTGCTATAGTCTAACTCTTCAGCCTTCTCATCTTTTCCTCTCGTCCTCATCATCTTGAGGTCTTCCACCGGGTTTGGCTCGGTCTTTGCAGCAAATCTTGCAAGTATGAGAGTTTGACTCTCAGCTATCTTGTCCAATTGTGCCTCAACGGTCTTGGTTATTTCCTGTAGAGCCTGGACATCATTTCTAACTGAAGTGGCCTTGTTAAATAATTTACCAGTACTATTAAATAATAAGTATATTATTTTGTTCAGTTTGAGCTTGCATAAATATTCTAACAGTATTTTCAAAAAGGAGATTGTCATGGTTTGCTCCACTATGAATATCATAATTATTATTATGTGGAGCACCTATAGGATTAGAATATTGTTTTTGAAAATTCAAACCATTGTTTTGACTCTTCCATGTTGGGTTATACGGATTATGAGCTATAAAATTTACTTCATTAGCATCGGTAGTGATAACATTAATTTGGGTATCTTTCTTACCCTTCACAATGTTAAGTACCTCATCAACCTTTATAGTAAGCTCTTCATTATTGTCTTTGATGATTGAATTCACTCTTGTTGAGGTGGTTCTCTCTACATACCATTGGGCATGGCTGTTTTGCATATCATCAAGTAGTTGTTTTGCAACATTAATTTGCTTCCCCATGAAGGTTCCTCCTTCTACAGTATGCAGCATAGACTTAGACATAGGGTTAAGAGAATTATAGAATAAATGTAATATAATCCATTGTTCCATTCCATGACTAGGACAGTTCATTATGGCTTCTTTTATTCTTTCCCGAGAAAACACTAGTGGTTCGCGGTCTTCTTGTCTAAAGCTTGTTATGTTGGATCTTAGCATAGTCTTAGATGGAGAGAAAAATTTAGTCATAAAAGATTAGTGTATTCCTTTGAAGATGTAATAGTGTCTTTAGGAAAAGCTAGGAACCACTCCTTAGCCTTTCCTCTTAATCGCTGCGAGGTTTCACATCAACCCGCAGCCCGTGAGGACTATTCACTCATAACAATAAGATCAAGGATATAAAACATTGTGCGGAATATTTAGATTGAAATCAAGCATTCTTACAATGGTCGCCAATTCAGAAGGAGATCTCAAGTACAAGATGATGGCTATGGCTATGAAGTGGATGAACGATGTTGAGGATGAACTATGGTGGTGGATCTCCTTTTGTGGTGTTGAGATGCAATCTGAGAATAACGGCCCTCTGCACGATGCCTAGAGTCTCGTAATAAATAGGCGTCCTCACGAAAGTTGTTGTGTTTGACCTAACAGAGCCACTACCACATGGTATGGGTGGACCGTATGGGCGGACCTCACCCGCACGACAAGTTGTTAAACCTTCCGGAGGCTCCTTTTCTACCCCAGTTAACTTGGCTGAGTAGGCAACATCATAATCTTCAATAAATCCTCCCGATTTCGCCATAAAAATGTGATTTCCCGCACAACACAATTCAAGACAAATGATTGCACATATTGCAATAATTAATCATTAGTAGCGAGGCTAGAGAGATTCTTGGTCAATTGTTTGACTAAAAATGTGGAGAAAGATGGCTATTTTCACTCCATCAAGATGCCACCAAGCGAAACATGTGGATACCACAGAGGCGCCGTCCGTTCTACACTAGGACCAGGAAGGTCAAGATCTACATCGTTTGAACCGACGCAAATGAACAACTACATCGCCCATGATCTATAGATCGTTAACCGCTCGTGTTCTTCGAGGTTAAGTAGATTAGATCTATATACTTGTTACTTGCATATCCTAGATTAGATCTTTTTGGGTTTCCTCTTGCTATTCTGTAGGAATTTTTTGTTTTCTATACAACAAACCCATCAAGATGAGCTATACATAAAGTTTTTTCTGGTACACAAGATTTACTAGAAAACAAGGGGCATATGTTGTCACCCAGTTTGGGCCGACTTATGACCAAGATGACGAAGGACTGGTATAGATGATGGGCTTGGGGATGTGTTCATTTCTGAGTCATAATCAGGAGAGTGTCAAGGGACAAGCCAAGCAAGAACATGGGAAGGAGCTAAAAGAATCTAGGAGTTGCTGTGGAGGTCTCAATGGGAATCGGTACTTACCAATAATCACTAAGCACATCGGTTTGCTTACCAGTTTAAATACATAAACTCTTATTCACCGAAGCCTAGGTCGTGGTGTTTTGTGCCTAAAGCCCACAAATTTACGCTTAGTGAACCCCAAAGGCGAAAGAAAGCTCTCTCCCAACATAGAAGGATCAACAACGGCTCTTCGCGGAATACGACATCAGACACTTGGGTCCAAATCCAGTACGAAGCAGATAACAAAAGTTACCTAGTTTAGGGCTAGAAATAGGAGTTAGAATCCGATTTGTAAATGTATATGAGATACCCTAGCTTGCACGTGAAGATCAGTCGCCTCATATATATGTGAGAGGTGATGGCTGATTGAGATTTAGATGTAAATAGTCAAAAAATAATGACTTTACTCTTATCCCTAAACCCTTGTGCATGCTCTCCGTTTCGTCAATGACTTCACACGTAACTCGCCAATTGAATAGAAAACTGAGCTAAGAGCGGCCAAGCCCGACTTAGTTCAGCCTATAGTCGCCGAACCTCCTATAGGGTCCGTCCTGAGAAACTAGGGCTTTGGGTCTCAAAAGCACCGGCTAGACTATCTTACATATAGCTCTTGTATCAGTCCTCCTCCGGTGCATCACCCCCCGGAACTGGAGGTACACAGTAACGTGTGCGAGTCTAAGTCGGAACCCGTTTCGACCCAACATAATTTTTGGCGACTCCATTAGGGATGAAATCTTAGATCGGATCACCATGACCGGTTCAAAGATCACGAAACCCTTCAAGGTTACTCCTGAGAACATCATAAATCAACTTTTGATGAACTCATGAAGAGCAACGCAAGCTTTGAGGAGATTGAAAATAAAAGACGGGAAAAGGCGGTACACAATAACCTGTGGGAGCATAAGCCGAAATCCGTTCAAGCGCAACATGTACATAATCAGATAGGTACAAATATTACAACATGCAGGTGATGCAATATCTAGCGCATTTCGTGCACACAACAATATCAATATCATTTATCCACAAGGCCTCGCAAACATAGCAGCAGAAGACGTAATTAGGTAGACATGGCAGCATCAAGCCTCCTTATTCCAAGGGTATCGAAAGTGACACGCTCCTAGTTCACATAAAGTGGCATTAGATTTGGCAACATGATAATTCAGATGGGCACTTTGAATTTATTCACAAGACATCAACCAAAGAAAATAGCAAACAATGGTAACACAATAAGCATGGCAAGAAACATGTCTAATCATAACATGGACAAGCAAATCATGGAAAAACAGGTCCAAGCTTAACTGTTGGACTTAAGCTTATTGCTTACCTTTGGAGAGAAGACATTCAAGTTAAATATGTGATTAATTCACAACATTTATTCTCATGCCATGCCAAGGCATTAACAAAGCCTAAAACGGTTCATAGGCTTCCATTCAAGTAACTATCCTTCAAGTAGGTTCATTTTAATTTCTCCAAGTTTCACATGACTAAAAATAGTGTGACTTAACCTGAACAATGTCCCACAATTTAGAGAAAATTCTAGTTATGCACGCCCGAAAGGTTGTAGTACACTTTACCAACATCTCCTTTTGTTCTTTGTAGCTTAGACTTTAGAAATTTTGTTATTTAGATGCATGGTATGAATGATGAACTATAATCATGTATATTCTATTTGAATGGTGAACTAGCTAGAGTTATGTATATTTTTTGCGACGATATGAAATTCGAATGTGTGATTAATGGATCTGTATATTTTGTTGCGAAAGCATCTCTTTGAAAAGATATGTTAATATATTTTGCTGTGAATTAAACTTTATCTTTTAGAATGCTGTGTGAAGCTATGTTTTGTGTGTTATGTGATCTCGGTGCTCGCAATGGCTGGAACTGAACGGGCGATTTCGATGTGCAACATGAACATTAGTAGACTAAAAGTGAACCGGCTTGGAGAACCATAGTGCAACTGAGGGTGTGCTTGCTTGTGGCGACCATGTCTTCTGTACTCTTGTATGCAATACGCATATCTTACTTTGTTTTTGTCAGTGATGAGTATATACATGCGTAGTAGATAGTTTTGGGCCAATAATATCTGGTTGCACACGCACATTGGCCGGTGGCGGCATGAACAACTCAATACTTTACATTACCCTTTTGATGTCACCACCATCTGACTCTTAGCTAGCTATATGCATGTCGCTTAGCCAAGTAAGCAACCCTCATCATACACTCCCAACGCTCTACTTATACCCCGCCCAAACCACGACCTCCTGCATCGATCGGCAGCACGAAGCTCACTCACTCACTGCCCAGTAGCTAGCTAGCCGATCCAGCTAGCCAGCCAGGCGTCTCACTAACCAAAGAGCAAAGCTCTAACTAAGATCGATCACCAACAACACATATAGTACCACGCACGAGACCAGCTCGATCATCCAGCGATCGGCCATGGCGCTCGCGTCTATCCCCAAGGTGGTCCTGGGCTCCATCGCCTTCGCCGTGTTCTGGATGATGGCGGTGTTCCCGTCCGTGCCCTTCCTCCCCATCGGCCGCACGGCGGGCTCCCTCCTCTCGGCGGTCCTCATGATCGTCTTCCACGTCATCTCCCCCGACGACGCCTACGCCTCCATCGACCTCCCCATCCTCGGCCTCCTCTTCTCCACCATGGTCGTCGGGGGCTACCTCAAGAACGCCGGCATGTTCAAGCACCTCGGCACGCTCCTGGCATGGAAGAGCCAGGGCGGCCGCGACCTCCTCTGCCGCGTCTGCGTCGTCACCGCGCTCGCCTCCGCCCTCTTCACCAACGACACCTGCTGCGTCGTGCTCACCGAGTTCGTCCTCGAGCTCGCCGCCGAGCGCAACCTCCCGGCCAAGCCCTTCCTGCTGGCCCTCGCCTCCAGCGCCAACATCGGGTCCAGCGCCACCCCCATCGGCAACCCGCAGAACCTGGTCATCGCCTTCAACAGCAAGATCTCCTTCCCCAGGTTCCTCCTCGGCATCCTGCCCGCCATGCTCGCCGGCATGGCCGTCAACATGGTCATGCTGCTCTGCATGTACTGGAAGGACCTCGAGGGCGTCTCCCCCGACGCGGTCGAAGCCGGGAAGCAGATGACCTCCGTCGAGGAGGGCCGCTCGCCGTCCATCGCGTCCCTGAAAAGCCCGCTCAAGAGCCCGCACCCGCACCCGCTCAACGGCAGCACCGTCAACGACGACGGCGAGTCCATGATGGAGGAGAACCTCTCCACCAAGCACCCGTGGTTCATGCAGTGCACGGAGCACCACCGCAAGCTCTTCCTCAAGAGCTTCGCCTACATCGTCACCGTGGGCATGGTGGTCGCCTACATGGTCGGGCTCAACATGTCCTGGACCGCCATCACCACCGCCATCGCGCTAGTCGTCGTCGACTTCAGGGACGCCGAGCCGTGCCTCGTCAAGGTGTCCTACTCGCTGCTCGTCTTCTTCTCCGGGATGTTCATCACCGTCAGCGGGTTCAACAAGACCGGCCTGCCCAGCGCCATATGGAACTTCATGGCGCCATACTCCAAGGTCGACAGCGCCGGCGGCATCTCCGTCCTCTCCATCATCATCCTCCTGCTCTCCAACCTCGCCTCCAACGTACCAACAGGTATATATACCCTTCATTATTTTTTTTGTACATGCATGGATGAACAGAACCCATACAATCAATATATACACAGCATACGACACTAGGTGGTACGAGTTTAAAACGCATGCATACACTAGGTAGCTAGTTAAGGAACGTACTATATGGATTTGGTGAGGGTGATAGTGTGACATGACAAAGCACTACTCCTAGCTAAAGAAATAGTGTTACACTTAACTTGCATGGTTTGTTTTAGGATACAACAAACAGTTGAAACAATTTAGAAAAATATCTATATATCTAGTCATCACTCACTTACATAATAGAGCAATATAATAATATATTTGTTTACATTCCGATCTTAAAGTAGTAGTATTGGTGCTTTCGGCGATTAACATGCGTCAATCTTATAGAGTAGAACAGACAATTTTAAATAATTTAGAAAAAATCTAGCTTGATCTAGTCATCAATCACTCACTATATATACATGTGAAAATGTGTGAACTGATGTCATCTTTCTATCTGTTGGGAATACAGTGCTGCTGATGGGGGATGAGGTGGCGACCGCCGCGGCACTGATCTCCCCGGCAGCGGTGACCCGTTCGTGGCTATTGCTGGCGTGGGTGAGCACGGTGGCGGGGAACCTGTCTCTGCTCGGGTCGGCGGCGAACCTGATCGTGTGCGAGCAGGCGCGCCGAGCCCCGCGCAACGCCTACGAGCTCACCTTCTGGAACCACCTCATCTTCGGCGTCCCCTCCACCCTCATCGTCACCGCCGTCGGTATCCCCCTCATCGGGAAGATGTAGACACCTACCTCACCGCCCGCAACTCGTGGCCGATCGAACTATATATGTGCAATACTATCAATTACACCGGCCCATATACATGTACGCACCTACACAAAACGTATATATGGGCAATTGTATAGGTGCTAGCTTCTGTTTGCTATTTGTGTGTTTGCTCTGTACGACGGTTGGTAGCGACCGACCAAAAATTAGAGAGAAAAATCAAGGGATGAAGATCCATTTCACAGTGTGCTAATTAATTAAGCAGTAGTGCACTATGCTGGTGATTAATCTGCATGGATTACTTAATTTTCTTCAAAGGACACAATAGTATATACCATGTTTCATATGCAGGCATGTGGCTGCATGCACCTGTAATGCCAAGATGTAAGGAACTTGATTAGTATTGTTTATCTTGTGTGCCTGCCTGAAAATTCAAAGCTCTTACTGGCTTCTCTCCTATCTCCCTAGCTTTGGGCCGGCTTTTCATATTAACCCGTTCCTAATCAGTACATATACAATCATACATTTTTTTATTTATATGTGGAGAGTAAGTACCAAAATAAAGCTATTGGATCTTGACTCCCACTAACAGAGAATCAGGTCCTCTGTCTCTTCTGAAGAATGACAAGTGTCTCTTCTGCTTAAGAAAAGAGAAAACAGATAAAAAGGACAAGTGTCTCTTTCTCTTTCTAGAGGCAAATCTCACTTCCCTTAAATTCGTTTAAAAGGCAATCTCACTTCCCTTAAACTTGTATAAAAGGCAATGATGGTATCTACCACAAGTTCTACATAATACTCCCTCCATTCAAAATATAAGGTGTTTTAGCTTTATGAAAATAGTGTATCTAGACCCCTTTTAGTGTGAGATTCATCTAGGTTTGGAGTGAACCTACACACTAAAATAGGTCTAGATACACTCCTTTCACAAAGCTAAAACATCTTATATTTTAAAACTGAGGGAGTATTAATTAACCTCATGCCCTGTCTTACTACAGAGATAGCAGCCTAGCTAAACAGAAAACTCATATACTGCATATTAGCGTCAGCTTTCTTCTGTTCTTTAGAGAGAAAGAGGATTTAAAGGCTACATCTAACAGCAAGTTTCTTGGTTTCTAATAAAAGAAATTGGGACATAAAGTTTTTTGCTTCGAGTGGTTACGCTGTTGGAAGAAAGAGGGGTGCTGAGTCGACAAAAGACTATTTTAGCCTCACATCTCATTTATACAACTTGCGCAGATGCGGCAGTTGTCCGGGATAACAGTTATTTCCCATGTACGTAGTTGTGAATCATGCCCCGCCTCGAAATTCAAGCTAAGGATGGAATAATGAGTGGAATACCATGTTTACTAAGTGGTGACGATGGCCTCAACTATATGCTTTTTATACATAGTAATTTTTATCTTTTCCCTCATTAGGCATTTCAAAACAAACGAAACGAGAACAAAATCTCATGAGTATATTCTTCTCACTGGCATTGCTCAAACGTAAAAGGTCAACAAAAGCTACAATCAACTAACGGCCTTTCCCCACGGGAAACAGCTGACCAATCCCAAGATAGTTTCTGCTATATAACTCCATATCTTGCTAACCACCCCTCTTCTATAATTCACAGCGTGATGTAAACCTCGCTGCTCCAATGGCTATCTGACAACAAATTTTAAAAATTGGCAGAATACTTTTAAGGATGATGCAACCTTCCTATAACACAAACGGACACCCTGTGCATCTGACAACACACTCTCCACTGCATAAATATTATTCACATGATAATTCTAAACACAAATGACTTTTTCCAGGATGATGCATGCAGATGTGTCACTATGCCACTATGGTACTAGCGTTGTGCATCCGACAACACATTTTGCAACCGTGTATACAAATATCTCTGCCCAATAATATTTTTTTGTAAGAATGACGCTGGAAACTCACCTGCTAACAACTGCAATCGCACATGCCAACTGCACCGCAATAAAATTATCGTTGAGGCAAAAACCAATTGAGCATATGCAAATGCAGGCCTGGAGAGTCTCCCCAGATACGTTGTCAATGCCTGACCTGCAGGACGGTCGCTGTAATCGATATATTAACTCATAATCTAGCAAGATAATGTATCTGTAAGCATCATTTGAAAAAGTAGAAAGTACCAATGAAGGAGTCTTGCAGTTTGTGTCACAGTCCTATATTACAGAGTTACAGTACTGACCATTCAGAGATGAAGAAGCCGTATCATTTTACCGGATGGAATATGTATCATATTCAAGGGATTTTACATGACATAACTTTTACCAAGTGTTTCTATAATGTCTACATAAGGAAATTAACAGAAACGGAGAAGACTGATGAGCTAATTTTACTTCATCGACTAACTGCACACTTGAGGTTGACCTTTTCAGCCACTTAGCACTAGGGCTCCGTTACCATTTCGAATAATATGGACCGAAGGGAGTAACATTATGGTAAATGAAAAATAATAAAAAGCTGAGCAGTCTGAATACATGAATTTATTTTAATAAAATATCTACAAGATTAAATTCACAATCACACATAAAAAATCTAATAATTAAAAGACAAACATAATAACAAGCAAAATGTTAGAACCTGACAAGGTGGTTTCTTCCCAAATATCAGGACCTTTGGGAGTAAGCCCAAATTACGTTTGAAATGAAAAAACTGAATGGATCTGACAAGTTCTATTTTTGTCTACCATGCTGTAGTTATGCAAATACAGTCAGTAGTTCTTGCAACAGTTTTATATTAACATAAAAAGAAAGAAAAAAGCAGGCTTGGCGACAATGTTATGACATCAGAACTGCGCATTTTGAATCAAGAGGGTCAATGGATGTATAGTTTTGACGGGATTTCTCTATTCGAGGCATTTACAGTTGATACACAGTGAAATGGCTGGCTACAAGAATGTTTCAATCTACCAAGTAGAGACAGGCTGCTGCAGCCTTACATCAAGTATTACATACAGTGACGAGAGCAAAGTTAGACGTAGGATAGCTGAATGCATGCATACTATCAATAAGTTGTCACTAGTCATGTTTGTGTGCCTCCATCTGTGATCTGCCAAAGAGCAGAAGATCAATAGCTGTTGCAACAGTGGACTGAAGGATATAAAATCTAGTAATTCCAATTCTTCATCTAGCAACTTACAAATCAGAACAGGGGTCACGAGCACGACAAAGTTGTACCACCATATCAATCCTGCCCTGACCCAACCAACACCCTTGGCTAGTGCAAAATCCATGCCACTGTATACAGCTTTATGGGTTGCGACCTGACATAATACATTTGATATAATGAGTATTGAGAAGAAAACAACCAGAATTAAGTAACTTTACTATTTCATCATAATACGATTTTGATAGGACGAATACAACTCAATGGGGGAGAAAACTATGGCATGAACAGCCTCCCTAAAGAACTCATTAATAGTGAAAGCTTGACAAAATGATCCTGTGCTTTAATTATCATGCTGACAAGGTAGACTTCCAATGAGATTATATAAAATGTGGTAATATAAGGGCTTCAGAACAAACAGAAAATGGAAATGAGCTCACCATCTGAGTAAAAATAGAAGTAATCACAACAAAAGGTCCAGGACATCTGATAATGCAGCAATCATCAGAATGAGCGAACAGTACAGCAGCCTGGTTCAATATGCTTATTTGAAGGAACAAAGCAGCTCTAATTTCCTCATCATCACCCATCAGTAATCTGCCTTTCAATTTATACTGTCCCATGTAAAAAATAATTAGCTTATAACTTCAACAGCAAGATAATATATATTTAATCAGAATAAAAAAAAGCTTACTGAAAGGGAATTCGTCAGTGTTGCAGCCCTGAAAAAAATGACTGTACTCAGAACATTGTAGCTACCAAAAGCAAGACCGCTTGCAATGATTTTCTTAACTCTCCATCTATCTGGTAACTTGCTCAGTTTCATCCTTTCAAATAATATTGCAAAGGATGTACCTGGAAATAAAACAGAAGGTATCAAAAATGAATTTTCAAACGAGGATACCTAGAGTACGTAATTTGTAAAGTAAGGTTGCGGATGTTTTGCAGCTGAAACTCACAGTAATTAAAAGCAGCAACCACCAAAGCCAGGAAACTTGGCATGTCGAAATTTCATAGAAGTAAAATGACACGGACACCAAACTTCAATAACATTAAAGAATAAAATTAGCATTGCTCTATTTGGTGGTTTATTTATAGAAATGTTAAGCCATAATCATAATCTGTACTCACAAGATGGGCAGTTGAAGACACAGTGTAGATCTGCAACAAAAGCAACATATCATAAGTGATTATCCATTTATCATGACCTAGAAACAAAATATCACGTCAGCAACCAAAAATTCAAATGCATCAGAAGGACTTACTGTGTAGACCTTCATAATCTGACAAATCTCCCTACTAATTTGCACAGCTGATGAAATTGGTACCAGCGCGGGCTGAGTCAAAACAAGATCAGATTCACATTTGTTGTAATCAGTGGCATCAGCTACTGAGATCCAACATGGCTTTCACCTATGGCATCATGATCAAGAAATCCATACCCAACCATCGCACAATGACATCTGAAATCTCTTAACCTTCTCACAATATCACTGTTGTCCTCTGCACTAATAAATAAACCAAAATCATAAGATAGTGATTTTACTTTTACCAACGAAGCTAGATTGTAGAAATTCTAAAGTAGCATCCTTAGTGATGGTTTGTGGAAGTTTGCCAATCAGACCCTTAATGTTCGTTAAGAGGTATGCTTAAACTTTCTTGAGAGCACAGCACCACTGCTCAAACAGCAAACACTAAACACAAACTTCTTCCAAAGATTTCCTTTGCCTGGAACGATAGAATTGTGAACAATGGATTCTGCTCCAAAGATATGGTTAGACCTGGAAAGAGATTGGAAATCCCATTGATGCTTAAGTGAGCTTCTTTGTTAGTACGAGCAAAATCAAACACTGAGTGGGCAGGTAACACATTGATGCCTAGTTTTCCGAGCTTTCCACATACTTGCTTTGTAATCGACAACAGGCTTTCTGAGAAAAGAAAAAAAAAAGTTTGATGAAGAACTGTGTATTAGAGGAAATGCTAAAACAACAGGACATCTGAATAGCCAAATCACCTGTGAGGACTGTTATATCCAAAATTCCAAACCCAAATTGATAAGGCTATCAATAGCATCTACACTATCACTTCTAAAGTCATCTCCGAAAGGTAGAAGACCAATGAACTCCCAACATAAGTCTACCTGGAGGAAATAATAGAAATTAAATGGCACATCCAGTAATTTGCAAATAGCAGGACACTCACAAGGGATACAATTGCGCACCTGATGTCCTACAGCTATGGCTTGATACCCATCAAGAGCAAAATTATCCATTACCATGCTTATTTTCTCTTTGACTGCTTTGCTGCAGCCACATTGATGAGCGACCTATAGCATGAAAACAAAGATGACGAAGAATGAGCCTGTACTAAGTACTAACACAATATATGCAAATGCGTGCACGGTAATGGTGGTTTAGACTTGTTTCTCTCTATATTTCACATTTTGACTTGCCTTTGTAGGATCACCTTTGAGCACACAGCACTTGGATCCAGTGCTATCAATGTATGTAGTTAGGAACATCAGCTTCAGCGCAACAAAGAAGCAGGAATGGTGCTCTAAGACCTCAATACCAGCTCTTGCCTACAAAATAACATGCTTGCTAAATTTATTAAACCTAATAATAGACATATGGGTTAACAGGCAACATAACGAGAGAAAAGAAACCTGTTCTGGATCATTCAAAAGGCTTAAAATAGCTGCATCAATTGGCTCTATATACAGTTCATGTTGGGATCTTGATGCTCGTGCAGCTAACACAATAGCTTGATCCTTACCAACACCATTAGCGAACAATTGAATCTTGTTCCGTGCAAAATAGGGTTTATTACACGTTAAAGTACCAGTCAAGTTGAAGAGCATAACATCCATACTGGCCAAGTGTTCAAGTGCAACAGTTCCTCGGCTAGCAATTCCCAGCAAACAAAACCTTAGAGACCCCAGTGCCAATGCAAGGTAGAGGAAAACAGGCATTGCCACCAGAATCCCACCAATCAATGGCATAAAGTGGCTGTTCTGCCGCCTATCCTCAGGGTTGGGTTTATGCAAGAGGAATATGAAGACTGCCTCAGCAATGGCACCAACAAGTATAAGAGAAACGCAGAAGCAGCTGGCAACCATGATTCCCTCTTTAAGTTGCCCCGGACGAGCATAACGTTGTGGGTAGAGTCGCAGTGCACTCCTAGGAATGCCCCGACCAGTCCCAATAACAACAGCAGTACCTTAGCCACAGGACACAGTCCATGCATAGTACATGAGGAATCCATGAACACAGTCAACAGACTTTTTGGCCCAGCAAGTCATAGTGTCAATCTTTTCAAACCGGAGGACACGCGCATTAGCAGGGACAATGTCCCCAACCTTGAGAAATATGATATCCCCAGGGACCAGACTTGCTGCATGCACATCAATCCGCCTCCCATCCCTCAGCACCTTGGCTCTTGGTGCGAATGCTTTGGCCTCCAGCGGAGCACTAACATACCTCACAACAAGCTTTGCAGTAAAGCATGCTATCAAGCTCGTCGCTAGTAAGCAAATGGAGACAGCCAGCATATACGATCTCTGGTCGGCTGATGAGATGGCGAGACACACAACCGTGGTTAGTACTGTAACCCACGACATGGAACAAAGTATGGCAGAGACTAGGTTCTTGCAGTTAGGGAAGACATGATGCCATCCTCAGATGGAGAAGATCACCATCAGGAATTGACGGAACATGAAGCCCCCCTGCAACAGAAATAAATTTGACCATATGAAACTGCATTTGTAGTAAACCTGCAAATGACATATGAGCTGGCTTAACAAGACCTATTTTCGCCTTGTAAATTAGATACCAGTTGTAGTGCCTTCTTTTGTCTCACTTGACCAGAACATCTAATCTAATAGTCAATTGCAGGTTGAACGGAACGTGTGGAGAGATATGGGCTCAGTATTACCGACAGCGAGAAGTTCCCCAGCTCTTGGAAAGAGAAATAGGATACTTACGATACTGAGCTCTAGCAATATTCTCGGGAGCTCTAGCGATACTCTTACCTTCCAAAGCAGCAATGGTGACTCTTTTATATTTTACACAATAGAGTACAAGTTGTGAGATGAATCTTCGAATTTTAGTACATCAAAGCAGTGCATTCAGATGATCGTAGATGGCATGTGCGTTTGGCACTCCCTGTTGGAAGTAACAACTATATGGAGAATGTGGGACTACAGGAACTCTAAATTAAATAAAAAGACCGCCAGATAGCAGGACAAATTATCGAGCTGTTGGGAAGCAGAGATTCTTGGTAAGTCGAGAGTAGTGATGGATGGCTGCTTCTCGTCGGACTAGATTCAGCTGAACGACTCATCATCACACAGAAGAAATGGTACTAGACAATGTGAACTCTGAATGGGCAGGCTAACCATTTCACAATTCGAGGGAGCTTAGCATTAGTATAGTCCCTGGATCAAAGGCTTAGCAATTTAAATAAATTGTTGTGCTGAATCATCTGGAACCGCAAAGGATGCCTGACTTCGAAAGTCAGGTCATGTCATCAAATTGAATTTGTTCAGTTATCAATGGGGGGGGGGGGGGGGTGGGGGGAGGAGAGAGTAGTGGGGCGCACGTGGTGGGAGTGGCTGACGACGTTGGGCCCGTGGACGCGGAGCCGCCGCGCCGCCTCCTCGGCGGTGAGCCCAGCCTTCTCCCCCATGCCCAGCCGCCGCAGCACCTCCTCCTCCTCTACCGTCTCCTACGCCAACGCCATTCCAAAATCAGAACGCGGTGCCCAGATTAGAAAAAATTAACCACAGGCTGCCGCGAGGTAGGTTGGCGGGCGGGCGAGCGAGCTCACCAGCTCCGCCATCCCCGCCGGCCGCTCGCATCCGCAGGCGTCGATTCTTAACCGGCGGCCCACCGGAACAATGTGGCCATCCACGCCGTAACAATGGGCCTCGAGCAACAACACAACCAGCCGCCCCCCCCCCCCCACCCCCCCAACAAGGCAACAGAACGAGGCCTGAGAAACATCGCGGGTGGCCCAGTGGGCCGGATGGGTGAGGCAGATAGATAAGGGACTGTGCGTGCCGCTTCGGCTTCCTCCGCTCGTCGCCTCCATTTCCCCAAACCAAACCGCAGGCGCACGCCCACCAACCAAAAAAATAGGCCACGCCTCCCCTCCTCGCCGCCGCCACCCGCCCACCGCCGCCGCCGCCGCCGCCGCTGCGCTTTCCTCGCCGCAGCCGCCCGTATCTTCTTCCCTCGGATAGCCCCCGCCCTCTTCAGCCCCAGGTACGCCTCGCGGCCGCCGCCGACATCCAGTTCCCCTCCTCGCGTTCTCCTGCCCGTCTGCGTGCTGTGCGGGGGCTAGGGTTTTGGCCGGGGCGGGGCGCGGGTTACGAGATTGGCGGCTTTCGCAATCCCGCTAGGGCTGGCGGCACCCGTGGCTGTTTTTCTTCCGTTAGGGTTTAACCCCCATTTCCGCTGCCGTCGGTTGTGACTCCTGTGCTTGCCGGGTTTCGCGTTGTTTAGGGTTGGTAGGTCGATTCCTGGTGTTTGGGCTGTCAGGGTTCAGGTGTCTAGGCAATTGGCGCCTTGTGGATGAATCTCTGTGGATTGGATTAGAGGGGGAGCTCTGTGGGATTGAAATTTCCTGTGTTCTTGATTGCTGGATGTCTGTTCCGCTGTACTTGACTGGCCATTTAGTATTTGGGATCGTATGTCTTGACAAGGCGCATAGATTAGTTCTCTCTCCATGGGGTATCAGTGCAACAAACAGTTCCCTCAACCAATTGGCTTCCAAATCTGATGAGGTAGTCATGCTTGACATGCCACTCAGTTGTTGAATTTTTAATCGGTTGGGATAGTGCATGAAGATATCGTGAATAATTGTTCCCAAGAGCTTAGAAGTATATATTTTCTGATCAGCAGTACATGTTCCCGTTAATGTGGCGATTTTGGTTACGAATTACATTGAGCAGTAGATGGGTTTTAGACATAATCTCTGTTCAAAGGTGGTCCCAACAACTTGGCAGTATGTTTTGTTTATGTTGCAAATATGATTGTCAGCTACTCTGAGTAGCAGATGGGTTTCAGACATAATCTCTGTTCAAAGGTGTTCATTCCTTGCTTTTTTCACCTTTCTCATTATTCATCTCTGTGTGATTTACTCATTATTCTCAATTTGTAATCGAACAAAGTACAATTACTTATGCACCTTTTTCCCTTGACCTTTCTGTCGTCTAGTTAGCCAAATTAAGTGAGTCTGGTAAACTGTGTTGTTGAAGCCAACATTTGTGCCAATAGTTGCAAACAAGGGCTTTATATAATCCATAGAGAAATAAGGTCATTGTCACTTCTTCTGAAGACCAAATAAGGGATACCCTGATTTCTTGCACACGGAAATTAGGTCATTGCCTCTTCTGAAAAGCAAATAAAGGATACCCTGTTTTTTGGCACAGGGTGAGGTTTGCTGTTAATTGCTGATCATTGGAGTGGTGGAATAGCCATAAAGGAGTTCCTTGTAAATTTCTGGTGCATTCAGCTCCTCCCTTATTTTTTTCTGGCATTGGCAATAATGTCAGAAAGTGAGTTGTCAGTAATAAAACCAGAGGTATGGATCATGAATTTATTAATTCTATCACGTTTTGCCTGGACGAAAAACTTATCTGTATTGTTATGTAGGCCTTATTTAAGTTTATTGTGAGCTCGCAGGCATTGAAGACTTATATTTGGCTTCAGTGCTTTGATGGATCCATACAGCAAGTGGAGGAGGAGGTTGCCATGTTCTGCCCTATGATATGTCGAGAAATTGTGAAAAATGGCACAGGATCATCCAAAAATCATGCTATTGCTCTCCCGGAAAGGGTTAATCCGGCGAGTTTAAGTTTGATTCTTGACTACTGTCGTTTTCACCAAGTCCCAGGGCGCTCGAACAAGGTATGCTGAACTGTTTTGCCTGTCTATTGTGACTTACTTTATTGCTTCCCCTTTCTGTATGTTCGCCCATCCAAATAGTGTAATTATGGATTGCTGTATAATTTTAGTTCCTGTTAAAATCATTTGATATCTTGGTATTACTTTTCCATTACAAGGATGATGGTGTCAATGCTTCAATTTTTTTACCTCAGAAAAAGGTTCACTGACTTGCATGTTATATTTACTATATAATAATTGGATGTGGCTCATTCACCGTACTTTTGTTTCAGTTATCTTGCTAAGGATTTTCTCTATTATGCAGGAGCGGAAATCGTTTGATGAGAAGTTTGTTAGGATAGACACAGAAAAACTATGTGAGCTGACATCTGCAGCTGACAGTCTGCAATTAAAGCCATTGGTTGATCTTACTAGTCGAGCACTTGCTCGAATTATTGAAGGGAAGACTCCTGAGGAAATCCGGGATATTTTTCATTTACCAGATGACTTAACGGAGGTAGGCAAGGCAAATGTTTTTTTAGAGTCAGCAGGAGTTCACTGCATTAATTTGAAATAACAGAGTTAAATTCGTTTGTACATGCATGTTCAGTACTTACTGTCAGCTTACTTGCATCCAGGAAGAGAAATTGGAACCCCTAAAGAATATAAATGATGACCCTAGGATTCGCCTATTGAATCGATTATATGCAAAGAAGCGGAAGGAACTACAGGAGCGCCAGAAACTAAAGGTAATTCTGATGGACATTGTTTTTCATGATTTGACATGTTATCTATTATGCAATGATGTTTATCCCTATCGGCCAGTTGATTTGCTCATTAGATCTTACATATTCGATTCTGGTATTTGGTTTGTTTCAGGATATTCAAGTACAGCAAGAGCAAAAAGATGAGCGATCATTGGATGAGTTACTATGTTTTATAAATGGGGATGGAGGTATATAACTGCAGTGAGTTATATTGACTGTATATTTCCTATAGTAGTAGTAAATTAATAACAAAATTGTTTTCCTGAACAAATAAATATGCTTGCCAAGTTGCCATGCATAAACTTTAAGTAGTTTTAACTTCTAGCTACATTTCACTGATCAAGCAATTCTGCAGTGAATGCATATTCCACATAACGTTTTGTAGGTTGATGAGAACTGGCTGTTCTGTCATTCAGATTTCATGATCCCCAATGCCATTAAGGTTCAGGAACTCGTTTCACCATGGGTAGTTTTACTCATCTTATGGATTTATGTCTGACTGGAAATAATGGGAGGACTTGGCTGTAGAAAATTGTTGACCTAGATTAAATTATAACAATGTGAGGAATCCTGGTACTCTAAAGTGATGAATAATCTAACCGATTTTCTGCCCAATAGAGTTGTAATTGATTTCTGTTAATAGGCCAATCTAGGGAGTAGTATTATGGTTCTAAGATTAGCATTCAAGACCAGACAGCTGTAGAGCCATGTGATATTTTACGACAGCACATATATTTCCCCTTCTGACTTCTTAAATAAGATTAAGGGTATTTGTTTCTCTTATGTGTATTTTCTCTTATAAGATTGATTCACTGAGGACTTGGTTACTGTTTCAATTTACCAAACCCACACAATCTGGCAAGCATGCAACTTGAAAATTTTCCATTGGTCTTGTCTAATTAAAATCCTTATTGATTACATCTAATCAGTTGTTCGCTTGACAGGTTCTGGAGGTGGGAAAGCTGGTAAGAGTAAGAAAAAGAACAAGAGAAGAAAGGATGCTAAGAACCCCCCAAAAGCTGACACTGAACCTGTAAATAAGGTTTATATCATGAACTTTACTTTTTTGCAGTGTAGTTATGTAAAGTACATTCTGACACTGAACCTGTAAATAAGGTTTATATCATGTGTAGTACTCCCTCCATTCAGAAATAACTGACTTGGGTTTGTTTAGATTTGAATGTATCTGTATACTAAAATTCGTCTAGATACATTTGAATCTAGACAAATCCAAGTCAGTTATCGGAGGAAGTACCTTACTATTTGCAGTGTAGTTATGTAAAGTACATTGTATTTCTTACGTTCTTTATCTTGCTGAGTTTAGGAGGAAGCTGCCTGTGTGGGTATTGGTAATATTCCTAGAGCACCTTGCCAAAGTTCAGATGTGCAAGATGATAATGAGTACCCCTTTGAAGATGGTGACCTTGATGATGGACTTGATCCTGCAATGCAGGAAGAGCTTGATAGGTGAGGATATTATATCTCTTACATCTATGCATGCCCCTAGCTTGGCTTTGTCTTTGCCTTGTTGGCACATTCTTTTCTTGTTGAAGTATGAACTCTTATGATTCCTGTATTGTGCTTCTACCATTATGTTACTCATTTTTAGGTTTTTCCCTGAAAATAATAAATCTCCTCATGTTCTTGTGCTCATGCGCTTTTCTAGAAAACGATAAAAGTTGCCGAGTCAGAATTTATAGAATTAAATGATTTGGTTCTACTATGGAGAAAGCTAAGTGGTTGGTACTACCTGCTGACTCCCTACTGTTTATGTTTGATTATTGTCTGCTCTGTATTGAAAAATATGCTAAACCATTTACTGATCATTTAATGGACCGAAGCCCTGTTTTTAATTAATGAAATGCTTTGTATATGATTGTACAGAGAAGTGGAAGATTTTGCAAGGAGGCTGAATTCTGTTTGGCCTGAAAGAATGCATTTGGGTCAAGAAAGAAGAATCGAGTCGCAACTGATTGGTGGTAATGGTTCTCTGCAGAGATTTTCTGGTAATTTTTCCATATAGAATAGTTGAAACAGTAGCAAGTAAAGAATTTAGCCCATCACTGAGTGTAGTAATAGGAGAAAAATATGTGATTACACTTGCACATGTATTCTTGTTTATTTATAAGAATAAAAAATAACCCCATTAAAGTCACCTGAACTTAAAAGATAGTGTTTGGTTAGTACAACGTGGTGACCTCATTCATGCACCGCCTCATTCCAGGACTGGGTTGTAAACTGAATTGTATTGATTGTACAATATTAAATTTGTTCACATTTTTGTAGGGTTCAACCACAGGTGAGCATTAAGTGGCAGGATCAGCAACCAGAAGCATAGGAAGATTGTGCACATACAGCAGCTTCTAAGAGAGCCAGAGACCAAAGTGATCACCTGTTTCTTCAGTGCCGAAATGGCCTTCAACTTGGAACCAAGCTTGCTGACAATGTGCATCTGTTTCCCTTGGCCATTTTTGGTGCAGGGGCTGGCTCATCAAGTTGGGATGAAGCATAGCGAGGTTTAGATAGATCAAGGAACATGGAGAATTTTTTTCTAGTCGTGTTATTTCTTGGGTAGCGTTGGAGTCAACTCGGTTTTTCGTCGCTGTCTTGCCAATTTTCCTGGATAGAGCACAGTGTGCAACTGTAACAGATGATATCATCGCTGCTGTGAAAGAAATTCCGTTTATTACTTTGCATGGATGTTGCATCCTGTTTGCCTCCTGATCTGATGTTTTACCCTAACTGCAACAAATTCCTTTTGACACCGACCTACTGTGTTCTTTAATCGATTCAGGTTTAGCCCTGCCCACGTGCAGTCAATTCCATTTATTAAACATAGTACTCTGTCTTCAATTATATACCTGCTAGATTTGCTTGTATTTGGACTTGCTTGTATTTGGACGTGTTTTAATATATAAATACATATAAATTTAGATAAATTCAACTCACTTATTATTTATTTTAGGACGGAGAAAAGTATTTCCTCCGGTCCGGTTTATTAGGCACACATGTAGTTTAAGAAAATCTTTGATCATTATTTTTCACCAATAAAATATGCAATATATGTTCCAAAATATATACCATTGGAAACTACTTTTGAAGATGAATCCAATGGTATAACTTTTGTGAAATATTATGTAAATTTTGTTGACCAAAATTAATTGTCAAAGTTGTTCTTAAACTACGTGCGTGCCTAATAAACCGGATTAGAGGGCTAAACCTGAATCACATATTTATGTTTTTCCTCTCAACCAATATTCTCAAGTGATACAATTCTGGATGTCATTCCTTACAAAGTTACTGCAGCGATGAATAAAGATCTTGCCCATGAGTATACTGATGACGAAATTAAGAGAGAGCTCTTCTCAATGGGCCCCACAAAGGCTTCGGGGCTAGATGGCTTCCCGGTGCTTTTTTATCAAACACATTGGGAGTTCTTCAACAAGGAAATTTGTGAAGCTGTGAGGAGTTTTTTGGAAGGGGGAGAGATCCTGGAAGCTCTCTGTGATTCGATTGTTGTCCTCATCACTAAGGTGACAAATCCATCCCTGCTAAAAAACTTTCGACCCATTAGCTTGTGTAATGTTTTGTACAAGGTTGCCTCGAAAGTGTTGGCCAATAGGCTGAAGAAAATCCTTCCGGATATTATCTCGGAGCATCAAAGTGCTTTTGTTCCTGGGAGGTTGATCACGGATAACGCCTTAATTGCTTTTGAATGTCTCCATTCTATTAGACAGCAACACTCAAAGAGGCCCTATTTTGCTCTGGAGGTGGACATGATGAAATCATATGATCGTGTGGAATGGAATTATCTTGAGGGTTGCCTGTTGAAACTTGGTTTTACACCAGCTTGGACTGCTACAATAATGAGATGTGTGACTTCGGTGCGGTATGCAGTTAAGGTTAATGGGGAGTTGACTGATCCGGTGTTTCCAACTAGAGGGATCAGACAGGGGGATGCAATTAGCCCCTATCTTTTTCTTCTCTGTACGGAAGGATTATCCTGTCTTCTACAAAAAAGGGAGGCCCAAGGTGTACTACAAGGTATTTGCAATGGCCGACTTGGGCCCCCCTATCACATCTTCTGTTTGCGGACGATAGTATTTTCTTTGCTCGCAGTGACCGAAGGAGTGTGGATGCTCTGCATGATACCCTGGAGATCTTTTGTAAGGGGTCGGGACAGAAAATTAATAAGGACAAATCGTCTATCTACTTTGGACAACATTGCCCTGACGCAGTCAGGAATGAGGTCAAGCGAAGACTGGGAATACAAACTGAGGTTTTGAATGATTCTTACCTAGGGATGCCTACGGAGGTGGGGCGCTTGCCTGGGAGCATTTTCAGATATTTGTATGACCGTATGTGGAAGCGACTAAATGGCGGTTCAGCCAGACCTATGTCCTAGGCTGGGAAGGAGACCTTTCTGAAATCTGTTATTCAGGCAATCCCAGTCTATGTGATGAGCTGCTTTCTTTTACCGGTGACTGTATGTGATGACATGAGAAAGTCCATTGCATATCAGTGGTGGGGAAGGGAGGATGGTCGAAAAAAGATGCACTGGCGCTCTTGGCAGTGGCTGTCAACTCCAAAAGATCTAGGCGGAATGGGTTTTCAAGATATGGTGCTTTTCAATCAAGCCATGCTGGCACGACAAGGATGGTGTCTCTTACCTGATCCCACCTCTTTATGTGCCAGGCTCCTTAAGGGGTGTTATTTTCCCAACACTTCGTTCTGGGATGCGCCTAAGCCTCGGTCTTCTTCGTACACTTGGAGAAGTATTCTGGCTGGTAGGGAGCTGTTGAAGAAAGGTGTTCATTGGGGTGATGGCAATGGTGAGTCCATCTTAATTCAGTCCAACAATTGGATCCTAGGTTTTTCACCTACTGTGTTGCAACCTCTTGAGCCGCTGATTGATAACCAAAAAGTCAGCTCGCTGATCTTGGAAGAGACGCGATCATGGGATGCGGATCTGATCCGCACAATTTTTTCAGAGGAGGTGGTGACCAAAATTCTTCAAATTCTGCTTGGTCGACAACAGACTGATGATTTTATGTAGTGGCCCTACACTCGGTTTGGGACCTACACGGTTCGATCTGGTTATAATCTCGCAAGACCTTTGAAGTTCCATGAACAGAGGAGTTCTCCAAATGGGGGCTCATCTTGCAACTGTGATGGGGATGCTAAGTTATGGAAGAAGCTCTGGGCTACAAAGGCCCCGGGGAAAATGAAAATCACCGCCTGACGCTTTGCTCATGATTGCTTACCTAATGGTTAAGGAAGGCAATTTTACCCATGGGTACGGGTACCCACGGGTATCGTACCCGCATGGGTAGAGTATGGGCACACTTTTATATCCACGGGTAGTACCTATACCCTACCCGTTAAGTTACGGGTACGGGCACGAGTATAAACTTGTACCCATGGGTATACACATACCCTGCCCGTTTAAACTGACATCTCAAACTTACCCGTAGAGTGTCAACCTATGCGGCCAAGAAGCCTAGGGACAAGTATGCGATTGCGAATTCTAAACTTTAATACTTTCATGTACTCGTATACCTATTATTAAGTAGAGATAATTGTCTTTTTCCAAATATATGTTATTGATAAAGGTAAAATTGTGAATAACTTCTGTACTATTTGGATCTACCCACCGGGTACCCAACGGGTATGGCTACCCGACGGGTATGGGTATGGGTAAAGTTTTATACCTGCGGGTACGATTATGGGTAAACTTTTGTACCCATTGACTATACGGGTATGGGAATGGTATTGCTCTACGCTGCCCATACCCTACCATTGCCATCCTTACTAGTGGTCATCAGCTCCAGTTTGCTCGGGAGGTGTGGGAGGCTGTCTCATCTGTACATCTTGTCAATCTGCGCCGCAAGTTTTTCACCTCCACGAAAACTTGGAAGCTGGATTTCTTTGAGCATGCCTCAGACATGGAAGCCACGCCGATGGTCACTACCTTATGGCACATCTGGGATGCGAGAAACAAGGTCCGCGAGGGGGAACCACTGATGCATCCTCGGAGTGTGGCCGAGAAAGTGTTGGCGTATATTCAAATGATTGCACTGCACCTGTACAATACCAGTCCCTGTCATAGGCGTGAGACTACCTCTTCAGTCCGCAAATGGTCTCCGCCGCCGGAGGGAAGGGTTCTGGTCAGCTGTGATGCAGCGATCTTTGCATCCTCCCGTCAGATGGGTACTGGCGTCATCATTCGGGACTTCACTGATGTTTGCTTGGCCGCCTGTAGTGAACGCTCAGATGAGGTGGTGACGCCAGAATTAGCTGAAGCACTAGCAATGCGATGTGCTCTCTTTCTTGCTGTGGATGAAGGTTTCAACAGGGTCATCATCAGCTCCGACTGTCTAGCGGTGGTCCAGTGTGTTTCTGAAAACTTGGAGGATAGGTCTCTTTGTGGCCCTGCCATCCAGGATATTAGGGTCCTCACTAGTTCTTTTGAGTTGTGCTCCTTTCTACATGATCACCGTGAGCTGAACACGGCCGCTCATGTGCTAGCAAAAGTTAGTGAGTCTGTTATTTGTTCTGTGTGGCGTGGTGTGACTCCGGATTGCATTCGCGATACTATTTGTAATGACATTATGATTATGTGATCAATAAAGCCACGTTTCCCTAAAAAAAGGGTATTCCCCAAGTGGCGTCAACCAAGGGCTAAGGGGCTGCGGCGGCCAAACCTAGCCCCTTCTTGCCTTCCAAGCAAGTGGGGTGGCACATGGGTTGTCCTCCTCCTTTAGGCACATGGCACATGTGGCCCTCCCACATGGGTCTATTTATTATTTCCAATAAATAATAAAATTTATGGAAAATAATTAATTTCCTAATTAGTATTTTCCATATATTGCCCCAAACACGTATGAACCTCTTCCGAACTCCAAATCAAGTTTTGGTTTCACTTTGGATCTTATCTCAGAGTATCTGAAACATATTCCAACATGATATTTGCATATAAAGAATGCACCGTACACTCAACAGTAAAAGGGACTTAAGCGTGTGACCCTATAGGTTTCGTAATATGTAGATATGATCCAGAAATTCCATACCGATCAATAATGAATAGAGGGATCTGGACATCCATATTGGCTCTCGCATATACATGAAAATAAATGATCAAACCTCTTGTTCTTATACATGTTTCCTATTGCTTCGTGATACATAACAAATCTGAGGTAAGATAGACCGGTATCCTTGTGAAGCAACACTTTGATCACCATAGAAAGTTAACCTAGTTACCGGGTTGATCTCTTTTCTCGTTACCGTATCATGATATCCCCGTGAATCATATCACTCTCTGTCTGGCCAGTCGATATTGGATATCTGTCCATTGTCAGAGGAGGAATTCCCACTCCTAGACTATCATGTCTTGACATACGTTTCCGAAGTACCCAACAATCACCTTTAATTATTACTATCCAGTTACAGATAATGTTTGATGCTCATCAAAGTAATCTTTTGGTATGAAGACAACTGATATACTAATGATCTTAGGATACATAAATATAAACAAAAATCATAAGATAAAACCAACAACTATGTAACAATGTATCTTGTAGTCTACCGTAGAGTATGGGTCGATTCCGCATCCTTGTTCTTCCAATAATATGTTCTTGTTGTCGTTAACATCCTTGTTACCATAACTATGTCTTGATAAGGAAAATATGATCATCAAACGACACATGAGCTAGTCCTAGAGGCATGACTAGGAATAATTTATGTGTACTACCACCCTCCCAAAGGTTAGGCTTATATTTTTTTCAAAAGTCAAACTATGTAAAGTTTAACCAAGTTTTTAGAAAACAATATTAATTTTTATAATATGAAATCCATACCATTTGATAAATCATGAAACATATTTTCACATGACATCAATATAATATCATAGTTCTTGATAGTTTTTTTTGTAAAAGTTTGATCAAATTTTCTGTAGCTTGACTTTTCAAATAAAATATAAGCCTTATGCTTTGGGACAGAGGGAGTATCTCTTTACAATGCTTGTGACTCTTCCTTTCAATCTCGTATTCAATATTCACAATAGTTATAGAATAAAGATATAAATAATAATAATGAACATGAAAATAAATACTAATATTTATTATTATCTCTAGGACATATTCCCTTCAGATACGACGTCATTGTAGTATATAACTCATTGTCTAATCTTAACGATCCATTAAAGGAGCCATTGCAATAGATCGAACATGCTCCAGGAGTTCAACAATGGGAGCATCACCCATGTTAGGTATTACCTAAAGGGCTAACTGTTTCTATGCCCCACTATGGCTTGTACTACTCAGTTTTTTCCCACCGCTTGAAACACTCCTTACTTTTCCCTCTCACTCCAACCTAGCCTAGCGAATACCCACACAAAGCGTTTCTGTCGAGTCAATTCATTTGACCATTACTTAGTTGACAACTAAACATGAGGGGGACCATCAAATACTTACAAGTGGGACCATGACTGGTAGACATGGGTGGACCGGTAAATACGTTAAAATGGGACCAACAAATACATGACATTTCGACCATTATTTCAGGTGGGCACATGCATATTTCTCCTATAATTTACCAAATTAGTTGACTGATCTCTACTGACACTTATTTCCCCTTTTCACTTACTGTTGGACAGCCGTATTTCCAGCCAGATCGAGTCCATCATCTATTCCCGGTGATCTCCATCGGCACCCGTCGCCATTGGCTTCAACATTCATCCTGTACGCATGGAATGTGCCGCTTTTTCATGAGGTTAGCATATCCGAAGATGTTCATGCAATTTTTAATTTCCCTCAATTAGAAATTCTCATTTGCTAAGTAATGCTCCTATGTGCTTGTACCAATTCTCGAAATTCTTTATGAAATTTAGATGGAAAACACAGTGCCAGATAGCATGACATTGTAGGCCATTGCATACAACATAACTGCAATGGCGCTAATGAAGTGCTCCCACGATGTCTACGGAGCCTTTTCCTCTACGACGAGGTCCATGATGACGAGATTGCATGCCCATATGTCCCCTACACCTTCATTGAGCCCAGGGCACCTTCATCGGCTCACTTGCAGCAATTGTCATCCACATTGTAGCGAACCACCTGATCCAAGTGCAGAAGTTATCGTATGGACAGACATAGTTGTTCCAAGAGCAGTTGCTGGTTTTGGACTCCCCATGTCGCCGACTCATTGGCGAGGGGTGTACAGTGCCGTTTTCATATGGACCTTCAACTCGCTCGGCCAGGCCACCATCATATTTTTGGTCTGCGTCAGGTTGGCCTCATGCGTCTAGCCGCTGAGACATGGTGAGTATGTGTACGGAATGTCCTACCATCGCATGCAGGTGAAAGTCGACGGATCGAGCAACGCGTCACCGTCGAGTTTGAGGAGCTCATATCGTTCCTCAGGGTGCCACCGCGGTACCTGGTCGGTGTTGGACTATCCAAACAACTGCAATTTCTGCATCGACAAGAATAATATGTCTTACATTTTGAGTAATGCGGATGTAATTATGTCATTAATTAAGTGTGCTGGATATAATAACATCAACATGAAAGCACTTTTTTTGCATTTGGGGTAATGTGTATGTAATTATATTGTTAAGAATCACTATCAATGTACTTTTGGTATCTCCTTTGTGTGAGAAGGTATTGGAGATGAAGTTAATGAAAATTTCGTACACCCCTTTTGCCCTTTATGAATCCAAAAAATGTAAAATTATATTTTTGTTGTTATGTTGAACAGTTTACGACCATTGATAGAGCGTGCTTCTGATGAAAGTGGCACACAACGCATGCATAGAGCGCGCTCGCGGGCGCCAAATCACCAGGATGATGGCCAATTCCACGGCTCTCTTCATGACAATGCGTTCCAATTTTTCACATGGTTGAATCTTGGCATATAAAACAAAAGTGATAAAGGTAGTTTTCAACTTTTTGTGACAAAAAGTTGATTTTCCAGTTTATTAGTGCTAAGCGTGGTTTATTTTGTGAAGAAACTACACAAAATACGTGGAAAACAAGCCACACTCTGATTTTGAAAAAAAAATACTAGAACACATGGGATGACATAATCCGAGATATCTTAATTTTTCGTGATTTCAAACTACTTTTGCTGATTTAAATGAGTTACTGGTGATTTTTCCAAATTAAATCAAATTTGAACTATAATTGTGCTCCAGTTGGGTCATTTTAAAGCTATTTTTTTTAAAAATAATACGTTTTTTAAATAATTTTCACGAATAATACACGAATTCAAAGATTTGTAATTCTAGCGCGGTGTCGACATTTGAATCGTCGATCAATCCTTATTGGCTTTTGAATAGCCGACCAGTCCTGTCTGTATTTGAAATGCCGACAGGTTATAGAGGCACTGTGAAGAATAGGGGGACTAGTCAGATTTTCACCAGAAGACATGACTTATCAGCTTTTGAAATGCCGACAAGGACTGGTCAGCTATTCAAATGCCGACACCATGTTAGAATTGTAAATCTTTCAATTCGTGTATTATTCGTGGAAATTATTAAAAAACGATTTTTTTAGCCATTTTAAGGTTATGTAGTATCCACATATAAAGTTTAAATATTCAACCATTTGCTAGGAATACTTATGCCTCCATGTTTGTCCTTATTTTCTGGAAAAATAAAAATGCATAGAATTATTAGAAAAATGTAAACTAAATGTAGAGAGTCCTTTTATGTGACCTAGTTGACACGAAAAATACAAAACTTGAGTAATGACAATTATTTATGAAAAGCCTTCTAAAAAATCATACTCCCTCCTTTGAGACATCCTTTTTGGGATGGAGTGTCTCAAGTTTGAGACATCCTTTTTGGGACGGAGGAATTATGACTTATCCTGGCATACTAGCCAAATCACTAAGGGGATGGCCAATTCTACACCTCCCTTCATGGTAATGCACCATAAGGTTGCACATAGGTCCATAATAGCATGGGAAACAAAAATGATAAAGGGGATTTCTATTTTTTTTCACAAAAAGTTGATTTTATATTCTGTTAGTGCTAAATTGGACTTACTTTTTTAAGAAACTACACAAAATACATGGAAAAATAGGGCCACTCCAATTTTAAAAAATACCACTCCCTCCGTTCCTTAATATAAGGTGTATAGTTTTCTTATAAGAATATTAGCGCACAGGTTGGGAGGGCAAATTTTTTTTGCTTTAGGACGTGAATTCCGCAGGTGATTGATGTGATACAGAGGGAACATATGAAATATGGGTATCCACTCTCTCCTGATTAGATTAATTGCCTCCTAAACAAGAGGAACAAATCCCAAAATTCTCTATACAGCTTATATTATGGAATTTTTCACAAAAAACTATACACCTTATATTAAGGAACGGAGGGAGTAGAACACATGGGATGGCAAAATCCTATATATCTTGATTTTTCTCAATTTCCAACTACCTTTTCCGATTTAAATAAGTTATAAGTTATAGGCGATTTCCCAAAATCAATTCAAGTTAGGACTATAACTGTGCTCTAGTTTGATCCCAAATTTTGGCAAAAATCATGTTAAGGTACTAATAACCTCCAAGAGTAGGGATCACTATAGCACCTCTTAATGTCGAAGTATGTGTATCGATCGACAGGAGAAAAAGAAAAGGTATTTACTCTCTACACATAGAGTGTCACAACTCTGGTTGTCTATGCACCAAACAAAACAAATTAATAAATGGGGTTTATCTTGATGCTTGAAAGTAAAAAACAAAATATAAAATATAAAAGTGTCCCAGTTATCTAAGATGTAAGAGGACAAGACGAAGGTTAACACTTTTAGGAACAATGGACATGGGTTCATGATTTTACTTGATCTCTCTCTCTCTCTCCAACAATAGATGCCTGAGTCTTTACCCTTTTTTGCCTTAGTCATAGCTCTAACTTCATCTCTCATTGGGTATCATTACAAATCCATCGAGACCTCTTGTAAACACGATGTACTATCTCCCGATCACCCTATGAATAAAGTATAGGGGAATCCTCCCCATTACACATATACCTTCATCTTTGTCTTTGAGAGATACAAACCTGCTAGCCCGAGCTGATTGCCGAACAAATAAACTCTCTTCCATCCTTCGGAAGTGAGACTGAAAGGGAATAGATAAAAATATCGTTCATCACTAGTAACATCATTGATCATAATGCTTTGATCTATTTTACTTAATAACTACACAACCCCGCACGAAAATCCTTAGCCCTGGCCTATTCCATCTATTGATAAAAATCACAAAAAGCAAACATGACGGGTTCGGTAAGCAAAAATAATACAAGTTTATAGGGTCTTGTTTAATGTAATCTTACACCAAGCGAAGGATTCCCAAGGATTCGATAAACATAGGTCTACTAGGGAAAAAGAAGCTATACTACAATCCTTAATCCGGAACGAAGGAATCGACCCTTTTTAGCACCGTTGGCAAGGAAGCAATTCTCGTTACCCTGATGAGATCATTAGAGACCTTGCTAGTTCGTTTTATTTTTGTTTTAGTTTATTTATTGTCCTTAGTTTACTTTTTTTACCTATTTAAAACACAAAGCAATTAATTAACTTTTTTATTGTTATTACTGTTGTTCTTCTTAAACCAAAAATCCAAAAACATTGTATCCATGGCTGGAAAGAAGCTTGGGGACTATTCTACTCCCAATGCACCTATTACTTATCCCGCCGTAGTAGTGGAAAATTATGGGATTAAGCCTAACTATTTAATTTTGGTTCAACATAATCAATTTGGAGTCTCAGCTACGAGGACACATGTATGTATTTGAACACTTATACTGAAATATGCGACTTGAAGCTCATAAAAAAATGTTGACTGTGATGCGGTCAAGCTGCCTTTAGTCCCTTCCTCACTAAGATGAAAGACAAAAGAATGGTTGCTAGTGTTTTCCAAGGACACTGTTACTTCATGGGAGGAATGCACTTTATTGATTATGAATAAGTTTTTCCCTCCTACTAAAACTATGGAACTCCGTTGTAATATTAAAGGTTTTAGACAAGAAGACCACGATCCACTAGCGCATACATGGGATGGAAGAGTGGTTAATCCTCCACTTATTTTATAATGCTTTAAATCCTATATCTAAATCTATTCTTAACACTACAGCTGGGTGCACATCCATGGGTAAACAAGTTGAAGTTTCCACAAAAGTTCTTAATGATATGCAAAAAACCCATGCACAATGGCATGTGAAAAGAGCTACTATACCAAGAAGGTCAATTCTATTAATGAAGAGAGAAATGAAGATATCACTGTAAGGTAAATGAGCTCATAGAGATAATTAAGGGTAAGGAAGAAACCCAACACAATGGTATTACCGAAACTAAATTGAAGAAGTAGACTTCATTGCTCGTAATCCTTACAACCCTGCATGGAAGAACCAAAACTATGTTTCCAACTTTCAAAAACCATATACTAATCTTGCAAGTCCTCCAATGAATAATAGCACTAGTAACAATGGAGAAAACCATGATGATCTGTCAGTGCTTGAGAATTATTATAGAACTTTTATGCAAACTCAAGCAGGGAAAAAATTCCTTTTGGGCTTTCGAGAGGAGTTGTTTCAGTAGCTTATGTTTTGATGGATTTCAGTTGAAATTGAACCCAAAGGTTTATTATCTTACATGCACTAATGTTGCTAATGAGAATTGTGTGAAAGAAATTTCCATGTTGTAGGAGAAAATGGTGTAATAAGATGGTGAATGGTCAAAAGACTCAAGCAATATGTTTATAAAGAAGAAGATATTGATATTATTCAAATGGTGACTCCAGAAAAATTTATCAAAGACTAAATTCAGAAACCTGCAGAATCCTCTTTCGAATAGGCAACAGTTCTGGTAATAAAAGTTCCGCAAAAAATCTATCAATTAATATTTTTGCAGTTTTTATCTAACATAGAAAGCAATGAGTCTAAAGAGGGACGAAACGGAGCCCGGGTGGCTCACATCACCCCGTGGCGCAGGCCCACCTAGCCGCGCCACCAGGGGTGTGGCCACCCCGAAGCCCGTCTCTGGCCCATTTTCTCTCAGTACTTTCCTTTTGTTGTAAAACTTCGTAATATATAATCCCCCGGATCCCCCGAGGTTCGTATATCGTGTTCTTGTCATGTTTTCGTTTCAATCTGTTTCTGGCAGGAAGAGTCTCAGATTTGGAGCCACAATGTCTTCCTCTGGATCAGCAAAGGAAGATTCGTCCACGGACATCATCAACCCGTACATGCGTGAGTTGAAGATTCATCCCAAGGAGTTGTTGCTCGAAGATGGGAAGGTGCAGATAAAAGAGGTTCAGGGGCCTAAAGGTGAAGGCAGTCTGGAGGATAGGATGGAAGCACTGGAGCAAGAAGTCTTTAGTTACAAGAAGATGGCGGAACGCGAAGTGGATATCATCCATAGATTAGCCCAGAACTCATCGCAGAGCACAAGAAGGAGACCGCTGAGCTTAGGGATGAAATTCTCTCACTCCACCAAACAACCAACCAACTACAAGTACAGCTCTACGACGTGCGAAATCAAAACTGTGAGTATGAGGCTAGGTTTAAACACATAAGTGATGCTGCTAGTTTCAGGATGTTGGAAACCAAGATGTCTTTTGTTGATGGGTAACCCTTACCTTGGAAGTCGGATGATGACGAGATAACACCACCACCACGGAAGGAGTAATTCGTCATCAGGTTTTGGCATCCCCTTGGTTTGTTCCAAGCTTGAGGGAGTGCCGCGGTATCATATCATTATCTTTTATGTTTTTACCTTTTTAGTAGAGTCATATCATGAATAGAGAAGTTATCATATAGGATGGTTTGCACTGTGGAAGTATCTCCCTCTAGTTAGTTATCTATGTATCCCTTTGTGTGAGTTGCTGTTATGGAATATTAATGAGAAGTTCTATCACTTACTTTTTGCACGTCTTATTTTAGTTTGCAATTTCTGTTATATGATTGATCTTGTTGTTATTATTGGTATCACTTTGGGATCATGGAGTAAATTTAGTTGGTTTTGGCAAACCTGGCTCGGTCAGTAGCAACACTATTATGAGAATTGAATGAAAAAGATAAAAGTATTCTTAAGAAATATAATTTCATCATCTTTCTTTCTTAATTGGCTCATAAGCTTAGTATTCTCTAGTTAAGATCTTTTGTGTTTCCAAGGAAGATTGTATTTTTGTTTTTATCACTTGTATGTTTGTTTGTTTTCTTCAACTCTTATGCTTGCTACCCAGCCTTGCTAGCCAAAAACCTGTACTGAGAGGGAATGCTTCTCGTGCATCCAATCCTTAAACCAAAACCTATGGTATTTGCGTCCACCATACCTACCTATTAGCATTATTGCTATTCCAAGTAAATTCATGTTTTTATCTACCTTCTGAATTAAACTTGTTATGTGAAAATTAGTGATTAAAGCTCTCACGAACTTGATGGCACACTTTGCTTTCTTGCACTTAATAAACTTGAACCATTGTGCCCATCTATGTTGCGTATATGCTTGCGTTTTGTAAGTTGTGAATTAGCAGAACCATGTTATCATGGGGAACGCTTTCAACATTGTACTTTTTAGTTGATATCATGTTCTTTTGCTTATGGATCCCGGCGGTGTGAAATGAAAGGGGAGCTTGTAAGGCTCATGGCGTTCATATATGTGTTAGAGAAATGCCTGTGCGGCTGGTCTAAGCCATGCCTAATCATGGTGGAAACCCGTAGCATAACCATAGTGAGCAATCTATAAAGCATCCTCAATAAAAAGGAAAAAAAAGAAAAAACCCTATGCAAATAGGAGAGAAAAAAACCCTATGCAAATAGGAAATAAAAGGATTGCTGAGATGCTCATTGTCTGCTTGCCTTGTCATTTTGATACGAAGAATCTTCCGTATCATCAGGCAAGGGGTACCCCGTTGGCGGTTCTCTATGATACACATGTATTTACAATGACAAGAACTTACTTGTGACTAAAGTTGAGTAGCATGAGGAACGATACTCGTAAGTAAGGGGCATGCGCTTTTTAGCTTATAACTTGTCAAGCATATCCTCACATTTGATCACTTTAACCTTAATCACCTAAAGATGCTTATGCTAGGGGTAATGAGAGCTGAAAGCTAATATGTACCATAATTTTTGGAAGCTCTTTATGAAACTTGAAATCCCTGCTTCCCTCCGTGAAGGGCCTATCTTTTACTTTTTAGTTGAGTCAGTAAACCTATTCCTTTCTATCTCAGCAAGTATTTTGAGTTGTTGTGTTTCATTCATTCATATGATGATTTATTCAATCATGTTTCCTATGTTCCTTGTTTTGCACACTGCTGTTATCTTAGTGAATATTAGTTTGAAAGCTATGATTGAAAACCCCATTATGTTTGAACTCCTGCAAAATTGTTAACTATTCTTTAACCAAGAAACAAAGTTTGCCATTACCAATTATGATTTACTTTAGTTAAGTTATATAATAGTGAGTTTTCTTCTATTATGATTTGAGTATTGATGAATGTGATGTTTCTTGTCCGTATTATTTTATGGACACTTCACTCCATAAACTTGAGGTCATGTTTATTGAGCTCAGTTTTTTGCTTGGGGACAAGCGAAGTCTAAGCTTGGGGGGAGTTGATACGTCCATTTTCCATCACTATTCTATATCATAATTTGCTGTTATTCATTGATATATTTCATATTAAGAGATGATACTTATGTTATTTCATCTGTTTTTGCATGGTTGATGACTTTTGGAGGATAGACCGCTGAAGTCAGGATTCTGATGGAAAAGGCACAGTTTGGAGGCAAAATTCATGAAGATCAGAAAATCCCAGAAAATACATGGAAAATCCTATTTTTCCAGAAGACGAAGGAAGCCAGAAGGGGGAGCGGAGATGGGCCACAGGGGGCTCACACCACCCCCTGGCACGGGCCACCCTAGGCCGTGCCACTAGGTGGTGTGGCCACCCTGGCCCACCTCTGGCTCTGCTCTTTGGCGTATATAATCCTCCCAAAACCCTAAGACTCGGGGAGAAACGACATAAAGGTTCTGCCGCCTATGCGGTTTGGAAAACTGCAGAGAGAGAAAGAGCTCTCCGGTAGGCAGAAATCTGCCGGGGAAATTCCTTCCCGGAGAGGGGAGATAGTCGCCATCAACACCACCATCAAGCTGGACTTTATCGGGATCATCATCATCATCACCACCTTCATATCCACCAGCACTATCATCACCACTCCATACCGCTGTAACAGTTGGGTTGAATCTTGCATAGTTCTTAGGGGAAACTTTCCCGGTGTTGATTACTTGTAGTAGTGGATGCTATTGAGTGGAACCATTGAATTATCGTTTATGTTGAGATTGTTACTTATCATTATTCCATCTCTGATCTTGATCCATATGATGTCTCGTGAGTAGTTTGTTTAGTCCTTGAGGACATGGGAGAAGTCATGTTGTTAGTAGTGGAATTGTGTTGAGAAAGATTCAATGGTTTGATTATTTAAGTTGTGGTGTTATTCTTCTAGTGGTGTCATGTGAACGTCGACTACATGATACTTCACCTTTAAGGGCCTAAGGGAATGCATTGTGTATTTGGCTACTAATCGTAGGGGTTGCCGGAGTGACAGAAACCTGAACCCCCGTTAGGAAACCTTTGCACAAGGGAGTGTAGGATCTCAGAGTTTATAGCTATGGTTAGGTTTCTATCTTAATTACTTTCTTGTACTTGCGGATGCTTGCAAGGGGTATAATCACAAGTATGTATTAGGCCTAGGAAGGTCAGTACATTAGCACAGGTTCACCCACACAACACTTATCAAACTAAAGAAGATTAATCAACTATATGAAGCGAAAGCACTTGACAATATTCCCATGTGTCCTCGAGAACGTTTGGTCATCTTAAGTAATATAACCGGCTTGTCCTTTGCTAAAGAAAGGATTGAACCACTTGCTGCAATTATTCTTATTTTCTTTTATTTACTCGTACTTTATTTATTTGCATTATCAAAACCCCCTAAAAATCCGTTTGCTAAGTATTTATAGAGAATTCCCGATCTAAGACACTCGTTAACACCTTCTGCTCCTCGTTGGGTTTGACACTCTTACTTATTGAAAATACTGCGATACACCCCCTATATTTGTGGGTCATCATCCCCCAAGTTTGGAACAAACCAAGGGGATGCCAAAACCTTATGACGAATTACTCCTTCGGTGGTGGTGGTCTTCTCCCGTCATCGTCTGACTTCTAGGGTAAGGGGTCCCCATCAACAAAAGACATCTTGGTTTCCAACATCCTGAAACTAGCAGCAGAACTTATATGTTTAAACCTAGCCTCATACTCACAGTTTTGATTTTGCACGTCGTAGATCTGTGCTTGTAATTGGTTGGTTGTTTGATGGAGTGAGAGAATTTCATCCCTAAGCTCAGCAATCTCGTTCTTGTGCTCGGCGATGAGTTCTGAACTAATCTTATGGATGATATCCACTTCGTGTTCTGCCATCTTCTTGTACCTAAAGACTTCTTGCTCCAATGCTTCCATCTTGTTCTCTAGACTACCTTCGCCCTTAGGGCCATGCACCTCTTTTATCTGTACCTTCCCACCTTCGAGCAACAACTCCTTGGGGTGAATCTTCAACTCATACATGTACAAGTTGATGATGTTCGCGGAAAAATCCTCATTGGGTGATATAGAGGAGGGCATTGTGGCTCCAAAACCGAGAATCTGCCTGTCAGAAACAGATCGAAATGAAAACACGATGAGAACACAATAAGCGAACCTCGGGGGATCCGGAAGATTATATATTGTAAAGTTTAACAACAAAAGGAAGGTACTAGGAGAAAACGGGTCGGAGACGGGCTCCGGGGTGGCCAGACCCCCTGGTGGCGCGGCCAGGTGGGCTCGCGCCACGGGGTGGTGTGTGCCCCCAAGCTCCGTTTCCGTCCCTTTTTCGACTCATTATCTTCCACGTTAGATAAAAACTGCAAAAATATAAATTGAAAGGTTTTTCGCGGACCTTTTCTTACCAGAACTGTTACCTATTCGAAAATGGACTCTGCAGGTTTCTGAATTTGGTATTTAATAGATTCTTACGGAATCACCACTTGAATAACATCAATATATTTATTGTAAGAATCTTCAAAAACATAATGCTTGAGTCTTTTGACCATTCACCATCTCATTACACCATTCTCTCCTAACACTTGAAAATTTCTTTCATACAAAACTTCATAGAATCTTCATTAGCAACATTAGTGCATATAAAATAATAAACCTTTGGGTTCAATTTGAACTGAAATCCATTAAAACATAAGCTACTGTAACAACTCCTTTGAAAATCCCAAAAAAATTCAATAAGGAAATCGATTTAAGAGGCAAATGCAAAATGGCAGAAATCTGTCAAAACAGACTAGCAGGAAAAGATCAATTTTTTCGAAAATCTTCTGCTACTCAAATCAAAAAGTGCAAAACTAACGAAATTTAAATAATAACTTGGGGCATGCATACAAAAAATTACAGATCAGTACGGCGTTCTGGGAGTTTTCACGATTTTTTTATAGTGAAGCACAAAAATCTATTTTGGGATAGCAACTTCCCCAAATCTTACTTCTCTCTCATTAGAGGTTGATCTTGACACAAAAACCAAACAAAAAGGATAAGGAGAGTTTATTGCAGAAGCAATAACTTCCAAGACTCAAATAAACAAAAATAAACTGAAAGCAAAAAATATATTGGGTTGTCTCCCAAAAAGCTCTTTCTTTATGGCCATTAAGATGGGCATGACAATTTTAATGATGCTTACATAACAATATGGATTGAAGTAAAAGAGAGCATCAAGAAGCAAATATACACATATTTAAGTCTAACCCACTTCCTATGCAAGGGAAATTTGTAACAAAATAAATTATTGAGACCAGAGGCTACCAGCATAGGAAGGCAAAACAAATGCAACATAAAGACTTTTAGCATATCGCGAGGAAACTTAATATTATTGAGATACATAAAAACATTTCCCCCTCTCTCATAATAACTTTCAGCATCATGAATTAATTTAACGATATAACTGTCGCATGAAACATAATAGAAATGATCACTTATTCTAACAGAAAACATAGGGACACTAGCTCTCCTAATACTACTATGTGAAACAATATTAGAAGTATCCTTACAAAGGATAATGTGCCCATCTTCTACATATTTAGTGACAAAGTCTTTCACATTTGCTACTGCAGGTTCAACATCTATTTTTTCATCAGGTTCCAAAACTCTATCATAAAATATTCCTTTACCTTAATAGGGAAAGGTATTTTCTTGATGTAAAGTTCAGGTAAAATACGATTAGCAGTATAAACTTCAGTATTTCTAGCAGGAACACAATTAACAATATCTTTATATGGCTCATGATACTTGTTCCATTTCTTTTTAGGAATTTCAATATAAGAGGCAAAGGCCTTAAAACAATTTGCAATACTTTGAGAATCAAGACCATAAGCATTACTAATATTATGAAAGTCATCAATTCCTATAAAAGATTTAATGCATTCATAATCATAATTTATACCTGACTTTCTTCCTTTATCATTCTCCTATGCTTCAGCATTGTCTTGAATACGGTGTAGAAGATCTCATTTAGCTTCTTCTTCCATACGTGTAAATGATCCAGCACAAGAAGCATCCAACAAATCTTTATCATGAAGAGAAAGCTTTGTGTAAAAGTTATTGATAATAATATTATTAGGGAGCTCATGAATAGGACATTTGAGCATTAGTAACTTCAATATCTCCCAAGCTTGAGCAGTACTCTCTCCATCACGAGGCCAAAAGTTATATATTTGATTCCGATCTTTATGAATATCACTAGGAGGATGGAATAAAAGAGAGGTACAATTTCCTCCCATTCAAGAGATTGGCCATTCTTTAGTAGCTTAAACCATTCCTCAGCTCTTCCTTTCAATGATAACGAGAATAAATTCCTCTTAATTTGATCTGTTGTAATACCTGCACACTTAAACAATCCGCATAATTTGTGTATAAAAAGCAAATTATCACCGGGATGGATAGTTCCATCTCCAAAATAGTAGTTATACATAACATGATCAACAATTCTTGTAGGTATTTTAAAAGTATCATTTTTAGCAGGTGGTGGTTCATCTACTACCTTAGTAGTGGTAGTCACATTACGAAATAAGAAACTAAGTGAATTATTCATAGTGAAATAAAGTAACTAACAGAAATAAACAATACTCACAGTAGAAGTTTCCTTTACTAGTTCCACTCTTCAATAGCGCTTCACTCCTCGGCAAAGGCGCCAGAAAATAGTCTTGATGACCCACAAGTATAGGGGGTGTATCGCAGTATTTTCGATAAGTAAGAGCGTCGAACCCAACGAGGAGCAGAAGGTGTTGACAAGTGGTATGGTTCAGGAATTCTCTATAAATACTTAGCAAACGGATTTTTAGGGTTTTTTGATCTAGATAAATAAAGTATGAGTAAATAAAATATAATAATAATAATTGCAGCAAGTGGCTCAATCCTTTATTTAGCAAAGGACAAGCCAGTTGTATTACTTAAGATGACCAAACGTTCTTGAGGACACATGGGAATATTGTCAAGTACTTTCGCTTCATATAGTTGACTAATCTTCTTTGGTTGGATAAGTGTTGTGTGAGTGAACCTATGCTAATGTACTGACCTTCCTAGGACTAATACATACTTGTGATCATACCCCTTGCAAGCATCCGCAACTACAAGAAAGTAATTAAGATAAAAAACCTAACCACAACCTTAAACTCTGAGATCCTACACTCCCTTATGCAAATGTTTCCTAACGGGGTTCAGGTTTCTGTCACTTCGGCAACCCCGCGATTAGTAGCCTAATACACAATGCATTCCCCTAGGCCCATAAAGGTGAAGTATCATGTAGTCGATGTTCACATGACACCACTAGAAGAATAACACCACAACTTAAATATCAAACCATTGAATCTTTCTCAACACAATTCCACTACTAACAACATGACTTCTCCCATGTCCTTAAGAACTAAACGAACTACTCATGAGACATCATATGGATCAAGATCAGAGATAAAATAATGATAAGTAATAATCTGAACATGAACAATAATTCCATGGTTCCACTCAATAGCATCAACTACAACAAGTAATCAACACTGGGAAAGTTTCCCCTAAGAACTATGCAAGATTCAACCCAATTGTTATAGAGATATGGAGTGGTGATGATGGTGCTGGTGGAGATGATGATGGAGATGATGATGATCCCAATGAAGTCCCGCTTGATGATGGTGTTGATGGCGATGATCTCCTCTCTTCAGGAAGGAATTTCCTCGACAGATTTTTACCTTCTAGAGAGGTCTTTCTCTCTCTGTAGTTTCCGCCCCGCAGAGGCGACGGAACCTTTCTGTGGTCGCTCCTTGAGTATTAGGGTTTCAAGGGGAATATATACGCGGAAGGGCGATGCTGGAGGTGGTCCAGGGCTGGCCCGCGCTAGGGGGTGGTGTGGCCCCCCTGTGGCCCATCTCCACTCGTTCTTCTGGTTTCCTTCGTCTTCTGAAAAAATAAGAATTTCCATATATTTTCAGGGATTTTTTGACCTTCGCCAATTTTCCACCTAGGCACTGCCTTTTCCATCAGAATCCTAACTTCAGTGGTCCATTCTCCAAAAGTCATCAACCATGCAAAAATAGATGAAATAACATAAGTATCATCTCTTAATATGAAATATATCAATGAATAACAGTAAATTATGATATATAATAGGTATGCAAAATGAACGTATCAACTCCCCCAAGCTATGTGAACTAGATTATTGTCTCTAGTGCAAGTGGGAGACTGAAGGAAATATGCCCTGAGAGGCAATAATAAAGTTGTTATTATGTATTCTTATATATGGTAGATGTTTATTTTGCATGCTATAATTGTATTTATTGGAAACATCAATACATGTGTGTTTAATAAACAAAAAGGGTTCCTAGTTATGCCTCTCTTATAGACTAGCTTGTTGATTAACAAGATGATCAAGGTTTCCAGATCATGGACATTGGATGTTGTTAATAATAAGGTCACAACATTTGTGAAATGATGTGATGAACATTCATCCGAAGTATAGCATTACGATCAAGTCATTATGTTTACATTGCTATAACATCATACGAAGTAATCTTTATCCTTAGACCATGAGATCATGTTAATTGCTAACACCGGAAGAGTATCTTGATAACATCAAATGTCACACCGTAACAGGGTGACTATAAAGATGGGTTCAGTGCTACGGAGGTGTTATGTTGAGGCTCATGGATCAAGAGTGGAATTTGTCAATCCCGATGACGGATAGATATACTCTGGGCCCTCTCGGTGATATCACATTAAGATAGCTTGCAAGCAAGTGATGTGATCACTAGAATGTTATATCACGAGAACAAGAAAAGAGTGCATGTCGGTAACGAGATTAAACTAGGTATTTGGATACCGATGATCGAATCTTGGACATGTATTATATCATGAGACAAAGAGATTAAATTACAAGCGTTAAAGGTTCTCAGGAGAACAGAAGTCATCGTTGAATGTGTAGGAGTCAGTACGGATCTCCAGGTCCCGCTGCTGATTATTGATCGGAGAAGGGTCTCGATCATGTCTGCATTATTCGCGAACCGTAGGGTGGCACACTTAAGAGTTACCGGACACCATTTTGGAGCACATATGTTTCAGACGAAAGAATTGCAAAGCGCAGGAATTGTTTCAATAGAAACCGGAAATTGTTTCGGGTGAAGTTGCAGAAAGTGGTTCTGCATGTGATATTGAAATATTGCAAGGGGTCATATGTTAATGTTTGTTAATTAAAGTAATTAACAAAATTATGAATAAATTTAATAAAAGAGTTTTATTAAATGAGAGAGCATTAAACTTAGAGAATTTCAATGCATTTAAAGTGGGGACTTTAAAAGGGAATGTGAAGAGGTATTTTAATGTGGAGGAGCTACCACCACATGAATGGAGGAGGTGAGGGGTCACCTCCATGAGGTGCCGGCCATGGAGGGGGTACCCCCCTCCTCCTATAAAAGGCCCCCTCTTCCTCCTTCTTCCTCACACCTCCTCGTGAAGGATCTCTCTCCCCTCTAGAATTATTCCCCCATGGTCTCGGATTAGCGAGATACATGTTCCCAGTGACATTTCATCTGGAAGGAGTTGCTGCTTCCGCTGGATCGCTGGAGCGAGGAGGGGGAGGTTGTCTGGTGGCTTGAACGTGTGTGCGAGGGCGGATACGCTGCTTATTTGCGGCGCTTGGACTTCCACACGATCTTGAGATCGGCAAGTGTACGACTACATCAACCACGAGTTCCTACTCGTTAACAAAACTTGTTGTCTTCGAGGGTATGTCCGCCTGTTGCTCTGTACCTAGTAGATAGATCTTGGCGTGTAGTTCTCATCATAGGAAATTTTTTGTTTTCTATGCTGCGGACCCAACAGTGGTATCAGAGCCTGATCTATGTGTAGGTGCTTTGCACGGGTAGTACACATATGTTTATATGTGGGTGATGATGATCATGTTATTGCATCTTCTATGTATTTTGGATATTGGTGGCATAGTGGGATGAAGCGGCCCGGACCAACCTTACATGTCATCGTACATGAGACCGGTTCCACGACTAACATGCAACTTGTTTTGCATAAATAGCTGGCGGGTGTCTGTCTCTCCTACTATAGTAAATATCTGATTTACAACGAGTTGCTGATAACTTGGTTATCCTCGTTGTGGTTCATGTTTGTAGGTAAGAACAGTTCTATCTCCGAAAGCCCTAAGACACGTAAAACTTGCAATTGATAAATTAGAGGCGTCTAGTTTAGATCATTGCTGGGCTAGTGTCTTGATATGGTATTGTTGTAAGTAGATGTATGATAGATACTCTTACAATGCATTCAACGTGTAAGTTCCATAGACCTTGGCCTTACACACAAAGGAATGATAGAGATCATACCACGATGCAAATGATAGAGATCAAATGCATGGACCATATCATCTCACTTTACACATTAGATGTTAGCATCTTATACTGCTAGTTTAGTGCTTTTTGTAGCATTGTAAGATGATCCCTAATTTAGATATCAAGATAAAAATGTGTTCTTCCTTAAGTATGCACCGTTCCGTGGATCGTGTTTCGAGACATCACATGATGATCAGGTGTACTCGAATCTACGCTTTCATAGGAATGGGTGTAAGACAGTTTTACACACGCGAATACTAAGGTTCTTACTTGGTGAGCCTAGCATGTACAAACATGGCCTCAGAACACGGACTGAAAGGTTAAGAATGAGTCATATAGTTGATATGATGCCCATATAGATGCTCGCCTTTGAAGCTACATCAACTCACGTGATGATCGGACTTGGTGTAGTGGATTTGGTTCATGTAATCACCAAAATGACACGAGGGATGTCGTTTTTGAGTGGGAGTTCATTAGTAATTTGGATTAATTGAATTCACTCTATCATAAACTTAGTCTAAATAAACTTTACAAATTCTGTTGTAGATGGCACCACCTGCTTTTAATTTCAATGTGTTCATGGAGAAAGAGAAACTTGCTGTGAATGGTAGCAATTTCACCAACTGGGCTATGAATTTGAGGATTCTCCTCACTGCTGCACAAAAGCAATATATGCTAGAGGCGCTGCTAGGCCCCCCACCAGCTCCTGATGCCCCTGACGAGGAAAAGAATGTCTATATGACTCGTCAGGAGGACCACAACTTAGTTCATTGCGACATAGTGTATGGGCTAGAGCCAGAACTTCGAAAGCGTTTCGAAAATGGCAATGCCTTTGTTACCATGGGAGAATTGAAAATGATTTTAGATACCCATGCTGCCGTAGAGAGTTATAATGCTTCTGAAAAGTTCTTTAGCTACATGATGGAGGAGAACAGCTCCGTTAGTGAGCACGTACTCAAAATGTCTGGGTACGCCGATAAGCTTGTGTCATTGGGAATAACGATTCCCATTGTTCTCCAATCTCTGCCACCTAGCTACAAGAGCTTCGTGATGAACTATAATATGCAGGGCATGAAGAAGTCTCTTCCCGAGCTTCTGTCAATGCTTAAGACTGCAGAAGTGGAGATTAGAAAAGAACATCAAGTGTTGATGATCAATAAGACCACCGGTTTCAAGAAGGACAAGAAAGGCAAGCACAAGGGAAAGAAGGGTGGCAAATCTGTTGCTGCAACTGAAAAGAAACCCCGAGCTGGCCCTAAGTCTGACACCGAGTGTTACTATTGCAAGGGGACTGGCCATTGGGAGCGCAATTGCCCCAAGTATTTGGCGGACAAGAAGGCCGGCAAGGCAAACAAAGGTATATGTGATATACATGTTATTGATGTGTACTTGACTAGTACTCGCAATAGTACCTGGGTATTTGATACGAGATCAGTTGGTAATATATGTAACTCGGTTCAGGGACAACGGAACAAGCGACAACTAGCAAGGGACGAGGTCAGGATGCGGGTCGGCAATGGATCAAGAGTTGATGTGATCGCCATCGGGACGCTACCTCTCCATATGCCATCGGGATTAGTTATAAACCTAAATAATTTTTATTTGGTGCCTGCATTGAGCATGAACATTGTATCCGGATCGTGTTTGATGCAAAGTGGTTATTCCTTTAAATCTGAAAACAATGGTTGTTCGATTTATAAGAATGATATCTTTCATGGTCATGCACCTGTGTTGAATGGTTTGTTTCTATTGGATCTCGATAGTAGTATTACGCATATTCATAATGTTGATGCTAAAAGGATTAAACTTGATAATGATATATCTGCATATATGTGGCACTGCCGTCTAGGTCATATTGGCGTTAAACACACGAAGAAACTCCATTCTGATGGACTTTTGGAATCACTTGATTTTGAATCATTTGATACATGTGAGCCATGCCTTATGGGCAAGATGACTAGAACGCCGTTTTCCGGTTCAATGGAACAGGCGACAGATTTATTGGAAATCATACATACTGATATGTGTGGACCAATGAGTGTGTCGGCGCGAGGTGGATATCGTTATTTTGTTACTGTCACGGATGATTTAAGTAGATACGGGTATATCTATTTGATGAAACACAAGTCTGAAATCTTTGAAAAGTTCAAGGAATTTCAGAATGAAGTGGAAAATCATCATAATAGAAAGATCAAATTTCTTCGGTCTGACCGTGGAGGTGAGTATCTAAGTTACGAGTTTAGCACACACATGAAAGAGTGTGGAATAGTTTCACAACTCACGCCTGCCGGAACACCACAACGTAATGGTGTGTCGGAACGTCGTAATCGTACTTTATTGGATATGGTTCGATCTATGGTGTCTCTGACTGACTTGCCACTGTCATTTTGGGGTTATGCACTGGAAACAACTGCATTCACTTTAAATCGGGCACCATCTAAATCCGTTGAAACGACACCGTATGAATTATGGTTTGGAAACAAACCTAAGTTGTCATTTCTTAAAGTTTGGGGATGCGATGTTTATGTGAAGAAACTTCAGCCGGATAAACTCGAACCCAAAGCGGAAAAATGTGTCTTCATAGGATACCCTAAGGAAACGATTGGGTATACCTTCTATCACAGATCCGAGGGCAAGGTTTTTGTTGCCAAGAATGGATCCTTTCTTGAGAAGGAGTTTATCGCGAAAGGTATGAGTAGTCGGAAGGTAGAACTCGAAGAGGTTATTAAACCTTCTCTTCATGAAATGGCGAGTAGCGCAGCACCGGAAATTGTTTCGTAGTTGACTTCACCTAATGAAGAGAGAGCTAATGATATTGATCATGAAACTCCGAAAGATGACACTACCGAACCTCGCAGGTCAAGTAGGACACGTGCATCTCCTAAACTGTACGACAATCCTGTTGTAAATTTCATGGTTGATGAAATAGATGACCCTGCGACGTATGAAGAAGCGATGATGAACCCGGATTCCAACAAATGGTTAGAAGCCATGAAATCCGAGATGGAATCCATGTACGAGAACCAGGTTTGGACCTTGGTGGACTTGCCTCACGATCGAAAGGCCGTTGAGAATAAATGGATTTTCAAAAGAAAAATTGATACTGATGGTAATGTGACCATCTATAAGGCTCGACTTGTCGCAAAGGGGTTTCAACAAATTCAAGGAGTTGACTACGATGAGACATTCTCTCCTGTAGCGATGCTAAATTCGGTTAGGATTATGTTAGCGATTGCTGCATATTTCGATTATGAAATATGGCAGATGGATGCCAAAACTGCATTCCTCAATGGTAATATTGAAGAAGAGTTGTATATGATACAACCTAAGGGCTTTGTCAATCCTAAGGATGCTAATAAGGTATGCAAACTTCAACGATCCATCTACGGACTGAAGCAAGCATCTCGGAGTTGGAATCTCCGCTTTGATGAGGTGATCAAAGAGTTTGGATTTGTCCAAACTTATGGAGAGGCTTGTATTTACAAGAAAGTGAGTGGGAACAATGTGGCATTTCTGATATTATATGTGAATGACATATTATTGATTGGAAATGATATAGATCTTTTAAATAGTGTTAAAAGTTATCTAAACAGCAAATTTGTGATGAAAGATCTTGGTGAAGCGTCATATATATTAGGCATTAAAATCTATAGAGATAGATCAAGGCGCCTAATTGGGCTATCGCAGAGTACATACCTTTATAAGATATTAAAGAAGTTTAATATGGACAGAAGTAATAAGGGGTTCTTACCTATGTTGCAAGGCAAGACATTGAGCAGGACTCAAAGTCCGGCTACAACGGAAGAAAGAGAGATAATGGATAAGATCCCCTATGCCTCGGCCATAGGCTCTATTATGTATGCCATGCTATGTACAAGACCGGATGTGCACATGCTATTAGTTTGACTAGTAGGTACCAATCTGATCTAGGTTCGGAACACTGGATAGCGGTCAAGAACATCCTCAAGTACTTGAGAAGAACTAGGGATATGTTTCTTATATACGAAGGTGAAGAAGAGCTAGTCGCCAAGTGTTATGTCAATGCTAGCTTTGACACCGATCCGGATGACTCTAAGTCTCAATCCGGATATGTATTTCTCTTGAACGGAGCAGTTAGTTGGAGGAGTTCCAACCAACCTGTGGTGGCTGGATCAACGACGGAGGCGAAATATGTTGCTGCTTCAGAAGTGGCGCAGGAAGCGGTTTGGATGAAAGAGTTGATTACAGAAGTAGGTGTGGTTCCTAGTGCATTGGACCCAATGGTGATCTATTGTGACAACAATGGAGCCATAGCCAACGCCAAGGAACCGAGGTCTCACAAGAATTCCAAGCATATTAAGTGTCGGTTTCACTCCATCCGCGAACATGTCAAGGATGGAGATATAAAGATTTGTAAAGTACACACGGACCTAAATGTAGAAGATCCGTTGACTAAAGCTCTCCCTAGGGCAAAACATGATCAACACCAGAACTCCATGGGTGTTAGATTTATCACTATGTGAACTAGATTATTGTCTCTAGTGCAAGTGGGAGACTGAAGGAAATATGCCCTGAGAGGCAATAATAAAGTTGTTATTATGTATTCCTTATATATGATAGATGTTTATTTTTCATGCTATAATTGTATTGATCGGAAACGTCAATACATGTGTGTTTAATAAACAAAAAGGGTTCCTAGTTATGCCTCTCTTATAGACTAGCTTGTTGATTAACAAGATGATCAAGGTTTCCTGATCATGGACATTGGATGTTGTTAATAACAAGGTCACAGCATTTGTGAAATGATGTGATGAACATTCATCCAAAGTATAGAATTACGATCAAGTCATTATGTTTACATTGCTATAACATCATACGGAGTAATCTTTATCCTTAGACCATGAGATCATGTTAATTTGCTAACACCGAAAGAGTATCTTGATTACATCAAACGTCACACCGTAAAAGGGTGACTATAAAGATGGGTTCATTGCTACGAAGGTGTTATGTTGAGGTTCATGGATCAAGAGTGGAATTTGTCAATCCCGATGACGGATAGATATACTCTGGGCCCTCTCGGTGATATCACATTAAGATAGCTTGCAAGCAAGTGATGTGATCACTAGAATGTTTGGAACGAGAAAAGAGTGCATGTCGGTAACGAGATCAAACTAGGTATTTGGATACCGATGATCGAATCTCGGACATGTATTAATCATGAGACAAAGGGATTAAATTACAAGCGTTAAAGGTTCTCACGATCATAGAAGTCATCGTTGAATATGCAGGAGTCAGTATGGATCTCCAGGTCCCGCTTCTGATTATTGATCTGAGAGGAGTCTCAATCATGTCTCCATTATTCGCGAACCATAGGATGACACACTTAAGAGTTACCGGACACCATTTTGGAGCACATATGTTTCAGACGAAAGAATTGCAAAGCGCAGGAATTGTTTCGATAGAAACCGGAATTGTTTCGGGTGAAATTGCAGAAAGTGGTTCTGCATGTGATATTGAAATATTGCAAGGGGTTATATGTGAATGTTTGTTAATTAAAGTAATTAACAAAATTCTGAATAAATTTAATAAAAGAGTTTTATTAAATGAGAGAGCATTAAACTTAGAGAATTTTAATGCATTTAAAGTGGGGACTTTAAAAGGGAATGTGAAGAGGCATTTTAATGTGGAGGAGTTACCACCACATGATTGGAGGAGGTGAGGGGTCACCTCCATGAGGCGCCGGCCATGGAGGGGTACCCCCTCCTCCTATAAAAGTCCCCCCTCTTCCTCCTTCTTCCTCACACCTCCTCGTGAAGGATCTCTCTCCCCCTCTAGAATTATTCCCCCATGGTCTCGGATTAGCGAGATACATGTTCCTGGTGGAATTTCGTCTGGAAGGAGTTGCTGCTTCCACTGGATCGCTAGAGCGAGGAGGTGGAGGTTGTCCGGTGGCTTGAACGTGTGTGCGAGGACGGATGCGCTGCTGATTTGCGGCGCTCAGACTTCCACATGATCTTGAGATCGGCAAGTGTACGACTACATCAACCACGAGTTCCTACTCGTTAACAAAACTTGTTGTCTTCGATGGTAAGTTCTCGATGGATGTATGTCCGCCCGTTGCTCTGTACCTAGTAGATAGATCTTGGCGTGTAGTTCTCGTCGTAGGAATTTTTTTGTTTTCTATGCTGCGGACCTGTTGTAGCAGAGCGCCACCGCCTGTGTAGCAGAGTGCCGCCATCGGCCATAGCAGCCCCACCGCCCTTGTAGCAGATTGTCGTCGCCCTTGTAGCGGAGTGCCGCGCCATCGGTAGCAAAAGACACCGCCTATGGTAGCAAAAGCCGCTGCCCATGGTCACAGAGGGTCGCCGCCCCTTGTAGCAGAGCGCCACGCCATGGTCGTAGAGGGTCGCCGTCCCTTGTAGCAGAGCGCCGCATCATCGGTAGCAAAAGCTGCCGCCCATGGTCGCAGAGGGTCGCCGTCCCTTGTAGCAGAGCGCCATGTCATCAGTAGGAAAAGCCACCGCCCATGGTAGCAAAAAGCCGCCCCCATGGTCGCAGAGGGTCGCCGCCACCTATTGTAGCAGAGTGCCCGCACCCGTGTAGCAAGTCCGCCGCACCCCTGTAGCAAAAGGCTGCCATGCCCCTGTAATAGGACCGCCGCGCCCCAATAGCAGGACCGCCGCGTCCCTATAGCAGGAGCAAGAACCGGTGGGAGAAGTAGTTCGATGGTGGTGTCAGGAACCAGCACCGAGAGCCCTTGCGGTGTCGGCGGGATCCAGTTGCCTTCCTGCACGCCGGGGCCTCCCTGCAGCGCCGCCTCAACGCCATCTTCGCCGGGAATCGGACTCGCAACCGCCGTGGTCGCCTCCCTTGGAAGCATCACATCTGTTCTCATCCAGGCGAGGGGGGCGGCGGGGAAGATTGGGAGCGGGGTGGCGGTGGGGAGATGGGGACTGGCGTGACGGCGGGGAGATGCGGACCGGCGCGGCGGCGAGCGCATCTGCCTAGACGGTGGGAGCAGCGATGTTGTGTGTGTGGGGTTCCATGAGGATTGTTTCTCGCTCAGGGGAGAAGATAAGGTAGGGGATGAAGTCGGGTGGGCCCGAGCACACGTCCTGCGCGGAAAGAAAGGCGGACGAGGCCCGAGCATGTTTTCCACTAGTGACATGTAGCATTACCTGAGCCTAATCAAAAGAGATTAAGATGGAGACCGAGATCTTAGCGACCATCGGTATGGCGAGCCAGCAAGTTTAGACACTATCATTTTTGTCCCGGTTTGTGGCTGAACCGGAACTAAAGGGGGAAGCCTTTAGTCCCGATTGCCCTGTTCCGGTTGGGAAACCGGGACTAAAGGCCCTTATAAATCAGGACAAAAAGCATGTTTTCCACTAGTGACATGTAGCACTAACTGAGCCTAATCAAAGGAGATTAAGATGGAGACCGAGATCTTAGCGACCATCGGTATGGCGAGCCAGCAAGTTTAGACACTATCATTTTTGTCCCGGTTTGTGCCTGAACCGGAACTAAAGGGGGAGGCCTTTAGTCCCGATTGCCCTGTCCCGGTTGGGAAACCGGGACTAAAGGCCCTTATAAATCAGGACAAAAAGCATGTTTTCCACTAGTGACATGTAGCACTAACTGAGCCTCATCAAAGGAGATTAAGATGGAGACCGAGATCTTAGCGACCATCGGTATGGCGAGCCTGCAAGTATAGACACTATCATTTTTGTCCCGGTTTGTGGCTGAACCGGAACTAAAGGGGGAGGCCTTTAGTCCCGATTGCCCTGTCCCGGTTGGGAAACCGGGACTAAAGGCCCTTATAAATCAGGACAAAAAGCATGTTTTCCACTAGTGACATGTAGCACTAACTGAGCCTAATCAAAGGAGATTAAGATGGAGACCGAGATCTTATCGACCATCGGTATGGCGAGCCCGCAAGTTTAGACACTATCATTTTTAGTGTGTGGGATTCTAATACATTTTTTCTGTTTGGTTTAATTCGGACCCATAAGATAACGAAGCACGATGACATTGCAAGTTTAGACACTATCATGCATCACAAATGATTCCCATTGATTTGAATAATAATTGCATCACATATGTGGTCAAAATTTTGAACTAGAATGTTACATTATGTTGAAGAAAGAAATTCTGAGAGGTGAAAAGGAAAAAAATTCAACAACACGAATGTTACATTGTCTTGAAGAAATACATAAGAATAGATGAAGGGCAAATACATTCTTGGCTGCCCCTTCTATCGCACCTCACAGACAGGCACGTGGACAGCTATTTATATATGTAGCCTAGGCATGCGCATGATCCAATAATATATTGGATTCCTGCATATACTACCTTTTAATTTGGAGACAAATTAAACTTGGATGGATCGGATGATTCTTCAGTAGTCGTATGTTGGCTTGTAGGTCTTGCCGACCTTGAAGTCGGTTGGGATGACCTCGTCGAAGACGTTCTTCATGCCACCCTTGGACAGGAAGCGGAAGTTCATTGGACCGACCAGCGGCTTGGAGCTCTTCACCTCCCAATTGTCGCCCTTCTTGGAAAAGGGCTGCCACTCCTCCGAGCCATGCTGCCGGAGCTCGACCTCCGACAAGGTGTCCCCTGGCCTCATGTACTTGATACTCAGCACCAGCTTCTTCGAGTCGGAACCTTTCTCTACCGTCAAGTCCACCTTGGTGCTCATAGCCCCGCCGATCAGCGCCGCCAGAACCGCCACCGCAAGCATCCTTGAGAAAGCCATCTTGATTATTGCTTCTTGTGTGTGTATGTATGTGTTTGTGCTGCTGCTGCTGCTGCGAGCTTGTGTGTATTCTGATGGATGATGTTGGTGGTATTTATGGGCGGGATCAGCCAGGGCCCAACAAGAGGCACTCCGGCGGTGTCGCTGGCTGGCCGTGATCTGCGCCCATCCTTGGATGCCTATGCGTCTCGCCATCACCATCGGAGGCCACAAGCACTGCATGCAGGTTCTCCGTCGTATATCACGGTCAAACCTGACCATTCTTCTGGTTGTGGTGGAGCTTTAATTTTGTGTTGATATTTCAGCGGCCTCTTTAATTTAATGCTGTAAAATGTTCGTTGGAATACAGGTGTCACTCCTATTCATGGCCTCTAGTTAAGCATTACGAGGTCTCCACAGTACATAAAAGAGGGGTTCCCAGAGAGGATCGGATCGATCTGGTTGAAACGGGCCAATAGGGTTGCACTAGTAAATGGTCTTTTGTCCCGGTTTGTAAGGGTCTTTAGTCTCGGTTGCTCAATTGGGACGGGGCAATCGGGACTAAAGCCCCAACCTTTTAGTCCCGGTTGTGCCTCAAACCGGGACGTAAGGGCGAGCTATGTGGCAGCTGGCCGGGCCGAGGGGGAGGATCTATTACGAACCGGGAATAAAGATTTTTTTCCGAACTTTTTAAATTTTTTTTTTTTCAAATTTTTCTTGAACTTTTGAATTGTTTGACTCGTTAATCTCCCACATCTCTCATTTCTAACAGTAACTATACTTAATCTTAGGTCAAATTACACTTACGGTCAAACTTTCCGGTCGGTCACCTATCCTAACACTACTTCACCCCTAGCACGCTTAACTTCTTCATTCCATCTCTTCCACCTCGCGCGAAGCACTCTTATACCTTATTATCAAGACTAGTATATCAATACTATTAACTCATATCAATATCTCACACGTCTTTATTTTTTGAAAATTAGGAATAACTATTTAAGTAAACAGCAATAAATAAGTAAAAATAATATTTCATTCCAATGAAAATAAAAAACTAATTAAATTAATGTTTTATTCATTTTTCCCTTTATTCATTTAATATGACATAAATAATATCTTTAAATCTGCATATCGAAATTCGACAAATAATATATCTATTATTATCAGAAAAATGTGAGGAATCCAAATATGACATAAAACATTTACTAAACAATTTTTTTGAATATGATGGATATATTATTAAGCCTCATGGGCGAGTATATATAGGCGTACAGAGGATTATCATGGAATACGAGTCAAGTTAGGACTGTACGTAAACAGATCCTAACTCTATCTAAACTACCATAACAACCGTATATACCTAATACTCTAACATCCCCCGCAATCGTAGCGGTGCGTCGTGAACAACTGGAACGTCGTGGATGGTTAGACTAGAGATAAACCGAAGTAGCATCCAGTAGGCTGACATCCCCCCACAGTCGTAGCGGGAACGTCATGGACGGTGTCGCGTCGCGGTTGCTTGGACTGTAGAGGAAGTTGGTGATGCTCAAGTGATGTGGTAGCCCTTGTGCCGATGTCGAGGGAGCCAAGAGCGTTGGGCGGTGTCATGGTCGAAGTAGCCGTGCGAGGGGTGCCGTGGTTGATGTCATGGTCGGGGATGCCGGTGTCGAGGTAGCCGCACGTGAAGCCGCATGCGCATAGTGCGCGAGGAGGATGACGGAGACGCGTCGAGGCAGTCGGTGAGGGTGTCGACGCCAAAGTCGATGTAGTCCAAGCCGCCGAGGACGAGGTGTGGCCAGTTTTGCCAGAACTAGTGCACGTTGGGGACGAACGCACACTCCGGTTTTGCCAGAACCGAGTATGCAAAGAAGAACTCGTCGGTGACGCGGTCGAGGCAGTCGTGGAGGGGTCGATGCCAAAGAATACGTTGTCGAAGCCGATGAAGACGTAGAAGGCGGCGAAACCAGCGGCGACCTGGGTTAGTCATGCTGGATGCCTATAGTGGCGATGGAGTAGTCGGCGGGACCTGCGACGGCGACAAGGCGCCCTGCAGGTTACCTTGTGAAGCGCGACGGCGGTGCTCGAAGTAGGCGAGGAAGACCCGGCAACGTGACAAAGACCATGTGCAGACGGCGGCGATCCGCGTTGTAGGAGATGGCACGGTGAAAGTCGAGGCCGTCGATGCACGAGGACGGCGAAGTAGACTGCGTGCAGCCACGCTACGACCCGAGGGGGCGGCATAGCTGCAGGGTGCAAGTCGGTGCAGCGGCCGGGAGACCACCAGCGACGTACACGCCAAGGAAGGCGCGTTGGAAGCCAGTAGCATGGACCAAAGGCGTCGGCGCTGCGGCCCGACAGGGCGACACATCAGCAGCCCGTAGCTCGATCGGTGGTAGGCGCGTGCTCGGGGACGTGCTTGGCGTAGATAGGCGTGGGATCAGTTGATCAAACCGACGGTGAAACGTATGCGCCATGGCGTGGACGACACGTAGATCGAATTCGATGGCGATATTGTCGGTGAAGTCCCGGACGATGACGACGAAGAGGATCCGAGGGGGGCGGTCGCGGTAGCCTTCCGAGGAAGGCGTAGCAACCGTCCACGGTGCGCGGAAGCCTGCCGTGAGGCCGCGATAGCCTGCCGAGGCAGGCGCAGCAGCGGAGGGGGCAAGCGCACAGACGCGATGTAGATCCTCGATGTCGATGGTCGGGGTAGAGGCACGGCGATGACGACGACGGTGGACAACTCAATCCGATCTAAGATCGGTAAACCAAAAAAGGAAGCCAATCAAGAGATCGAAGAAAAATACTTACAGGACAGCCGATCACGGATCGGCGGACAAACCCTGCATACGGGTTGCGCAGCCCCCAGCGGAGATCATGGAGATCGACCTCTCCTGGGGCAGCGGGGAGGAAGCTAAGGTTTGAGATCGATTTAGGCTGATACCATGAAAGAGTATGAGTTTGGCGGAATATGATGGATATTATTGAGTCTCATGGGCGAGTATATATAGGCGTAAAGAGGATTATCTTAAAGTACGAGTCAAGTTAGAACTGTACGTAAACAGATCCTAACGCTATCTAAACTACCATAACAACCGTATATACCTAATACTCTAACAATGGCCTCCACAGTACATAAAAGAGAGGCTCCCAGAGAGGATGGGACTAGAAAAAACTCTCCGTGTTGGCATTCCTGAGGATGGTGTGAAGGGCGCAGGCCAAAAGAGGGGAAAGCTATCTGTTGTGGTTAATTTGAGTAGTGCAAGTCCTTGTGGGGCACATAAATATAGTTAAACCTTATTATTTATGGCTTACATAGTAGGCCTTTTTTCTTAAAACATGATCATTAGGGTTTAAAGAGTTTTTGTTTCGTCCTATGGTAAAAATTAGAATTCAACTCACCATGGCTCTAACATATTACGCATGTCTAACCTTTGACTAAGTCTTTTGCTGCTGATTCAGTAAACCTGAGATAATTTTACTAGCTTTGAAAACTAAAGGAATATTATATGAAATTCATCATCATTTATAACCTTTATTATTATGTTATACAAATACATTATTTTTCTCTACTCTGTACTGTGAGGCAAAAAGACCCACAATAATTTATTTACACCAAAAAGAGTACATATTTACAAACATAAACCAAAAAGAGGTTAGTAATAAACTATTAGAGATAAGGTAAACAATCTAACCATGGTTCCCCTTTTCTACCTCTACACGTTCTTCAGAGAGCTGTTGTGGCTGGCGAACTTAGGCGATGATTTTTTTCTACCCAAGGGGCAGCACTAGGTCGTGGCTCGGTGATGTGAAGTTATAGGAGAAGAAGGTCCAGGGTGAGTAGGGAGAAGAAATTGGATCGTCGCCGGCTCGGTAGTAGCCATTACAGCCACTTAGTGGCGACTAAAAGAGCACTAGCATTGGGAGGTGAAGTTGAGATGCTCGGGAGTCGTCTAGTTGCATCTATGGGTCCAAGGAGAGGAGGGGACGCCAGGATGTAGTGGGTTCATCAACATCGGGCATTTCTATCCGAGGCTGGAGGTAGGAGATGAACTCGACATGTGGGGTCCACATTTCGATGAGGGGAGGGGAGAGAGAGGCGAGTGGGCTAGTTCCAAGCGGGATTGTACCGGCTGGGCTGGGCCTCCTTGACTGGTTTCGTTGGTCTACCTCCTTCTGTTTTCCTTCATGTTTTCTATTTCAAGATTTTATATTTAATGTTTGACCTCTTAATTTGTTTCAATTTTTATCAAACAAAACACATACAATTAATAAAATGAATTAAAGTTTATCCAAGATGGATTAGTTAAAATATTTCAAATCAAGATTTATAATTTGGATAGTCATGTTTATCCACTCTTGAGTATTTTTGAAACAATATTTTTTGAAAAACATTAAACAATTCTACAAATGATTTAAATTACTCAGAAATTCAACCTAGTCAAAGTTAAACCAATGACATTTATTGAATATTTTATTTTATTTAACATTTCGAAAATTTTGGGATGTTACAGAAAATTTCCTTTCTTACAAAAGCACAAGTTCTATTTTTTTCTCATGATTGAGGACAAATTAAATACCATGCATATCTTGACAAGAAGTAATCTTCATGTGCAATCTGCAGACTATATTGTATGATCAAGGAATTAATGAAACCATGTTACATCTGTTTTTCTCTTGTGTCTTCAGTCAAAAGCTCCAATGGAGAATTTGGGAGGAATGGAAAAATGATATGCAATTCATTGACATGTTGATTGAAGCCAAAAACAGACATTCAACACTTTTGTAAAGATACCTATGATTCCAGGATGTTGAAGCATATGGGACCAAACAAGTAAAATCATGTTTGACAATGATTAGAGGGGTTTAGATAAGTGCTACTCTTTCTTCAAAAGTTCCATTCATGAGATTAGGCATATAGTTCTAAACAGAAAGAGAGGGTGCGTGACAAGATTGACACTTTTTTTAAAAATCATCTGTTTATTTATCTTTTTATAACCATAAATAAAATATCGACCCTTTTGATTTATATAAATGAAAAATGACATAGTGTGAGCTGTCCCCACTGTATTATACATCAAAAGAATACTAACACTTATTTGACACTAAAATAGTTATATTGATTGCACTAATCTTATGCAAAATATTATTGATTGGATGTACCCATATACGATTTAAGAAATTGAGAAAAAAGAGAACCAATTACCTATTGAGGAGGCAACGATCGTACAGAAGATAACAGCGAGGCTGATGTCAACGGTGTCTACTTCCCTGACTACGGCGAGGGTAGGGAACGTGAAAGCGATGCCAGAGTTGGGAAAATGTAAGACAAGAATTACCGGAAGCTAGGGAAGATGTGGAGATCTTCACAAATTTTTTCCAACCTGGCGATGGTTTGCCACCACCGCAGTATTCAAACGGTTCAGGCACATTGCGGCCCCTCCGGGCATGCTAATCCTCTTGATGACCGCCTCAGGCAGTTAAAATAACTTTCCCAAGAAACAAAGTTCAGATATAAGTTTCAACACTGATAGGAGTCTCTAACAGACTTTTGCTAAGAAAAAGTCATAACATTGTAGCGCTCAGACTGGTCCATGTTTTTCTTCACAAAAAAATCTCTAACAGTTTAAAACTTTACCCATCAGAGTAGAGCGCCACCACTCTCGGGATTCTTGTATAACTGTTATATTACTAACACATAGAGGCCCTGTGTGTAAACACTATAATGAAGAGCATTAATAATGATGAACCATAGATGGAATCTTGCCATGAATCTCCCGATGCTAATATGCAGGGACCTGAGTTACTCCCTGCTGCAAAGGAAGAATTCTATGAAGTGTTCCCTATAATTGTAGCCAAGGTAAAAAATTATAAGTAATATATAATTCCTAAACCCTCTCATTGAAGCTATACAAGGAGACATCCTCACCATGGTTGGTGCATCAACACTCACTTGAAAGGAAGAACCTATTCAGCAGCATGATGTCGATGCACCGTAAGCCGGTATGAGACTGAACTCTTCTATGAGATTCTCCAAACTGCGGTCCAAGGTATGTATAACCACATCTTGGGTCGATATTCCGTGGGATCTAGGTGGATAATAAATAGAGCATCGAAGCTTAGCTATATGGCTTTAAAGAAGACGCTTCCCGGGAGGAAACTCAGAATTTCATAGATCTCTTTCTTAACGCTGTGTCTTGATTTTAATTGCATCCATGTTGCATCCGTACATGTATCTTTGCAAAATTTACTATTAGAGTTCGCTTGGGACTAGTTTAAAAAGGTAGAATTATTGGTTTCTCTAATCATGTGTTGCGTATACTGGTTAAAATACAAAAATATATGTATGATTTTTTTGGATGTTGGACTAACGTTTCAGGTCCTTATAATTTTTTTGGAAAGAATAAGTTGTTCGGGAGCAGTCAACTGCTTTAACGACCATACGTACGGGGATACGTGTACGGGTTGCGTGCCTGAAACAATAATTTTTTCTACGCCGAGAACCCTAATGCCAGGATCTATCTATTAGTAATACAGTAATGTGAGGAGCTTTTTGCGAACTTACCAGTTGAAGAACGAAAATGTTTGTCAACGTTCGGGAGAACATGGTTGATGTAGTCGTACTAATGCCGACCTCAGGGTCGTTATGAAGTCCCGCGGCTCCTACAGCTCCAACAATTCCTGGCACCGCAACTGCAACACCTCTGAGGGAGTTACACATGTACGGTGTAAGAAGATGACTCCCGCTCCTCCGATGTAATAGAGATTGCGGAAGTAGACCTCTGGATCCGAACCCCGCAGCGTGACGGCGCTCCGCGGTGAAAAAGTCTCATGTTAGCACAATCGGTCTCGGGAGAGAGAAAGATAGAGAGAGAGAGGAGAGATGCAACTGGAGGCTTTCCCCAAAGAGAGGATACCGTTTATTATTTATTGGTTGATTTAATTGCCTCCATATGCCTCATATATAAGGGAAAAGGACCCTATAGCTTATTAGCTAAGCCATGTGAGACCCCTCTCCTCTCTGTTGTTTAGTCGGCCCCTCTCCTCTCCATTGTTTAGTCTCATATCTTATTAGCTGGAGGGTGCATGGGGGCCCATGCGGCCCCTCGTCTCTTTTCTTCCTTTGGTCTTTTCCCTCATGGGCCTTTTCCCCTAGGGATTTTGGCCAAATAGTGAATTTAACCATTTTAATTCATTTTACTTTTATTAAATAAATATAAATAAATTATTAAATCAATATTTAATATTTACATACATACTAGCTAAATGCCTGTGCTTCGGCATACAAAATACATATATATGTTATATAAAAAATGAAATTATTTAATTAAAAGAAGGATATTGTAGTACAGTGGTTAATTATGATTTAGTTAGAGACATTTTCTGTATTTACTTATCATTTTATAATTTACTCATGAAATACACACAAAAAATGGCAAATATTTGTCACCGAACACTTGTCAAATTTATTCATTTTTCTACCCCTCAAATCTAAATTAACTGACTTAGATTTGTCTAGAAACGCCTGTATCTAGACTTGTTAGTGTCAAGATACATAGGTATCTAGACAAAGTGGGTCAATTAATACGAATCAGAGGAACTATATTTTGTAGGCTTTTCTATTTTAGTACACAAATTAAGATAGATATTGGACATTAATATTGCAAAACTTATAACAAATTCAACGTTCCCGAACTTTTATAGCAAATTAAGCATTACAAATTAAAGCTCTACTATCTCTCTCGTTCTCTCTTTGCTATAGCTACCTAGCTAGCAGCAGATAACATGAGCCAGTAGCTCTTCATACCCATCCCGTGCTTCACATCAGCTAGCTAGCTCTTGTGCAAGGTAGGTAGCTCGTCCGCGAACGCCACTTCCGCATCGTCAATCCACCTTTTTTTGTCACCGAGAGAGAGAGAGAGAGCTTGTCCATGTTGCAGATAACCAAGGGGAGAGAGGTGGCTCCGATAAGTCTGTACAGCTCGGGCAGACCCTCCCACGGCGGCCACCTCAGCTCCAGCTTCCCCCGTTAGCAGCCACCTCCTTCTCCACTCCCGCTACTGGGCTCCCTCCCCATCACCACATCGCCACCAACCACCGCAGCGCCAGCGCCTGCTCCGCGCGTGAGCGCCGTCGTGCTCCTCCGCCTACATGAGACCCGCGGTCTCGCCTCCCCTGCAGCCTGGCACCACTGCCTCTCCCCGAGCTCGGCGCGCGCCCGGTCTAGCGCTGCAGAGCTCTCTGCGGAGAGGAGCCGAAGGCGAAGCAGGGAGGCTCTAGGGAGGAGACTGACGGCGACCTGCTGCCGGAGACAGAGGGAGGCGCGCGAGGCGATGAGGACGCATGGCCGGGCGCGGCTCTGTAGGAGGAGCATGGACGGCGAGACGCTGGTAGAGGATCTCCGGCGAGCTTGCAGCGGGGAGGGGAGCTCAGGAAGGCGCAGAGGAGGTGCGCCGGCGGCGGCGGTCGCGCGAGGAGACGGGATGGAACCGGCGGCGGCGGGGAGCGTCCAGGGAGGTGGCACCTCGCAGAGAGGGAGGCGACACCGCTAGCGACGAGGTTGCGGCTCGGTGCGCGTGCGGTAGGTGGGGCGATGGGGTCAATCCCGATGGGGAGGTGGTGGCGTGAGAGACAGAGGTCACTTGGAGCTCGACGTCTGCGGCGCCTTGGGATCGTCGTCGACCCCCTCTCTCTGTAGCGGCGCCAAGCCGTCAGCCACCCTCGATCCTCACCTCGCAGTGGAAGATCGGGCGGCGCGATTTTGGGGACGGGCCGCGACGAGTGGGAGTAGTTGACCATCGGGGAGGAGGAGTTTTGGGGATTTGTTCTCTTTCACTTAGAAGTGGCAACCCCTGTAATCCCTGCGAACTGCTAGGGGTAAAACCGGAAAACAGCGGCAGACGGAAATTTGGGCTATCGACGAACGTACGGCTATGTAAATTAGTAGATAGAAGACTAGCCAAATGCCCGTGCGATGCTACGGACTATAAGTTTTTTTTACTGTATGGTTTTTATGCTTTGTTTAGAATTTCATCATGACCACGGCATCAGCATGAGTATCCTCGGTCTTGAGTCCTATTATATCTGAGCATAAACCATCTTGTTTGGTATTTCAAATGAACCAACAGGGACCGATAGCCATAGTGAGCCGTGGGACTCGGACAAAATAACGAACCCGTGCATTGCATTCTGAGCTAAACCCTAAACCCTAAACCTCGCAGAGAGGGAGGCGACACCGCTAGCGACGAGGTTGCGGCTCGGTGCGCGTGCGGTAGATGGGGCGATGGGGTCGATCCCGATGGGGAGATGGTGGCATGAGAGACAGGGGTCACTCGGAGCTCGACGTCTACAGCGCCTTGGGCTCGTCGTCGACCCCCTCTCTGTAGCGGCGCCAAGCCGTCCGCCACCCTCGACCCTAACCTCGCAGTGGAAGATCGGGCGGCGCGATTTTGGGGACGGGCCGCAGCGAGTGGGAGTATTTGACCATCGAGGAGGAGGAGTTTTGGGGATTTGTTTTCTTTCACCTAGTAGTGGCAACCCCTTTAATACCTGCGAACTGCTAGGGGTAAAACCGGAAAACAGCGGGGGCCGTCGACGAATGTACGGCTATGTAAATTAGTAGATAGACTATTCAATCCCCGTAAATGGAACTCCTTCCATCTCACTCCAGACATCCTCCGGAACCCTTCCGGTTTTCTCTATTTCTTTTCTTCGACGAGTCCGACGATAGCAAAATGTTCTCCGAGCATCATGAAACCCTTAAGCATGATACCCTATGATACGGGAACACTACTGACATGGTCAAGATCCCTCTTGGACCAATGATCATCAGCAGGACCTGGATGCCATAATGACCCGTGTGCATTCTACGAAATCTTTGTCATTGAACCATCAACGCTATGCCCTATTTATTTTGTCTCTGTGATACTTGCATTGTCCGAGATCTGATCAACGACATCACTATATCGTGTTCAATCTCATTAACGACGAATGCCACTTAAATCGTTCCAACAAGTGATATCCCTGTGACGTAGTCACACACAACACAACTTTATGGATATAACTTCTCGGAGTGGGTCCTTGAGCATCTCTCCGACATGCTGATGGAAAACTGCCGCTCTTGACACATAGGCCTCTACATGCCCCTTTGAAGTACCTGAACACACCTTTATTATCATCGTTTCACTAAGTGACGTTTGATGCTATCAACGCATTCTCGGGTGACAGTGATTAATATGGTCACGCGGTCTGAGGAACAAGACACTGTGTTTCCTAATCATCGTAACTTGAACTCTGTAATATGATCATGTTATGATTCTTAGATTGATTATGTTCATCATCTCATTCTCCCAATGAGGTGACACCATTGTAAACTGGCATAAATGCCACTTGATCAGGAAACCTTGATCATTCGTTGAACAATGGACCAGTGACTAGAGATTCACCTGGAGCTCCTGGTTGTTTACACATCACACGTGTATTGAAGTTTCCTACCAATACAGTTATAGCATGATATAAAACCTAATAATAAACTTTGTGAAATATGATAATAATCCATATTATTATTTGTATCTAGGGCATATTCCAATAGTCTACCACTTGCACTAGAGTACAAATAAACTAGCTGCATTTATTTACCAATCATCGGCACCATATAACCTGACACTTCTGATCATGCTTGCTCATGTAAGAGGTTGAGTCTAGCGTATAGAATTTACATCCCCATATCCTTTGCAACATACTAATGTCACCTTAATTGACATTAATACTTTATCATCTTATGATAACATCTTGTGTATGTATAGTAGTTATGGCATTCAAATAAGGTCAGTTCCAGGAGCCAGCAGTGACACTAAATCAGTCAATGCGAGCTTTCTCATGGGCACTATGCCCTGGAACATATTTCGAGAGAAGAAGAATTTCCCTAGCCACAACACTATACATGACATCATGTAGTATCCTTATACTTATATTTTAAATGTAGTCCTCAAAACAATAGTGCACCATGTGTAGTTTTTTGATGTTTATCACCGCTCTTCCCTTTTTGACTCAAGTCGGTATTTTCTAGTGCAGGGATTTCCAATATTTTAAGGTTAACAAATTCCCTTATAGCATAAATCTTTATGCTTTTAGGTATGTCGTCCTTCATAGATTTGGAAAACATGTCTACAGTTCTCTTTAGACATTGTGGATAAACTCAACTCAATGTTCAGTGATTCATACTTAGTCACTTCTGAAGTTTTCTTCTTGGATCATATTATGTTGAGTTCTCATCATGGTTTCTCAAATAGAACCTATGTCAAAACATAGCGGATGACGATCATCTTTTTCTTTATTTCAACCATTGGTGTTACACTCAATGCTATTCCTAATCATCGAATGTTCCTTAATCAATTCATACTTCGAAACTACTTTAGAATCTCTTTTAGGAATTAATTCCAACATAATATTATATTATTTTTTCTTTCAACTTTTCCCTTATAAATCAATATTTATCAGTACCTGTGCGGTTGTGCTCTCATTCTTAATGTGTCATCTACACATAAGTATTTACGTTAATCTCCCACTCAAAAATATGTCATCTACATATTTGAGTTTGAAACTTACATTGCTCCCACTCAAAAATATGTCATTCACATATTAATTCAGGAAGACTCTCTAGCTCCCACTCAATTTTATGCATATTGCACATCTTCTCAATATTTTAAATGACTTCAAAATCCCTTAATCAATTATCAAATTGAGAGTTTCTTTTACGAGAAAAACCACCAGACTCCAACACTTCTGAATCAAATTCGTTTGAATTCACTCAAGATATTATGCGCAGAGAATCGTGCTTTGTTTTTACCTTTTATGATATGACCTTGCAGTCTTGCGAAAAATCAAGTAACCCCTTTACTTGACAAGATTCAGTAATACTTTACTTCTAAATCTTATGTGAAACTTACTTTAGGGATTTCTCGTAATTTCAGTTTACCATCACTTCCTTTGTAGTTCGTATATATGTCATGCTCCGATAACATGACAAGTAATTCATAAATGTCTCCACCTATGGTGTAGAGCATATTTGTGAATCCTACTTTATTTAGTAAAGGCACAATTGAAATGCAATGATCATAATCATTGATCCCTTTATGTGAAAAGATGCATTCTGGAACACATCCCTTTGCTCTTATCAACACTCTGATGCAGGATCGTGGACCGTCATCGTGCTCTCACTTTTTTCCATTGACATCATTGTCAAAAACACACTTTCTTGAGAACTTACCAAACTTTTAGCAATACTAGTCTTTCCTTTATTTTGGTTTTAGTCATGGATTTTGTATTCAATGAATACACTACAAAAAACCATGTGATGTTTTTTTGGCGATATCAAGTAACTCCAAAACTTTCATGACAATCTATACAAGATATGTTGCCGATTTCACGAATTTCAGCTGGTTCACTTTATTCTAAATGAGTGTTTTATATTTCCAACTAATGATTTTTTACACTAACACTACCATGATATCTATCTGGCACCACCTATTTGCCCACTTAATATCAAATGTCACATTGTGACGCTTTGCACTTCAACATATCAAAAATGCATCGCATTTCACAAGTTCTTATGCCAATCTTATAACGTCGAATTTCATTACTATTGATCAAATCATAGTAATTTAATTCTCTTTTATCTTCAGTATCCTTTGATGCTAATTTTTTTTGATCATATGAAATAGTTTCATGCTCATATTTCAGTTGGTAAAATCTTTTACCATAATCAACAATTACAAAATGATAATCACCACTTCGTTGAAATACAGGCACATTGAATATGTATTTACTTGCAACAAACACTTTGTATTTCACAATACGCGGTGTTTTAGTTATCTTGCTGGACTTGAGGCATGATTCTTATGTGACAAGAGATCAAATATCTATGATTTTCACATATTATCAACATAACATTTGAATTTCGAACAATGGTTTCATTCAAAATGAATATATCATTAAGTTGGATATTTCTAAGGCATTTTAATATTTTACAAATGTTCATGCATTATCAATTAGTTTCTCAACATGAATAACTCACATATAATCTAAAAACATATGAACATGGATAGAAATTACTCATAAAAGTAGAACAACTGTCTTGTTACAAACTCATATGAATAACCATCTCGCGAAGTGCGAGACACACTAATAAAGTTCATACTCCATCGATTACAATAATTATCCAAAACGATAAACTAAATGATAAATATCGAAGGAGAGTGTCGTCGTCCATCATCATCATGCTCGCCATCAACATGCAACTTCATCTCCTCTCCAGCAAGTAGCTCTCATCAGAAGGACCCGTTTTAACAAAACAGAACAAGTATTAGATACTTCAATACTACAATAAGTGTTTGCAAGATTATAACATTTATAAAACTTTATATCATATATACCTTCGTCATCGACGACCTCTCCGGAAATGGGTGAACTTTCACATTCTTGAAATGTGTTATGAACTCGTGGCATGCCCTTGGTAGCTGGGAGGCAGTGACCATAGCAACACGCCTATTTCAAAGGCATCGGCCATCTAGTAGTCCACGAAATAAACCAGTCTCATATGTGCATCATGCATGCGCTCCAAGTGACTATCTAGACAAGTATGTTCCTCCATCTTTATAGAAAGGAAATCACCAAGAAGCTCGTGCTTCCACATGCGCACCTGGATTTCGAACTCTGCTCTCAGCTGATCCACCATCGCATATGGGTAAAGATCACCCATGAGCAGATGTAGTTCGTCCACCATTCCTTAGTGCATTATCACTTGAATGTAAATGGACATCTCTTGACAATAATAGCGGTATTCCCGTTGTCGTGGGGGTATCATAGTGATATGGCTCGTCCAAATCCATTGTAAGGTGTATGTAGTTGACCACGTTGTTCTCACTAAGGATGTCACTCAGATGCACAAGCCACTCAGAGAAGTTTGATCCATCTCGTTTGAGCTTTTCACCAGCTACCCACTCAGGAATCTCAAAAGAAACTTCACGGTGAACCATATTCTACACTTACAATTTCAAAAGGTTTTTAGACCAAGTTTAAAATTTGTTTATAAAGAACTCCACTAAAACTATTATCCCCAAAAAGGTTTTAGTGATTACACGATCCCTATTCACTACACCGCCCCGATCATGACGGCCAGTGATATAGTTGCCAAGATGGACACTGAAACGTCGATCACATCATTTATGCGACTCACACTCGATCTTTCGATCATTCCGTGTTCCGAGGCCATGTCTGTACATGCTAGGTTCGCCAACCCAACCTTACGTGTTTAGCTGTGCAATATGGTTTACACCCATCGTATGTGAACGCAGATATGTCCGACACTCGATCGTCACGGCAAGCCTCATAACGGAGAAGATTTTTGGTGGTGCACACCAAGGGAGAACACTTTTGTTGGTATTATGTTTTAGGGATCATCTTATTTAGACTACCGATGGCTCCGATTTTTGCCATCTTCCACTGCGTTTAAACATTGTGTTTGGTCAAGCAATTGCCAAAGAAACTCTCCACTCTTGCCACTAATGACTAATAATTGCAAAGATATGCAAACCCTGATTTATGTTGTGCAAGAAATCACGGCTTTTAAAGAGAAATAATGAGCCATAATGAAGGATTTTGAGAAAGTACACATGGCCAAGTAATTGGGATGCAGTACCAAGGCGCTAGAATGCTTAACGACCACTGGTACGGGAGCGTTCCGCCCGTACCAGGTGGCGACGGGTTTGTCTCGTCAAACTCTACAACTTTCGTGAAGACGCCTATATATTTTGAGGCTCCAGCCACTGGCTAGAGAGCCGCCATTCTAAGATTGCATCACAACACCACCAAAGGAGATCCACACGATTGTTCATCCATTGTTCATCACTTCTCCCATCTATCCATCCACTAGCCATAACCATTGCTTTGTACTTTAGATATCCTTGTGATTTGGCGACCATTTTGAGAATATTTGATTTCAATCTAAGTATTTGTATGATGTTTTCTATCTCCGATCTAATTGCTATGAGTGAGTAGTCCTCACGGGCTGCGGATTGGGGAGAAACCTTGCAACAATTATGTGCATCTAGATCATAGGAGAATTATATTTTTTTTGGAATTGTGATTTGTATATTTTGTTTCTTCGTCTCTTGTCTCGATCTGTGGACTTGTAGGTGGGATACTTGGCTAGCTGCGATCGCATAGGAACCTGAGTGACAGAAAGGGTAGTACAGTCTTCGCTTAGCGCCCCATTCGGGATTAGCAACAACATCATCACTTAAAGCTTTGATCTGTGTTTTACACTTAATATTTGTTTGTAACCCGTGGTTTCGGTGTGCTCTCGGTTGGATTAAAAGTTTATTGCTATGCCCGCTGCATCACGGGTGCTCTAGAATATTAGGATGTATTGCCCACAAGAGATTATCTCCATTCAAACATTATGCATGACTATGCTTGTTATTATATTTTATCCCATTTGATGTCCAGCTATAGGTGGATCTTCAACTCTGGCCTATCTCCATCCATTGATTCAAACCTATTATAAAGTAAACTAGATTTGTCCGGTTAACTAAGGTAAAACGAACAAACAAAGTCTTGTAGACATGTCCTTTTTTTAATATCAATTAGCAGTGCTTTCTGAGGTTCGATTAAACCTAGGTCTTTTAGGGAAAAAGCTATTATACTACATCCGTGAATCTGGATTGAAGGTATCAACTATCGGAGAGTACCTAATACTAGCACAGAGCAAGATGTACAAACAGTAAACATCATATGTAAATGTTATGCAATATGGTCCTTCGCGCTGTGATCTCCATCCTGCTTTTCCTTGTCCGACGCCAGGGTTCCAGAGCCATGGGCACCAGGGTACCAGCACCTCCGGTCTTGTAGTCCACTATTATGATGACCGTCACTACTATTTAGCAACAGAAAATAAACTACTTTACCTTGAATACGACCATATCGCATCCCAACGCCCCTGCAAAACAAAGTTAGAAGCTTTTACTTTATCCATGCATGTTTTACGTGGCTGTTAGGGTATTCATGCAAGAACCGTTCTTACCTACGAACTTCAACCACAACGTTGATCAAATAGTTGTCTATACTATACCCGTTTCAGGGACCTCCGTTGCAAATTGCGTACCAACTAATGCGAGAGAGACAGACACCCCCCAAAGCCACTTATACAGTACAAGCCGTATGTCAAGCGTGGACCAGTCTCACGAATTAACGCGTAAAGTCGGTTAGGGTCTGCTTCATCAAGCATTGCTGCGGTATGATGCTTAGATTGGGTATGTCCATCATCTCATTATCTCAATGAGATGACTCCATTGTCAACTTACATAAATCCCACATGATCAGGAAACCTTAATCATCCGTTGATCAATGGACCAGTGACTAGAGATTCACCGGGAACTCCTGGTTGTTTACATATCACACGTGTATTGATGTTTCCTATCAATATAGTTATAGAATGATATAAAACCTACTCATAAACTTTGTGAAATATGATAATCATCCATATTATTATTTTCTCTAGGCCATATTTCCAATAGTACGCACCTGTACTGCACGCCCGAGCCGACTTTGCTCTGTGACAGAAGAAAACAAGAAAGGATACTCCAATTTTAATGAGCATTCATACCGATGTGCGCGCCTGTACCACATGCTCGTACCAACTTCTTCGGCAACATGGATAATAAAGAGAAAGCAAGGTGCAGTATGGCCATATGCCCGTACCACGTGCTCGTACCTAAGGTCTACACTGCACAACAAGGACATGTGATAGGTAGCAGAGGCCATAAGCCATCGATCTTACTATTTTGACATTCTAAAGTTAGTGGGTTACCTTCTACCTTCGAAACTCCCAATCCTATAATTCTTTGTAGTGTTTCGTGTTTTATTTTTATATATTGTTTTTTCGGTGGGTGAACGAACTCCGTCTATATTCTGAATTGTTTTATTTTATTTTGTGTGTTATTTTTATAGGAACTTGAACCTTGTGTGACGACGTGTATGCTTCGTGCCAACCATGCAAATACTTGCATAAGACACTTTGTCAATTCAACTCAATCTTCAAAAACATGTGCCTGATAAAAACCTTCCAACTTGAACATCTTTGAATAAAAGTAATAGTAGGATTTTCTCACCTTAAGTGGAAGCTATCTTCATTTTAATTAGGCACAAGGTCTCGTGTTTTATATCTTGTCTCACTTGCACTTCATCAAATATGAGATCATGTACAATTCTTGGACTTGGTTAGTTGATTTAAGCGCGATGCTTAGGCTGATGAACCAACTTTATGAGACTTATCTTTTCTTTACTTGACAATTAACCCATCATGTTTCGAAAAACAAATAAAAACTAGAAACCTTCAAAGGTACAAAAATATTCTTTTCTCTTTAGTTTGTTTCTACTAGGTTCTCTAGGAAGGCAACCACCGGACCTCATCAAGGAAACATTCATTGAAACAAAGGCTCATGACCATTGAAGGAGATGTTATTTGAACCCCAATGGGTAAAAGTGTGTCACCCTTGATTTAACTTAATCTTGGAGAGGTAATCATTTTTCACAATCTCTTTTGATAATTGCATTTTCTCTTTTCTTTTCGTAATCTTATCGAGGTGGTTCGTGCAAATTTCTAAGCTTGGGAAATTTACTTTTGCATGTGTAGAGTATTATGCAATGTTCTCTATCTAAAAGGTTTTCGTGCAACCGTGTATCCCACTATTTTCGTATGCTTCGTTAAGTAAGTTTTGTTTTGTATTTATATGATGGATATATTTGCTCATGTTAAGCCCCATAGGGGACAAGTTAGAACTTTGATGAACTTTTTTAAATCTATTTCTAGCTTGTTACGAAATTTGTGCTCCTCTAGAATACACTGACATGTTCTCTATATTTGAAAAGACAAGAATAAAATAAAGTTCTTTGAACTTGTTGGTTGTCACTGTTTCGAAATGTCATAGATAAATAATTATCACGTGTCTCGACCCCATAGTGTTGGAAATGATAGTCCCAATAGTTTCTTATAGTGGGAGTTGTCAATTGGAAACAGTGTTTCAAAGTTACGATGTATATGCCAAAAAAAGAAAGTTTAACTTTCTTACGATTCTAGCCTTAATGATACTCAACACCATAGATTTAATGATAGACTTGATAACACTCTTCAAAAGTTTTGCTTGAAGGAACCAATATTTATTGGTAACTGAGATGCATACATAAATTTCAATTTTATGCATGTCTGCAACGCTGTCGCACTCCATGGGATGCTAACAGTTCTGCTATTCTATGAACGATCCTTAAGGGGGGGAACCTCTAGATTTTGGCTATGGATTGATTAAACATTCTTAGCAACAATGCTATAATGGGTAAGAGTATTGGCATTCTCATGGGTATGCGCTGCAAGCGAAGGTTAGAATACTGCTCTGATTTTCTACAAGAAATCACTATTAAAGCCAAAAAACTTGTGGTGGGCCACGAGTGTCCTTTGAATCCTACGCTGTCTGATTAAACTCACTAAGTGTTGGCATTATATTGTTAATGAAGAATTACTTCCTTCATGTAAGCATTTTTAGTGCTTCAATTTGAACTTCTCTAGAAAGGTTTATATTTAGGAACAAAGGTAGTATCACATACTCACGGCGTCATCAACGTAAGAATGTTGAATATAGCACGATAACCTATTTAGTCCAAAAATAAAAAATGTAACCTCATATGTGATATTTTATTAATACCTCTGGTGGTTTTAAAATTGAATTATGTGTTAGGTCGCTGCTATTGACCCGTGGAGGCTTCTTAGATTTAGTCCAACCTCGCCTACGAAAGGAAGCCACACCTTACTTATAAGGGAGAGATTTCTTCCTCTCACCAGTCTTGGATTTAGAGATGGAGTGGGTTCTCTCCTCAATGTTGGACCATGTGCGCATATACGTTGGGAACGTGGATCGAGTGCTGGGCTAGTAAGTGGACACTAACATATGGTATCAGAGCCAACATCGCCAAGGCTTTCCGAAGGGCTTCTTAGGGGATGGGATTTTAGGCTGCTGGAGGACCGGTGGAGGCTGCTTAGTTTAGTCCCACCTCGTCTACGGAAGGAGGCCACACCGAGTTTATAAGGGAGATATTCCTTCCTCTCACTAGTCTAGGCGTTTGGGATGGAGTGAGCTCTCTGTTGAATGTTGGGTTGTATGCACAAAAACTTTTAAAACGTGAGTCGAGTGTTGGGCTAGTCTAAGTGGACACTAACAGAAACCTAATGGTGAGGTTAATGGCAAGAGACTAGCTACATAGTTTCACAAGGGAACACCAAGAGACATCAAAGTGTAGTGTGTCATGTGAGAGTTGAGCCGAGCAGTATGCATTTCCTATGCGATGCGGATAATATGCTCTTTTTATTTGAATTTTATATTTAACAAATTTTTAAATGTTAAAAAATTCAAAAAATATATATACTTGCGCGCGTACATCTGCACTTTTTAGATTCACACAAAGTTGTTTTACAAAAAATTGATATTTTTGTGTGGCTTGTATAAAAAAGACAAATTTTGGTGCTAAAATAAGCCTCATCATGACAATTATTTTATCTTTTTTTACACGGCTACGAAACATATCGGTTTCCATGAAACTGCAAGTGAGGACATCCAATGTGCAGATACACACACAATTTTTTTTACAATTTAAAATATGTGTTTTTAATAAAAGGAGCAAATGCACATAGGATCAAATGTGCATTTCCGTTTCCTACGCCCTAAAACAATATCTATCTATTATATACTAAAAGCAATGTAAGGGTGTTTTTCGAGACCGGGTTAAGCCACATTGCCCTTAATAATATTAACAGTTGGATCTATAATGTGCAGTTTAGATTTAACATGAGACTAATAGTTACATAGTTATGTCATCCGGGTTTGACACGTTCTATGTGTTTTGAAAGCCGTATCCTGTTAGTTTAAAAAAAACCATATCCCATTTTAAAGGAAAAAACAATGGGACGTGGTCCCATGGGCCGGGACTTTCACTACTAGAGAAAAGGCTATAGGAGTCATACACATTAGAGTCGTATTTATACTATATGCGCCTCTGATAAAATAGGCGAGCGCACCAGCCAGACATGCGCCTCTAGTACTTAAATAGGCGAGGCACATATTTGTAGGATGCGCCTCCTCTAGCATTTGTACGGATGAAATCTGGCACCCCCATATTATACGAGACGCATCCTGGTAATATGCGCCTCCAACATGTTAGACAGGCAACGCGCATATGTGACAAATGCGCCTCACATATGTTGGGTGGGCCCGGGTGGAGATCGGTGGTCCAATATGCGAGGCGCATATAGTCACATGTGCCTCTGATACTTGACAATAGGCGAGGCGCATTAGAGAATGTGCGCCTCAAGTAACCCCTGTGGGCCCGGGTGGCCGCATAGGCGAGGCGCATGTTAGCATGTGCGCCTGAGATAGTTCACAATATAGGAGGTGCATTTACTGCAATATGCGCTTCGCATAACCTAGCTCATTTTTGCACTTTTTTGGCACATGCACCCCACTCACTTGCCTCACTTCTTCCTCTCCACCAAAAGACAGATTTGGTCGCCTCCTCCTTCTCCCTACCTCATTTCCCACATTGATTCACCATAGAAGCTTGCTCAATCTCCATTGGGTGACACTCATATGTAAGTGAAGTCTCTTGCTCCTCTAGATCTACAACATGTCCCTTTACTTCTCCTTTGTCTCTCTTGTGCAAGTCATCGTTGGAGGAAGCGTGAAAGCGTTGCTTGCATGCTCATGTGCATTGTCGGCGACACCGCGACTATATGATTGTGTTGTGGTGCATGCTTCTTTTTGCGAAGGGTGATGGTTGATGGCTCGTGTATGAACAAGCTCGTTGGGGAACCCCAAGAGGAAGGTATGATGAGCACAGCAGCAAGTTTCCCTCAGTTATGAAACCAAGGTTTAATCGAACCAGTAGGAGCAAGGAAACACCCCAAAGGTGTTGCTAGCTGAGCCTTGGCAGGGAGCACTACCGGTGCTAGTAGCAACGTGGAGACCTGCACAACACAACCACAGAACTCTGTCCCCAACTTGCGATGAGGTTGTCAATCTTACCGTGTTTTGCTGAAAACAAAAGATTAAACGTATCGCATGGAAGGAAGTAATAGTTTGCAGAAAGTAAACACAAAGCAGTAAACAGTTTGTAGATTGTATGTAAAAGAAAGGACCGGAATCCATAGTTCACTAGAGTTGGCTCTCCTTAGGTAGATAACATGCTGGGTGAATAAATTACAGCGGGGCAATTGACAAACATTGAGAAAGCAATACATGCATATACTAATCATCTTGACTTGTTTGAGACTTGATTGGGCATTACAACATTATACATAGAACGCCATCCAACTGCATCTATGACTAATAATCCACCTTCAGGTTATCATCCAAACCTCCTCCACTATTAAGTTGCAGGCAACAGATTATTGCTTTACGAATTGCGTGTAATGTAAACAATACGATTGTTCTATGAACAAAGGATTGTTGTTTTCTCCCAAGTAGCAACAGCACATCTAGTACCTTAGAGATTTCTGTCACTTCCCTAGATTACCAGAGGCATGAACCCACTATCGAGCATAAATACTAACTCTTGGAGTTGCTAGCATCTACTTGGCCAAGATAGTTACTAACAATGGAAAGCATGCAAGATCACAAATAACAAAGACATGATAGAATCAATAATCAATCTGAAATAGCATCTCAATATCCACCGGATCCCCGCAAACACAACATGCAGAATTACAAATAGATGATCTTGATCATGAACGGAGCTCACAAGATCTAAACATGAAAGCACAAAGGAGGAGAACCAGCCATCTAGCTACTACATGGATCCGTAGTCCAAGGATGAACTACTCACGCATCATACTGGAGGCTTGCATGGTGATGAAGAACGCCTCTAGGGTGAATTCCCCTCTCCGGCAAGGTGCCGGGAAGCGCTTCAGATCCCTCCCGATTTAGGGATGGAGATGACGGCAGCTACAGACTCTTTCATGGATTTTTTTTGATCGGGGTACTTAGGGTTTTCGTCCCGAGGGCATCTTATAGGCGGAAGGAGAGGCCGAGGGGGTGCCTGGGCTGGCCACACCACCCCCTGGCGCGGGCCAAGCCTGGCCGCGCGGCTAGGTGGTGTGGCCGCCCTCTGGCCCTTCTCCGTCTCGTATTCTGGCATCTGATGACTTCCGGAAAAATAGGCACTTTGGCTTTTGTCCTGTCCAATTCCGAGAATATTCATTTTCTGACTTTCCTGGAAGCAAAAACAGCAGAACATAGGCAGCTAGCATTGTGGCTCTTGTTAATAGGTTAGTCCAAGAAATCATATGAAAAATACTCCAAAGTGTGGACAAAACACAAGAAAGTGGATAAAACCAAGCATGGAACATCAAAAATTATAGATACATTTGCAATGTATCAACATCCTCAAGCTTAACTCCTGCTCGTCCTCAAGTAGGTAAGTGATAAAAAGAAAGAATAATTTTTGAGGTGACATGCACCATCAAAGACTTGATCAAAGTATTTGTAAAACATTCAAAGTTGGGATCATAATACTTCAATCATAACATGAAAGACAACGTTCTAGCAATAAGACAAATAAACTATGTTGCAACATGAAAAGGCACAAGCAAAAGATTCATGAATAACAATGCTTTGCAAGACGTTTGTTTTTTTCACATAAAGAAAACATAGCATAATAGTATTCAGCTTGTCCCTCATAGAGTAGCAAATAGGAATGCATAGAACACCTTCAAAGTTCATAAGAGTGACTAGATACAAATAGTTTAAAACAAGCAATATCAAGTTATGCATTAATCAACTAGTCTTGGGACAATGCACATAGAACTAAGAATGTCCACTATGCTCTCAAAGTAGGTGCATAAAGGTAGAAGACGGAGACTCAATATAATGGTGGAAGAAAGTCCTTCATAGAAGGAAGCAGAGCTTCAAGTTTCATAAAGAGCTTCCAAAAATTCTGGTACTTATAGCTTTCATCTCTCCTTGCCCCTATCATAAGCATCTTGAAGGTGATTAAGGTTAAAGTGAAAAAACTATCGTGTACATGCTTGACGAAGTATAAGTTAGAAATCTCATGTCCCTTGTATACGAGGGCCGCTCCTCATACTACTCAAGTTTAGTTACCGGTAAGTTCTTATCATCGTAAGTACATGTGTATCATAGAGAACCGCCAACGGGGTACCCCTTACCCGATGATATGGAAGAATCCCCATATCAAAATGACAAGGCAAGGAGACAACGAGCATCTCAGCAATCTTCTTATTTACCATGGGAATATGGTGCTTTTTTCTCTCTTTCCTCTTTTCGTAATATGTCTTTTGTTTCTCTTTTTTCTCAATATAGGACTCTCTTTTTTTATAAGAAGAATGCTTCATAGACCGCTCATTATGGTTATGCTGCAGGTTTCCACCATGTCAGCATGGATTAGACCAGCGGTCCAGGCGTTTCTCTAACACATATACATAACTCCATGGACTTACAAGCTCTCCTTTCATTTCACACTGACGACATCCATATACAAAAGAGCATGATATCAACTAGGTACAAGTACCAAGTGCAATGTTGAAAGCGTTCCCCATGACAGCATGTTATGCAAATTCCCAACAAATAAGTGCAAGCATATACAACATAGACGACACAATGGTTCAAGTTTATTAAGGCAAGAAAAGTAAAGTGTGCCATCAAGTTCATGAGAGATTTAATCAATAGTTTTCTCATAACAAGTTTAATTTGGAAGGTAAACAAAAGGATGAATATACTTGGAATAGCATAAGCTAGTAGGTAGGTATGGTGGACTCTTTGGAATAACTTGGTTTAAGGTGTTGGATGCATGAGTGGAACTCATACTTGGTTGTGGAGGCTAGCAGAAGACTGGGAGCGACAAACTAAGAGAGCAATAATGGCCATAATCTTGCAGAGCGACAAAACATCATTGATCAAAGCATAAAGTGATACTACAAGTTGAAAACTAAAGGATCATAAAGGCTATTGTGACTTGAGATACTCATAACATGGTGTGAGCATGCGCCAAGTCAACCCAAATAAAGCATCAAAGGAGAATACCACTATACTATGCTTTAATATGCTAAAACAACGCATGATTCATCCAAGGCACATTAACCAATCTCAATTGTTTATAACAAGTCATGCTACAGCAAAGAATACTAAGCATAAAGCCAAAAAAATACCAAGCATGACATGACAGAGCATAGGCCACAGTCAAAAACGAGCTCTTTTTACCACATAAACATGAACTTTCCTACTATTTTCCAAACCAAACCAAACTATTTGCAAACCAATGTATGAAAGAGGGGGTCCAACCAATTTATTCAGAAAACTAAGCAGACAAAGCAAACAAAAAATCAAAACAAAAACAAAAAAGAAGACGCTCCAAGAACAACACAACTGTGCATGAAACAATAAAAATAAAGCGTTTGGAAGAAACCTGGGATTTTTATTGATGAAGAGGGGGATGCCTTGGGCATCCCCAAGCTTTGACACTTGTACTTCTTGGATATTTCTTGGGGTGACATACGGATGGTAATGGTGCTTCCCCAACTGCTGTTCCTACTCCTTTGGCTGGTGCCAAATCAGGTGACTTTGAAGTTGAAGCTTGCCCGCAGAACTATGTAACCATGCTGGTAGTACTATGATTGCCTTAGAGCATGGCATCCCCAAGCTTGAGCTTTAGTCCATCCTTCATCTCATTACTCATTCCTTCCATACACCTGAAATTTTTCCTTCATAGAAAACTTCACACAATCTTTATTAGCAACATTAGTGCACTCAAGATAAATAAGTCTTAAGGTTCAGTTCTAACACCAAATAAACTTCCATTAGAAAACTAGCTACTGTAGCACTTCCCTCAAAAAGCTCAATTCCCCAAAAGAACTCAAAAAGGAATCAACAAGAAGCAAATGCAGAAAATAGCAGAAAACTGTCAAAACAGACCAGCAGGTAAAGACGAATTTTTTCGAAGACCTTATATTGGTCAAATCAAAAAGTGTTGAACTAATGAAAGTTAGATAACCACCTGGGGCAGAAGCAAAAAAATTCACGCCTCAAAAAGACGTTCAGAGATTTTACACGAATTTTTACGGTGAAGCACAGAAATCTGTTTTGGGACAGCAACTTTCCCAATCATCACTTCTCTCTCATTAGAGGTTACTCTTGGCACAAAAAGCAAATAAAAAGGATAAGGAGCGGTTATTACTGAAGTAATAACTTCCAAGACTCATCTAAAACTTTTGAGTTATCTCCCAATAAGTACTTTCTTTAATGCCTTTAAGTTAAGCATAAGAAGCAAGAAAAAGAATCAAGTGTTCTCAAATGAAGAAGCATTAAGACCAAATTTTGTTTTCATAGGAGAGGCAAAATAAATCTTATCTCTCTTCTTAGGGAAGTGTTCTATACCTTTCTTGAGTGGGATTTGATATTTAATGGTGCCTTCTTTCATATTAATAATGGCACCAACGGTTCTAAGAAAAGGTTTTCCCAAAGTAATAGGACAAGAAGCATTGCATTAAACATCCAAAACATAGAAATCAACGGGGACATAGGCATTGTTAACCATAATAAGAACATCATTAAGACTCCCCATGAGTTTCTTTTTAGCATTATCATCAAGTGGGACATTCAAATAACAATCTTCAACTGGAGGCAAATCAAGCATATCATAAATCCTTCTAGGCATAATGGAAACACTACTATCAAGATCACATAAAGCTTTGAAATCAAAGTCATTCACTTTCATATTAATGATGGGTTCCCAACCATCTTCTTGTTTTATAGGAATAGAAGCTTTATGTTTCATCTTTTCTTCTTTAATCTTTCTGAGAGCATCAGTAATGTGTTTTGTAAAGGCCATGTTCATAGCACTAGCATTAGGACTTTTAGCAAGATTTTGTAGGAACTTAATAACTTCAGAGATATTACAACCATCAATATCAAAATTGATATTATCATCTAGAGTGGTAGAACTATTACTAGCCTTAACACTAGTCGTAGTGATAGTAGAAACACTAATGTTTCTAGCAATTTCATCTTCTCTTTCCCACTTAGCATGTAACTCAACTAATAGTCTAACATTTTCATCAATTCTAACTTGTATAGCATTAGTAGTTGCAAAGGGATTATCATTAGTTTCAGGTTTAGCAGCCATTTCATTCAAAGAAGATTGAACTTCATCCAAAGATGCTATATTTCTTTCAGCATTAGAGATTTTTTCCTCAATAGTTTTATTGAAAGCAGTTTGTTTACTAATAAAGTCTTTAAGCATAACTTCAAGTTCGAAGGGAGCACTCCTATTATTGTTGTAAGAATTTCCACAAGCATTACCATTGTTGGGAGGATATGGCTTATAATTGTTGTTACCAAAATTGTTCCTGTAGGCATTGTTATTTCTTATGAAGTTCACATCAACTTGCTCTTCTTGAGCAACCAAAGAGGATAAAGGAACATTATCTGGATCAATATGGGCTTTCCCATTCACAAGCATAGACATAATAATATCAATCTTATCACTCAATGAGGAGGTTTACTCAACAGAATTTGCCTTCCTACCTTGTGGAGCTCTCTCAGTATGCCATTCAGAATAATTAACCATCATATTATCTAGAAGTTTCGTTACAGCACCCAAAGTAATGGTCATAAAGGTACCTCCAGTCGCAGAATCCAATAGGTTCCTTGAAGAGTAGTTGAATCCTGCATAAAAAGTTTGGATGATCATCCAAGCAGTCAGTCCATGAGTGGGACAATTCTTTACCAGAGATTTCATTCTTTCCCAAGCTTGAGCAACATGCTCATTATCAGATTGTTTAAACTTCATTATTTCACTTCTCATAGATATAATCTTAGAAGGAGGATAGTATTTTCCAATGAAAGCATCTTTGCACTTAGTCCAAGAATCAATACTATTCCTAGTTAAGGAATTCAACCATTCTTTAGCTTTTCCTCTCAAAGAGAAAGGAAACAATTTAAGCTTAATAATATCACCATCTACATCCCTATGCTTTTGCATCTCACAAAGTTCAACAAAGTTATTTAGATGGGCAGCAGCATCTTCATTACCAATAGTAGAAAATTGTTCTCTCATAACAAGATTGAGTAAAGCAGGTTTTATCTCAAAGAAAGTATCTTCAGGCACAGGTGGAGCAATAGGTGTGCTCATAAAATCATTGTTGTTGGTGCTAGTGAAGTCACACAACTTAGTGTTTTCAAGAGTAGTCATTTTTGGGGTTTTGAAATAAGAAAGCAAACTAGGAAAACTAAGTTTTTTTTGTTTCTGATAAAGAAACAAGCAAACAAAGCAAAGGAAAGGAAACTAAGAAAAACAAAAACAAAAAAGTAAAGAGATTGGTTATGAGGGACTCCCCTTGTGAAGATGTCCTTGACTCCCCGGCAACGGCGCCAGAAAAGTGCTTGATGGCTCGTGTATTAACAAGCTCGTTGGGGAACCCCAAGACGAAGGTATGATGAGCACAGTAGCAAGTTTCCTGCAGTTATGAAACCAAGGTTTAAACGAACCAGTAGGAGCAAGGAAACACCCCAAATGTGTTGCTAGCTGAGCCTTGGAAGGGCGCACTACCGGTGCTAGTAGCAACGTGGAGACATGCACAACACAACCACAGAACTCTGTCCCCAACTTGCGATGAGGTTGTCAATCTCACCGTGTTTTGCTGAAAACAAAGGATTAAACATATCGAATGGAAGGAAGTAATAGTTTGTAGAAAGTAAACACAAAGCAGTAAACAGTTTGTAGATTGTATGTAAAAGAAAGGACCGGGATCCATAGTTCACTAGAGGTGGCTCTCCTTAGATAGATAACATGTTGGGTGAACAAATTACAGCGGGGGAATTGAAAAACATCGAGAAAGCAATACATGCATATACTAATCATCTTGACTTCTTTGAGACTTGATTGGGCATTACAACATTATACATAGACCGCCATCCAACTTCATCTATGACTAATAATCCACCTTTAGGTTATCATCCGAACCCCCTCCAGTATTAAGTTGCAAGCAACCGATTATTGTTTTACGAATTTCGTGTAATGTAAACAATACGATTGTTCTATGAACAAAGGATTGTTGTTTTCTCCCTAGTAGCAACAACACATCTAGTACCTTAGAGATTTCTGTCACTTCCCCAGATTACCAGAGGCATGAACCCACTATCGAGCATAAATACTAACTCTTGGAGTTGCTAGCATCTACTTGGCCAAGATAGCTACTAACAACGGAAAGCTTGCAAGATCACAAATAACAAAGACATGATAGAATCAATAATCAATCTGAAATAGCATCTCAATATCCATCGGATCCCCGCAAAAACATGAAAGCACAAAGGAGGAGAACCAGCCATCTAGCTACTACATGGATCCGTAGTCCAATGATGAACTACTCACGCATCACACCGGAGGCTTGCATGGTGATGAAGAAGGCCTCTGATGACCCACAAGTATAGGGGGTGTATCGCAGTATTTTTGATAAGTAAGAATATCGAACCCAACGAGGAGAAGAAGGTGCTGGCTAGTGGTATGGATCATGAATTCTCTGCAAATACTTAGCAAATGGATTTTTAGGGGTTTTCAATATAGCAAGTAAAGAAAGTACGAGTAAATAAAAGACAATAGGAATAAATGCAGCAAGTGGTGCAATCCTTTATGCAGCAAAGGACAAGCCGGTTGTATTACTTAAGATGACCAAACGTTCTCGAGGAAACATGGGAAGACTTTCAAGTGCTTTCGCTTCATATAGTTGATTAATCTTCTCTAGCTTGCTAAGTGTTGTGTGAGTGAACCTGTGCTAATGTACTGCCCCATCCAAGACTAATACATACTTGTGATTGAACCCCTTGCAAACATCCGTAAGTACAAGAAAGTAATTAAGGTAGAAACCTAACCACAACTTTAAACTCTAAGACCCTTACATCCCTTGTGCAATGGTTTCCTAACGAGGGTTCAGGTTTCTATCACTCCGGCAACCCATACGATTAGTAGCCAAATACACAATGCATTCCCCTAGGCCCATATAGGTGAAGTTTCATGTAGTTGACGTTCACATGATACCACTAGAAGAAGTACACCACAACTTAAATAACAATCTATTGAATCTTTCTCAACATAACTCCACTACCAACAACAAAACTTCTCCCATGTCCTCAAGAACAAAACGAACTACTCACAAGACATCATATGGATCATGATCAGAGATGGAATAATGATGTATAAAAATCTGAACATAAACAATAATTCAATGGTTCACTCAATAGCATCAACTACAAAGAGTAATCAACACCGGGAAAGTTTCCCCTATGAACTATGCAAGATTCAACCCAATTGTTACAACAATAAGAAGATGGTGATGAGGGTGCTGATGGTGATGATGGTGGTGGTGCTGATGATGATGATCACGATGAAGTCCAGCTTGATGGTGGTTTTGATGGCGACGATCTCCCCTCTCTAGGAAGGAATTCCCCCGGCAGAAATCTATCTACTGGAGAGATCTTTCTCTCTCGGTGTTTTCCGCCCCGCAGAGGCGACGAAATATTTATGTGGTCGATCCCCGAGTCTTAAGGTTTCGGGAGGATGATATACGCTAGAGGAGAGAGGCTGGAGTGGGCCAGGGTGGCCACACCACCTCTTGGCCCGGCCTAGGGCTGCCCGCGCCATGGGGTGGTGTGGGCCCCCTGTGGCCCATCTCCACTCCGTCTTCTGGTGTCCTTAATCTTCTGGAAAAGTAGGATTTTCTGTATATTTTCCCGGATTTTCTGATCTTCGCGAATTTTGCCTCCAAACAGCACCTTTTCCATCAGAATCCCGAATGCAGCGGTCCATGCTCCAAAAGACATCAACCATGCAAAAATAGATGAAATAACATAAGTATCACCTCTCAATACGAAATATATCTATGAATAGTGATGCAAAATGGACGTATCAACTCCCCCCAAGCTTAGACTTCGCTTGTCCCCAAGCGAAACTGAGCTCAAATAAACATGAACTCAGGTTTATGGAGTGAAGAGTCGATAAAACAATACGGACAAGAAGCATCATATTCATCAAATACATAGATCATAATAGAAGACAACTCACTATTATATAACTCAACTTGCAATGAGTAAAGGAAACACAATAAAGATACATAAAGTGAATCATAATTGTTAATGGCAAACTTAGCTCTTGGTCGAAGAATAGTTGATAATTTGCTGGAGTTCACAAATAGCTGGTTTTCGATGATAGCTTTCAAAGTAGTAAACCTCAAGATAAGAGCAATGTGCAAAACAAGGAACATAAGACATGATTGAATAAATCATCATATGAATGAATGAAACACAACAACTCAAAATACTTGTTGAGATAGAAGGGAATAGGTTTACTGACTCAACTACAAGGTAAAAGAAAGGCCCTTCAAAGAGGGAAGCAGGGATTGCAAGTATCATAAAGAGCTCCCAAAAATTATGATACTTACTAGCTTTCAGCTCTCATTGCCCCTACCATAGGCATCTTTAGGTGATTAAGGTTAAAGTGATCAAATATGAGGATATGCATTTACAAGTTGTAAGTTGAGAATCTCATGTCCCTTGAATACGAGGGCCGCTCCTCATGCTACTCAAGTTTAGTCACCGGTAAGTTCTTGTCATTGTAAGCATATGTGTATCATAGAGAACCGCCAACGGGGTACCCCTTGCCCAATGATACGGAAGAATCCCCATATCAAAATGACAAGGCAAGCAGACAACAAGTATCTCAGCAATCTTCTTATTTACCATGGAAATATGGTTCTTTTTTCTCTCTTTCCTCTTTTCATAATATCTTTTTTTGCTTTTCTCTTTTTCTCAATATCGGACTCTTTTTTTATAAGAAAAATGCTTCATAGATACTCGTTATGGTTACGCTGTAGGTTTCCACCATGTCAGCATGGATTAGACCAGCGGCCCAGGCGTTTCTCTAACACATATGCACAACCCCATGGACTTACAAGCACCCCTTTCATTTCACACCGACGACATCCATAGACAAAAGAACATGATATCAACTAGGTACTAAGTACCAGTGCAATGTTGAAAGTGTTCCCCATGACAGCATGGTTCTGCTAATCCACAACTTACAAAGCGCAAGCCTATACGCAACATAGATGAGCACAATGGTTCAAGTTTATTAAAGGCAAGAAAGTAATGTGTGCCATCAAGTTCGTGAGAGCTTTAATCACTAATTTTCTCATAACAAGTTTAATTTGGGAGGTAGATAAAACTAGAATTTACTTGGAATAGCAATAATGCTACTACGTAGGTATGGTGGACTCAAATGGCAAAGGTTTTGGTTTAAAGGAGTGGATGCACGAGAACAATACCCTCTCAATACAGGTTTTTGGCTAGCAAGGCTGGGTAGCAAGTACAAGAGTTGAAGGAAACAACCAAACATACAAGTGATAAAAACAAACATGCAATCTTTCTCGGAAGCACAAAAGATCTTAACTAGAGAATACTAGACTTATGAGCAAATCAAGAAAGAAAGATGATGAAATTATTTTTCTCTAGAGTACTTCTATCTTTTCTTTCAACTCTCAAAAATAGTGTTGCTACTGACCGAGCCAGGTTTGCCAAAACCAACTAAATTAACTCAATGATCCCAAAGTGATACCAATACTAACAACGAGATCAATCATATAACCACGAATTCAAAACTTATATAAGCCATGCAAAAGAGTGAATGATAGAACTTCACATTAATATTTCATAACGGCAACTCACACCAAGGATACATATCTGACGAGAGAGGGGACACTTCCATAATGCAAACCATACTACATAATAACTCCTCTATTCATGATATGAATCTACTAATAAGGTAAAAAGATAGAAGATAGTGATGTGATACCGCGGCACTCCCCTGAGCTTGTAACAAACCAAGGGGATGCCAAACCTGATGACGAATTACTCCTTCGGTGGTGGTGGTATCCTCTCGATGAGCTCGTTGATTAGTTTCCCAAGGTCCTCAATCTCGAAGGTGAGAGTACGAATCAACTCCGAGTTGTGCTCAATACGGCTCATAATCATCTCAGTTTGTGGATCCCAGCTCTTGTGATTCTTTTTCCTTTCTTCCCTCTTGGAGTCTTCTTTTCTTGCATGGTTATGGATAAAAGGTATGGAAGGGATTCTTGGTGTGTGGAGGAAGTGACCGTGGAGCCAAACTGTGACGGGGAGCTTTCCCCCCAGTCTGCATCCGTGCCGTCCTTCTAACCCTGGTAGGTTTTGTCACCACTCCAATGCTTGCAATGGTAGTGCCGGTGTGCGGGTGTTGGCCTTGCTCCTCTTCACCTTCACTCTTGATCTCCTTCTCCTTCCCGAGGTCTTGGAGGTCTTCCTCCATAGGTTGCTTCCCTTTATCCTTGGCGGACACCATGGTGCTTCTAAACTTTCAAAGAGTATGTCCTGGAAGAAACAGATCGAAACAAAAACACAACGAAAACACGATATACAAACCTCGGGGGCTCTGGGGGGGTTATATATTATGAAGTTTCATATAAAAAGGAAGGTACTGGGAGAAAACGAGTCGGAGGCGGAGTCCGGGGTGGACTCACCACCTGGTGGCGCGGCCAGGGGTGGGCCCGCGCCACAGGGTGGTGTGAGCCACCCTGGCTCCGTTTCCGTCCCTTTTTCGCTTCGTAGCTTTCCTTATTGACTGAAAACTGCAAAAATATAGTTGGATTGTATTTTCGAGGAACTTTTCTTACCAGAGCTGTTACCTATTTGAAAACAGACTCTGTAGGTCTCTGAATTTGGTCCTTGATGAATTTCTCCGGAGTTATAACTTGAAAGGCATCAACATCTTCATTGTAAGAATGTCCAGCAATATAGTGCTTGAGTCGCTGCCCATTCACTACTTGTGTAGTATTATCTTTTAAAGAAGAAATTTTTATTGCTCCTGAACGGTATACTTCCTCAATAATGAAAGGTCCTTCCCATTTTGATAGTAGCTTTCCTGCAAAAAATCTAAGATGAGACCTATACAATAGAACTTTCTCACCAACATGAAATTCTCTCTTAAGTATTCGCTTGTCATGCCATATTTTAACTTTTTCCTTAAAGAGCCTAGCATTTTCATAGGCTTCACTCCTCCATTCATCTAAAGAACTTAAGTCAAATAATCTTTTCTCACCAGCGAGCTTACAATCTCTATTTAGTTCTTTAACTGCCCAGTAAGCTTTGTGTTCTAATTCTAAGGGTAGGTGACAAGCTTTCCCATAAACCATTTTATAAGGAGACATCCCCATAGGATTTTCGAAGCAGTTCTATAAGCCCATAAAGCATCATTCAACCTTTTAGCCCAGTTTTTTCTAGATCTATTAACAGTCTTTTGCAAGATGGATTTAATCTCTCTATTTGATAACATCATATTTAGCAAGGGTCTTTCTAAAACCACCATGGTTGAAATGAGAACCCCCATCAGTCATGAGATACCTAGGCACTCCAAACCTAGGAAACATAACATCCTTAAGCATTTTTAGAGAAGTCTCCCCATCAGCACTCTTTGTAGGAATGGCTTCTACCCACTTAGTAACATAAATCAACGACAATAAGAATATGAGTGTAGCCTTTCGAAGGAGGGAAAGGACCCATAAAGTCAAATCCCCAGCAATCAAAAGGTTCAATAACTAGAGAGTAGTTCATAGGCATTTCATTGCGTCTAGAAATATTACCAACACGCTGACATTCATCACAAGATAAAACAAATTTTATTGCATCTTTAAAAAGGGTAGGCCAGTAGAAACCTGATTGTAGCACCTTTTGTGCAGTTGTATCTCCTGCATGATGTCCTCCATAAGCACTACCATGACATTTACGCAATATCTCCTTTTGTTCATATTCTGGAACACATCTTTGCATAATACCATCCACTCCTTGTTTGTATAAGTGTGGGTCATCCCAAAAATAATGCCTCAAATCATAGAAGAACTTTCTTCTTTGCTGAGCTGTAAAAGTTGGAGGCAAATACTTGGAGACAATAAAGTTAGCATAATCAGCGTACCAAGGGCTCCCTCGCGAGCTCACCCCTATTGCAGCTAACTGTTCATTTGGGAAACTATCATTGACAGGCATAGGGTCAAAAGAGATGTTTTCCAAACGAGATAAATTATCAGCTACAGGGTTTTCAGCACCCTTCCTATCTACTATATGTAGATCAAACTCTTTTAAAAGCAGTACCCATCTAATAAGCCTAGGCTTAGCGTCCTTCTTCGTCATAAGATATTTAATAGCAGCATGGTCAGTATGAATGGTGACTTTTGAGTCTACAATATAGGCCCTAAACTTATCACAAGCAAAAACAACAGCTAGAAATTCATTTTCAGTAGTAGCATAATTCCTTTGAGCAACGTCTAGAGTCTTACTAGCATAATGGATAACGTTGGACAGCCCCTACAGCAAAATCACTAGCATCACACATTATTTCAAAGGGTAAACTCCAATCAGGTGGTTGAATAATAGGGGTTGTAGTTAAAGTCTTCTTAAGAGTTTCAAAAGCTTCCCTACAATCATCATCAAAAACGAAGGGTACATCATTTTGAAGAAGATTAGTGAGAGGTTTTTATATCCTAGAAAAGTCTTTAATAAACCTCCTATAGAAACCAGCATGACCAAGGATACTACGAATACCTTTGATGTCTCTTGGACATGGCATCTTCTCAATTGCCTCAACCTTAGCTCTATCAACTTCTATGCCTCTTTCAGAAACTTTATTCCCAAGAACAATCCCTTCATTAACCATGAAGTGGCATTTCTCCCAATTAAGAACAAGATTAGTTTCTTCACATCTCTGCAAAACTTTATTAAGGTTGTGCAGGCAATTATCAAAAGAAGTTCCATAGACAGAAAAGTCATCCATGAACACTTCTACAATATCCTCACAAAAACCATGAAAGATAGCAGACATGCACCTTTGGAAAGTAGCAGGAGCATTACATAAACTAAAAGGCATATGTCTATAAGCATAAGTTCCATAAGGGCAAGTACAAGTAGTTTTTTCTTGATCTTGTTGTTTAACAGCAATTTGAGAGAAACCAAAATAACCATCAAGAAAACAAAAATGGGTCTTTTTAGACAACCTTTCCAACATTTGATCAATAAAAGGAAGCGGGTAGTGATCTTTCTTAGTAACTTTATTAACTTTCCTAACATCGACGCACATCCTATAGCCTACCACTATTCTTTGAGGAATAAGCTCATCATTATCATTAGGGACAACTGTAATACCTCCCTTTTTAGGAACACAATGAACATGACTAACCCATTCACTATCAGCAATAGGGTAAATAATACCAGCATCAAGGAGTTTCAATACCTCATTCCTTACCACTTCCTTCATCCTAGGATTTAAACGTCGTTGGTGCTCCACTACTGGCTTCGCATATGGTTCTATGTTGATAGAATGCTGACATATAGTAGGTGAAATCCCTTTTAAATCATCCAGAGTATAGCCCATAGCTCCTCGGTGTTTCCTGAAAACCTCCAATAACCTTTCTTCTTCCTTCCCTGAAAGTTTAGCGCTAACAATAACATGATATATCTTTTTATCATCAATATAAGCATATTTAAGATCATCAGGGAGAGGTTTTAGATCGAAAACCGGATCCTTTTTAGGCGGCATAGTGGTACCCAAGTCTTCTACAGGCAAGTCGTGCTTAAGCATCTTAGGTTGATCACGGAGAATCCTGTCAATCTCATTCCTTTCTTCCATGAAGATTTCACTTTCATGATCTTCCATAAATTGCTGCAAAGCATTGTTAGGAGCAAGAGAAATAGAAGCAAGTTGTTCAACTCTAAAATCCTCATTATGGGTTTCCTCTTCGCAAGGTTGTTTAGCAAATTTCGAAAAATTAAACTCATAAGATTCCCCACCAAACTTAGTCAAGATTTTCTCCCTCTTGCAATCAATAATAGCTCCACAAGTACTCAAGAAGGGTCTACCAAAAATGATAGGATAAGTTTTACTAGCAGCTGAACCAAGTACTAGAAAATCAGCAGGATACTTAATCTTACCACAAAGAACTTCCATGTCTCGTACAATACCAATTGGAGAGATGGTCTCTCTATTAGCAAGGTGAATAACTACATCAATCTGTTCCAATTCGCAGGGACTGATTTCATGCATAATTTCTCTATAAAGCTCATAAGGAATAGCACTGGAACTTGCACCAATATCACATAAACCATAATAGAACTGATCACCAATTCTATCAGAAAGCACGGGAACACTAGCCTTTTTAGTTCTATTAGGATGTGAAACAATATTAGAAGGATCCTCACAAAAGACTATGTGCCCATCTTCTACGCTTTTAGTGACAAGGTCTTTCACAATTGCTACCACAGGTTCAATGTTTATTTGTTCATCAGGTTTTACAGTTCTCTTTTCACTTTTGGTGATTACATTAGTTATCATAGGATGGTCTTTTACCTTTTCGGGGAAGGGAATCTTCTCGATATAAGGTTCGGGTAAGATGGGATCAATAATGCAATACTCAGCACTTCCAATAGGAGCATAGTCAACAATATCTTTGTAGGGTGTATGGTATTTATTCCATCCCCTTTTTGGAATTTCGATATAGGAAGCAAAAGCTCTAAAGCAATTCGTAATAACTTGCAAATCAAGACCATAAACATTACTAATATTTTGAAAGTCATCAGTTCCCATAAAAGATTCAATGCTAATTTATACCTGACTTTCTACCTTTGTCATTCTCCCAAGCTTCAGCATTGTCTTGATTACAGTCTAGAAGATCCCATTTAGCTTCTTCTTCCATGCGAGTGAATGATCCAGCATAAGAAGCATCCAATAAATCCTTATCATGTAGAGGGAGCCTTGCATAAAATTTGTTGATAATAATATTGTTGGGGAGCTCATGAATAGGACATTTGAGTATTAGTAACTTCAATCTCGCCCAAGCTTGGGCTGTACTTTCTCCATCAAGAGGCCAAAAGTTGTATATTTGATTCCAATCTTTATGAATCTCACTAGGAGGATAAAACTTTGAATAAAAGAGAGGCACTATTTCCTCCCATTCCAGAGCTTGACCATTCTTTAGCATCTTATACCATTCCTCAGCTCTTTCTTTTAGTGATAATGAGAATAACTTTTTCTTAACTTGATCTGTAGTAATACCTGCACACTTGAGCAACCCGCACAATTTGTGTATAAAGAGCAAATAATCACCGGGATGGACAGTTCCATCCCCAACATAGTAGTTATCCATAACACGATCAATAATTCTTGTAGGTATTTTGAAAACATCATTCTCAGCAGGCGGTGGCTTATCTACTACCTTAGAAGTGGTAGTAGCATTACCAAATAAGCAACTCAGCGAATTATCTATAACGAAAATAAAGCAACTAGCAGAAGTAAACAATACTCACAGTAGAAGTTTCCTTTACCAGTTCCACTCTCCAATAGCGCTTCACTCCCCGGCAACGGCGCCAGAAAATAGTCTTGATGACCCACAAGTATAGGGGGTGTATTGCAGTATTTTCAATAAGTAAGAGTGTCGAACCCAACGAGGAGCAGAAGGTGCTAGCTTGTGGTATGGATCAGGAATTCTCTGCAAATACTTAGCAAACGAATTTTTAGGGGTTTTCGATAAAGGAAGTAAACAAAATACGATTAAATAAAAGACAGTAGGAATAAATGCAGCACGTGGCCCAATCCTTTATGCAGCAAAGGACAAGCCGGCTGTATTACTTAAGATGATCAAACATTCTTGAGGACACATGGGAAGACTGTCAAGTGCTTTCGCTTCATATAGTTGATTAATCTTCTCTAGCTTGCTAAGTGTTGTGTGGGTGAACCTGTGCTAATGTACTGCCCCATCCAAGACTAATACATACTTGTGATTAAACCCCTTGCAAACATCCGTAAGTACAAGAAAGTAATTAAGGTAGAAACCTAACCACAACTTTAAACTCTAAGACCCTTACGTCCCTTGTGCAATGGTTTCCTAACGAGGGTTCAGGTTTCTGTCACTCCGGCAACCCCTACGATTAGTAGGCAAATACACAATGCATTCCCCTAGGCCCATATAGGTGAAGTGTCATGTATTTGAGGTTCACATGACACCACTAGAAGAAGTACACCACAACTTAAATAACAATCTATTGAATCTTTCTCAACATAACTCCACTACTAACAACAAAACTTCTCCCATGTCCTCAAGAACAAAACGAACTACTCACAAGACATCATATGGATCATGATCAGAGATGGAATAATGATGTATAACAATCTGAACATAAACAATAATTCAATGGTTCACTCAATAGCATCAACTACAAAGAGTAATCAACACCGGGAAAGTTTCCCCTATGAACTATGCAAGATTCAACCCAATTGTTAGAGCAATAAGAAGATGGTGATGAGGGTGCTGATGGTGATGATGGTGGTGATGGTGGTGATGATCCCGATGAAGTTCAGCTTGATGGTGGTGTTGATGGCGACGATCTCCCCTCTTTGGGAAGGAATTCCCCCGGCAGAAATCTGTCTGCCGGAGAGATCTTTCTCTCTCGGTGTTTTCCGCCCCGTAGAGGCGGCGGAATCTTTCTGTGGTTGCTCCCCGAGTCTTAGGGTTTCGGGAGGATGATATACGCTAGAGGAGAGAGGCTGGAGTGGGCCAGGGTGGCCACACCACCTCCTGGCGCGGCCTAGGGCTGGCCGCGCCATGGGGTGGTGTGGGCCCCCTGTGGCCCATCTCCACTCCGTCTTCTAGCGTCCTTAGTCTTCTAGGAAAATAGGATTTTCCGTATATTTTCCTAGATTTTCTGATATTTGCGAATTTTGCCTCCAAACAACACCTTTTCCATCAGAATCCTGACTGCAGCGGTCCATGCTCCAAAAGTCACCAACCATGCAAAAAACAGATGAAATAACATAAGTATCACTTCTCAATACGAAATATATCAATGAATAATAGTGAATTAAGATATAGAATAGTGATGCAAAATGGACGTATCAGCCTCCAGGGTGAATTCCCCTCTCCGGCAGGGTGCCAGGAAGAGCTTTAGATCCCTCCCGATCTAGGGATGGAGATGACGGCGGCTACAGACTCTTTCGTAGATTTTTTGATTGGGTACTTAGGGTTTTCGTCCCGAGGGCATCTTATAGGCGGAAGGAGAGTCCGAGGGGGTGCTTGGGCTGGCCACACCACCCCCTAGCGCGGGCCAAGCCCGGCCACACGACCAGGTGGTGTGGCCGCCCTCTGGCCCTTCTCTGTCTCGTATTCTGGCATCTGATGACTTCCGAAAAAATAGGCACTTTGGCTTTTGTCCCGTCCAATTCCGAGAATATTCATTTTCTGACTTTCCTGTAACCAAGAATAGCAGAAAACAGGCAGCTAGCACTGTGGCTCTTGTTAATAGGTTAGTCCAAGAAATCATATGAAAAGTACTCCAAAGTGTGGACAAAACACAAGAAAGTGGATAAAACCAAGTGTGGAACATCAAAAATTATAGATACATTTGCAATGTATCAATGGCCCAAAATATATCGAGCTCGTTGGGAACCCCAAGAGGAAGGTATGATGAGCACAGCAGCAAGTTTTCCCTCAGTATGAAACCAAGGTTTAATCGGACCAGTAGGAGCAAGGAAACAGCCCAAAGGTGTTGCTAGCTGAACTTTGGCAGGGCGCACTACCGGTGCCAGCAGCAACGTGGAGACCTGCACAACGCAACCCCAGAACTCTGTCCAACTTGCGATGAGGTTGTCAATCTCACCGGTTTTGCTGAAAACAAAGGATTAAACGTATCGAATGGAAGAAAGTAATATTTGCAGAAAGTAAACAAAAAGCAGTATACAGTTGATTGTAGATTGATAGTAAAAGGAAGGACCGGGGTCCATATTTCACTAGAGGTGGCTCTCCTTAAGATAGATAACATGCTAGGTGAACAAATTATAGCGAGGCAATTGATAAACATCGAGAAAGCATACAAGCATATACTACTCATCTTGACTCCTCTGAGATTCGATTGGGCATTACAACATTATACATAGACCGCCATCCAACTGCATCTATGACTAATAATCCACCTTCAGATATCATCTGCCCCCCTCCAGTATTAAGTTGCAAGCAACAGATAATTGCATTACGAATTGTGTGAAGTAAACAATACGATTGTTCTATGAACAAAGGATTGTTGTTTTCTCCCTAGTAGCAACAGCACAGCTAGTACCTTAGAGATTTCTATCACTTCCCCAGATTACCAAAGGCATGAACCCACTATCGAGCATAAATACTAACTCTTGGAGTTGCTAGCATCTACTTGGTCAAGATAGCTACTAACAACGGAAAGCATGCAAGATCACAAATAACAAATACATGATAGAATCAATAATCAATCTGAAATAGCATCTCAATATCCATTGGATCCCCGCGAACACAACATGTAGAATTACAAATAGATGATCTTGATCATGAACGGAGCTCACAAGATCTAAACATGATAGCACAAAGGAGGAGAACCAGCTATCTAGCTACTACATGGACCCGTAGTCTAGAGATGAGCTACTCACGCATCACACCGGAGGCTTGCATGATGATGAAGAAGGCCTCCAGGGTTCCCCTCTCCGGTAGGGTGACGGGAAGAGCTTTAGATACCTCCCGATCTAGGGATGGAGATGATGGCGGCTATAGACTCTTTTGTGGATTTTTATTGGATCCTTAGGGTTTTCGTATTAGAGGCGATATATAGGCGGAAGGAGATGCCGAGGTGGTGCCTGGGGCGGCCAGACCACCCCCTGGCACGGGCCAAGCCTGGCCGCGCGGCCAGGTGGTGTGGACGGGCCCCAGCCCCTCTATGTCTCGTATTCTGGCTCCAGGTGTCCGTCGGTGAAAAACTGACTTTGGCTTTTGTCCTGTCCAATTCCGAGAATATTCATTTTCTGACTTTCTTGTAACCAAAAACAGCAGAAAACAGGCAGCTGGCACTGTGGCTCTTGTTAATAGGTTAGTCCAACAAATCATATGAAAAGTACTCCAAAGTGTGGACAAAACACAAGAAAGTAGATAAAACCAAGCATGGAACATCAAAAATTATAGATACATTAGCAATGTATCAACATCCCCAAGCTTAACTCCTGCTCGTCCTCGAGTAGGTAAGTGATAAAAAGAAAGAATATTTTTGAGGTGACATGCACCATCATAAACTTGATCAAAGTATTTGTAAAACATTCAAAGCTGGGATCATAGTACTTCAATCATAACGTGAAAGACAAAGTTCTAGCAATAAGACAAAGAAACTATGTTGCAACATGAAAAGGCACAAACAAAAGATTAATGAATAATAATGCTTTGCAAGACATTTGTTTGTTTCACATAAAGAAAACATAGCATAGTAGTAATCAGCTTGTCCCTCATAGAGTAGCAAATATAAATGCATAGGACACCTTCAAAGTTCATAAGAGTGACTAGATACAAATAGTTTAAAACAAGCAATATCAAAGTTATGCATCAATCAACAAGTCTTGCGACAATGCACATAGAACTAAGAATGGCCACTATGCTCTCAAAGTAGGTGCATAAACGTAGAAGGTGGAGACTCAACGTAAAAGTAAAAGAAAGGCCTTCATAGAAGGAAGTAGGGATTCAAGTTTCATAAAGAGCTTCCAAAAATTATGGTACTTAATAGCTTTCAGCTCTCATTGCCCCTATCATAAGCATCTTGAAGTGATTAAGGTTAAAGTGAACAAACTATGGTGTATATGCTTGACGAAGTATAAGTTGGAAATCTCATGTCCCTTGAATACGAGGGCCGCTCCTCATGCTACTCAAGTTTAGTCACCGGTAAGTTCTTGTCATTGTAAGTACATGTGTATCATAGAGAACCGCCAACGGGGTACCCCTTGCCCGATGATACAGAAGAATCCCCATATCAAAATGACAAGGCAAGTAGACAACAAGCATCTCAGCAATCTTCTTATTTACCATGGGAATATGGTGCTTTTTTTCTCTCTTTCCTCTTTTCATAATCTCTTTTTTTTCTCTTTTTTCTCAATATCTAACTCTGTTTTTTTATAAGAAGAATGCTTCATAGACAGCTCATTATGGTTACGCTGCAGGTTTCCACCATGACAGCATGGATTAGACCAGCGGCCTAGGCATTTCTCTAACACATATACATAACTCCATGGACTTACAAGCTCCCCTTTCATTTCACACCGATGACATCCATAGACAAAAGAGCATTATATCAACTAGGTACAAAGTACAAGTGCAATGTTGAAAGCATTCCCCATGATAGCATGGTTTTGCTAATCCCCAACAAATGAGTGCAAGCATATACAACATAGACGACACAATGGTTCAAGTTTATTAAGGGCAAGAAAAGTAAAGTGTGCCATCAAGTTCGTGAGAGCTTTAATCACTAGGTTTCTCGTAAAAGTTTAATTTGGAAGGAAGATAAAAACATGAATATACTTGGAATAGCATATGCTAGTAGGTAGGTATGGTGGACACTTTGGAATAACTTGGTTTTAGAAGTTGGATACATGAGTGGAACTCAAACTTGATTACAGAGGCTAGCAAAAGACTGGGAGCGACAAACTAAGAGAGCAATAATGGCCATAATCATGCAGAGCGACAAAACATCATTGATCAAAGCATAAAGTGATACTACAAGTTGAAAACTAAAGGATCATAAAGGCTTATGGTGACTTGGGATAGTCATAACATGGTGTGAGAATGCGTCAAGTCAACCCAAATAAAGCATCAAAGGAGAATACCACAATACTATGCTTTAATATGCTAAAACAACGCATGATCCTTCCAAGGAACATTAAGCAATCTCAATTGTTTATAACAAGTCATGCTACAGCAAATAATACTAAGCCTAAAGCCAAAACAATATCAAGCATGGCATGACAAAGCATAGGCCACAGTAAAAAACAAGCTCTCTTTACCACTTAAGCATGAACTTTCCTACTCTTTTCCAATCCAAACCAAACTATTTGAAATCCAATGTATGATAGAGAGGGTCAAACTAATTTATTCAGCAAACTAAGAAAACCAAGCAAACTAAAAACCAAAACGAAAATGAAAAAGAAGACGCTCCAAGAACAACACAACTGTGCATGAAACAATAAAAATGAAGCGTTTGGAAGAAACCTGGGATTTTTATTGATGAAGAATGGGGATGCCTTGGGCATCCCCAAGCTTTGACGCTTGTACTTATTGGATATTTCTTGGGGTGACACGCATGGCATCCCCAATCTTGAGATTTAGTCCATCCTTCATCTCATTACTCATTCCTTCCATACACCTGAAATGTTTTCCTTCATACAAAACTTCACACAATCTTTATTAGCAACATTAGTGCTCTCAAGATAATAGGTCTTTAGGTTCAGTTCTAACACCAATAAAACTTCCATTAAAACACAAGCTACTGTAGCACTTCCCTCAAAAATCTCAATTCCCCAAAAGAACTCAAAAAGGAACCAACAAGAAGCAAATGCAGAAAATGGCGAAAATCTTTAAAAACAGACCAGATGGTAAAGACGAATTGTTTTGAAAACCTTATGTTGCTCAAATCAAAAAGTGTTGAACTAACGAAAGTTAGATAACAACCTGGGGCAGAGGCACAAAAATTCACGCCTCAAAAGGACGTATAGAGATTTTACACGAATCTTTACGGTGAAGCGCAGAAATCTGTTTCGGGACAGCAACTTTCCCAATCATTACTTCTCTCTCATTAGAGGTTACTCTTGGCACAAAAAGCAAATAAGAAGGATAAGGAGTGGTTATTACAGAGGTAATAACTTCCAATACTCATCTAAAACTTTTGGGTTATCTCTCAATAAGTACTTTTCTTTAACGCCTTTAAGTTAGGCATAAGAAGCAAGAAAAAGGATCAAGTGTTCTCAAATGAAGAAGCATTAAGAGCAAATTTTGTTTTCATAGGAGAGGCAAAAGAAATCTTCTCTCTCTTATTACGGAAGTGTTCTATGCCTTTCTTGAGTGGGAGTTTATATTTAATGGTGCCTTCTTTCATATCAATAATGGCACCAACAGTTCTAAGAAAAGGTCTTCCCAAAGTAATAGGACAAAAAGCATTGCATTCAACATCCAAAACATAGAAATCAACGGGGACATAGGCATTGTTAACCATAATAAGAACATCATTCATACTCACCATGACTTTCTTTTTAGCATTATCATCAACTAGGACATTCAAATAACAATCTTCAAGTGGTGGCAAATCAAGCATATCATAAATCCTTCTAGGCATACCAGAAACACTACTATCAAGATCACATAAAGCTTTGACATCAAAATCATTCACTTTCATATTAATGATGGGTTCCCAACCATCTTCTTGTTTTATAGGAATAGAAGCTTTATGTTTCATCTTTTCTTCTTTAATCTTTATGAGAGCATCAGTAATGTGTTTTGTAAAGGCCATGTTCATAGCACTAGCATTAGGACTTTTAGCAAGCTTTTGTAGGAACATAATAACTTCAGAGATATTGCAACCATCAAGAACAAAATCATAATTATCATCTAAAGTAGTTGAACTATCACTAGCCTCAACACTAGTGCTAGTGATAGTAGAAACACTAATGTTTCTAGCAATTTCATCTTCTCTTTCCCACTTAGCATGCAATTCAGCTAATAGTCTAACATTTTCATCAATTCTTATGTGTATGGCATTAGTAGTTGAAAAGGGATTATCAATATTTTCAAGTTTAGCAGCCATTTTGTTCAAAGAAGATTGAGCTTCAGCCAGTGATACTATATTTCTTTCAGCATTAGAGAGTTTTTCCTCAACAGTTTTATTGAAAGCAGTTTGTTTACTAATAAAATCTTTAAGCATAACTTCAAGTTCAGAGGGAGCACTCCTATTATTGTAGGAATTTCCATAAGCATTACCATTGTTGGGAGAATAAGGCTTATAATTGTTGTTACCAAAATTATTCCCGTAGGCATTGTTGCTAAAATTGTTATTTCTTATAAAGTTCACATCAACTTGCTCTTCTTGAGCAACCAAAGAGGCTAAGGGAACATTATTTGGATCAGTATGGGCTTTCCCATTAACAAGCATAGACATAATAACATCAATCTTATCACTCAAGGAGGAGGTTTCCTCAACAGAATTTACCTTCTTACCTTGTGGAGCTCTCTCAGTATGCCATTCAGAATAGTTAACCATCATATTATCGAGAAGCTTTGTTGCAGCACCCAAAGTAATGGTCATAAAGGTACCTCCAGCAGCAGAATCCAATAGATTTCTTGAAGAATAGTTCAATCCTGCATAAAAGTTTTGGATAATCATCCAAGCAGTTAGTCCATGAGTGGGACAATTCTTTACCAAAGATTTCATTCTTTCCCAAGCTTGAGCAACATGTTCATGCTCAGATTGTTTAAACTTCATTATTTCACTTCTCATAGATATAATCTTAGCAGGAGGATAGTAGTTTCCAATGAAAGCATCTTTGCATTTAGTCCAAGAATCAATACTATTCCTAGTTAGGGAATTTAACCATTCTTTAGCTTTTCCTCTCAAAGAGAAAGGAAACAATTTAAGCTTAATAATATCTCCATCTATATCCTTATGCTTTTGCATCTCAAAAAGTTCAACAAAGTTATTTAGATGGGCAGCAGCATCTTCATTACCAATACCAGAAAATTGTTCTCTCATAACAAGATTGAGTAAAGCAGGTTTTATCTCAAAGAAAGTAGCTTCAGGAATAAGGTGGAGCAATAGGTGTGCTCATAAAATCATTGTTGTTGGTGCTAGTGAAGTCACACAACTTAGTATTTTCCAGAGTAGTCATTTTTGTGTGTTTTTAATAAATAAAGCAAACTTGTAAAACTAATTTTTTGTGTTTTTGGATAAAGAAACAAGCAAACAAAACAAAAGTAAACTAAGCAAAAAAAAACAAAGTAAAGAGATTGGTTATGAGGGACTCCCCTTGTGAAGATGTCCTTGACTCCCCGGCAACGGCGCTAGAAAAATAGCTTGATGGCCCAAAATATATCGAGCACGTTGGGGAACCCCAAGAGGAAGGTATGATGAGCACAACAGCAAGTTTTCCCTTAGTATGAAACCAAGGTTTAATCGAACCAGTAGGAGCAAGTAAACACCCCAAAGGTGTTGCTAGCTGAACTTTGGCAGGGCGCACTACCGGTGCCAGCAGCAACATGGAGACCTGCACAACACAACCACATAACTCTGTTCCCAACTTGCGATGAGGTTGTCAATCTCACCGGTTTTGCTGAAAAGAAAGGATTAAACGTATCGAATGGAAAAAAGTAGTAGTTTGCAGAAAGTAAACACAAAGTAGTAAACAGTTGATTGTAGATTGATAGTAAAAGAAAGGACCGGGGTCCATAGTTCACTAGAGGTGGCTCTCCTTAAGATAGATAACATGTTGGGTGAACAAATTACAGCGGGGCAATGAAAAACATCGAGAAAGCATACAAACATATACTACTCATCTTGACTCTTTTGAGATTCGATTGGGCATTACAACATTATACATAGACCGCCATCCAACTTCATCTATGACTAATAATCCACCTTTAGGTTATCATCCGAACCCCCTCCAGTATTAAGTTGCAAGCAACGGATAATTGCATTACGAATTGTGTGTAAAGTAAACAATAGGATTGTTCTATGAACAAAGGATTTTTGTTTTCTCCCTAGTAGCAACAACACATCTACTACCTTAGAGATTTCAGTCACGTCCCCAGATTACCAGAGGCATGAACCCACTATCGAGCATAAATACCTACTCTTGGAGTTGCTAGCATCTACTTGGCAAAGATAGCTACTAACAACGGAAAGCATGCAAGATCACAAATAACAAAGACATGATAGAATCAATAATCAATCTGAAATAGCATCTCAATATCCATTGGATCCCCGCAAACACAAAATGTAGAATTACAAATAGATGATCTTGATCATGAACGGAGCTCACAAGATCTAAACATGATAGCACAAAGGAGGAGAACCAACCATCTAGCTACTACATGGACCCGTAGTCCAGAGATGAAATACTCACGCATCACGACGGAGGCTTGCATGATGATGAAGAAGGCCTCCAGGGTGAATTCCCCTCTCCGGCAGGGTGCTGGGAAGAGCTTCAGATCCCTCCTGATCTAAGGGATGGAGATGCGGCGGCTATAGACTCTTTCGTGGATTTTTTTATCGGATCCTTAGGGTTTCCGTATCAGAGGCAATATATAGGCGGAAGGAGAGGCCGAGGGGGAGCCTGGGGCGGCCAGACCACCCCCTGGCGCAGGCCAAGCCTGGCCGCACAGCCAGGTGGTGTGGTCGGGCCCCAGCCCCTGTCCGTCTCGTATTCTGGCTCCAGGTGTCCCTCGGTGAAAAACTGACTTTGGCTTTTGTCCCGTCCAATTCCGAGAATATTCATTTTCTGACTTTCCTGGAACCAAAAACAGCAGAAAACAGGCAGCTGGCACTATGGCTCTTGTTAATAGGTTAGTCCAAGAAATCATCTGAAAAGTACTCCAAAGTGTGGAAAAACACAAGAAAGTAGATAAAACCAAGCATGGAACATAAAAAATTATAGATACATTTGCAATGTATCACAGGGATTTCATTTCAGATGCCAATGTTTTGCCAGAATGTCAATTAATTTCTTTTCCGGCAAATTTATGGCACTCGCGGATGTCCCCTTTTTAGGTGAGGTCATGCCGAATTTTTCCGGTGATCCAGATATCCATATATGCGCTAATTATTCTTCATCTCTTTGTACCACGCGTAGGCAACCATGGTCCGACCACTGATCCACAAAGCCCTCGTGGATAGGTGGATGAGATGCGCGAGGACCGATATGGCACATGTAAACAAGACAGAGATAAGATGTCTGTGTCACGACGGCAAGCTGATGTATCTGATAAGGCACGATTCCGGAATGCTGGAGTCACACCTGGTCTGACGTAGTTTCATGGATGGCTACACTCAGTGGTACATGATGACGAAGATGATGATGAGGATGTCAATAATGGTGAAGATCAAGATCCCGGTCATGATCACAAAGATCAAGACACCGACGACGGGGTAGGTGATGATCATGAGATCAGGGTGGCGTCGGGCATGAACACGAAGATGATCAAGGTGGCGTCGGGAATGAACACGAAGATCAAGGTGTCGACCATGATTCGAGCTGGCTGTGAGACCCTCATGTCCAAGATCTTCTTCTCAAGGAGACGAGTAACGCCAAAGCCACCGCTAGAGAGAAATCTAAGCTGGAGCAAAGAAGAAAGACGTGGTCACTCCATTGTTTGATGTATGCAACGACGGGGATACCCGTCTGAATGTAACGCTCGGGGCTCTGGAGATGAAGGCAAAACACAAAATGACCGACGAATGCTTCGATGACGACATTGCATTCTGGCACGATATTCTTCCCTAGAAGGGGAACACATGTCCGACTAGTATTGCTAAGGCCAAGAAAGTCGCGTGCCCTCTCAATCTACCGCACGTGAAATACCATGTCTGCATAAATGATCGCATCATCTACCGGGGCGAGGACGCGGAGAAGACCACGTGTCTTGTGTGCAAGACCTCTCGATACAAGATAGGGACCAAGAAAGCTCCTAGAAAGGTGGTGTGGTACTTTCCTCTAACTCTTCGTCTGCAGCGGTATTTCACGGACCCTAAGGAAGTAGAGCTCATGCGCTGGCACGCGGAAAGAAAGAGGTCGGAAGACGATGATCCGGAGAAGGAGGAAATGCTGAGGCAACCTTCGGATGCTTGCAAGTGGAAGGCATTGGACCTCCAATATTACCAACATTTCGGGAAAGAGTCAAGGAACCTGAGGCTGGGCTTGAGCACCGACAGACTCAGTCCGTTCGGAAGCTAGAGAAGCACACACAACACCTGGCCCATATTTGTATGGATCTACAACCTCCCCATGGTTGTGCATGAAGAAGAAGTACGTAACCATGAGTATGTTGGTTCAAGGGCCAAAACAACCTGGTACAGACATCAATCTGTATCTCACGTTGTTGAAAGAGGAGCTGGCCACATTATGGGAAGAAGTAGCCCGTACGTGGGACGCCTCGAGACAAGAATACTTCGACATGAAAGCGACGGTGATCACGACGGTGCAAGACTATCCCGGTTACGGATACTTCTCGGGGAAGGTGGTCCAAGGATTCTATGGGTGCGTTAGGTGCAAAGATAATACAACGTACCGCCAGCTACAGAAATATCCCGGGTCTGGGAAAACCATGTGCCTTGGGGCTCGGAGGTGGCTTTCCAAGAATCACGCCTGGAGAAAGCTAGGATATCTGTTCGATGGGGCGGTCGAGCTCTGAGGAATCCCGGACCAAAGGAGCAGCGCAGAAATCTATGAGCTGTTGGATAACTGGAAGGAATGCCCTGCATCAGGAAAGACCCAAAAGAATCCAGAGCCGCTACTGAAGGTATGGAAGGCGAGGTCTATTTTCTGGGACTTGCCATACTGGAAGATCCTCCGCGTGCCTCATAGCCTCAATCTCATGCATATCACAAAGAACGTGGGCGAGAGTCTGCTTCCCACCCTCCTTAACACCGACAACACCAAAGATGGGCCGAAGGCAAGGAACGACTTGAAGCATATGGGCATCAGGGATGAACTTCAACCACCACCTAGCGATGATGAGGAGGAGGAGCCAGAAACGCAGAATAGCCATCGTTGCAAGGGCAAAATGCAGGTCAAGAAGGGCGAGGTCAAGCTCAAGGCCTCGTGCTTCACTCTGAGTAAGAAGGAGGCCATACAGTTTATGAAGTGCCTCCTCAGAGTCAAATTTCTGAATGGCTATGCGGGGAAGATAAGCAGATGGCTAGACGAGGCGAAGCAGCGCTTCAGCAGGATGAAGTCTCACGACGTCGCCGTGCTGATGACGCAGGTACTTCCGGTCATGATCTAAGGTATAATGGACAAGCACGTCCGTGAAACGTTGTTTGGCCTCTGCAACTTTTTTGACGTCATCTCTCAGAAGTCGATAGGCATTAAGCAGCTCACGAGGCTACATGACGAGATCGTGGTGATACTATGTGAGCTCGAGATCTATTCCCCCCTGCATTTTTCAACGTCATGCTTCATCTGCTTCTCCATGTCGTGGAGGATATCTTCCAGCTCGGTCCTCCGTTTCTATGAAGCATGATGTCGTTCGAAAGGCTCAATGGACACATCAAAGGATACGTTAAGAACAGGTCCCGTCCAGACGGAAGCATAGCAAACGGCTTCCTAGCCGAAGAGTGCATCTCTTTCTGCTCGAACTTTCTACAAACCAAGACCCCACTTGGTCTTCCATTCAACAAGCACCTCGGGAGGCTCGCTGGATGCGGTCACCACGAGGGTTGGCACCCAAAGCATGTCGACATCGAGGGCCGAACCAAGGACTTTGAAAGAGCAAACTTGGTCGCGCTATAGCACCTGCAGGTGGTCGATCCCTACATATATGAGCACAAAGAGTTTATCAAGAAGAATTACGCTGACCAGGGGTGCCAGTACTCGGAGGAAGATGTTATCAAGGAGCACAACTCCGGTTTCACGCGGTGGTTCAGGGAGAAGGTCATTGCTAATCCACCGCAGGGCGAGTACTCGGAGGAAGATATACTCATATTCTCCTTGTCACGGGGTGCCTCGCACAACCTGATGACCTATCAGGCATATGATATCAACGGATACACGTTCTACACAGAGGAAAAGAACAATAACTACGATTACCAGAACTCAGGGGTTACGGGGATATTCTACACCGAGGACATCCCGGAAAGATACTATGGAAGGATAAAGGAGATTTGGGAGCTCGACTATGTTACGGAGAAGGTGTCGATGTTCCATGTCAGGTGGGCCAAGAGCGTCTAGAAAGAAGGCCGATATTTCACCACCATGGTTATACCGTCAAAGACCACCAGCACGAACGCACCCGCGAGAAATGAGCCTTGGGTTCTAGCTAGCAAGGTCGACCAATGCTGGTACATCACAGACCCGTCAGAGCCTAGCCAGGTTGTCGTCAGGAGAGGCAAAAGGAACATCATCGGAATGGATGGGGTCGCCAACGAGCAAGACTTTAACCAAAACGGTGACCCGAAGATGGAAGACGGATACGGCAACTAAGCACCGTACACCACAACCCTACCTAAGAAAGGACTCCCGCTCAAAAGAAGTAGTGAAGACGTCCCGGACCTAACCTATGCAACCGCGACAAACAAGGGCAAGAAGATGACCATTATGAAGAAACGCTAGCGCGCTCCGACCATTGTCAAGAACTGTCGTATGTGTGTGGCATACTATTATGTATCGAAACATTCATAATTATCATTTTTTGTATGTTATAATATTGCATTGAGAATATTATGTATCGACGAGACACATTCATAATACTCACTTGTGTTTTTTGGCAATATTTGAATTTTTAAAATATTTGCAGTATATTTTATTCTCCAACCAAATCCTGTTCTCCGGGCTCAGGACGGCCCTGCGGGGCAAGCCAGGAATCAGCAACACGTGGCAGGTGCACCGATAATGTGTAACTCGTTGCTCGAGATCGCAGGCTCTCAAATGCGCAATCTTCATTATAGCTGTCTCACAATTGAGGAGCGTCGCATTCGCGAGAACGATCAGTCGTACCTCGTTTTCAAGGCTAAGGTGCCTTATGTGTTGTTCTTCGTCAGTGTACCCCCCGGGGATATCTTCTACCTGCGGCATTCTGACATCTTCGACATGTTGAACGGGTTCCGGCTGTACAATACCCTGGTCTGGCTATTCTCCCTCAATATGGCCATGCAGATTACCAGACACAAGATCCTGGGTATCCAGATAGTGGATCCCTACTTCATGTGTGACGTCATCCTGAAAGATGCCTAGAGCGTTGTCGACCAACTACCTCTCAACCTTGCTGGAAACATACTCGGACAAGGATGTGATTCTCCTTCCCTACCATCCCATCACGAAGGAGGATGATCAGACAAGCTACATGCTCATATGCTTGAATTTGAAACACGCAACAGCCGTATACCTCGACTCAAACAGTGCGATCCCGAAAAACTACACCAATATCAAGAACATTCTTGATGGTGCTGTCACCGGCTACATCGCAGCGGGAGGACATCAAACCGGCAACGCCACATGTGAAGTTCAGCGCGCACGTGTGCCGCCACAACACCAAGTTTGCATGCGTCAAGCAGCCGTCTGGTAGCAAGAAGGATGCCTTCTACGCCATTTACCACATGAAGGCGTTCTTCAATGACATGGAGAGCAAAACGATGCCATCTGACCTCGTGAAGTGGGCTGAAAGGCTTGCAATAATACATGATCGCAACCTCAGGCAGCACTTCTTCGACATCCAGGAGGAGATCGCGACAATCGTGCACCAGGGAGTCATGAAATCCGGGGGCACCTTCTACAGCGGCCATACACCGCCCAACAGGGAGATAGACGAACTCTCAGCGCAGCAGGGTGACCGCAGGACGTTCATGCAGATGGAAAAAACTCGGTCAGGCTTCATCAATGCCCCCCTAAAGCCGACTCAATAGCCAAAGAAGTCTTGATGATTGCATTGCCTGGGTAGCTAGCTGTTAGTCCCGAACTCGTGTTCTAACCTCTTATCACTATGTTAAACTTGCCTAGCAAAACCTCTAGAGTATGTTTCGTCAACCGTTGAACTTGATTGTGAGCGACACTAGCTAGTTATTTGTGTTATGAACTATTTTAAGTGCTTGTTGCTTTTCATTCGTTATTCCCGCCCTACTTCTTGTGGTTTGCTTTCTTTGTCTTTCTTCGAAATGCCGATGATTAAAACGTGTTGTGGCGTCATGTGTTTGACCATGCCATTGCTGGATCTGGTGTGCCAAGTAGACTAGAGGTTTGTGCATATACTCTACTTGCTGCACCAGATCCATCAGTGACATTGTCATTTTCCGTGCCCAACCTAAGTATGAGGCAACTATTTCATCTCGTAGCCCCAAAGTCGAAAGAGGACAAATATTTTCGAGATTCATATACATAAGACATAATATGTCTAATGGTAAGCCAAGTAAAGGATTCTGGGTCCACAGCAACGACTCCTTTCGACACACCAAACTCGAAATGAGTCATTGTCGTGGAGATCGAATCATTTCCTTGCTTTACCATTAGACATAACATGCGGATGCTATATGAATCGTGGAAGTATTTCCCTTCTTTTATCTTTGGCGATACGAATAGATTAGATAGCGTGAATTAAATGAAATGGTGAAGTATTTAGTTTCAAATATCTCATTATAGCCCCAAAGTCAAAAGGAAAGACATTGCTTCACTATTCGTATAGCATTGGCGACATTGTTATATGAATCGTGGAATTATTTCTTTCCTTTCGTCTTTGGCGATATAATGAAATGATGAACTATTTCATCTCGTAGCCCCAAAGTCGAAAGAGGACAAATATTTTCGAGATTCATATACATAAGACATAATATGTCTAGTGGCAAGCCAAGGAAAGGGTTCTGGGTCCACGGCAACGACTCCTTTAGACACACCAAACTCGAAATGAGTCGTTGCCGTGGAGACCGAATCCTTTCCTTGCTTTGCCACTCGACATATCATGTCCATGCTATATGAATCTTGGAAGTATTTCTCTTCTTTTGTCTTTGGCGATACGAATAGATTATATAGCATGAATTAAATGAAATGGTGAAGTATTTAGTTTCAAATATCTCATTGTAGCCCCAAAGTCGAAAGGAAAGACATTACTTCAGTATTCGTCTTTGGCGATACAATGAAATGATAAACTATTTCATCTCATAGCCCTAAAGTCGAAAGAGGACAAATATTTTCGAGATTCATATACATAGGACATAATATGTTAAGTGGCAAGCCAAGGAAAGGGTTATGGGTCCACGGCAACGACTCCTTTAGACACACCAAACTCGAAATGAGTCGTTGCCGTGGAGACCGAATCCTTTCCTTGCTTTGCCACTTGACATATCATGCCCATGCTATATGAATCGTGGAAGTATTTCTCTTCTTTTGTCTTTGGCGATACGAATAGTATGAGGCACGAATCCAAGTCATTCTTGGTTTGCTTTTTTTTGTCTTTCTTCGAAATGCCGATGATTAGAACGTGTTGTGGCGTCATGTGTATGACTATGCCGCTGTTTAATCTCGTGTGCCAAGTAGACTACTAATTTGGGCATATACTCTACTTGCCGCACAAGATCAAACAGCGAGCATTGTTATTTCCATGCCCAACCTAAGTATGAGGCACTAATGCAAGTCATTCTTGGTTTGCTTTTTTTGTCTTTATTTGAAATGCCGATGATTAGAACGTGTTGTGGCGTCATGTGTATGACTATGCCGCTGTTTGATCTCGTGTGCCAAGTAGACTAGTAATTTGGGCATATACTCTACTTGCCGCACGAGATCAGACAACTAGCATTGTTAGTTCCATGCCCAACCTAAGTATGAGGCACTAATGCAAGTCATTCGTGGTTTGCTTTTTGTCTTTCTTTGAAATGCCGATGATTAGAACGTGATTTCTTACATCTTGTTGCACCCATATGCATGATCTTATTTTGTGAACTGCTATTGCTTTGCACTGACATAGATAATATCATCTATCTTGTGTATAGGAGATGGCGAAGAAGTGCTATGTCGTGTACGCCGGCAAGGTTCCAGGTGTGTACGAGGAGTGGGAAGACTGCCAGAAGCAGGTGAACGAATTCTCCGGCAACAGCTACAAAGGCTACAAGACTAGAGAGGTGGCGGAAGAGAAGTGGAGGAGGCACGTGAGGAAGAAGTGGAGGAACTTCCTCATGATCACAACCTTGTTGCTCTTTATGGTAGGTTATGTGCTCTACTTCATCTAGATAGAGCTCAATCGTCAGAGTTGTAATGTGATTGTGAACTTGTACTCGGAGGTGTGAACTTGTGGCACAAGCACTTGGTGTTGTGTGAAAACTTGGCACTTGTTGATTATGAACTCGTATGTCGCGATTGATGTGTAATGTACTTGTATTCATGCTGGTTCTATTATGCTTTTGCCAATTGCAAGTTTCTGGAAAATTCTGTGCTATTTATACTATATTCTGGACTGTATTGTATATTTGAATACTTGTAAACTGTAATTTGAAAATTGCTGTAAAACTTAAATTTAGAAAATATACCCGAGGCGCATATGGAAAGTATAGGAGGCGCATATTGGGTATACCGGAGGCGCATACCGTAACATATGCGAGGCGCATATCACATGCGCCTCCTATACTTCATATACGCGAGGACTGTATCATATACTGACATGCGCCTCCTATACTGATATGCGCCTCGCGTATATAAAGTATAGGAGACGCATGTGATATGCGCCTCGCATAACAGATACTAGAGACGTATATATCGCGTAGCAAATACTAGAGGCGTGGCGCTAGAGACGCATGCCATATGCGCCTCGGATGGGGTTCCAGGTACGCCTCGGGTAGGGTTTTCTCTAATAATGTTTAGCTCCGTTCAATCACATCCCTACACTATCGCTAATCACACGGTCATATTTTTCTAGGACTCTAGATTTAAAACCTAAGGTGTATACGTAATTACGTATCCATATTGGACTCTAGCTTCAAAAAAAAATGGGTACCGTACTAGCTAGCTAGAACTTGGTTACAACTATATGTTTCTTTAGCCAGTCGAAGTATAAATGCTACCTTTGTATTGATACGATAAGCCATAAACCCAATACATTCTCTGCATACTAACAACCATCTCGCAAAAGACCACACACCACAATAGGCTACTGAGCAACGAAATTTTGATCATGGTATTTATGATTTTGAACATGAACAATCAAAATATACATTCTCTGCATACTAAGCAACCATCTCGCAAAAGACCACACACCACAATCGGCTACTGAGCACCGAAATTTCGATCATGGTATTTATGATTTTGAACATGAACAATCAAAATTAATATTTAATTCATCAACATATAAAATTTAACATAATTCTTTAAATCGTTATAAAAGCCTCAGATAAAATTATCTTTGTGTTTTGTGTTGAACCTTTTCTCCATTAAAAAGTCATACTCATACATGTTCATAAAAAACCATCATCCTTTTAATGGCAACATTAACCATTCTTCCACAAATAAAAAATGACTAAAGATGTATCCCAAATAAGATTTATTTTGTTGACCATGATGTTTATGGTGACTATATAACTTTCTTAATTCTAATCACATAATAATTCTTTATAGAACCATACTTTTTTTAGAAATATTACGGCATTGCCCTCGCATTTGCGAGGACCACCATGCTAGTTTATTGTAATTTATAAATCTCTTAGCAACGTTTCTTAATCTCGTAGCAATGCATGGGCATCCAACCGAAAGAGTTTTTCTCCAAAGCAGGTTGGAAAGCCATAACCAATTGTGACGTTAAGCAACAAAACAAGATAAAAAAAGCTGGAAGTATTCTCCCTCTATTTTGCACATCAATTATATAAAGAGGAGGCTGTATATATTTTTTATGATGAACAAACGTTGCTAGTTGCTACACAAATCTGAATTTAAAACTAATAGTATTAAACATCTGGCAATTTAGAACAAAGATATTTCAGTAATTTACGAAGAAACTAAAGGAAAACAAATAGGCATTGCTATAACTATAGAAGCTAAAAATAGGAAGGACCCTTTTCGCCCAACTATGCTCCGGCCTGAATTTACGCCAGCCAAACGAAAATGGTCAGGTCAGACAGATGACACACAATGCTCTTTTTTCTCAATTTCTTAAATCGTATATGGGTACATCCAATCAATAATATTTTGCATAAGATTAAAATCAATCAATATAATTATTTTAGTGTCAAATAAGTGTTAGTATTCTTTTGATGCATAATACAGTGGGGAAGGCTCACACTATGTCATTTTTCATTTATATAAATCAAAAGGGTCGACATTTTATTTATGGTTATAAAAAAGATAAATAAACATATGATTTTTTTTTAAGTGTCAATCTTGTCATGCACCCTCTCTTTCTGTTTGGAACTATATGCCTAATCTCATGAATGGAACTTTTGAAGAAAGAGTAGCACTTATCTAAACCCCTCTAATCATTGTCACACATGATTTTACTTGTTTGGTTCCATATGCTTCAGCATCTTGCAATCATAGGTATCTTTACAAAAGTGTTGAATATCTGTTTTTAGCTTCAATCAACATGTCAATGAATTGCATATCAGTTTTCCATTCCTCCCAAATTCTCCATTGGAGCTTTTGACTGAAGACACAAGAGAAAAACAAATGTAACATGGTTTCATTAGTTCCTTGATCATACAACATAGTCTGTAGATTGCACATGAAGATTACTTCTTGTCAAGATATGCATGGTATTTAATTTGTCATCAATCATGAGCCAAAAATAGAACTTGTGCTTTTGTAAGAAAGGAAATAGAACTTGTGCTTTTGTAAGAAAGGAAATTTTCTGTAACATCCCAAAATTTTTGAATTTTTGAAATGTTAAATAAAATAAAATATTGAATAAATGTCATGGTTTTACTTGGACTAGGTTGAATTTCTGAGTAATTTAAATCATTTGTAGAATTGTTTAATGTTTTTCAAAAAACATTGTTTCAAAAATACTCAAGAGTGGATAAACATGACTATCCAAATTATAAATCTTGATTTGAAATATTTTAAGTAATCCCTCTTGGATAAACTTTAATTCATTTTATTAATTGTATGTGTTTTGTTTGATAAAAACCAAAACAAATTAAGAGGTCAAACATTAAATATAAAATCTTGAAATAGAAAACGTGAAGGAAAACAGAAGGGGGTAGAGCAACCAAACCAGCCAAGGAGGCCCAGCCCAGCCAGTACATTCCCGCATGGAACTAGCCCACTCGCCTCTCTCTCCCTTCCACTCATGGAAATGTGGACCCCACATGTCGAGTTCATCTCCTACCTCCAGCCTCGGATAGAAATGCCCGATGCTGATGAACCCCACTGCATCCTGCCATCCCCTCCTCTCCTTGGACCCATAGATGCAATTAGACGCCTCCCGAGCATATCAACTTCACCTCCCAATGCTAGTGCTCTTTTAGTTGCCACTAAGTGGCTGTAATGGCTACTACCGAGCCAGCGACCATCCAATTTCTTCTCCCTACTCACCATGGACCTTCTTTTCCTATAACTTCACCTCTCCACCGAGCCACGGCCTAGCGCTGCCCCTTGGGTAGAAAAACTTCATCGCCGAAGTTCGCCAGCTACCACAGCTTTCTGAAGAACGTGTAGAGGTAGACAAGGGGAACCATGGTTAGATTGTTTACCTTATCTCTAATAGTTTATTACTAACCTCGTTTTGGTTTATGTTTGTAAATGTGTACTCTTTTTGTTGTAAGTAAATTGTTGTGGGTCTTTTTGACTCAGACTATATAGTAGAGAAAAACAATGTATTTGTATAACATAATAATAAAGGTTATAAATGATGATGAATTCCATATGATATTCCTTTAGTTTTTAAAGCTAGTAAAATTATCTCAGGTTTACTGAATCAGCAGCAAAACACTTAGTCAAAGGTTAGACATGTGTAATACGTTATAGCCATGGTGAGTTGAATTCTAATTTTTATCATAGGACGAAAGAAAAACTCTTTAAACCCTAATGATCATGTTTTAGGAAAAAGGCCTACGTATGTAAGCCGTAAATAATAAGGTTTAAGTATTTATGTGCCCCACAAGGACTTGCACTACTCAAATTAACCACAACAGATAGCTTTCCCCTCTTTTGGCCTGCGCCCTTCACACCATCCTCGGGAATGCAAAAGAAATGCAGGTTGCAAAAGAAATGCAGGTTACAAAATTGGTCTTAGAAACGGACAGTGTCGAGGTTGCAGCAAAGCTGAAAACGGACAGGTCGGTGCACAGCCCTCTGGTTAGTGAAATAAAATCTCTCCTGCGAGGCTTTCAGGATACCTTGGTGCGATCGGTTCAACGTTCAGCTAATGAAGCTGCTCACAAAATGGCAAAGGAAGACTGTGATAATAATCTTTGTAAAGTGTGGTTGCATGTACCACCGGATTGTATTGAACGAAGGATCCTCCTGGACTTGGGGACTACTTAAATAAAATCACAGCAGTTTCTTCTTAAAAAAAAATCCTCGGGAATGCCAACACGGAGAGTTTTTCTAGTCAACCAATTTGACCTTCATTGCGTTGACAGGCGGGAACAAAATTGAACCGCGATATCTCGTGTTGGAAGATATATATGACAATGATACCATGATACCACTCCGGCACAAGGACACATCGATGTGAGATCTTTAGTCCCAGCCCGTCACTTCACAAAACGTCCAGGAAGTTTTAAACCCAAAAGAGAAGCAGTTATTCATTCCAAGCATTGACACCATCTTGATCAGTGGTCGGTATTTTTTGCTAATTTAGTAGCTTGATTATTAAATATTGATCACTGTTTAATTTGACGATTTATTTCTTAATTTAATTTAAGTTTAGAGTGTCGTCCTTCCAAGTTGTTCCAACACTAGTAGAAAAAGAGCGATTCGTTCAGGGCAGCTTGGAAGATTAGTCCTGATTGTGGTTGGACCCGGAACTAATGTGAGCATTAGTCCCGGTTCCAACGGCTAGACGCCAGCAACCTTTAGTCCCGGGTCAAAAGGGTCCTTTAGTCCCGGTTGGAGACACCAGCAGGCTGCGGCCGTGCCAACCCCTTTAGTCCCAGTTGGTGTCACCAACCGGGACTAAAAGTCACACCTTTAGTCTCGGTTCGTATTACCAACCGGGACTAAAGAAAACGGGCAAAAAACAATTCTCGGGTTCTGCCGCGGCGGGAAACGGCCCACCCTGCCGCGGAAGGAGAACGGCCCAAAAATTAACAAGCATGAATTTCGACATAATTTGTAAAAAATTGTCATGAAAACTTCAAATGGCCAAAACTTTTGCATACGATGTCAGAAAAAATGTACAACCTATCAAAACATGCAGAAAAAAATTTCTTTGATTTTAATAGCCTTAGGTCGTTTGGGATTCTTTTAGATTCTTAAAATTCGAAAAGGAAAAAAGTTATTTTAAAAAAATTGTTTAGTAAATGTTTTATGTCATATTTGGATTCCTCACATTTTTCTGATAATAATAGATATATTATTTGTCGAATTTCGATATACAGATTTAAAGATATTATTTATGTCATATTAAATGAATAAAGGGAAAAAATGAATAAAATATTAATTTAATTAGTTTTTTATTTTCATTGGAATGAAATATTATTTTTACTTATTTATTGCTGTTTACTTAAATAGTTATTCCTAATTTTTAAAAAATAAAGACGTGTGAGATATTGATATGAGTTAATAGTATTGATATACTAGTCTTGATAATAAGGTATAAGAGTGCTTCGCGCGAGGTGGGAGAGATGGAATGGAGAAGTTAAGCGTGCTAGGGGTGAAGTAGTGTTAGGATGGGTGACCGACCGGAAAGTTTGACCGTAAGTGTAATTTGACCTAAAATTAAGTATAGTTACTGTTAGAAATGAGAGATGTGGGAGATTAACGAGTCAAACAATTCAAAAGTTCAAGAAAAATTTGAAAAAAGAAAAATTTAAAAAGTTCGGAAAAAAATCTTTATTCCCGGTTCGTAATAGATCCTCCCCCTCGGCCCGGCCAGCTGCCACATAGCTCGCCCTTACGTCCCGGTTTGAGGCACAACCGGGACTAAAAGGTTGGGGCTTTAGTCCCGATTGCCCCGTCCCAATTGAGCAACCGAGACTAAAGACCCTTACAAACCGGGACAAAAGACCATTTACTAGTGCAACCCTATTGGCCCGTTTCAACCAGATCGATCCGATCCTCTCTGGGAACCCCTCTTTTATGTACTGTGGAGACCTCGTAATGCTTAACTAGAGGCCATGAATAGGAGTGACACCTGTATTCCAACGAACATTTTACAGCATTAAATTAAAGAGGCCGCTGAAATATCAACACAAAATTAAAGCTCCACCACAACCAGAAGAATGGTCAGGTTTGACCGTGATATACGACGGAGAACCTGCATGCAGTGCTTGTGGCCTCCGATGGTGATGGCGAGACGCATAGGCATCCAAGGATGGGCGCAGATCACGGCCAGCCAGCGACACCGCCGGAGTGCCTCTTGTTGGGCCCTGGCTGATCCCGCCCATAAATACCACCAACATCATCCATCAGAATACACACAAGCTCGCAGCAGCAGCAGCAGCACAAACACATACATACACACACAAGAAGCAATAATCAAGATGGCTTTCTCAAGGATGCTTGCGGTGGCGGTTCTGGCGGCGCTGATCGGCGGGGCTATGAGCACCAAGGTGGACTTGACGGTAGAGAAAGGTTCCGACTCGAAGAAGCTGGTGCTGAGTATCAAGTACATGAGGCCAGGGGACACCTTGTCGGAGGTCGAGCTCCGGCAGCATGGCTCGGAGGAGTGGCAGCCCTTTTCCAAGAAGGGCGACAATTGGGAGGTGAAGAGCTCCAAGCCGCTGGTCGGTCCAATGAACTTCCGCTTCCTGTCCAAGGGTGGCATGAAGAACGTCTTCGACGAGGTCATCCCAACCGACTTCAAGGTCGGCAAGACCTACAAGCCAACATACGACTACTGAAGAATCATCCGATCCATCCAAGTTTAATTTGTCTCCAAATTAAAAGGTAGTATATGCAGGAATCCAATATATTATTGGATCATGCGCATGCCTAGGCTACATATATAAATAGCTGTCCACGTGCCTGTCTGTGAGGTGCGATAGAAGGGGCAGCCAAGAATGTATTTGCCCTTCATCTATTCTTATGTATTTCTTCAAGACAATGTAACATTCGTGTTGTTGAATTTTTTTCCTTTTCACCTCTCAGAATTTCTTTCTTCAACATAATGTAACATTCTAGTTCAAAATTTTGACCACATATGTGATGCAATTATTATTCAAATCAATGGGAATCATTTGTGATGCATGATAGTGTCTAAACTTGCAATGTCATCGTGCTTCGTTATCTTATGGGTCCGAATTAAACCAAACAGAAAAAATGTATTAGAATCCCACACACTAAAAATGATAGTGTCTAAACTTGCGGGCTCGCCATACCGATGGTCGATAAGATCTCGGTCTCCATCTTAATCTCCTTTGATTAGGCTCAGTTAGTGCTACATGTCACTAGTGGAAAACATGCTTTTTGTCCTGATTTATAAGGGCCTTTAGTCCCGGTTTCCCAACCGGGACAGGGCAATCGGGACTAAAGGCCTCCCCCTTTAGTTCCGGTTCAGCCACAAACCGGGACAAAAATGATAGTGTCTATACTTGCAGGCTCGCCATACCGATGGTCGCTAAGATCTCGGTCTCCATCTTAATCTCCTTTGATGAGGCTCAGTTAGTGCTACATGTCACTAGTGGAAAACATGCTTTTTGTCCTGATTTATAAGGGCCTTTAGTCCCGGTTTCCCAACCGGGACAGGGCAATCGGGACTAAAGGCCTCCCCCTTTAGTTCCGGTTCAGCCACAAACCGGGACAAAAATGATAGTGTCTAAACTTGCTGGCTCGCCATACCGATGGTCGCTAAGATCTCGGTCTCCATCTTAATCTCCTTTGATTAGGCTCAGTTAGTGCTACATGTCACTAGTGGAAAACATGCTTTTTGTCCTGATTTACAAGGGCCTTTAGTCCCGGTTTCCCAACCGGGACAGGGCAATCGGGACTAAAGGCCTCCCCCTTTAGTCCCGGTTTAGCCACAAACCGGGACAAAAGGCCCTCAAGGGGCAGCGGCGAGCGCGCGGGACCTTTAGTCCCGATTTGTAATACGAACCAGAACTAAAGATATTTTTTTTCAAATTTCTTTTCCATTTTTTTTTCAATTTTTTCTTGAACTTTTGAATTATCTGACTCGCTAATCTCTCACATCTCTTATTTTTAACACTAACTATACTTAATCTTAGGTCAAATTATACTTATGGTCAAACTTCCTAATCGGTCACCCATCCTAACACTACTCTACCCCAGCACGCTTAACTTCTCCATTCCATCTCTCCCACCTCACGCGAAGGACCTTTATACCTTGTTGTCAAGACTAGTATATCAATCCTATTAGCTCATATCAATATATCAACCGTCTTTATTTTTTGAAATTACGAATAAATTATTTAAGTAAACAATAAATTAGTAATTATAATATTTTATTCCAATGAAAGTAAAAAAACTAATTAAATTAATATTTTATTCTTTTTTGTCATTTATTCGATTAATATGACATAAATAATATCTTCATTTATTTCATTTATATTATAATTTACTGTTATTCATTGATATATTTTATATTAAGAGATGATACTTATGTTATTTCATCTATTTTTGCATGGTTGATGACTTTTGGAGGATGGACCACTGAAGTCAGGATTCTGATGGAAAAGGCAGTGCCCAGGTGGAAAATTGACGAAGATCAAAAAATCCCTAAAAATATACGGAAATTCTTATTTTTCCAGAAGACGAAGGAAACCAGAAGAAGGAATGGAGATGGGCCACAGGGGGGCCACACCACCTCCTGGCGCGGGCCAGCCCTGGCCACACCACTAGGTGGTGTGGCCACCCTGGCCCACCTCCAGCATCGCCCTTCCGCGTATATATTCCCCTTGAAACCCTAAGACTCGCGAAGCGACCACAGAAAGGTTCCGTCGCCTCTGCGAGGCGGAAACTACAGAGAGAGAAAGAGCTCTCTGGCAGGTAAAAATCTGCCGGGGAAATTCCTCCCGAAGAGGGGAGATCGTTGCCATCAACACCATCATCAAGTAGGACTTCATCGGGACCATCATCATCATCATCATCTCCATCATCATCTCCACCAGCACCATCATCACCACTCCATACCGCTATAACAATTGGGTTGAATCTTGCATAGTTCTTAGGGGAAACTTTCCCGGTGTTGATTACTTGTTGTAGTTGATGCTATTGAGTGGAACCATTGAATTATTGTTCATGTTCAGATTATTACTTATCATTATTTTATCTCTGATCTTGATCCATATGATGTCTCATGAGTAGGTCGTTTAGTTCTTGAGGACATGGGAGAAGTCATGTTGTAGTTGTGGTGTTATTCTTCTAGTGGTGTCATGTGAACATCAACTACATGATACTTCACCTTTATGGGCCTAGGGGAATGCATTGTGTATTAGGCTACTAATCGCGGGGTTGCCGGAGTGACAGAAACCTGAACCCCCGTTAGGAAATCTTTGCATAAGGGAGTGTAGGATCTAAGAGTTTAAGGTTGTGGTTAGGTTTTTTATCTTAATTACTTTCTTGTAGTTGCGGATGCTTGCAAGGGGTATGATCACAAGTATGTATTAGTCCTAGGAAGGTCAGTACATTAGCATAGGTTCACTCACACAACACTTATCTAACCAAAGGACATTAGTCAACTATATGAAGCGAAAGCACTTAACAATATTCCCATGTGTCCTCGAGAACGTTTGGTCATCTTAAGTAATACAACCGACTTGTCCTTTGCTAAAGAAAAGATTGGGCCACTTGCTGCAATTATTATTATTGTCTTTTATTTACTCGTACTTTATTTATCTACATTATCAAAAAACCCTAAAAATTTGTTTGCTAAGTATTTACAAAGAATTCCTAAACCATACCACTTGTCAACACCTTCTGCTCCTCGTTGGGTTCGACACTCTTACTTATCGAAAATACTACGATACACCCCCTATACTTGTGGGCCATCAAGACTATTTTCTGGCGCCGTTGCCGAGGAGTGAAGCGCTATTGAAGAGTGGAACTGGTAAAGGAAACTTCTACCATGAGTATTGTTTATTTCTGTTAGTTACTTTATTTCACTATTGATAATTCACTTAGTTTCTTATTTTGTAATGCTACTACCCCTTCTAAGGTAGTAGATGAACCACCACCTGCTAAAAATGATAATTTTAAAATATCTACAAGAATTGTTGATCGTGTTATGGATAACTACTATTTTGGAGATGGAACTGTCCATCCCGGTGATCATTTTATTTTTATACATGAATTATGCGGATTGTTTAAGTGTGCAGATATTACAATAGATCAAATTAATAGGAATTTATTCTCATTATCATTGAAAGGCAGAGCTGAGGAATGGTTTAAGCTGCTAAAGAATGGCCAATCTCTTGAATGGGAGGAAATTGTACCTCTCTTTTATTCCATCCTCTTAGTGATATTCATAAAGATCGGAATCAAATATATAACTTTTGGCCTCGTGATGGAGAGAGTACTGCTCAAGCTTGGGGTAGATTGAAGTTACTAATGCTCAAATGTCCTATTCATGAGCTCCTTAATAATATTATTATGAATAACTTTTATGCAAGGCTTTCTCTTCATGATAAAGATCTGTTGGATGCTTCTTGTGCTGGATCATTTACACGTATGGAAGAAGAAGCTAAATGGGATCTTCTAGACCATATTCAAGATAATGCTGAAGCATGGGAGAATGATAAAGGAAAAAAGTCAAGTATAAATTATGATGATGAATGCATTAAATATTTTATGGGAACTGATGACTTTTATAATATTAGTAATGCTTATGGTCTTGATTCTCAAAGTATTGCAAATTGTTTTAAGGCCTTTGCCTCTTATATTGAAATTCCTAAAAATAAATGGAACAAGTATCATGAGCCATATAAAGGTATTGTTGATTGTGTTCCTGCTAGAAATACTGAAGTTTATACTGCTAATCGTATTTTACCTGAACCTTACATCAAGAAAATACATTTGCCTATTAAGGTAAAGGAATATTCTATGATAGCTAGTATGGTCGAAAGTACAAATAAAGTTGTGGAACGTGATGAACAAATAGATGTTGAACCTGCAGTAGCAAATGTGAAAGACTTTGTCACTAAATATGTAGAAGATGGGCACATTATCCTTTGTAAGGATACTTCTAATATTGTTTCACATAGTAGTGTGCAGGAATCCAATATATTATTGGATGATGCACATGCCTAGGCTACATATATAAATAACTGTCCACGTGCCTGTCTGTGTGGTGCGATATGAGGGGAAGCCAAGAATGTATTTGCCCTTCATCTATTTTTATGTATTTCTTCAAAGTAATGTAACATTCTGGTTGTTGATTTTTTCCCTTTTCACCTCTCAGAATTTCTTTCTTCAAGATAATGTAACATTCTAGTTCAAAGTTTTGAGCACATTGTATGAATGAAAATGATTTAAGTTTTCAACGGGCCTTCTAAAGCTGGCCCTGACCACACCCTATTTTTGGCGTCAGGTATTTTTATGCAATTATTATTCAAATCAATGCGAATCATTTGTGATGCATGATAGTGTCTAAACTTGCAATGTCATCGTGCATCGTTAGAAAAAATTACAAAAACCACCACAATTGGGTCTAGGGTTTCTAAAGACCACCAAAAAATTGGCACTATGGAAGATTTCAAGAAGAGGAAGAGGCGGGACCCAGTTTTTGATGCACAGAAAGAGCCAACATATATTTTCCATGTGTCAGACTATGAATATGAAGACAGTGGTTGTGAACTGATAGACTCTGAACTACATCCAAATTCTGGGAAGAAGAAAGAACCAGTTAGGAAGGGGCCAAATGATAGAACTCATTGCAGTCAGCCAAAAAAAGGCTACCAGTAGACTATGTTTCTTCTAATGATGAAGGGCTGGATGTAGATTTGGATCCACAAGATGATGATGGGTTTGAGACAGGTCCTTGGGTTCAGCCAAAAGGAAGAACAAGCAGGGCCAAGAAGAAGGAGCCAAGGGTGTGGTATGATGAAAACATAGTACATCTAGATTCTAGAAGAAGGGCTCTGTTGGAAAATGTGTTTTAAATGTCTATCAGTTCAGAAGAGTAGTGTAGAGACTGCATATTGCACAACTAATATTGGAGATTTGTCCCGCGAAGGAACTAGGGTCCAACGATCCCTTGGTTTGTGAGGGGGCTGAACATGCGAGTCCGAAGGAGTCTGGCGACGGCGACGGCGACGGAGCGGGTGCACGACAGAGAGTTGACACTAGGGGTTTTTTACCCATGTTTGGGACCCTCATGAGGAGGTAAAGACCCTAGTCCTGCTTGGTTGTATTCCTCTCTAGCCTCGCAAGGTTACAATGGTGGATGAAAGTCTAGGGTTTTTTGATCTCTAGGATCCGTCCCTTGTAAGGTAGGAGAAGGGCTCCTTATATAGGGAGGTTCTTAGGGATATACTTTCCGGGTATCCTCACAGTTCCTCACTGACCAGGGTGGCCCACTTCGGGTTAGAGCTTTGCTTCACGGGCAGCCCAGTCAGGGAGCGAAGACAGAGTCCAATCCAGCTACGGGAAGGCCTAGAAGACTTACCGACTTAGGCCCATAATGTTACTTGTAGTTCAAGATGTACTTTGTAACCGACTCTTAGATATCTATATAAGCCGTCCTAGGGAGAGCCTTTAGGGCAACACTCTAAACACCTCAATTGTCTACAATCTCAACTCGCACAGGCGAACCCTTGTAACCCATATTCCGGCTCTGCCGTATTACTGGATTGCTAGCAGGAGTAGGATCCGTCCAAAGCCGGCGGATTCGAACCTGGGTTAACTTGTGTGCTCACCATACCGGAACACCATACGTCTCACACCCCTCTCCCCCACACGCCTCGAGGACCCCCTGATGGCATACTTGTCATCAATCCGACGACAGTTGGCACCCACCATGGGGCAAGTGAGCTTCAGATCTGCGTTCCGAGCGGAATCTGCAAGAATCGGAATCGGCGAAACTATCGCTGTCGGTCGCATCCTCTACGCCAGCGACGTCCCTCTCATCGTTCTCGACGAGACTTGGATTCCAGCTAGGGAGGCCGTGACTGCCTACACAATCATGTCTTTTGGCGAGATCGATGTTTACATCGGTTTCGCTGAACCTGCCCCACCCAACCCAGCGGTGATGATAGAGGCAGAAAAATCTTCTGGGTCCCCTTTGTCCGCGGAGGCGGCAAAGTTCCGGATCTCAGAAAACCCTAATCCCACCCAGCCCGCAGTAGTTGCGGAGATAGTGGAGAAATCCGAGCCTAAAGAAGACCTAGCGGTCCAAGTAGAATCTGGAGTGGATCTCCCTGGAGAAGCCGGATCCCAGATGGACCCACCCGTGGAAGTCGAAATTCAGGAGGAGCTAGTCAATGACACTAATACCGGCTCTAATGACGCCGGGACAGACATGCCTTTCCTGAGGTACACACTGCGACGTATGATGCTGCAAGGCGCATGCACATATGCAATTCTCGAGACCATCAATAGTTTTGACATGGCTGATCGCGAGGGACACAGGTACCTCAGGAAGCACACGTCGCACTTCATCGGATATGTTGGATCCGGATCCGGCTCTGCCGATGCTGGAGAAAACACCGACTCCGTGCTGGAGGCAATTGGAACAAACGCCGACGTACCCGCATCCTCGGTTGAATCGATGATGTCAGCGGACTTCCGAAAGTTCTCCACGGAATATGAAGAGGAGTATAACTCCAAAGCTGCAGAAGAAGGAGAAGCGATGGATGAAGGATCCGGGGAACACTATCCCAAAGCGCAGGATGACATGGACGTCGGAGATAATCCCGAGGTCCAGATGTCCGAAAGTACCGATCAGAGCTTGACTCCGTGAAACGGACCCAAAGCCGTCTTTGCTACCGGCGCTGCCAAGAAGGCAAAGAAGAAGAACAAGAAGAACAAGACCCCGGCAAAAGACCCTCTGGCAGAAGAGGTGATTGCCGAGGAATACGAAGAAGACTCGGATGGAGCACTTATCCCAGACGAGCCGAAAAAAGAAGAATCGGTGGATGGACACGTGATCACCGAAGGTGTGCGTAAACTCATCGATGCTGCATTAACCACACCATCCCTACAGCTGCAGAACTTACTGCTGAAGAGCTAGACGAAAGGGCCCAAGACCTAAAAGCGCGTCGTCAACAACTCCTGGATGAAGCCAAAAACATCGAGGAGGAGAAGAAACGCATGGCAACTAAGGATTACATGTCTCGGTTGCATCAGAAGACACGGAAGCGTCACACCAATGACAACCAATTCCCGCAGATCCGCGCCGTCCTTTTTGGAGATGAGATGGGGAAGCCACGGAAAGATAGCAAAGGAGAATGGGTATATCCAACCCAGTACAGAATACCGTGGCGACCCGAGAAATTTTATTGGCTAATCCAGGACCAGAGGAGATCCGTTTGGGAATCAAACTACTCAACAAGGGACTGGAGCAGCAAAAGGTCGCCTTGTCCGGATGTCAAAAACTGTTGTCGGATTCCGACCAATGTCGCACAGATCCGACATGGGCTGACGTAAGACCCCATCGCGTTCCGGAGCAGCACCATCGCCCCGAGCGCCGGGAAGACAATTATTCAAGATCGGATCTTCATGGCATCATCACAAAACTGCGCGTGACTGGAGCAACGTCGCCCCAGCGGCCGAAAATGAGGTCATTGATGCACTGAATCCGAGGAATCCACCCCGACGAGAGTCTAACGATCGAAGGGGAGAAGATAAAGAGAAACGTTGGGAGGAGGATCGTCAAAAAATGCCACCTCCTAGACATGCAAGCCGTCCGGCTGAACCTCAACATGGTGGGAACGACGGACGAAGGAACGACGGAAACCATGCTGGCACAAGCCGGCAGGGGGCTCGTCGTAGTGAAGATCCTCCCCAGAACCGGAATAATGACGCTCCGGACGGAGGCTATCGATCAGCTGGAAACAATTCAGCTGCCCCACCCTCTCCACCAAGTAGTCATCACAACGGCTCTCAAGGGGGACAAGGAGGACGACATGGCGGAGGAGGTGGCGGCAGAAGCCGAAGTCCGGCTCCAAGGCACCGCAGCCACAGCCGACATTCGGGACGATCTCTTTCCCCGAACGGCGCAAGGCACATGATCAACTCCAACATAGAGGCGCGGCGCTACGAAAACGATGATATCTACGTGGGCCCAAAATGCTTCGGACCACACATCAGAGCTACAAGATTCCCGGAAGGATTTGCTATCTCAAGGCATATCCAAGCCTAAGACAGCATTTCTCGACCAGATACCTGGCTACAGGATTTTTTCCAAGCTTGCTGCATCGCCAAAGGCGGAAACAACCTGGTCGCAACCCGATATCTCCCACTTATGTTGCGGAAGACGGGACGATCATGGCTCAATGAACTTCTGGAGAACACCATCCACAACTGGTATGACATGCAAAGTGCGTTCTTTCGGAATTTCGAAGGCACATATTGGAGGCCCTGTACGGTCGGAGACCTACAGCGTTGCACCCAGAAGGCCAGAGAAACTTGCCGAGATTACCTCGGACGATGGATCGACACCAAGAACTCCTGTGAAGGAATAAACGACCAAACTGCGATTGAAGCTTTCATCACAGGACTCCCAATTGGTCTACGGCGCCATCTCTTGAAGTATGACATGGTCACTGATTTGGGAGAGGTGATAGAAACAACGAGCAAGTATGCAGATGCTGACGACGATGCAGAGGGATTGCTCAATGCCCTGGATGTGCCTCAGTCGGCAAAACAACCAAAGCAACAATCTCAGAAGCGCAAAAATACCTCGGAAGAAAAACCCAACGCGGAAACAATAGTGGTCACTGCTACTTTCGGGTCTGGAGGACGAGGAGGACGTGGCGGAGGCTGCGGGAAGGGCCGTGGGACTTCAAGGGTCCAAGGTAGAGGTGACCAACAACAAAGCAAAACCTACTCTTGGGCCGACATTGCCAATAACCCATGTGTGCATCACCTAGATGCCAATGGGGGCTCGTCCCACACCAACGCTGAATGTCGTTTCAATGACGACATCAAAAGAGATGACACCACGGGCTACAAAGCTAAGCGGAAGAAGGGAAAGAAGAATCCTGATAAAGATAAAGAGACCAAGGAAGATTCCGACATGGAGGAAGCTGATGCTTCAAATCCCAAGCCGGAAGGGAAGAAAAATTTTCCGACCAAAAAGGACACTTATGTCACCTTCCTCGGATCTCAACCAGCAAAGGTCAAGAAAGCAGTTCTACATGAGCTCAGTGCAATAGTTCCGGTTGTCCCCCAATTTCTGGACTGGTCGTAAGTGGCAATCACATTTGTTGAAGCCCTACTGCACGCCCAGGAGTACCAAGAGATCAAGAAGAGCATAGATCCGTCCGAGATGCCCGCAACGAATAAGGAGGTGACAAAGCCAAATCCGGAGTTCAAGGCATCAGAAGAGACGAAGAAGATGCCGTTGAAGGATGATGACCCCTCCAAGGTGACACAGATAGGCGTAGGCCTAGGTAGCGCATAGGAAAGAGTGCTCGTCAAGTTCCTCCAAGCAAATCAAGATATCTTCATATGGCAGCCATCTGACATGACTGGAGTACCTAGGGAACTTGCCGAGCACTCTTTATATGTAAATCCGAACGCTAAACCCGTCAAACAGTCGATATGACGTTTTGGTGATGAAAAGCGTAAGGCAATAGCTAAGAAACTAGCATGGCTCGAGTTAGCCGGATTCATAGAAGAGGTCATCCATACTAAGTGGTCGGCGAATCCTGTAATGGTCCCTAAAAAGGACACCACTGATTTAAGGATGTGTGTTGATTATATTGCCTTGAACAAGGCTTGTCCAAAAGATCCGTTTGCTCTGCCTAGAATTGATCAAGTTATCGATTCTACGGCAGGCTTGAAACTCCTCTGTTTTCTCGAGGCATATTCCGGTTATCACCAAATCCAGATGAAGAAATCTGACAAAGTCAAAACTTCATTCATAACCCCCTTCAGAACCTTCTATTTTGTTACGATGCCCTTTGGGCTGAAGAACACAGGAGCTACCTACCAACCAGCGCACGATGCAGCGTTGCCTCCATGACCAACTCGGACGCAATGTACATGCATACGTGGATGATATTGCGGTGATGTCCAAAAAGAAGGAAACGCTGATTTCCGACTTGAAGGAAACGCTGATTTCCGACTTGGAGGAAACGTTCGCCAATCTATGAAAATACAACATCATGTTTAACTCGAAGAAATGCTTCTTTGGAATACCACCCGGAAAATTGTTAGGTTTCATCGTGTCTCAAAGAGGCATAGAGGTAAACCGGGACAAAATCAAGGCTATACTCAATATTTCCAGGCCAACTCGCCTGAAAGACGTACAAAGATTGACTGGTTGCATCGCTACAGTCAGTCGATTTGTAAGCCGGCTTGGTGAAAGAGCCGCACCATTATACAAACTCTCCCCTGGTCACAGGAGCGCGGCTTGGTGTAAGTCGGCCCTCTCCCCTGGTCCATAGACGGGGAGGGTCACCACAGTGCCACCCCTCAGGATCCTGGTCTAGGAGACTACTTTTTAGTGGACTTGGTTCAGCCCGCCGTGCTTCACTCCATCCTCCTGTAAAGAATTCTTCGTTGATGTCCTTTGTCTTTATCTGGCGCTCTCTACTTTTTCCCTCTTTCACCAAAACGGCAATCGAGGGAGGCTCCTGCCACCGGATCACCTCTCCTGGCCCTATGAAAGGAGGGTGGATCAGGTCTTCTTTTCCGAGGCGGTTGATACTTGTTGTACTTGTTGTCGGGGTTGTGGCCCGTGCTCCACGCGGTGTAGTTACTGTTCTACCCCGGATGCACCCAGGGGTATCCAAGGCTCGGGGCACTATACGAGGCCGCGGTGGCCTCCTCAGGGAGGTAACCTTGCGAAGCCCCCCTCGGGCTTGTCCCTTGGTGGGGCATGCCTTATCTTGAGGATGTCCTTCATCTTGAAGGTGAGGGGCCCCTTACACTATAGGGGCCGTCCATCACGCAGACGTGGCACCCCAGATGCGAGCGCTCCGACAGTAGCCCATGGGCGCTTGGCCTGCACGTATCCCCTTGGGGGCCCGAAGGAGCAAGCAGCCCAAATAATGGGCGGGCCCCTGCGGTCACTTGGTCAACAAGGACCCAGCTTGCTCGAATCCTAGCCGTGAAGCTCAACCGACTGCGGACGCTCGTTCGTAGACCTAAGCGCACGGTTCCTGCCCCGGGAATTGTTCCCATGGTGTGACGGCGCATGGGGCTGGTGGTTAATACCGCACAGGCGGCAAAGTGATACGTCTTTTCAACTAGCGAGGTTAAAGCTAGGTAAAGAATCTTTCCTTCCACCCTGCCGCTTTCTTCCTTCCTTTCTCGCACTCCTGGGTGGAAAAACCCTCCTCCTCTGCATGACACTACCATGCTTCTCAGCTGAGGAGAAGGTCAAGGCAGTGATGGCCGAGGCTATGGAGACGCCCCCGGTGAGGCGCGATCGAGGGAGGACTTGTGAAAGCGATCGAGGGAGGCGCGGCGGCCGCGGCGCAGCTCTAACCGTGTTTACTCTTGCGGGGACAAGTGCAGCCTGAGGGGAAACTCTGCCCAAGCGAGATCGGGTCGCCCCCGTGGGAGCGGCAGGGGTCGCCGTGGAGGGCGCCGGGGGGGGGGGGGGGGTCTAGAGTCAAATCTAGCCCAAGTAGTCCCTCTGCTGCCGTGGCCATTCTGCCGGGGACCCTCGCTCCCGTGGTTACCAAGATTGAAGATGACCCCGAACCAGAGAGGGTCATCGACTTCATCATTGACCTCGATGGTCCGGACTGGCTCGTGAGGGTGGAGCTACCCCCCGCAGTTCGTACGCGGGACCGTGCACGACCTCCCGGGTGTGGCATAGCTACGCCATTCCGGGGGGCACGGGAAGTGGGAGGTGAACATCTCGACCTTCTTTGGTGGCGGGAAGTTCCTCACCGGCAGTTGGCATTGCTTCCTCTCTGAGCAGCGTATCTAGCTTGGCTTCACGCTTGGATTCAGGTACCACAGCGAGGGGGACTTCTCCATCTCCGTTCGACCTGCAGCTGTGCCGCGTCAACTTCCCCCCTCATCTCTATCCTGCCCCATAGGCGCAATCGTCACAGCACTACCGAGGGGCATCAGGCTCAGTCCTCGGAGGCATGATGCTGAAGTAGTTGTCTTTTAATTAGGACTTTCAGGGTGAACCTCCCAGCAAGGGGTGACACCATCTAGTGCTTTGTTCTCGTGCGGAGATTGCAGGAAAGACTTGCCTTCTATGTCTGTAAGCAGATCTTTGCGCTTGTTACTTTTCCCTTGGCGTGTTCCCGGTAGAGTGGGCTCGCGTGAGGCCCGCGACGGTAGCTTGCGCCTCCTTTCTATAGAGATGGCCTTCCGGGCATGCCCAGCTCGTTCGTTGAAGGGTCGAGCGCCCAGAGGCGGAGCCCTCGCTAGGCACGGTTGAGGGCCGAGAGCCTGGGGAGGCGGTCTCCGGAGGTGGCGTTTTGAGCGTGCTACCAGCGGGGGCTTCCTTTAGTCGGAGGATTGGCCCTTTGCAGAGCGGGTCATGCCCGATTAGGTCGGTGATTGATGACCCACAAGTATAGGGGGTGTATCGCAGTATTTTCGAGGGAAGTGAAACTCAATTTATTGATTCGACACAAGGGGAGCCAAAGAATATTTATAAGTCTTAACAACTGAGTTATCAATTCAGCTGCACCTGGAAACAATCTTGCTCACATCAGTTTATCAGTAGAAACAGTTTCGTAGTAGGAATAGTAAAGTAACAGTAGTAGTAAAGTAAAGACAACATTAACAATAGCAGTAAACAGTAGGATTCGAGTGTGGTAGGCATAGGGATGGATGAACGAGTGTTGCATGGACAAGGCAATTCACATAGCAATCAGAACATAGGGCAATTGCAGATAAATAAGATAAAGCATCCAAGTACTAGATAATCCTAGGCATGTGTTCCATATATAGTCATACGTGCTCGCAATGAGAACTTGCACAACATATTTTGTCCTGCCAGCCCGTTTGCAGCGGGGCCTCAAGGGAACTACTGGCAATTAAGGTGCTCCTTTTAATAGAGCACCGGAGCAAAGCATTAACACTCCGTGAACACATGTGATCCTCACATCAAAGCCATTCCCTCCGGTTATCCCGATTTCTGTCACTTCGGGACCATTGGTTCCGGACAACGACGTGTGTATACAACTTGTAGATAAGACCATAAACAATACTATCATAATGAATCAATAACATGTTCAGATCTGAAATCATGGCACTCGGGCCCTAGTGAAAAGCATTAAGCATAACAAGTCGCAACAAAGTCATAAAGCACTAATAAAAGATACTAGGAACCATGCCCTAACAATCTGATGCCATTACATGAACGATCTCATCCAATCCCTACCATCCCCATAGCCTATAGCGGGGGATTACTCACTCATAGATGGGGGAAACATGGATGGTTGATGGAGAAGCGATGGTGGCGATGATGGCGATGATCTCCTCCAATTCCCCGTCCCGGCAGGGTGCCAGAACGGAGTTTCTGGTGTTGTTTCGTGGAATCTGGTCGTGGCGGCAGAGCGAAACTCCTTCTGGAAAAACGTCCCCCCCCTAGAGTTTTTAGGTCAGAAGGCAACTTATAGGCGAGGAGGGAGGCCGAGGGGGTGCCTGGGCTGGCCACACCACCCCTGGTGCGACCAAGTGGTGTGGTGGCCCCCTGGCTCCTCTCCGTCTGGTATTTTGGCTCTAGATGACTTCCGGTAAAATAAGCACTTTGGCTTTTGTCCCGTCCAATTTCGAGAATATTCATTTTCTGACTTTCCTGGAACCAAAAACAGGAGAAAACAGGCAGCTGACACTGTGGCTCTTGTTAATAGGTTTGTCCAAGAAATCATATGAAAAGTACTCCAAAGTGTGGACAAAACACAAGAAAGTAGATAAAACCAAGAATGGAACATCAAAAATTATTGATACATTTGCAATGTATCAACATCCCCAAGCTTAACTCCTGCTCGTCCTCAAGTAGGTAAGTGATAAAAAGAAAGAATAATTTTTGAGGTGACATGCGCCATCATAAACTTGATCAAAGTATTTGTAAAACATTCAAAGCTGGGATCATAGTAGTTCAATCATAACATGGAAGACAAAGTTCTAGCAATAAGACAAAGAAACTATGATGCATCATGAAAAGGCACAAACAAAAGATTCATGAATAACAATGCTTTGCAAGACGTTTTTTTGTTTCACATAAAGAAAACATAGCATAGTGGCATCCAGATTGTCCATAATAGAGTAGCAAACATAAATCCATAGGACACCTTCGAAGTTTACAAGAGTGACTAGATACAATAGTTTAAAACAAGCAATATCAAGGTATGCATCAATCAACAAGTCTTGGGACAATGCACATAGAACTAAGAATGGCCACTATGCTCTCAAGAAAGTGCTCATAGAATGTGTGGAGACTCAACAAGGAAATGAACAAGTCTTGAAAAGTTTGAAAGGCTTCCAAATGCTGAAAGTATAAGACTCATTAGCTTTGAGCTCTCATTGCCCCTATCATAAGCATCTTTAAATGGTTAAGGTTAAAGTGACACAACTAAGAGGATATGCTTGAAAAGTTATAAATCGAAGTCTCATGCCCCTTACTTACGAAGATCGATCCTCATGCTACTCAACTTCAGTCACGAGTAAGCTCTTGTCATTGTAAGTATATACATATCATAGAGAACCGCCAACGGGGTACCCCTTGCACATGATACAGGAGCTATCCCATAATCAAAATGACAAGGCAAGCAAACAATGAGCATCTCAGCGATCTTTTTATTAATATGCATAGAATTTTATTGAGGATGCTTCATAGAATTCTCATTATGGTTATGCTGCAAGTTTCCACCATGATTAGGCATGGCTTAGGCTAGCGGCCCAGGCCTTTCTCTTGAAGGAAATATGCCCTAGAGGCAATCATAGAGATGATTGTATTTCATGTGTATCCATGAGTTATTATAATGTTCCTTGAGTATCCATGTACCAGGAAACTTGTATTGATTGGCAATTATGTGAATTGTTTGTGAAACTCTTTACTTGTATGCTTATCTAATAATTGTCCCTAGTTGGAGTTCATGTGAGGACACACGTGAATATTAGACTAGCACATCGATTGGTTGATGACTATGTTTCGCAAGTCATAGACATGGAGATGTCAAACCAATGATGTGGACATATGTTATGAACATGGGGTTGGACTAACCCAACTTGAGACTAGCAATAATAATTGCAGCTCTCTCTACACATCGTGTACGTTTTGTCCTTAGACCTGAGATTGTCGCATGTACTTGAGATGTGGATCTACCTACTTTGGGGCTATCAAACACTACTCCGTAGCTGGGTAGTTATAAAGGTAGCTTTCGGGTTTGTCCTGATACATGCTACAAGGCATCGGTTAATCAAGATGGGATTTGCCCCTCTCTACTTGAGAGAGATATCTCTGGGCCCCTCGAGTGATCGGATCCAGAAATGCATGGCCGTGCTACATATGGTTAAGAGTTAACCTAGTAAAGGGATTCCGAATCACAATATCGAGAAAGAGAGGTCAGCTTGGAGCTAGACCAAATATCGTGAGGCAAAGGGAAAGACATGTACTCAAACTTGTGATGGTTCGTCCGAATGATCTTTATATGCGTTTAGGAGTTGGCACGTCTTGCTAGAGGCCGCTACCAACTATTGATAGAGTAAGTGTACCCGTGCCATGTCTATACGTGTATGAACCTATGGGGTCATACACTTTAGGGGCTGGAAGCCTAATGAGGACTGGATCCAAATTAGACTAGGCTTAGGCTGCTAATGTAGAAGCCCACCAGGGATGCCTATATAAGAGAGAGTAAGGCGAGCTGAATAGGGTTGAGCATTCCACCCAGCCGCCACTCCTCTTCCGCCTGTGTTGCACGTGCAGACCTAGTAGTCTGGCGTGTGACGGCTTCCACTCCGGACGTGTGGATACCTCGAAGGTGCTGCATCTGTAGCACTTGGACGAGCCGCACAAAGGGGAGCTGCTTGTGGGACGAGGGCAAGGAGGAGACGTAGAACGTCTACACTGCCGCGACGTGCTTCATCGAGTTCCGCACCTGTGCGTCTAGCGGTAATCTCGTGATCTATAACAATAGTATTCCTGGTTGACGTGGTAGAAACTTTTGATTTTACGCTAGTGTAGCCTACCCGTTTCCCTACATCTCTAACATACATACAAACTCCATGATCTTACAAGTTCCACTTTTATTTCACACCGCCGGGATCCATAAGCAAAAGAACATGATATCAACGAGGTACTAAGTACCAATGCAATGTTGAAAGCGTTCCCCATGATACATGGTTCTTCTAACTTCAACTTATAAAGCACAAGCATATACGCAACAAAGAAGGACGCAATGGTTCAGGTTTATTAAATGCAAGAAAATAAAGTGTGTCATCAAGTTCGTGAGAGCTTTACTAACTAACTTTCTCATAATAAGCAAACATTTTACTCGGAAGAAAACAAGGCATATTGAATGTGCACGAAAGTAGAAAATTATGCTAATAGGTAGGTATGGTGGACACTTTGGAAATATTTGGTTTTAGGGAGTTGGAAACATGAGTAAAACATACTCAGTGAAAGTGAAGGCTAGCAATAGTAAGGGAGCGACAAACGAGAGAGCAATAATGGCCATAATCATGCAGAGCGACAAAACATCATTGATCAAAGCATAAAGTGATACTACAAGTTGAAAACTAAAGGATAATAAAGGCTTATGGTGACTTGGGATAGTCATAACATGGTGTGAGCATGTGCCAAGTCACCCCAAATAAAGCATCAAAGGAGAATACCACAATACTATGCTTTAATATGCTAAAACAACGCATGATTCATCCAAGGCACATTAAGCAATCTCAATTGTATATAACAAGTCATGCTATAGAAAATAATAGTAAGCATAAAGCCAAAACAATATCAAGCATAGAATGACAAACCATAGGCCACAGTCAAAAACAAGCTCCCTTTATCACTTAGCAGGAGCTTTCCTACTCTTTTCCAAACCAAACCAAACTATTTGAAAACCAATGCATGAAAGAGGAGGTCCAACCAATTTATTCAGCAAACTAAGCAATCAAAATAAAACGAAAAACCAAAACGAAAACGAAAAGGAAGACGCTCCAGGAACAACACAACTGTGCATGAAACAATAAAATGAAGCGTTTGGAAGAAACCTGGGATTTTTATTGATGAAGAAGGGGATGCCTTGGGCATCCCCAAGCTTTGACGCTTGTACTTATTGGATATTTCTTGGGGTGACACGTGTGGCATCCCCAAGCTTGAGCTTTAGTCCATCCTTCATCTCATATCTCATTCCTTCCATACACCTGAAATTTTTTTCTTCATACAAAACTTCACACAATCTTTATTAGCAACATTAGTGCACTCAAGATAATAAGTCTTTAGGTTCAGTTCTAACACCAATAAACTTCCATTACAACACTAGCTACTGTAGCACTTCCCTCAAAAAGCTCAATTCCCCAAAAGAACTCAAAAAGGAACCGACAAGAAGCAAATGCAGAAAATGGAAGAAATCTGTCAAAACAGACCAGCAGGTAAAAGACGAATTTTTTCAAAGACCTTCTGTTGCTCAAATCAAAACGTGTTGAACTAACGAAAGTTAGATAGCAAAGTAGAGATTTCTTCATTAGGGATCTTCCTTTTATTCGAGACAATATCCTTCATATACTTTGAATAAGGAGGCAATTTAATAGCATCAGTCAAAGGAATTTGCAAGAATAAAGGTTTCATCCACTCACAAAACTTATTATGGTGTTCATCTTCCTTTGACTTGTGTTTCTTATCAGGGAAATGCATAGGTTTTTGGACCCAAGGTTCTCTTTCACTACCATGTTTCTTAGCAATAAAATCTTCTTTAGTATATTTAGTATTCTTAGTGTGGTTTTCAGGTTCTTCTTCAACTTTTTCTTCATTAGGAACTTCATTTTCTTCATTACCACTTTCAGTTTCAGCATCAGAAATAGATATACTATTAGGATCTGTAGCAGGTTCAGAGGGTTCTACAATAGTTTTATGTTTCTTTTTCCTTTTCTTACGAGTAGAGCCACTATTTTCAGCTTGTTGAGAATCCTGCTCAATTCTTTTGGGATGCCCCTCGGGATATAGAGGATCCTGGGTAATAGCTCCACTTCTAGTTCTAATTTCATAAGCATGTTTTTCTTTAGCAGCATTAACTAGCAAGTCTTTTTGCACTTTAACGAGTTGATCTATTTGAGTTTGAACCATTTGAAAGTGTTTAACGATCATTTTAACATCATTAGTGGTTCTTTCCACAATATCTTTCAACTCAACAATAGCTCTAGTGTTTTCCATTAGATGATTTTGCACCCTTTTATTAAAATTATCTTGCTTAACAATAAAGATATCGAATTCTTCTAAGCATTGATCAGGGGGTTTAGAGTAAGAGATATCACCTTCATCAAAGTGTTGGAGAGAGTGTACCTCAATAGTGGATGAGTAGGGAATATGCTCACATAATTCTTCAGTAGGAGGTAAATTCTTGACATCTGTACTTTTAATTCCCTTCTCCTTAAGACATTTATTAGCTTCCTTCATCACTTCATCATTTAATTCAATAACTCCCCTCTTCTTTGATGTTGGAATAGGCACCGGTATAGTAGGTTCAGGTACAATTACTTCAGGTATAGCTGGTTCAGGAGGAGTCCAATCTTCATAGTTCTTGCTTATTTTAGCCATTAATTCCTCAGCTTCCTTAGGAGTCCTATTCCTGAAAACACAATCAGCACAGCTATCTAGGTATGTCCTAGATTCTTCAGCTAGTCCATTATAAAATATATCAAGAAGCTCATTCTTAGGTAATGGACTTCTAGCTTGTGCATGAATCAAAGCACAAAACCTTGCCCAAGATTCAGGCAATACCTCTTTTTCTCCTTGTTTAAAATCAAAAAGTTCCTGCAAAATAGCATGTCTAGTACTAGGAGGAAAATATTTCTGCAGGAAAGTACTAATCAAGCAATCAGGGCTATCAATAGATCCAGGAGGTAAATTATTAAACCAAGTTTTAGCTTCTCCTTTCAGTGAAAAGGGGAAATCTTAGCAACAAAGTAAGTATGCATCTTAATATCATCAGAAAACAAGCCACTCATGGTAGAAAGTTCATTCATATGTGCTACCACACTTTCATTCTTAGTCCCACAAAAAGGTTCTTTCTCGATAATAGCTATGTAAGATAGATCGAGAGAGAAATCATAATCTTCATCTATAATGTTTATGGCAGAAGCAGCAAACTTAGCAATAGTAGACAATTTGGGTCTAATAGTACGCCTCTCAAGGAGACTCTTAGCAGCGCTCCTATCATGGGTGTTTTTACATTCTTTAATAAATTCATCGGTCATCTCAACATAACCATCTTCAATATCATAACTTTCACTAAACTCAGGAGAATTAACAGGTGTGGTAGTGTCTTCATTAGGAGTTTCATTATTTCCAGCTATAGTTCTAGCAATCGTAGAATCTAGGAAAGGACCTAATGAACCACTCTTATCAAGCAGCATCATAAGCATCAGAAGTTTCAGATTCAGCAGTAGTAGTAGTGTGTGTAGCATGTGTATGTGGTGGTGTAACGAGCTTACTTATAACAGATGGTGAATCAAGAGCAGCAGAGGTGTTCAGAACCATACCTCTTCTTGTAGTGGATGGTAAAATAGGAAACTTTCCATCACGAGACTTACCCATGATGGATGGATAGCAGCGAACAATAGAGAATCCAAGTGAACTTGATAAATAAAGCTATGCTCCCCGGCAATGGCGCCAGAAAATAGTCTTGATGACCCACAAGTGTAGGGGGTGTATCGTAGTATTTTCGAGGGAAGTGAAACCCAATTTATTGATTCGACACAAGGGGAGCCAAAGAATATTTATAAGTCTTAACAACGGAGTTGTCAATTCAGCTGCACCTGGAAACAATCTTGCTCACAACAGTTTATCAGTAGCAACAGTTTTGTAGTAGGAATAGTAAAGTAACAGCAGTAGTAAAGTAAAGACATCAGTAACAATAGCAGTAAACAGTAGGATTCGAGTGTGGTAGGCATAGGGATGGATGGATAGGCGTTGCATGGACAAGACAATTCACATAGCAATCAAAACATAGGGCAATTGCAGATAAATAAGATAAAGCATCCAAGTACTAGATAATCCTTGGCATGTGTTCCATATATAGTCATACGTGCTCGAAATGAGAACTTGCACAACATCTTTTGTCCTGCCAGCCCGTTTGCAGCGGGGCCTCAAGGGAACTACTGGCAATTAAGGTGCTCCTTTTAACAGAGCTTAACACTCCATGAACACATGTGATCCTCACATCAAAGCCACTACCTCCGGTTATCCCGATTTCTGTCACTTCGGGACCATTGGTTCCAGACAACAATGTGTGTATACAACTTGTAGATAAGCCCATAAACAATACTATCATAATGAATCAACAACATGTTCAGATCTGAAATCATGGCACTGGGGCCCTAGTAACAAGCATTAAGCATAACAAGTCGCAACAAAGTCATAAAGCACTGATAAAAGATACTAGGCACCATATCCTAACAATCTGATGCCATTACATGAACGATCTCATCCAATCCCTACCATCCCCATAGCCTACAGCGGGGGATTACTCACTCATAGATGGGGGAAACATGGATGGTTGATGGAGAAGCGATGGTGGCGATGATCTCCTCCAATTCCCCGTCCCGGCAAGGTGCCAGAACGGAGTTTCTGGTGCTGTTTTGTGGAATCTGGTGGTGGCGGTGAAGCGGAACTCCTTCTAGAAAAACGTCAAACCCCCCCTGAGTTTTTAGGTCATAAGGCAACTTATACGCGAAGAGGGAGGCTGAGGGGGTGCCCGGGCTGGCCACACCATCCCCTGGCACTGCCAGGCCTGACACGCGCGACCAGGTGGTGTGGTGCCCCCCTGGCTCCTCTCCGTCTCGTATTCTGGCTCCAGATGACTTCCGGTAAAATAGGCACTTTGGCTTTTGTCCCATCCAATTCCGAGAATATTCATTTTCTAACTTTCCTAGAACCAAAAACAGCAGAAAACAGGCAGCTGGCACTGTGGCTCTTGTTAATAGGTTAGTCTAAGAAATCATATGAAAAGTTCTCCAAAGCGTGGACAAAACACAAGAAAGTAGATAAAACAAGCATAGAACATCAAAAATTATAGATACATTTGCAATGTATCAGCGATAGTCTTGGCGCCTCGAGTGGACGACTCCTAGTAACTCGTGAACCGCAACGGGTCCGGGAGGTTCTTTCAAGGTGCTACCTATGGGCGTACTTTCGAGGAGGGGTCCCTTGTTAACCTCTGTAGCTCACCGCTTGAGGGGGATCGGGGCCTCACGAGGTGTGCATGCCCCTTTCGGGTTCCTCCGATGGGGGCGAACTGCGAGTGAGGTTCTTAACTCTCACCTAGGGTTGTAAGTCCTGAGCTCACGTCTCCTTTTAGCTCTTCCAAGTTTAGCCGCCGAAGAGGGTGTCTCCTGGGTCGCCCTGCAAGTCTCTCGAGGAGAAATCACGGGATTGTGTGTTCCATCTCTCAGCCCCGTGCCGAGGGTTGAAGGGGTAAGGTGCCCCAAGGCCGATGATGACTCTGAAATATACCCATCTACGTCCACATTTAAACTGGATATTAATCATATTTCTGATAAAATATCTCTCTAAACCCTGCCACTAATGCTAATATTCAGAGGGGTATGCAATCCTTTGTTTTTGTATTTTTCCTGTGCAGATAATGTCGTTTAAAGGAGGGAATCACTACATTAAAGTAAAAGATACGAGATTTCCAACAACCAGGAGAAACCAGGAGCCAAACAACGGAGGCAGACGCTTTAATGATCAACTATACGGCCGGAGCAAAAATTTCGACCATATAGCTCTAGTCGTATAGTTGGCACCGCCACTATTAGGGTCAAACAGAACAACTTTTGTGAAGGTACCCCTATATAAAGAAGCCTCAGGGCAATGAGAAAACAATCCAGACCTCACCAAAAAGTCTCTACCACAGATCTCCAGCCGCCTCCAGATCTCCAAACCCTTCTCCATCTCCATAGCCATATTCCACCACTTGTAATAGTAGATCTCTTCTCCGATTGACAACATTGTAAGACTATTGCTATCAATCTCATGATTTTCGTTACAATGTTTGTGATTGTTGATCTCATCTGTATGTGTGAGTAATTCTCCTTGGGATAAGGGCTTCGACCTAGATATATAGCAATTGTGCATGTGATTTATCATAGATGGGATCGTGTATTAGTTTGTATGACATGATGATTATTATATCCTCTCTTGCCTCAATCCAAGGACTTGTCAGGTACCCAAGACCCCGAGGGTTGAGCCAGGTATAGGGAGTATGAGTAATGACTGATCTGCAGGTTGGGAACCCCAGTGACAGAAGGGGTAGTACGACTGTATGTGAGGGATTTGCTTGGGTTTAACGGTGACATCACTATGCATATCATTAGTTCTCTTTCTTCTATGGATGAGACTAGTAGGTTATTGCTATAAGCGGTTGCGGAGGCAATAGCAATTATGGATGCACTGCCCACATATAATTTATCTTGCTCTAACAAGTACACGCATACTTTATTTCTATATTTTATTTCCATCAGATGTTTTTGCACAGCTATAGGTGAAACCGAACGCCCTAGGCCCTCTCTCTCCATTATCGCCAACAACAAAAAGACGCAAGCTATTGGTCCGGTAAAAACATAAAAGGAATTCTAAAACTCCCGAAGGTACGTTAAAGTAACTTCACTATGCATTTTCTTCCCGAGGATTCGAGAACCTAGGTCTACTAGGGAAAAAGAAGCTATACTACATCTGTAATCCGAATCGAAGGTATCAACCCTTTTTCTCGCGCCGGTGCCGGGGAAGCAATAGCTACCCTAGTGAGGTTATTAGGAACCTTGCTAGTTTGAATTCTTGTTTTTTATTTTGTTAGTTTGCTTTCAGTCTTTATTTGATAAACCAAAAAAATTAGTTAGTCTTTAAATTCTTGCTTTTACTATTCTAATTTTTAATCTAAGAAAACCCAAAAACATAGGAAGTATGGCTGAAAAGAAGCTTGGGGAGTTTGCTACTCCCAATAATGATTATTTGCGTACTCCAATTACTCAGCCAACAATCACTGGTGATGACTATGAAATTAAGCCCCATTACTTCAGTTTGGTTCAATAGAATCAATTTGGAGGCTCTATTGTTGAAGACGCGGGTATACACTTGAATACTTTCATTGAAATATGTGATATGATGCGTATAAAAGACGTTGACCCTGATGTGGTCAAATTGCATCTATTTCCTTTCTCTCTAAGAGGGAGAGCTAAAGAATGGTTACTATCTTTGCCTAAAAATACAATTACATCATGGGTGGGATGTACTTCTTTATTTATGACTAAATTTTTCCCACCTACAAAGACTATGCAACTTCGATCTAATATTACTGGTTTTAGACAGGAAGAGCGTGAGCCACTAGCGCTTGCATGGGAGAGGATCCAAGAATTCCTAAGAGGCTGTCCTAGTCATGGAATGGAAGATTGGTTAATCCTCCATTTATTTTATAATGCTCTCAATCCTGTGTCTAAGTCTATGCTTGATACTACAGCTGGAGGAACATTTATGCGTAAACACATTACTGAAGCAAAGCAGCTGCTAGACAATATACAAGACAATCATGCCCAATGGCATGTGGAAAGATCAAACACGAAGAAGGTGAACTCTGTCTCACCACAAGAGAACAAAGATCTCAATGCTAAGTTGGATGAGCTCATACTAGTCGTAAAAGGTAAGGAAACTCAGGTAAGATCCACCCCCGAAACAAACATAGACGAAATAGACTTCGTAGCTCGTAATGATTACAACCCTGCTTGGAAGAAGAGTTAGAATCCTAATTTTCAGAAACATTATGCTAGTCCTGCAAGTAACTCTAATAATAATATGGGAACTAGTAATGTTAGTCTCCAAGAAACTCTTAAGTCTTTCATAGACTCACAAAATGAACAAAAATAATATTCTAGTCAAAATTACAGAGAACCATGATGCTATGCTTGGTAATTTATCTAACCAAGCTGTTAGTTTGAGAAATGATTTGCAGGCCCTTCAAGAAAGAACAAGGATCGTTGAGGCACAACTAGGTAACATAACCGAGAGACAAACTCTCATCCTAGCTAAATTTGCAGGTAAAGCTGAGCCCAATCCTGCTCAAGAACTCAAAATGATGAGGATCCAAAGGGAGGAGCCTAAAGAACTAGATTATAGTAATGCCCCTTCACCAAGCTACACCATCAAAAATCTTGTAAAAAGGATCAACGTCAAAATTCCGGTATGTGAAGGTAACGATGAAGCCATGTATCAACACTTTGTTGATCAAGTAGCAATTAACGTACGTGAGCTCGAAGAAGAATACAAGAAAATCACTGAAAGGTTACCTGTTAAACTAGATGACATATTTGATCCTACTATTAAGATAAAGATTGGAACCAATGAGATAGCTGCACTTTGTGATCTATGTGCAAGCGTCTCAACAATTCCGAAGAGTATTTTTAACAAGTTAAATCTTGGCTCCATTAAAATTACTGAATTAAAATTGCATCTAGGAGATTCTACCTACAAACAAGCTGTAGGGATTAGGGAGAACACTTTAGTTTACATCAAAGGTTGTCGTGCTCTAATTGACTTTGTTATTCTTGACATGCATGAAGATACTATTGCTCCTATAATACTAGACCGTCCTTTCTTGAGAACTATAAAGGCTTTAATTAATCTGCATGAAGGGAACATGAAGCTACAATTGCCTTCGCGGGATTCTTTTGTTATTAATTTCCCCAGAAAGAAGAAAGCCAAACACGATGAGAAGGAGGCCATCACTTTGAAGGCCAATTACTTTGGAGCGGGTGTTCCACTCATCTAGCCCAAGTAAGTATCAATTAGGTCAAGCTATTGACCATAAAAGAGCACTCCATGGGAGGCAACCCATGTTAAATAAATGTTTGAATTAAGTTTTTAGTTTTAATTTAAGTTCATGTCTAATAAAGAGTGCTAGAAAACTCCATTTGATGAGAAGAAGTTCGGTAGTACTTGAAATTCTCCTTTATTCATGCTATTGTTGGTCGACAATATTTACTGTCAATTTTCTGTCAAAAACAAGGTATATCACTAAGTTACAAGAAAAGAAATAGTTTACGAAGAAACATAATTTTTTTGATGCACACAGAGAGTTTAACGAGCAACTATACGACGGGAATAAAAATTCCAGCCATATAGTTCCGGTCGGATAGATATCTTTGCCATCGATTTTTTTCTACAATATGTATTGAGAGTTTAACGACCAACTATACGGCGGGAATAAAAATTCCGGCCATATAGTTCTGGTTCTATAGATATTAATTCCTCCATACTATTTCTTTTCATATGTACCGAGAGTTTAACGACCAACTATATGGTGGGAATAAAAATTCCGGCCGTATAGTTCCAGTCGTACAGATATCGATGCCTTTGCAAATTTTCTTTCGCAGGGACAGACAATTTAACGACCAACTATACGGCCAGAACATTTTGTTCTGCCCGTATAGTTGCATCTATATAGATGCGTCGCCAGGAGGAAACCGTAATATTTTGTCAGAACGCCAACTATACGGTGGGAACACATGTTCCGCCCGTATAGTTGCGTCCGACCACAAAATCGCACGGGAAGGTACTCCCAACTCCAAAAATTCAATCCTTTTTCTTTATTCTACCTCCAAACTCTCTCAAAACCTCAAGGGATCTCCATCTCTACTCAATTTCGTTCGATTTCCTCGCACATAAGTGATATACGGTATGTTTCTCCTCTGATCCTCCAATTACTTTGTGCAAATTCATCTTCGATCTATTGTCATTGTCAATCTAGGGTGAGACGTACTATGAACCAATTACCATGATTTTCTTGCCTAGGTTATTATTTTGAGGAGATTCTTTAGTGTACTTAGATGAGGACTATGATGTACTTACTGTTGTTGGATCAAATTTTTTTTATTTTTTCCTTTCTTCAATATTTTAGATGATGAACACAAGGAGCCAAACTCATGCTCATGCCACCGCTAGCGCTTCTCGGGCTGTTGCTCAGTAATGCATGGGGATACGGTCCAGGGATGAGGCCCATCGTGATCGCTTCAACAGGATCAAGAACCGCGAAGTGAAGGCCAACAAGTGGGCTTGCCCAATTATATTGAACCAACTCGGTATTTCTGATGACTTTAATTTAATTTGCAATAGAGCTGGCCTACAAAACTTTGTGTACAATGATGTACCTACTTATCGCCACTTAACCATTGAATTACTAAGTTCGTTGCAAAGCACCGTTAAACAATGGCAAGGAGAGGATACTATTTATTTCCGTCTAAAGAACAACAACTAAACTTTAACATTAGATGAATGGTGCGCATGCTTTAATTTTTCCAAACAATGATATTCATGCTTTACACGCACCCTTTACTGGCTTAAGTCCTTCCCTCGATCAATACTATAATGGAATGAGTTTCACTAGTAGAGTCAACAAGGGGAAAAATATTCAACATCCTGCAATTCGCTATTTGTTCTATGTTATTACTAACACCTTGCAGGCACATAATGATTTCACGAGACTCAACGAGGAGGACATCCTAGTCCTTGCAAAGGCTGCTTACATCAACTCCAACCTGTCACTCAACTTGGGTGCCATCCTTGTGCGCTACCTGAAGCAGCAAGCATCCCAAAGCCAAGGGCCAATCACAGGAGGAGGCGTCATCACCGTTCTTGCCGCTGCCCTAGACATCGACCTAGGTGAGTTGCAACACATACTAGGTGAGAAGTGTGTTGGTTTCTCCACCTTGAGGGCCTATGGAATGCTCACTAGGAGAGCTGGTGTTTATTACCTGCATATTTCTAGAGCTGGGCGTATCTACCCCGCTCCTATGCCTAATGGTCTTTTCTCTATCGAGGAAGGACGTTTGCTATATGATTTGCAGGTTGTGAAACACCAACCTGAGGAAGAGATTCCTAAATAGGATGAGGACCAAGAAGAGGAGGAAGAAATTCCATATCAAGAGGAGCAGCCACCAAACCTTGCAAAAGCCTAAGCTTGGGGAAATTTTCTCATGTATCTTTATTTGGCGTTCATTTGCTTTTATTTATTTCGAGGTTGCGTTTTTATTTGAGTTTATGATCACTCATGTTGGTTTCCCCAACACTTTATTTTCATAGTTCTTTCTATTTTGCTTTCGAAGTTTTCTAGCCGAGCTTTGCCGCCAATTTTCTATTCTTTAAATTCCCTCTCTTAAAAATCACAAAAATATTTCTCCATTTTTTCTTATTTTCCCTCTTTCTTTTCTTTCCTCCTCAAGGTATTTATATATTTGCAGGAGAGTGCTCGACTTTGAGTTTCCAAGAAACAAATAAAAAAGGAAGAGAGAAGTGGAACCAAACATGAGAGGTATGCCTTATGACTCCCCACTTTTGAAGTTTGAGAAACCCATGCTAGTTAGTAGTAAATGTTGAGATATTATATTGGTGGAGTGAGTCTTTGTATCATTGTAAGATTGTCGTTTGCATGGGTATTATAAGTGGGCTCATTTTGTTCCAGCTCTCGTAATTAACTTAGTCTTGCCAAAAAATTGCTAAACAATTATAATAAGAAAAAGTCTCACAATTAAAGGCTTGGGTGTTGTAGTGCTCAGTCTTGAAGGTTTATTTCTAGAGACACTCAACACCACTGAAAATGTTAATTGACTTGATAGCTCTCTTTAAAAGGATTTGTTCGATTGAGTTAGTGTTTAGTGGTTTTTGTGAGCATGCCAAAGTTTGACTTGTTAATCATAAGAATGATATAGCTTTACGTGTGTAAAACTTCATGGGATGTCAACAACTCCGCTGGCTTACGAACGATCTTCATGGAGGAAACTCCTAGATTTCGGCTATGAGTTGATTAAACACTTGTAGCAATAATGCTATAGTGGGTAAGATTCTTGGCACCCCCGGGTAGCTGTAATCATGATGGAATCACTCCTCTGGCTATTATGAGTAATCATTATGCAAAAGGAACAAAAACCTTAGTGATGTCACGAGTGTCCATCACAGCAAGATAAACTAATAAAAATCTTTGGCATGCTCTCAGTTACTTAAAAATGAAATTCTTGAAGGACAATAAATAGAAAAGTAGTGCTTGCAAAGTCTTGATTCATTGATGTGGGAGAATTGAGATACTCTAGTATATATGCTTTTCATGAGAACTCTCACACTCTTAATTTACATGATTATACTTTACTGTTCAAAGGAAAGACTATGAGTTGATTACTTGACATGGAATAAAGTTTACTCATTTGAATCATCCATGTTTACAATAATTTTGCTGCGTTATAAGGATGCATGAAACCCGAATGATATGCTTTCCATTACTCTATATATGCTGAAGTTTTTCAGATTTATGAAGTGGAGGAAACATGAGACTATTAATCATGAGTAAGATCACCATCTCGTTATTTCAGTTTAAATGCTGAGTTCCTTTTTGATTTTGGTTTTCTTGCTTGGGATGAGCAAGTTTAAGCTTGGGGACATTGATGGCTCTGAAATATAGCCATCTATGTCCATATTTAAACTAGATATTAATCATATTTTTGATGAAATATCTCTGTAAGCCCTGCTACTATTGCTAATATTCAGAGGGGTATGCAATCCTTTCCTTTTGTATTTTTCCTGCAGAGATAATGTCGTTTAAAGGAGGGAATCACTACATTAAAGTCAAACATACAAGATTTCCAACTACCAGAAGAAACTTGGAGCCGAACAACAGAGGCAGGCGCTTTAACGACCAACTATACGGCTGCTGACTCGTGTAATAACGAGCTCGTTGGGGAACCCCAAGAGGAAGGTATGATGAGCATAGCAGTAAGTTTCCCTTAGTTATGAAACCAAGGTTATCAATCCAGTAGGAGAAAGGAAACACCTCAAAGGTGTTGCTAGCTAGACTTTGGCAGGGAGCACTACCGGTGTCAGCAGCAACATGGAGACCTGCACAACACAACCACAGAACTCTGTCCCCAACTTACGATGATGTTGTCAATCTCACCGATTTTGCTGAAAACAAAGGATTAAACGTATCGAGTGGAAGAAAGTAATAGTTTGCAGAAAGTAAACACAAAGCAATAAACAGTTGATTGTAGATTGATGGTAAAAGAAAGGACTGGGGTCCATAGTTCACTAGTGGTGTCTCTCCTTAAGATAGAAGACATGTTGGGTGAACAAATTACAGCGGGGCAATTGACAAACATCGAGAAAGCAATATGCATATACTACTCATGTTGACTCCTTTCAGACTTGATTGGGCATTACAACGTTATACATAGACCGTAATCCAACTGCATCTATGACTAATAATCCACCTTCAGGTTATCATCCGAACCCCCTCCAGTATTAAGTTGCAAGCAACGGATAATTGCATTACGCATTGCGTGTAAAGTAAACAATACGATTATTCTATGAATGAAGGATTGTGGTTTTCTCCCTATTAGTAACAACACATCTAGTACCTTAGAGATTTCTGTCACTTCCCCAAATTACTAGAGGCATGAACCCACTATCGAGCATAAATACTAACTCTTGGAGTTGCTAGCATCTACTTGGCCAAGCTAGCTATTAACAATTGAAAGCATGCAAGATCACAGATAACAAAGAAATGATAGAATCAATAATCAATCTGAAATAGCATCTCAATATCCATCGGATCCCCGCAAGCACAACATGTAGGAATTACAAATAGATGATCTTGATCATGAACGAAGCTCACAAGATATAAACATGATATCACAAAGGAGGAGAACCAGCCATCTAGCTACTACATGGACCCGTAGTCCAGAGATGAACTACTCACGCAGGGTGCCGGGAAGAAGGCCTCCATTGTGAATTCCCCTCTCTGGCAGGGTGCCGGGAAGAGCTTCAGATCCCTCCAGATCTAGGGATGGAGATGACGGTGGCTACAGACTCTTTCATGGAATTTTGATCGTGTCCTTAGGGTTTCTGTATCGGAGGCAATATATAAGCGAAAGGAGAGGCCGAGGGGGTGCCTGGGGTGGCCAGACCACCTCCTGGCACGGGCCATACCTGGCCGCGTGGCCAGGTGGTGTGGCCGGGCCTCAGCCCCTCTACGTCTTGTATTCTGGCTCCTGGTGTCCCTCGGTGAAAAACTGACTTTGGATTTTGTCCCATCCAATTCCGAGAATATTCATTTTCTGACTTTCCTGGAACCAAAAACAGCAGAAAACAGGCAGCTGGCACTATGGCTCTTGTTAATAGTTGAGTCCAAGAAAGTTTTAGAAAGTACTCCAAAGTTGGAACAAAACATAAGAAAGTAGATAAAACCAAGCATGGAACATCAAAAATTATGGATAAGTTAGCAACGTATCAACATCCCCAAGCTTAACTCCTGCTCGTCCTTGAGTAGGTAAGTGATAAAAAAAGAATAATTTTTGAGGTGACATGCACCGTCATAAACTTGATCAAAGTATTTGTAAAACATTGATAGTTGGGATCATAGTACTTCAATCATAACATGAAAGACAAAGTTCTAACAATAAGACATAGCAACTACTTTGCAACATGAAAAGGCACAAACAAAAGATTCATGAATAATAATGCTTTGCAAGACGTTTGATTATTTCACATAAAGAAAACATAGCATAGTGGCATTCATCTTGTCCCTCATAGAGTAGCGAACATAAATGCATAGGACACCTTCAAAGTTCATCAGAGTGACTAGATACAAATAGTTTAAAACAAGCAATATCAAAGCTATGCATCAATCATCAAGTCTTGGGACAAGGCACATAGAACTAAGAATGGCCACTATGCTCTCAACAAGATAGAAGGTGGAGACTCAACATAAAAGTAAAAGAAAGGTCCTTCATAGAAGGAAGTAGGGATTCAAGTCTCATCAAGAGCTTCCAAAAATTATGGTACTTATTAGCTTTCAGCTCTCATTGCCCCTATCATAAGCATCTTGAAGGTGATTAAGGTTAAAGTGACACAACTAAGAGGATATGCTTGACAATTTATAAGCCGAAATCTCATTCCCCTTACTTACGAAGATCGAACCTCATGCTACTCAACTTTAGTCACAAGTAAGCTCTTGTCATTGTAAGTACATATGTATCATAGAGAACCGCCAACGGGGTATCCCTTGCACTTGACACAGAAGCTATCCCATAATCAAAATGACAAGGCAAGCAGACAATGAGCATCTCAACAATCTTTTTATTTGCTATTTGCATATGTTTTTATTGAGGATGCTTCATAGAGTGTTCATTATGGTTATGCTGCAAGTTTTCACCATGATTAGGCATGGCTTAGGATAGCGTCCCAGGCGTTTCTCTAACACACATACAAACTCCATGATCTTACAAGTTCCACTTTTCTTTCACACCGCCGGGATCCATCAGAAAAAGAACATAATATCAATGGGGTACAAAGTACAGGTGCAATGTTGAAAGCGTTCCCCATGATACATGGTTCTGCTAACTTCAACTTATAAAGCGCAAGCATATACGCAACAAAGATGGACGCAATGGTTCAAGTTTATTAAGTGCAAGAAAGTAAAGTGTGCCATCAAGTTCGTGAGAGGTTTAATCACTAGTTTTCTCATAACGAGTTTAATTCGGAAGGTAGACAAAAACATGAATATACTTGGAATAGCATATGCTAGTGGGTAGGTATGGTGGACTCTTTGGAATAACTTGGTTTTAGGAGTTGGATGCATGAGTGGAACTCATACTTGGTTACAGAGGCTAGAAAATGACTGGGAGCGACCAACTAAGAGAGCAATAATGGCCATAATCATGCAGAGCAACAAAACATCATTAATCAAATCATAAAGTGATACTACAAGTGGAAAACTAAAGGATCATAAAGGCTTATGGTGACTTGGAATAGTCATAACATGGTGTGAGCATGCGCCAAGTCAACCCAAATAAAGCATCAAAGGAGAATACTGCAATACTATGCTTTAATATGCTAAAAAATGCATGATTCTTCCAAGGCACATTAAGCAATCTCAATTGGTTATAACAAGTCATGCTACAGCAAAGAATACTAAGCATAAATCCAAAACAATACCAAGAATGGCATGACAAAGCATGGGCCACAGTCAAAAAGAAACTCTCTTTACCACTTAAGCATGAACTTTCCTACTCTTTTCCAATCCAAACCAAACTATTTGAAAACCAATGCATGAAAGAGGGGGTCCAACCAATTTATTCAGCAAACTAAGCAAACGAAAAACAAAACAAAAAATGAAAAAGAAGACGCTCCAAGAAAAACACAACTGTGCATGAAACAACAAAAACGAAGTGTTTGGAAGAAACCTGGGATTTTTATTGATGAAGAAGGGGATGTCTTGGGCATCTCCAAGCTTTGACGCTTGTACTTATTGGATATTTCTTGGGGTGACACGCGTGGCATCCCCAAGCTTGAGCTTTAGTCCATCTTTCATCTCATTACTCATTCCTTCCATACACCTGAAATTTTTCCTTCATAAAAAACTTCACACAATTTTTATTAGCAACATTAATGCACTCAAGATAATAAGTCTTTGGGTTCAGTTTCAACACCAATAAAACTTCCATTAAAACATAAGCTACTATATCACTTCCCTCAAAAAGCTCAATTCCCCAAAAGAACTCAAAAACAAACCAACAAGAAGCAAATGCAAATAATGGCAGAAATCTATCAACAGACCAGTGGGTAAAGACGAATTGTTTCGAAGACCTTATGTTGCTCAAATCGAAAAGTGTTCAACTAACGAAAGTTAGATAACAACCTGGGGCAGAAGCACAAAAATTGACGCCGCAAAAGGATATACAGAGAGTTTACACGAATTTTTACGGTGAAGCACAGAAATCTGTTTCGGGACAACAACTTTCCCAATCATTACTTCTCTCTCATTAGAGGTTAATCTTGGCACAAAAAGCAAATAAAAAGGATAAGGAGCAGTTATTACAGAGGTAATAACTTCCAAGACTCTTCTAAAACTTTTGGGTAATCTCCCAATAAGTACTTTTCTTTAATGCCTTTAAGTTAGGCGAAAGAAGCAAGAATAAGAATCAAGTGTTTTCAAATGAAGAAGCATTAAGATTAACACCAGAAATATCTTCAACAAGGCAAGGTATCTCATCCAAATAAATTCTAGAGGATCCTCTCTCAACGCTCTGGGGTTCACTATTTTCATCAAACGGGTTTTCATGAACAACCCAATCAAGATTCTTTTCTATGGCTTCATGGATTGCTACAAGTTTAAAATGTATTGGTATCTTAAATTCCTCCCCATTAGGTTCGGTTTCATTCATCTTTTCCCATGTACCAACAACATCTGCACATGAGCCTAGCATATTAAAACATTCAAACACTTTTCTAGCTTCCTTAGCAACATCATAAAATTCCTTAAGCAAAGTTTCCAGAATAAAGTCTCTCTTTTCAGGGTCATCAATTTCTTTAAGTTTAAGAAACATTACTTGCATTAAGGGGTTAAGGTTAACAAACCTAGCTTCCAACATGTGGACTAAAGAAGCTGCAGCAATTTTATAATTTGGAGCAAGCTCTGCAAGAGATCTATCCTCAATATCCTCATGTTTACTAACATGATTAAAGAATTCTTCAATATTATATTTTACAATTATAGAGCCACTACCTATTGAAAGGTCTTTTAGGGTGAATTTAGGGATCAACATGGTGAGCTAAGGAAGAGGTAACAACTATAGCAAGAATTAATTTTTTGTGTGTTTTTAATAAAGAAAGCAAACTAGTAAGACTAATTTTTTTGTGTTTTTGATAAAAGAAACAAGCAAACAAAGCAAAAGGTAAACTAAGCAAAACAAAAACAACAAAGTAAAGAGATTGGTTATGAGGGACTCCCCTTGTGAAGATGTCCTTGACTCTCTGGCAACGGCGCCAGAAAATCACTTGCTGACTCGTGTAATAACGAGCTCGTTGGGGAACCCCAAGAGGAAGGTATGATGAGCACAACAGTAAGTTTCCCTCAGTTATGAAACCATGGTTATCAATCGGTAGGAGCAAGGAAAGCCCTCAAAGGTGTTGCTAGCTATACTTTGGCAGGGCGCACTACCAGTGTCAGCAGCAACGTGGAGACCTGCACAACACAACCACAGAACTCTATCTCCAACTTACGATGAGGTTGTCAATCTCACCGGTTTTGCTGAAAACAAAGGATTAAACATATTGAGTGGAAGAAAGTAATAGTTTTCAGAAAGTAAACACAAAGCAGTAAACAGTTGATTGTAGATTGATGGTAAAAGAAAGGACCGGGGTCCATAGTTCACTAGTGGTGGCTGTCCTTAAGATAGAAGACATGTTGGGTGAACAAATTACAGCGGGGCAATTGACAAACATTGAGAAAGCAATATGCATATACTACTCATCTTGACTCCTTTGAGACTGGATTGGGCATTACAACATTATACATAGACTGTAATCCAACTGCATCTATGACTAATAATCCACCTTCAGGTTATCATCCGAACCCCTCCAGTATTAAGTTGCAAGCAATGGATAATTGCATTACGCATTGCGTGGAAAGTAAACAATACAATTGTTCTATGAACAAAGGATTGTTGTTTTCTCCCTAGTAGCAACAACACATCCAGTACCTTAGAGATTTCTATCACTTCCCAGATTACTAGAGGCATGAACCCACTATCGAACATAAATACTAACTCTTGGTGTTGCTAGCATCTACTTGGCCAAGATAGCTACTAACAACAGAAAGCATGCAAGATCACAAATAACAAAGACATGATAGAATGAATAATCAATCTGAAATAGCATCTCAATATCCATCGGATCCCCGCAAACACAACATGTAGGAATTACAAATAGATGATCTTGATCATGAACGGAGCTCACAAGCTCTAAACATGATTGCACAAAGGAGGATAACCAGCCATCTAGCTACTACATGGACCCGTAGTCCAGAGATGAACACTCACGCATCACACTAGAGGCTTGCATGATGATGAAGAAGGCCTCTAGGGTGAATTCCCCTCTCCGACAGGGTGCCGGGAAGAGCTTCAGATCCCTCCAGATCTATGGATAGAGATGACAACGGCTATAGACTCTTTCGTGGATTTTTTTATTGGATCCTTAGGGTTTCCGTATCAGAGGCAATATATAGGCGGAAGGAGAGGCCGAGGGGGTGCCTGGGGCGGCCAGACCACCCCCTGGCGCAGGCCAAGCCTGGCCGCACAACCAGGTGGTGTGGTCGGGCCCCAGCCCCTGTCCGTCTCGTATTCTGGCTCCAGGTGTCCCTCGGTGAAAAACTGACTTTGGCTTTTGTCCCGTCCAATTCCGAGAATATTCATTTTCTGACTTTCCTGGAACCAAAAACAGCAGAAAACAGGCAGTTGGCACTCTGGCTCTTGTTAATAGGTTAGTCCAAGAAAGTGTATAGAAAGTACTCCAAAGTTGGAACAAAACATAAGAAAGTAGATAAAACCAATCATGGAACATCAAAAATTATGGATTCTTTAGCAACGTATCAACGGCCGGAGCAAAAATTCTGACCGTATAGCTCCGGTCGTATAGTTGGCGCTGCCACCATTAGGTCAAACAAAACAACTTTCATGAAGGGGCCCCTATATAAAGAAGCCTCGAGCGATGAGAAAACAAGCCAGACCTCGCCAAAAAGTTTCTGCCACAAATCTCGAGCCGCCTCCAGATCTCCAAACCCTTCTCCATCTGCATAGCCATATTCCACCACTTGTAATAGTAGATCTCTTCTCCGATTGGCAACATTGTAAGACTATTGCTATCAATCTCATGATTTTCGTTACAATGTTTGTGATTGTTGATCTCATATCTATGTGTGAGTAATTATCCTTGGGCTAAGGGCTTTGGCCTAGCCATGTTGCAATTGTGTATGTGATTTATCATAGATGGGATCATGTATTAGTTTGTATGACATGATGATTATTGTATCCTCTCTTGCCTCAATCCAAGGACTTGTCAGGTACCCAAGGCCCCGAGGGTTGAGCCAGGTATAGGGAGTATGAGTAATGACTGATCTGCAGGTTGGGAACCTCAATGACAGAAGGGGTAGTACGGCTGTATGTGAGGGATTTTCTTGGGATTAACACTGACATCACTATGCATATCATTAGTTCTATTTCTTCTATGGATGAGACTAGTAGTTTATTGCTATAAGCGGTTGTGGAGGCAATAACAATTATGGATGCACTACCCACATATAATTTATCTTGCTCTAACAAGTACACGTATACTTTATTTCTATCTTTTATTTCCATCAGATGTTTTTGCACCGCTATAGGTGAAACCGAACGCCCTAGGACCTCTCTCTCCATCATCAACAACAACAAAAATATGCAAGTTATTGGTCCGATAAAAACACAACATGAATTCTAAAAACTCTTGAAGGTCCGTTAAAGTAACTTCACTATGCATTCTATTCCCGAGGATTCGATAACCTAGGTCTACTAGGTAAAAAGAAGCTATAGTACATTCGTAATACGGGTCGAAGGTCTCAGTCGAAGGTCTGACAAGCTCGGGTTACCAAGGGGCAGGGACACATGAGCCATCGTGGGGCTAAGAACGAGGGCAAGGACCGTGGGTGAGGTAAATCTCGGCCGAGGGACGGACCATAGAGTTCAGAGCTGGAAACTTTAGGTATGACAAGCTCGGGCTGCGGAGGTCAGGTCCTCATGAGCCGTCGCAAGGATAAAAACGAGGTCAGGGACCGTGGGTGAGGTAACTCTCGGCCGAGGGACGGACCGTAGACTTGAAAGCTCGACACTTTAGGCTCTGACGAGATCAGGCTGCGGAGGACAGGGCCTCATGAGCCATCACGAGGATAAAAACGATATCAGGGACCATGGGTGAGGTAACTCTTGGCCGAGGGATGGACCGTAGAGTTCAGAGCTCGACACTTTAGGCCCTGACGAGCTCGGGCTGCGGAGGACAGGGCATCATGAGCCGTCACGAGGAGAAAAACAAGGTCAGGGACCGTGGGTGAGGTATCTCTCAGCCGAGGGACGGACTGTAGAGTTTAGAGCTTGACACTTTAGGCCCTGATGAGCTCGGGCTACGGAGGACAGGGCCTCATGAGCCGTCATGAGGATAAAAACGAGGTCAGGGACCATGGGTGAGGTAACTCTTGGCCGAGGGACGGACGGACCATAGAGTTTAGAGCTCGACACTTTAGGCCCTGAAGAGGTGCCCCGTAGACCTTACCGGGAGGGGGCCGTAGAAAAAAAGCACCCACCGTCAAAAGCCCGTACATGCGCCGCGTTAGGATTTTAGGCACCAGGAACCGTGTGACAAGGTAACTCTAGGCCAGGTTTGTCCCATGAGTTTAGAGCTCCACACTTTAGGCCCTGATGCCGACAGGGAGCCGAGCCGGCCCAGTGAAGGGTAGCGTCTCTAGCCCCCGGTTGTGTGGAGTGTGTGAGGGAAATCGGGTGGTGCGGTTTTTCAGAAAAATGTTTTTTCAAAGGGAAAAACCAAATAGCCAATTGTGCGCTCAACACAAGATCCAAAGAAGCACCAGTAGTACAAGCTTATTACAAATGCCACCGTTGCCTGCACGGGGTCAGATGAGGGGAAAAAGCCACAAGGGGGGAGGATTTATCGAGGTTCACCTTCAAAACGTCATAGACCAGGCGCGTCGTTCGGACGGGTCTGTCCACCTCCCAGCAGCCTGGTTCGCTAGCCCTCTCGGTCACTTAGCTACTGTCGCGAGGACAACAGGTGTTGTATGCGCGCTGGGTATAATCCATGGGGAAGTTGGGAGCCCCCGCATCATCGCCGTCCTCAGGAGGCGCCTCCTCCCTCGTGAGGACAGACAAGGGCACGCCTGAACCCCGCATGAGGTTGTGGGTACTGGTGGGAACAACGTAGCTGCTGCCCTTTTTTCCATGGCGTTTTCCTAGGCCATCATTTGCTTCCTCTGGGCGGAGCCTCCGACATAGACCAGGGCATCCTTATCCTCGAGATAGGTGGTGGCAGCGGTCTTGTAAGTATGCTCCAGGGAGCGTAAGGCTTCCACTTCGTCGCAACGGACCGTGATGACTCTGCCGCTGCTGCCAGGCATCTTGAGCATACTGTAGACATGGTGAGTGGCGGCCATGAACTTGGCCAGTGTAGGGTAGCTGAGGATGACGTTGTACGGAAGGTTGATGTGCGTCACGTCAAAGTCGACAACCTCAGTGCGGTAGTTGTCGCATTTCCGGAACATGACCACGCGGCGCACCTGCCCGATGGGTGTGGTGGACCTAGTCGTCACCCCGTAGAATGGCACTAGTGGAAAACGGGCCTCCAGTCCCGGCCCGTAAGGGGCTTTAGTCCCGGTCCTGGTAACCGGGACTAGAGGGGCGGGACTAAAGGCCCACCCACTAGTCCCGGCCCTGTTACCATCCGGGACCAATGGGCATCCATGTGGCCGTCTCTGCGGGCGTTGGGCGCCCTCCCATTAGTCCCGGTTCGTATTACGAACCGGGGCAAATGGTTCTCTGCCGTGGTAGAGAATTAAATTTGTATCCTTTTTTTCATTTCAAAATAGTTTTCTACACTACCACATACCATACATGTTCGTGAATACATAAGATAACTTCTCTTAAGATCAAGCATACAAATATATACATGATAGTTACACATGGAGATCACAATTATCGGGACTAGAGCCCGTCTATTCAATTACACGGTCGGGGATCATCGGCACCTATTCACACTAAATTATCTGGCGTCATCTATCATCTCGTTCATCAAGAATCCTGCCAGTTCTTCAGCAATTGCTACTACGCATTGCTCTGGTAGGAGCTGATCCCGCATTTTCTCGAACTATATAAGAAAAGGAGATCAATATGAATATCAATCATGATAACAAAAAGTGACTGTAATAAAAATAATGTTATGAATGTATTGCTTACATCGATTCTATAATCATTCAGCTCACCGGTAAACGTGCGAATGAACTCGCAAACGTAGAATCCACATAGATTCGTCTTTGGTGGCTGCCTCACGCACTTTACGAGAATATAATTCAATCAAAATAATAATCCAGCATCATAATTGTATTGAAACTAGAAGTAAAGAGATGCGCGTACTACTTACCGAGACCGGCTTAAACGTCAGCTTCTCACTAAAGTCACCCGTAACCGCACTCTTGAACTGGTTCCAAACCCTACCCGGTAAAGAAAATGAATGAGTTATTTATTACGTGATATCTCAGGAAATCAATGAAAGAGACCGATGTAGCGCGAAATTACCTCTGGAGCATGTCCTGCATGTCCCTAAACATTTCCAGGGGTCTCTTTAATGGGTCCATGACTTCAGCTCTTCCCTTATCAAGTTGAATGTCCATGAGAATCCAGTGGAAACTGTACACATTTACATATACATCAGTAACTCATCAATTACACTTAACATCGAGTAAGAAAAGGAGAATGTGTACAATAGAGTAAGACCCTCACGCGAAATTGTAAGGAAACAGTATGTGGTCACAGAAATTTTGCTCCGTTAGAAACCTTAGAAGGTTTTCCTGCGTCTCCTCGGGTTTATCTGTTAACGTCTTTACATGTATTTTATCTGGGTCAATGAACCCAACACTAAAGATTGACCTTCTTTTACATTCCATGATCTTCATTCTGCATAATAATAGAGTACAAAAGGATATAATTAGGATAATTACATGCAATGAACTGAACAACTGAAAAAATGAACAACTTATATATAGACAATGAATTCAACAACTTACAGACAATAGCAACTCATGAGACTTTTGTCGAGGGCGTCGAAAGTGTATAACTGGAAGAGTTCTGGAAACTCAACATGGACCTCTTCTTCTCGGAAGTAGTAGTCATGTGGGACTTTCGCCACGATCATTATTCTCTCCTGATTTACGGCTTTCAAGTACCATTTATGTAAACTCCGCATTTGTGTTGGCAGTTGTTGGAACTGCTCAAAGCTGACCAGAGGCTTCCCTAGGACATATGTAGGGACTACCTGAGCCTTGGGTAACTTGTCGTCCTGGGCACCTAGCAATTCCTCAACAGTCACATCCATATCGCCCGCAAGCTTCTTAGCTTCTTCCATATCCTGCTGGGGAGTGTCATAGGATAACACCTGGAGGGGTGGGATTGATGTTTTGGCCTGTTTCTCGAGCTGGGGGCGTCCATTCTTTTCTCGGTTGCACTTTGACCTGATGATTTGCTCCCGCTTGCACTTCTACTTGATTTTCTCTTCTTCACTACCTTCTGAAGTGTGCGTCGATAGTCATCTGGCTTATGGTGCAATTCATATTGCGATTTTGTGTTCAGAAAAGAAAGTGCATACGGTTTTTGCTTCTCGGTGTATACCGGGGCGGGCTCGGGTTTCTTCTTTTGAAGTTGCGCAATACATTTGGCCTTTACGATCATGTCGGTTTCCTCGTCAGTAGGATCGTAAGCTCTGATGGGAAGATTCTTATGAGGTACTCTTGGGACGGGCGACATTTGTCGTTTTGGGCTGCTGCGTTGTTTAGTACTAATCGGAGGCTGTGGCGGAGATCGAGATGGACTCGGGCTGTGGTGGTCGTAGTCATGCGGTGGGGTTCTTGGAGGTGATGGAGGTGAAGGTGACATGCGACCACTCGGAGGCGGTGTTGGCTTTGGCGTCCAGCCTGGAAGCTTGATGTTGTTCTTGTCCCATAGAATGATACCACCTAGTACTTCTCCGAGTGTCCTCTCACCTTCAGGTTCACGGATGTCAAGCTCCATTGAGTCCCACCCCATTGCGATTTCATCCACCGCAACTTTAGCATAGCTAGCTGGAATCTCACGGCCATGCCAGCGTGCGCCAGGTGGACAAGGTAAAGCACATCCGACCGCCACCTTGATGGATAGGTTCTTCACCTTCTGATGGAGCTCACAAGATGCCTGCTCCCTGATTCCATCCACGGGGTAGCCGGGACCGCCATCTGCCATACGTGCATCGTCAGAAGGGACCTCCGATTCAGCCACGCTGCTTCTCCGCTGAGATGGGACGGCGGTAATATCGAGTACAAGATCTTGCAGGCGCGCTGCTCCTTGAAGTTCGTCAATCTATTGCTGATGCATTCGAAGTGTTCCTAGCAACTTGGTGAACCTGTCTCCCTCCTCCTCCTGCCGTCGCCTCTTTGCTCTCTCTCGGCTCCTATAAGTATATCTGTCTTTGGGAAACCCCATCTCCCACGTATAACTAGGGCCAAGGCCTCGTACACGTCCTCCGCGTTCGTCATTCCCGAGGACCTTTGTCAGCAAGTCTTTTTCTCTATCGGGACGGAACTTTGTTGTCCCCGCTTTAATCTCCTTCACCACTTTCTGCCATGTATCCCGGGGTATCCTAATCCCGTCACTGCAAATAAGGTCCCCTGTACTTTCGTCATACTCACTCCTATGCCCAAGGAACCAATTCCTTGCCCTCAGATCCCATTCTTCGTGTATTGGTTCTGGAGTGATCCCTTTAGCAAGCAGCTCATTCTCTTTAGCATCCCACTTTGGCATGGCAGCCGCGTAGCCCGTGGCCCCAGGTGATGGTGATATTTCTTCATCGCGGCATTTTTCTTGTCTTTTCCGACATTTCCATAGCAGGTTGTGACTCCTTGTACTTCACAAATGCATCCCAGTTAGCATGCTGCTTCGATAGATAGCATTCAAATTTAGGAGTCTTCTTCGTCTTCTAATACTTTTGCCATAATGCTTTCTTCCAGTTCTTGAATAGTTCGGCCATCTTCGTAAGAGTCCACTGCTTGACTTTCTTCCTCAATGCAGCTGTGTCGGCATCATCCTCACATTCTGGCAGGGTGAAATGTGTCATGAGGTCATTCCAAAGACCCTCTTTGCACCTGTCGGCGTCATACTGACCCTCTTTCGCCCCTTTGGTCTTATTCCACTCTCGAACGGTGGATGCGATCCCTAACCATAACTCCGCAGTGTTGTTTAAATACAGTTTTAGCCTTTTCGGGTTCCAACGGTTCACCCCGTGGTGATACCCGCGTAATTGTATAACACGTAGATGCGTCCAACTTTTTGGCTGGGCCTCGTTTGGAGTATTTTTTGCTCGATGTGGAGGCCTAAGAGAAGAAACATTCGTCAATTTATATATATATATACAACTCAGTTAATGCATCTACTGATCACCAGACTTCATATATATACCTCGCCGTCGCCTTCTCCACCACCGGAGCCGTCGGCTTCTCCTTGATCATTTCGGTCGACCTCCTTTCCCTCACCGGAGGGGTTCTGATATATCGACGGAGATTCGGGTGGATCAACATGGGGGGTGTCGTTGATCATATCCTCGAGAATTTCTTCCTGTGCTAGGTCTCTCTGGATTGGATCCATAGTTTTCTACAAAATGCACAAAATAACATTTTTCATTCAATATTGCTGCATAAAATAATACTAAACAATAATATGAACACGCAATTTGCTACAATAATACTAAACAATAGCAAAATTCTAGTGATGCCCTAACCCTAACCCTAAGTCCAGGTGCCCGCGAGCACCACCACCCTAACCCTATCTTCGGGGGCCCACGAGCACCACCACTCTAACCCTAAGTCCGGTGGCCCGCGAGCACTACCACCCTAACCCTAAGTCCGGTGGCCCGCGAGCACCACCACCCTAACCCTAAGTCCGGGGGCCCGCGAGCACTACCACATTAAACCTAAGTCCAGGGGCCCACGAGCACCACCACCCTAACCCTAAGTCTGGTGGCCCGCGAGCACCACCACCCTAACCCTAAGTCCGGGGGCCCGCGGGCACTACCACATTAACCCTAAGTCCGGGTGCCCGCGAGCACTACCACCCTAACCCTAAGTCCGGGGGCCCGCGAGCACTACCACCCTAACCCTAAGTCCGGGTGCCCGTGAGCACTACCACCCTAACCCTAAGTCCGGGGGCCCGCGAGCACTACCACCCTAACCCTAAGTCCGGGGGCCCGCGAGCACTACCACCCTAACCCTAAGTCTGGGGACCCGCGAGCACCACCACCCTAACCCTAAGTCCGGGAGCCCGCGAGCACCACCACCCTAACCCTAAGTCCGGGGCCCGCGAGCACTACCGGACTTAGGGTAGTTATCTCTTTAGCTTATCTTTATTTAGCACTAATGCTTGTCTGTCTCAATCGACACTATAATACTACATACTATATAATATACTACTATATATATTATTACTAGTAATAAATATTACAATATAAAAAAGATATAAGAAATAAAAAACATACACTAGAAATTAATATATACTCTACTAGAAATATATACTACACTAGAAATTAATAAAAAACATACACTACAAATATAAAAAAGATACAAAAAATACTAGTAATAATTCTATCTATCTATCTATTACTAAATAGAGAAGAAGTTGGCCGGTCGGGGGCGCCGCCGCGCCACCGCGTAGCCGGACGGGGGAGCGAAGGGGAGGGGGCGGCTCGGCCTGCTCGCCCACAGTGGCCGGCACTGCCGCGCCGTCGCGCAGCTGGACGGGGAAGCGAAAGGGAGGGGCGCGGGGTACCTCTGGCTGGGGGCGCGCGCGGCGGCTGGAGTGGCGGTGGCGGTTGGGGGTGGTGGCGGCTGGAGTGAGTGGCGGCGGCGGTTGGGGTGGTGGCGGACGGAGAATCGGGCAGCCTGCCGGCGTCAGATTGTCCTCGCGCGTGGGCGTGCTCTACGTGGGGAGAAGAAGGGGCGCGCGGGGAGAAGAAGGGGCGCGCCAAATATATAGGTGGGGGACCTTTATTCCCGGTCCGTATAACGAACCAGGACTAAAGGGTCTTTAGTCCCGGTTCGTTATACGGACCGGGACTAAAGGTCCCCCCTTTAGTCCCTGTGCGTGCCACCCACCGGGACTAAAGGGTTTTCGGCACCGCCCAACACGCGTGCGCCAACGCCACACCTTTAGTCCCGATGTGTAGCACGCACCGGGACTAAATGTCCTTTTTTCAATTTTTTCACCCCAGGGGCGCGCCTGTTTAAAAAAATCAATTAGCATATTTTTTAAAACATTTGAATTTTACAGTTTTTGCATACTTATGAATTTGAGAAAAATTTCAACATGAAAAGTTCTTGAATTTGAATAAGTAATCCAAATCTATTTTCTGTTTTATAAAATAATTATTCTAACTAGTGAAACTAATAACCATTTTGCCATTTTCAATTTAAAAATGCATTACCTATTATATTTTGCATATTTTTGAATCTCACTAAATTTTTAACATAAAAAGTGTTTGAATTTGAATAAGTGATCCAAATCAATTTTCTGTTTTATAAAATAATTATTCTAACTAGTCAAACTATTAACCATTTTGCCATTTTTATGTGATTCCGATGCTCCGGTGGTCTTCCTCCGACGAAACCCTAGACTGGGGGCCCCGGATCGTCTACCCCGCCTTATTTTTTCCCGCCTGTTTTCTTCCTGCCTTTTCCACCGCTTCCCTCCTCTGACTTCCCGCCATTTCTCACTATATATGTAGGGCTAGCAGGAAAATATTTTTCGAGGCGGAACTTCCGAAGATGCCATAGGGCGTGTGCACCAAGGGCATCTTCGAGAAGTTCCCCCACGGGAGATTTCCCAACCCTTTCCTCCATCCTTGGGGATGAAACTCTCCATCCATGGGGAGTCTTTCACGGGCTAGCAGGAAAATATTTTCCGAGGCGGAACTTCCGAAGATGCCATAGGGCGTGTGCACCAAGGGCATCTTCGAGAAGTTCCGCCACGGGAGATTTCCCAACCCTTTCCTCCATCCATGGGGATGAAACTCTCCATCCATATTGGCTTGTTGAGTTTCTTGCCATGGCGTATCGATGCTCCTTTTATAGGCACGGCGCCGCTTCTACTTTGTCTTCTTCCTTCGATAGGGCGTCGTGCGCTACATGCTTTATCTGATCGAGCAGTGTGTCCACCCACACGTCCTTATGCCACCGACAGTTTTGTTAGATGACACAAAAACCACCTTTAGTCCCGGTTGCACCCACCAGCCGGTAGTATAGGTTAGCCACCCCCAGATAAGCCTCCCCCAGATAAGGCCCCCCATCTTTTGTCCCGGTTTGAGCCCCCACCCGGGATGAAAGTTTCCCGCGCCACTGTGTTCCCGCTCTTTCCACCGGTTCCCACCTCTGTCTTCCCGCCATTTTTTCAGTATATATATGTACGCTTGGCCTCCATTTCAATATCACATCTGGACTGATCATTCTCTTCCCATGGCTTCCATCGTATCTCTAACCACCCGGTAGGCGGAGGCGCTTTGTGCCTCGAACGACCCCTACCCACCGGGCTACCGCGTCCCCACTGACTGGATGCTGAGCGTCGAAGGCGTGCTGGTCCCTCCTGTCCCTCTAGGTGTGGAGCGCCGGATGGCCATCACGAACCACTACTACCTCGAGCTCACGCCAGAGCAGTGGAGGAATCCCAACTGGCATCCCGACTATTTCCCGACTTGGGAAGCCTTCTTCAACAATCGGCGTGAGAGGGCGCTCGCCACGAATGAGGAGGACAGCCCACCTCCTTCGAACTTCAACAAGGCCGGTCGTCGGCTGTGATGGCGCGGTCGGACTCTCCAGAGTGTCATGGCCTATAACACGACCGGCAATAACCCCCGCCTGCGGTACCCTCAAATCCAGCCCACGCGTGCCCAACCTTCAAGGTTCGACTACGGCGACCTTGACGACGACAGCGACGACGGCGCCGGCGACTACGACGACTACAGTGGCGCGTATTATAGGGCTAGGTAGGAGCATGACTGAATCACTCCAACATTAGGCATGTTTCTTAATTTTTAGTTGTGCTATGTATCTTAATTTTCAGTTGTGCTATGTATCCTTAGTGTTTGTGGGTTCCTTCTCTTGTGATGGTTCCTTCTCTGTGGGTGACCACCTCCCGCGGCTCAGAACCCGGTCGTCGACGTCTAGTTTGATTGAGCAAGATGTATTACATGAAAGGGGACCTTTATGTCTCAAATAAAAGGTTTAATACATTACATAGATTTATGTCTCAAATAAAAGGTTTAATACATTATTACACATCGCCAGCATCTAGTGTTGTGGTTTTCTTCTGCACCGTAGCCATGGAGAATCTTCATCATTTAACAGGATGCTTGGGTCAGTTTTCACTTTGAAGGGCGGAATTTCATGAAACTTATTGTAATCTTCTAACATGTCTGTCTTGTCATCCACTCCCACGATGTTTCTTTTCCCTGAAAGAACTATGTGGCGCTTTGCCTCATCGTATTCTGTACTCTTTTGCTTATCTTTTCTTTTTCTCGGTTTGGTAGACATGTCCTTTACATAGAAAACCTGAGCCACATCGTTGGCTAGGACGAATGGTTCATCCATGCACGCAAGATTGTTGAGATCCACTATTGTCATGCCGTACTTTTGGTCTACATGTACCCCACCTCCAGTCAGCTTGACCCAATTGCACCGAAACAAAGGGACCTTAAAAGTAGGTCCATAGTCAAGTTCCCATATCTCCTCTATGTACCCATAATATGTGTCCTTCTGCCCATTGTCATCTGTTGCATCAAAGCGGACACCACTGTTTTGGTTGGTGCTCTTTTTATCTTGGGCGATCATGTAAAATGTATTCCCATTTATCTCGTACCCTTGGAAAGTACATATAGTCGAAGATGGTAACCTGGCCAACGAGTACAACTCATCTCCAACAGTGGTGTTATTCATGAGATGTGTCTGCAACCAATTGCCAAAATTCTTCTCGTGTTCCCCTTTAATCAAGGTTTCAGGCTTCCCCGGGTTTTCGGAGCGTAGAATATTCTTGTGTTTCTCGATATACGGAGCCACCACGGTGGAATTGTGTAGAACTGTGTAGTGTGCTTGAGTGAAAGAATGCCCGTCCCTACATACCATTGATTTCCTTCCTAGTGTGCCTTTTCCAGTCATCCTCCCCTCATACCGAGATTCAGGAACACCAATCGGCTTCAGGTCAAGAAGAAAGTCAACACAAAACTCAATGACCTCCTCTGTTCCATAGCCCTTGGAGATGCTTCCTTCTGTCCTAGCACGGTTATGAACATATTTCTTTAAGACTCCCATGAACCTCTCGAAGGGGAACATATTGTGTAGAAACACAGGACCAAGAATTCTAATCTCTTCGACTAGGTGAACTAGGAGGTGCATCATAATATTGAAGAAGGATGGCGGGAACAACAACTCGAAGCTGAACAGACAATGGACCACATCAATCTGTAATCCTGATAGACTTTCTCGATCGATTACCTTCTGAGAAATTGCATTGAGGAATGCACATACCTTCACAATGGCTAGTCGAAAATTTTCTGGTAGAATTCCCCTCAATGCAACCGGAAGCAATTGCGTCATAAGCACATGACAGTCATGAGACTTTAGGTTTTGAAATTTTTTCTCTTTCATATTTACTATTCCCTTTATATTCGACGAGAAGCCAGACGGGACCTTGATACTGAAAAGGACTTCAAAAAAGATTTCCTTCTCTTCTTTGGTAAGAGCGTAGCTGGCAAGCCCTTGAAACTGCCCTGGATGCTTGTTGTCTCGTCCTTTATGATGTTGCTGGTCCTCCTGTGCTGCCGGGGTATCTTTTGACTTCCCATACAAGCCCAGGAAGCCTAGAATATTCACGCAAAGATTCTTCATTAGGTGCATCACGTCGATTGCAGTGCGGACCTCATGCACTTTCCAATAGGGTAGCTCCCAAAATATAGATTTCTTCTTCCACATGGGTGCGTGTCCGGTAATGGGGTCTTTTGGAACAGGTTGTCCTCCAGGACCCTTTCCAAAGATTACCTCCAAATCCTTGACCATACCAAATACATCAGCACCACTACGGGGGCCAGGCTTCGTCCGGGTTTCTGCCGTGCCATTGAAATGCTTGCCTTTCTTCTTTAAGGGATGACTGGGCGGAAGAAAACGACGATTGTACGGGTACACATTCTTTCTACATTTATCCAGATATATAATTTCAGTCTCATCTAAACAGTGCGTGCATGCATTGTATCCTTTGTTCGTTTGTCCTGAAATGTTACTAAGAGCAGGCCATCGCTACTTAGACCAAACCATAAGTTCCTTGCGTCACCAGCAAAGTCCGGGAAGTCTCTCTCGATTTTTCTCCACTGCCGACCATTAGCAGGGTGCCTCAACATCCCGTCTTTCTTACGGTCTTCCATGTGCCATCGCAACAACTTGGCATGCTCTTTATTTCTGAACAAACGTTTCAACCGTGGTATTATAGGAGCATACCACATCACCTTGGCAGGAACCCTCTTTCTGGGTGGCTCGCCCTCAACATCACCAGGGCCATCTTTTCTGATCTTATACCGCGATGCAGTGCATACCGGGCATTTATCCATATTCTCGTACTTCTCACCGCGGTAGAGGATGCAGTCATTAGGGCATGCATGTATCTTCTGCACGTCTAATCCTAGAGGGCAGACACGTTTCTTTGCTTCGTACGTACTGGAGGGCAATTGGTTATTTCTTGGAAGCAGCTTCTTCATTATTACCAGCAACTTTTCAAATCCCGAGTCGGTCATACCGATCTCTGCCTTCCACTTCAACAATTCCAGTGTGCTACCCAGCTTCTTCTGGCCATCTTCACAAGTTGGATACAGCAATGTGTTGTGGTCCTATAACATCTGCTCAAACTGTAACCTCTCCTTTTCTGTGTCGCAGTCTCGCCTTGCATCACTAATGACCCGACCAAAATCATCAACGGGCTCATCTGGTTCCCGTTCTTTACCCCCTTCTTCTTCATTATCTTCAACTGCGGTATCATCATATTCAGGGAACATAGATCAGTAGTTGTCATCATCGTTCTCTTCTTCATCGCCGTCTTCCATCATAACCCCTCTTTCTCCGTGCTTGGTCCAAACATTATAGCCGGACATGAAACCGGACCGAAGCAGGTGGCTCTGAATGACTCTTGAGGAAGTGTGAGCTTACTCATTCCGACATTCAACACATGGACAACACATAAAACCATCATGCCGCTTGTTCGCCTCGGCCACAAGGCGAAAAGAACGCACGCCTTATCTGTAAGCGTCAAAGCGTCGGTCACCGTACATCCATGGGTGGCTCATCTGCATCATACAACCATGCATATATATATCAAACGCAATCACGATGCTTAAATTAGTACCGCGCGGTCAAAACGAGAAAATAGTTGCTAACCTTTTAGGACACTTCAAAACAAAGAGGAGAAACCTTAAGTGTCGCTCTGGCACCTCATATCATATTTTGTCTTGTGTGAACTCAAGTGGCATCGCTCTAACAGGCATTTCACCGAACACCTCTAGTGCATATGAAGAAAAAAAGTTAGCACAAAGTTATACCCACCTCTCACATAGGAAAAAAATAGGAGAGAGTGGAGGGCTGGGTGCATATATATAGGGCCGGGCCATTAGTCCCGGTTTGAGATACAAACCGGGACTAAAGGTTCTGCCAGGAGCACGCGCGCCGGCCCAGACCCATTTATCCCGGTTTGTATCTAAAACCGGGACTAATGGTTCCTTACGGACCGGGACAAAGTACCTCGGCCTCCTCGGGCCGTCTGGTTCAGACCATTAGTCCCGGCCCCAGCCACGGCCGGGACTAGTGGCTCGAACCAAAGGCCCATTTTCTACTAGTGTGGCATGATTAGCATCAGCCTGTCGTAAGGAACCTACAGCTGGGCGAAGGTCTCGGTGGAGATCATGCTCATGCCCACACCTCTGTCGATTATGGTTTTTGCAACGACAATGTTGTTGATGGTGGGGGTGTAAATCAGGGGGAGCGTGCCCACTGGCCTGGTTGAGATGGGGTGGTCATTGGTGTTGAAGGTGATGGCACACTGGGACCACTTGAGCCTCGGTGAGGGGATTCCTGGTCTGGCAGCCCCGACCTCGTGGGTGAGAAGCTTGAAGTGCTGGTTGGACGCATGCTTACTCCTGCGGGTGCGGGTGTTGTTGCACAACATTGGCTTGGTGTCCTACCTGAGGGGTGTCCCGCCCGCCGGAGTTGTTGTTCTAGCGGTTTCCTCCCTGGTTGCCCCTGCCTTGGCCGCCTCGCTCGCCTCTAGGAGTTTCCTTTCTCTAGCTGTTGTGCAGGCCGCGGAGTTTCTTGAGGTCGTAGAAGTCGTCGGTGGGGTGGCCTGGCTTCTTGTGGAAGTGGAAATACGAGTTGTCATCCCACTCCCGCTCACTAGCCCCCTCGCGAGGGCTCGTACGCTCTAGCTCGGCCGCCAGGACGGTGTAAGTCTTGCGCTTGGGCTCCTTATCTTTACCCTTGGATGGACCGGAGGCCTTGGGAGTGACTTCCACCTCCGCGAGGCTGAACATCCACCCCGCCTCAGCTTTGGCGCACTTCTCGGACATGACGAAGCGCTCGACAGTGGTGGTGAGGCTCTCGCACCGGATCCCGATCTTTTTTCTCATCTTGACGTTCTTCACGTCCTTGGAGAAGGCAGTGATGACGTTGGAGTCTGAGATCTTGGGAATCTTGTTGTGTACTCGACTAGACCTCTGTAGGAACTTGAAGAGGGTCTCCCCAGGCTACTGTCGTATCTGGCAGAGGTCATAATAGGTGAACGGGCACTCATAGGTCCCCTTGAAGTTGGAGATAAAGAGGGAGCTGAGCTCCGCCCATGAGTTAATCGATTCCTCGGGGAGGTTCATCAGCCAGGTGCTGGCCGCTTCCTTCAGGCACAGGGGAAACCAGTTCGCCATGATACGGTCATCTCCTCCCACTGCTTCGACGCTCGTGGTGTAAATCTTGAGGAACTCGCACATGTTTGTGGTGCCGTCGTAGCGCGCCGGCATTTCCAGGAGGAACTTGTGTGGCCAGACCACACGGCGGAAGTACTTGGTGAAGGCGAGGTAGCCGTTGGCCTGGACCGCCCTGCCGTTGTCGAGGGACACGTGGTTCTGCAGCCCTGCGGCGGTGATTTCCTCAGCAAGGCGGTCCTTGCGCTCGCACGGTGGCGCCTCGGCAACAGGAGGTCAGAGGATCTGCCAGCTATTTGTGGGTGGCGACGAGGCATCGCCCGGCTTCGCTGCAGCCCCGCGCTCAAGGGGCAGGACTGAGCCCCCAGCCTCTGGCACCCCGCCCATGGTTCGAGCCCCGTCCTTCTGGGGAGAGGGTGGCAACATTAAGGACCTTGGTGATCCGGTCGTGCCACTTTTCCTAGGCCTGTTCAGCCAGCGGGTGGTCCAGGAGCTCACACACCATGCGCTTGGAGGCCTCTAGTGTGAGCGCCTTGAGGTAGCCGTGAGAAGACACGGTGCGGGAGAGCAACGTGACGCCGTGCGAGGACGGGGCCGGCTCCTGATACGGGCGGTAGGAGGAGCCGCCCTTGTCCTCTGTCCAAGGACTTGCTCGGAGGCGGCGCACTACCGGATCGGCTCTGTTGTGGCCTTACTAGCCGCACGACGGAGGGCCTGGTCGGCGCGCGTCTCGTTGCCAGCCCACATGTCGCCGGGGTTGTCGAAGATCTTGGGAACGCGCCTCAGCCCCCTACCAAGCATGCCAAATGTCGGAGATTTGTCTCGTGAAGTAACTAGGGTCCAATGATACCTTGGTTCGTGAGGGGGCTGAACATGTCAGTCCGAAGGAGTCCGGTGACAGCCACGGCGACAGAGAGGGAGCACGACAGAGAGTTGACACCGGGTTTTATTACCTAGTTTTGGGACCCTCGTGAGGAGGTAAATCCCCTAGTCCTTCTTGGTTGTATTGCTTGCTTGCCTCGTGAGGTTACAATAGTGGATGAAAGTCTAGGGTTTTTTGATCTCTGGGATCCGTACCTTGGAAGGTAGGAGAAGGGATCCTTATATAGGGAGGCATCGGGCCACTCCCCTAGTCCATAGACGGGGAGGGTCACCACAGTGCTGCCCCTCAGGACCCTGGTCTAGGAGACTACCTGTTAGTGGACTTGGTTCAGCCCGCCGCGCTTCACTCCATCATCCTATAAAGCGTCCTTTGTTGATGTCCTTTGTCTTTATTTGGTGCTCTCTGTTTTTCCCTCTTTCACCAAAACGGCAACTGAGAGAGCCTCCTGCCATCGGATTACTTGTCCTAGCCCTGTGAAAGGAGGTGGACCGTTTCTTATTTTCTGAGGCGATTGATACTTGTTTTACTTGTTGTCGGGGCTGTGGGCACTATACGAGGCTGCGGTGGCCTCCTCAGGGAGGTAACCTCGTGAATCCCTCCTCAGGATTTTCCCTTGGTGGGGCGTCCCTCCACTTGAGGATGTCCTTCCTCTTGGAGGTGAGGGGGCCCTACACTGCAGGGGCCATCCATCGCAGAGACATGGAACTCCGGATGCCAGGGCTCTGACAACTAAGGAACTTTAGGTACCACAGGAATTGCAAAGACAGAGTCTTAGTACATTGTGCTCAGGAGAAATGGCCATTTTTAATGGTTGGTGCACAAATTAAAGACGAGACGACTTTCTGCCTAAAAAGTTTGACTTTGACCACACTTGTTCCTCATTTGGTGAATAATGCAAGGTTGCAAGCAAGTGGCTAACACATGTGTGTGAGCCTAGTGTAAGAGTAGATCCAAGGACAGGCATTGAGGAAGTGATGGAGATAACTCAGGAGAAATATGGTGTAGATGTGTACAAGATGATGGCCTACAGGGAAAAGAAGAAAGCATTGCAAGCAGTTCTTGGTGATCTGGTGGCACAGTACAAGAGGCTCAAAGACTACTTGCAGACAGTTCTTGACAGCAACCCTGGATCAAGATGCATTGTTACTACCAAATTTGTTGAAGAGCATCCTAGAACCAACCCTATATTCCATGGGATGTTCTACTATCTAGGTCGATGCATTCAAGATTTTCTTAATGGCTTCATACCATTTTTAGGTACATGTGATCAACTGTTTGCTTCATATGTTTAATATTTGTTGTTACTAGGTAGCCATTATATTACCTATCTGTTTATTGTTTCTTTGCAGGACTAGATGGTTGCTTTTTCAAGCTAACCACAGGCTAGCAGATCCTTTGTACCACTTCAAGAGATGGGAACAACAACATATTCCCTCTTGCTTTTGGCTTGGTTGACAAGGAGGAGACAACTTCATGGAGTTGGTTCCTCACACATCTGAAGTATGCAACTGGGGTACACGGTAATATCTGAAAGGAAGAAGGTTAGTGGTTTATGGAATTCTTTTATACATTGTCACATTGTAAGTGTCAAATTCATCTATATACAGAAACTACTATTGCATTACTTACATAGGTAGTGACTTGATGTGTACGGCCTGCTTAATGCAATAAACACAGTATTTCCCAACTGTCCTCAATGATTTTTTTTAAGACACATCTATTCAAAATTTCAAACTGCGGGGTTTAGAGGTGAGGAGCTAAAGAAATACATGTATGCAGCCAGCTATTCTTACACAAAACATGGTTTTGATGTTGCTATGGCTAACATGAAAGAAGAGAGTGTAGAAGCTTGGGAGTGGCTAACGAAAATACCCGTTTTGGCCTAGGCTACGTATGCCATGGATTATAATTGTAAAACTTATTTGGTTGTCAACGACTTGAGCGAGGTTTTCATGTTTGATGGTATAAGGAGGAAAGCGATGGTCAGACATGATGCTAATACAACAGGAGGTGCCAAGGCAAGGTGGGACATCACCCCAACATATTCAGAAATCCTAGAAGAAAGCAAGAAATTGGCAAGAATGTATAGATCTAGTAGATCTGTTGATGGCTTGTGGGAAGTTACTCATGGTGAGAAATCTTATGTTGTCAGTTTGAATGCTAGGACATGTGGATGCAAGAGATGGGATATGACTAGATCCCTTGTCTTCATGCCATATCAACCATATACAAGTCATTCCAGCATCCTGAGGACTTTGTTCTAGATTTATTCAAGAAACCAATGTACATGGAGGCATACAATCCAGTCATTTACCTAGTGCCAGGTGAGGATAGCTGGACAAAAACTGATACACCTGATATTGATCCACCAGTCTTCCAGGTATCATTGGGCAGAAATTAAACAAAGAGGAGGGAGGGCCAGTTTGATGTTCAAGAGCCACCACAGTCATCTAGAATGTCAACTATTAATTGTAGGAATTGTGGTTTGCCTGGGCACAGATACACTATTTATGGTCAACAACTTAAGCCATCACTACAGATGAGTAAAAACCAGCATTAGGTTTACCTTCCTCTTGTTAATTTTCCTGTTTATTTTCCACTAGTTTCATTTGAGTTATATTTTTGTGGTACTAATATTAGTGATCTATTTGTCTAGGAAAACAGGCCAACCCTCTCTGAGGCTTCTACTTCACCAGCTCCACAAGCAGCTACCACAGCTAGGAAGAAGAGAGCAGGACCTACACCAGCCGTAACTACAAGGAAATCTCCAAGGAAGACATCCTCAGCAGCTCTAGGATCTGCTTCTCAAGGACCTGCTGCTCCAGGATCTGATTCTGGTAGGAACACATGCCCAACTAGGAAGAAGAGAGAAGCACCTACTCCATCTCAACATTTCAAAGCTCCAAAGCCAGCACCAACACAAGATGGACCCAGTGGTACCACTGGAAGGCTAGTAAGCGAAAAAAGGCTAACCCAAGGATTAATGGTTACCTCACTGCAAGCAACATTGATAAGATCACATTGAAGGATATCAAGAATAAGATGTTATGAACAATTTGTGTGCTTCTAAGAACAATCTGTCTATTTATGTGCTTCTGAGAACAATCTATGTGTTTCCTAAACCTATTTGTGTGTTTGTGAGAACTATTTGTGTGTTGGGAGATGATGTCCAACTATTTGAACAATTAATGTGTTTATTTTGTGTTGTGATTCTGAGATGATGTCCAACTATTATATATGCTTATATTTGAGATGTTCTCATATCTGTTTTGTGATTCTGAGATGTTCTCATATCTGTTTGATCATGTGTTTCTGAGAACAATCTGTTTGTGCACGTGTTGTGAGATTATGTCCAACTTTTTGTGTAGTAAAAAATGCTTGTATTTTAAATATTTGAAAGCACACAAATGCTTACTAAAATGCATGAATGTTAAATACAGCCAGGAGAACATCTTGACACGTAATGAATCCAGTACCACAATGGTTCCAGACATGAAAGGTTCAACTCAACACATAAAAGGTTCTGGTCAACACATAAAGGGTTCAACAACTAAATTACACAAATTTGGCAACAGACTCATACATCTACCTAAACACATCATCACTCCTCACTCCTCACAAATTGCCTTGATTCTCTTGATCTTCTCCTTGTTAGCATCATTGGCCTTGAAAAGCTCATACATGGAGTACTCTAACTTTTTTTTTCATACTTGAGATTAGTTCTTTTCTCATCCCACTTAGGTTGTTTCCCCTTGAAGACTTCTTATTGTGATTTGAGGAAATTCTTCAGTTCTTCCTTACCATTCTTTAGCACCTCTACGTCATTCTTCAATGCAGCAATGTACTTCTCCATCTCCCCAACATTTGGTCCCTCACTATTATGCTGACAAGGATCTCGGCTTTAACCTTCCTCTCAGTGTCATTTATCCACCTATTCCCTTCCTCTATTAGGGATGCATGTTTCTTCTCCAACTTCTCTTTCTCTTCAGATAGACCCTTCAGCATTTTCCTGCTCTCATACCTCTCTTGAATTCTTGAGCTATGACTCTCATTGTACATTGCCCACAACTTAGATAATGCATCCTTCATGTTTTCATCCCACTCTGGATCAATCCAGCTTTGAAAGCCACAATTCATTGCCTCCTGGACATGTATATATATTCACTATTCAGTAAATGTTTATGACTACAACAAACTATTTTGGATTACAACATACTTAAGAATGGAAAGTTATGCAAAAACAGAGATGAAGTATGTATATGATTCATGAATACAATATCATTCTAAATGAACACACTATCATTTCTATATCACATATTTGTTAAACTGTCACATGTCTATATCACACTGTTCAGTAATCTGTCACAATATCTGTTCAGCAATACTATTTAATATTCATCTAAATGAACACACTATTATTTCTATGTCACTTTGCCTGTTAGTGAACTAAAATTAAGAGAGCATGTTAGTTAGAAAAATTACCTCCAGGAACCTACTGAAGAAAACAGGGAACTGAGTACTTACATTTTCTATCGAACACATGTAGAACTTCCTCCCTGAATTAGTGCCCTCAAACGCAACACACTTGCGCGGCTTCAGTTTGTGACCGACACAAGCAAAAGGGGCTTCATCGGCAATGCCGCAAAATTCCGCGTCATGGAGCATGTTTGGTGCGTAGTCAAACGCAGTAAACTACAAATCGCATAATCCCCCAAAAAACGAAGCTCAAATCAATGATTTTGAAAAAAAATCCCAAATTAGGATCCCAAACACTAACTTAAAAGAGGAGCAAAGTACTCACATGCTCAAGCGAGAGAGACTCGGAGGAGGTTTCACCGTCGTTCCATCTCGGCATGATCTGCGAAGCAGCGGCGAAAAGAGATGACGACGATGGTGGCGCGGTGACCAGTGACAGCGGCGGTCCGGTTCAGAGGAGCGAACGAGTGAGGCAGCAGGGGAGAGAAGAGGAGGACATGACCGGTATTTAGGGTTCCGACCGCGCCGTTAACGACCGTCCACGCCCGGCCGTCCGGATGTGCCACGTCAGCCTGACCACCAGGCCCCACGCGTCAGATTCGTCGTTAGAGCTGCGTCAAAGCCAGATCAGTGTTGTCTGCAACCCCGTGCCCCAAATCCAGTGCTATCTGAAATTTTTAAACTTTTTGGTAGTCTTTTGAAACCCTAACCCCAATGGTGGTTTTTTTTTGTAATTTTCTTGCTTCGTTATCTTATGGGTCCCAATTAAACCAAATAGAAAAAATATACGTATTAGAATCCCACCCTAAGAATGCCCATCTCACACGTAGAAACCCCGCGGATGCAATAAAATACAATGCCCTACGACTATGACTAATCCCTTGTAAAGATTGAGGCCTTACATGGAAAGGTAATTTGTGTGCAGTGCCAACAATCCCTTATCAATAATACTAGACGAATACGCGAGCTTCGCCTCGCCGCATGCATAATGTTGTCACCTGTCGCACATCATGAATGTTGCGCTACACTCGAGGGCGCTTTGATTTGTAACACAGCCATGCATAACACGTAAATGTTTTTATTGCTATTATCCATGGTGGCACACCATCTCTTCCTTAGAAGCTAAGCATTCTCAATGGCGGCATGCTTCTCAATGAGGGCAGTCTGAACAGCTGACCGAGACAGCTAGAAGATAACACATACCAACTCAAGTTAAAAGATCAAAGAATTTGTCAAGATAATTTTTCTAAGATATTGTCATTTTTGTGAACCAGAGGTACACCTACCCAAAAGTAACACATCGAAGGGTTTGCTCTGCTCCAAATTGAGCATTTGTGATACTGTTTCCAAGATTTGCTAGATGTAGTCAGGAATGTAATGACCTGCTGTTATGGACAATGTCTAGCAGAGGAATAACACATCAATAAGGAATGTGAATAACTGCGATTATATGCACGAGCAAGCATACGAATAGGAAGATCAATTTTCAATTTCACACCGTTTTCTATCTCAAACAGACACCAATATACAACCATATCCGGACAGACTTATAATTTACGGCATCAACATTCAAATTTGTCTATGTTCTTACTTTTGAACACCCGAATTAGAAGAGCACAAAAATTGTAGCACCTATTAAAGCATCCAACTATGTAATCATGGTACTTTCAGGATACGGAAAATGAGGAAGTAAGATTTATCAACACATATCACAATGCTCCCTCAGCCTCTCTCTCTTATGTGGTTGCTCGCTCCGCCTCTCCCTCTGGCAGCATGTGGACATGTCGACATCGGTAACTGTGTGGGAAGGGCTAGTTGTAATCTTGACATCAGATAGGTATATCTGTATATGCAAAAAAAATACCACAATGCTTGAAGAAGTATGCATAATTTTTAGAAAAATAGATTTATAAATATGGCGCAATCACGAAAATGAAAATAATAGACCTAACTCCTACTCAGGCAACGAAACACAAACCATATTAGAGCTATTATTTAGAGTTTTAGTACTATCCAGAGTGTTGGTCTAGAAATATAAAATTGTAGATAATAGAAAGTTGAGAGACCAAAGTATAAATCTTGTATGAAACTTTAGAATAACAACCGTAATACATGTGTCCTTTTTATCTTTCCGGCTTACACTACCAGAAGATTCCCTCAACCTGATCAACAGTGCTATAACTACTGGCATGCTTCTTCCCTAGAGATAGAAAACTGAAACATCCCATCTCAGATTAGCTTCAGCAATATTGATCTAAACCAGGACCAAATCAAAATGCAGGAAAGTATATTACCAAGTAACATAACAAAATATCTAACAAAAATCGATCAATGAAAAAGGGAATAAGCAGCCTTACTGAAAATTTCCATTCAATTTTCATTAGCAAGAACAACACTTTTACATATTATTGGTTTCATTATTGCCAAATTAGGAACATTTTTCTTAAACATGGGAGAAAGAACTTGCAAAAATGCTGAAATGAACAAATGGGGTATTAGTGAAAAAAAATGGGCCTGCTCACCAGCAGAGGAAGAATAGTAGAAACAAGGCCAGAGGAGACTGTTCTAGGCAAGAGACATGAATTTGGTCACCAGAATCATTGAAGCCAGAGACCTTTGACATAGCCTGTATGGAGGAAACCATCAAGCATATGCTACTCCAAGGCCTCTTACTGAGAGGAAAGGTTCCCAAGATAAGCGGAAGTAACAAAAGAAAACATTAAGACAACTTCATGGCCTAAGCTGTCTCCCTAGAGAAAATATACTTCACAAGACAATAGGATTATTCAATGCGTGAAAGATCCCCGATGTATCGCTAGTATCAGAAGGCCACACTTATTTTCCTAATTTTAGTGATTCAATAAGACATCGACATTCCATTTAAATGGAATATAGAAGGCATGTATATCCTAACCAGTTGTTTACATACACTTAGTTTTAGTTCCACCTACTAAACCTTTTCACGTCACTTATTTTTAGCCATGGCGAGCGAATACTAAACTTAAGAACCTTCTTCTTAGCTGTGGTGAGCGAATAAAGTTAACACTATTGGTGCTCGAGCTATCAAGAACATCACACAGCTAAAAATAGATGGGGCATTAAACGGGTTATGGAAATTTTAATGTTAAAGCCAAGCAAGTATGGTAGTACTAACTTACATAGCCATCAACACAGGGTACCTGTACCTCCAAATATCTTGCGGCTTCAATCAAAAAGTTATAGCAAAAGGGGAACTTGACTCTAGTGGCAGCAAAGACCTACCCAGAAAAGGAAATAAATCACACTCCTAACCATGAATGTTGCTTTTTCTTACCTTTGGCTAAGGGGAGTGAATGGTAGCATTAGAAAGCACACAACACACCGAAAAAACTATTTGAACAACAAGAACGACACCGGGTTTATTAGAGCTGTAAACCATGGTTTCTGAATGTACAGCACCAATATAAGATTTAAACCATTGTACTGATCTTCTTCTTTTGCAATTTCAGTTGCATACTCTAATGGACCCTGCGTTCCCTATATTAAAAATATCATAGTCAGAAAAGCATATAGTCAATATAATAACATACATGCAATATTAACTAAGGATGTTTTGTTCAGCCTGAAAAGTCATATTAGAACAACCTTCTTTCATATAGGATCTCATTTGCAAAGCACAATCAAAATCTATAGTTGACAATGCTTATGTAAAAAATAATCCATGACTTAAATATTGTTGAGAATCGTGTCTATGACCACAAAATTCTTTTTATAGGTGAACTGCTTACAATTTACATAAATTAGTGACTTATACATGGATAATTGCCAAACTATGATATCTGAATTAGTAGAGATGTCTAGATCTACACTTACGGGATAAATTCAGGGCAGAGGTCAAGGGGACAAACTGATTAGAGTCATCTCCATGGAACATTAAGGAGTTATACTGTCCTATTAATCGCAGCATAAGAACACACATGGAGAAAACAATTTGCTTTACATCCGGAAACATTACCAGGGACCAAGACGTCTAGGGAGATCAAATCATCAGTGCTAGGGAGAATAGTGAGAGGAGAGAAAAGAAGCGGACATAATCTGCAAATCATACTACAAGTCACCAATTCATCCCCCGAGCAAGTGAGATCGACATGAAACTGACGGAGATAGGAATGGAGGAAGGGACGCATACTTGGTCGAGAGCTGCAGGGTCGATGGAGTCAACTGATCTTGGGACATAATGAAGATCCCTGCCCAGTGCTTCCGCACGCCATCGTAGCGTGTCATCGTCGGCGGTCGTCGGAGGTGTTGCGAACTCACAGCCCACAAAAGCCTCCCGCAGCTCCTACACCACATCGGTAGTAGTCACACTTTCTTCTCCCCGGCCGTCTCCACGCACTGCCCCCTCGAGCCATGACCCGAGCCATGGGACCGCGCCACGCCAGCTAGGGGATCCCTGCCCAGACCCTCAAGTGAAGGAGCCGAGCTCTCTGGCCGTCGCGCCATGACAGAGACCCAGCTCTCCGACTGGCCCTCCTTCTTACCCTCGTGTGGCGCCGGTCTCCCATACCTCGCAGTAGCTCCGTGTGGATAAGGATCGGGCTTCTGTGTTTCATCGATGGGGCACAGCGAGGAGGACCGGGTGACCAGGAAGAACACCATCCTCCACTACTCGAGAGATCCAAACCAATCATCAATCAAAGACTCGGAGAAAACCATGAAGACAACCCACCGCCAGCTGCATCGCACAGAAGAAGCCTTTGACCTATAGGCAGACCAGACACATCTAGAGGGAAAGGCCCACAAATAGCCATAGCACGCGACAAGTGCCCTAAGCGCAGCCGTCGGTGACCACGCTTAAGCTATTAGATAATTATGCTCAACATATACCACAGGTTTTTGTAATAAGCCAATAAAAGTTTGGTAGATATCTAATGTGGATCCTAGAAGAGCGAAATTCAACTTCACCCTGCCAGGGAAGGAACATATTTTGTGTCTCAAAATGGAGAGATATGATCAACTACCAGCCGGTATAGAATTCATACAGGAATAAAGTGGGAACCTCTTTCGTAGCTTTATCTGGAAAATAAGAGTCCATATATAATAATAAAAATAGCATGGAGTTGTGAAACAGTTCAGAGTCCAAATTATCGATTACCAATAAGACAACACGAAAGAAATGTAGCAAAGGTAAAATGGCTACATAATTTGAATACCTTGTATACGTTTTTATTAGTTCAAAGCTTGCAGAAAACTTGATAACCGTAATGACTTTCAGAAATACACCTAAGAATAGTGAGAAGGTGTCATTTTTTGTATGTCTCCATCCATGATTCCTGGCTACATTGAACACAATGGATACCTTCAATAGAAGCCATGAGTTAGTCGGAGTATTCCTAGAGCCAACAACATATGAAAAAACTGATCACAAATTTAAGGAAGCATTCAAGAATATTTAGAAAACATGAAACTAAGATAAATTTATCAAGTTATCAATAGAAAAATATATGTGAGAAAAATGGAAAACGATATGGTCAGCAACACCAAAATTAAGATATCAAGTGGTAGTGACATCGTCGGCTTGGTTGACAACAATAAGATTAGGTTGATATATACTTTGACAACTGTAAATACCGTAATAAGAATCTCTAATAATGTTTGTTAATGTCTGCTAGGTATTATGTAGCTGACTGCAAATAATCATATTCTCTGGTGTCATCTGCATGTAAAAAACAACTCAAGTTTTTTAGAAATGAAAGCCTCCTATTTAGCCTACTTTGGAAAGGCTACTAATAGAGAATGAAAGTAAAATGAGGATATGCATGGTCGGGTAAAGAAAAAGACACTTACAATGTTCATAGGAAGCACCACAATCTAAGATTTGTCAGGCACTTACGGTATTGACATCAAGCAAGCACTTCCGGCCAAGACCAACAAATTAACAAAACACTGTGGCTTCAGATGTCCACTTCACAATATTAGAAGAGCGCTTTGATCTGGAGACCATGATCTGAGATGAAAGTCACATGTGCTTCATCGCTTCCTCATCCATGAAAGAAATTCATGGTCATCCGTAGCCACTGAACTTGTACATGATGGAGTGAGGACAACAGTGGAGGGAGGCATTCCTGCTGAGAAGAAATGGCTGAAGGAGAATAAAGAGAAATCCGCCCGCTCACCTACCTCACCTACATGCTCTGATCGGTTAAGCTTCTCCAGCGGGGCTTTAATTAGAAGATGAATGGAATTACAACCACAAAGAACTGAGACCGAACAACACATACCTCCAAGCCGGCGACCACACAGCCAGCCAGAAAGAGGAACCCGGCGCCCCACAGCGAGACAACCACGCTGACGCGCGATCCCGCGGATCCGAAGCTGAAATCATTGACCCAAGATGCAGCCGCCGATAAAAAAGTGAGCAGAAATCGTAGACCCAAGATGCAGCCGCCAACAAAACAGGGCCAGAACATCGCTGAGGAGCCCGCTACCGCCCGGAGCTAGCACAGGAGATCCAAATCGGTGTCCCCGGTCCAAGAAACAGAGAAGAAGAAGACTACTACCCATCCGTAGTAAACAATAATACACCCTATTCACACGGATGCCGGCGAGATGCGCCGCGGCCGCCGCGGACGAGGAAGATGTGGGAGGACGCGGACACCCTCCATGGGAACCATGTCGAGGAACTGCTTCTTGCAGCGGCGCGGTCGCCACGGAGCCCATGGAGGACGGATCGGCAGAGGGGGACGTCTCGGTGGCCGCGGAACCCATGGACGACGATGCGGCGGGAGGAGATGCCGCGGAGCCCATGGAGGACACCTCTGCCTCTTCTCTTTCTAGCATGGCGGCCTGTCCCCAGTGTCGGAAAGGAGCGAGGAGAGAGGAAGCAGCGGTGAGCCGGTTCTTTTTCTAGCGTTGCCGATTCGCTGGTTTTTTTTACTATATTTACTATAGCCGAGCGCCTGAGCCGGTGCTCAGCGCTGAGGCTTTCCCTCACGCTTAAGCTGTTAAATAATATGTAGTCCACGAAGCTCAGCCGCTCTCCTTCTCCTGATCGCAAACAACAAGCCCTAAGAGAACGTGAGTGCTATATCGCACAAGGCTGAAAGTAAGAGCTCGTTGGCTCCCATCATTTTGGGCTAGAATCACGGAATTTATTTGTGATTCTAAGAATCAACCTGCTTGGCTGTCACGGAATTGGTTACGAAATTCATTTGCAAATTTGATTGTTTTCATTTCATGCCTAATCTTAATTCCTTTTGGTACCCTGTCATTTCTGGAATTGCTAAATAAAATGATATGATCAATGTCATTTCATTTCATTTCTACCAAATGAAATGAAATGATGGGAGCCAAACGAGCTCTTATTGTCAGCAATGATGAAGAACATCACACACGATATGTTACGCGGTGCAACATGAGATGAGCAAAAAACTTCTATCGTGTGTGTATTGTATTCCCGCCAAGTTGCCTCCTAGTTTTACGTTGGACGCATGTATCCTACTCACCTCCCTCCTCAACGTGTCAACGACGAGACCAACTTCCTTGCCTGCATACAGGCGCGAGGCAATGGTTTCACATTTATGAGAGTGGAATTCCTAGTCTCATAGCTTGCAATGGTTTCATACACTAGTAGAAAACATACCTTTGGTCAAGGGGTATTAGCCCTGGTTTTGCTATAAACAGGGACTAATGCCTCGGTCTAACGGCTAGATCTGGCCCCAGGGGGTGGCAGGCACTAGCCCTGGTTCGAACGGGACCTTTAGCCCCGGGTCGTGTAACAAACCAGGACTAAAGGGTTTCAGGCAGGCCGGGTCGGGCGCCAGATCCTTTAGTCCCGGTTTGTTAGACGACTCGGGGCTAAAGGTTGACCTTTAGCCCCGGCTCTAGACATGAACCGGGACTAAAGGTCTGGCTATATCTTCTTCCCCTGCCCGAGCCACCATTCAAGCTGGTGGCTCTCCTCTCTCACTTACTTGCTTCAAGCTCAAGTTCATGCCCTTTTTTTTCTCAAGATTTGTCTATATTTTGTGGTGCCCCATCTATCCAAAGGTTCTAAAAGGTGAGCAACTTCATCCTTTGAACTCTCATTGCTATATTAGCTCATTTCATGCTCTATCTTGTAGATGGATTTGTAGATTTAGTTTGGTAGTATTTTTTGCAATGATAGCATGAGATCCATGTTTAGATTCTATCTATCTTGTATCAATGTAAGGAACTCTAAGGTGAATATCACAATATGTGGATTCTATCTATATATATCTTGTTTTGGCACATAGTCTCGAAATTTGATTTTAGAAGCACACACATGCGTGAGTTCATTATTCTAACTAGCTGGGCAAAATATCCTTCTTCGTCTACCTGCTTTCAAACTGAAAAAATTGTAACAAAGATAGGGTTAATTACTAAAAGCTTGATAAGAAGACATCACAGTACATCTTCGAGAAGATCCTCTATGGCGAGCTCCTCGAAGATGTCTGAGGATAGGATCCTAAGACATCTTCGAGAGAAGCTCCGCCGTAGTGGTGTCCCTCTGGCACCATCTTGGAGTTAATAACTTCTCTAGCTATAGATTAATACGCCGGGTAACTAAAAAAAATTACATATTAGGGAGTGCCTCTATGGCGAGCTCCTCGAAGATGTCTGGGGACGGGATCCTAAGACATCTTCAAGAAGCTCTGCTGTAGTGGTGTCCCTGATCTCGCACACCATCTTTCAATTTATATCTTCTCTAGCTAGATCAGTATGCTGGTGGAGCTAACTAATTTCATATATTAGAGAGTGCCTCTACGGCGAGCTCCTCGAAGATGTCTAAGGACGAGGTCCTAAGACATCTTCGAGAAGCTCCGCCGTAGTGGTGTCCCTGGTCTCGCACACCATCTTGCAATTCTTCACAATAATGCATACCTATTTTTAGATTAAGCAACACAACATAGTGTCGGGCACTGATGACATAATGTCGACACACTCACCCTTGGCATAATGCTGCCAACCACCCAAAATAGTGTCGTCATTTAATTTACTGGCTTAGTGCTGCCCACTAAGGACATAGTATCAACATGTTGTCTCCACATCCACATTTAGTCCCAATTGGTGCCTCCAACCAGGACTAAAGGTTCATCATATCTTTAGTCCTGGTTGCTGGCTTTAATTTTGTTTTTTAGATTAGTACTAATTAATTATGATTATGCTGCCACCCACCAAAAATAGTATCGTCATTTAATTTACTGGCTTAGTGTTTCCCACTGAGAACATAGTGTCGACATGTTGTCTCCACATCCACATTTAGTCCCGGCTGGTGCCTCCAACCGGGACTAAAGGTTCATCATATCTTTAGTCCCGGTTGCTGACTTTAATTTTGTTTTTTAGATTAGTACTAATTAATTATGATTATGCTGCCACCCACCCAAAATAGTGTCGTCATTTAATTTACTAGCTTAGTGCTGCCCACTGAGGACATAGTGTCGACATGTTGTCTCCACATCCACATTTACACCCGGTTGGTGCCTCCAATCGGGACTAAAGGTTCATCATATCTTTAGTCCCGGTTGCTGGCTTAATTTTGTTTTTTAGATTAGTACTAATTAATTATGATTATGTTTGATGTACTTAATTAATTATGTAATGCAGATGAGCCGGAAATGGATGTACGCTGACCGACTCTCTAACGAGTTCATTAAAGGCGTGCATTCTTTTCTTCTTGTGGCTGAGGCAAACAAGCGGAATGATTTTATGTCTTGTCCATGTGGTGTCTGTCGGAACCGTAAGGAATACTCTTCCTCAAGAGTCATTCACAGCCACCTATTTCGGTCCAGTTTCATGACCGGCTATAATTGTTGGACCAAGTATGGAGAAAGAGCGGTTATGCTGGAAGACAACGAAGAAGAAGAGAATGATAACGACTACCCTACTATGTCCCCTGAGTACTACAATGGAAGACATTGATGAAGAAAAAGATGAAGAACGGGCATCAGATCTGCCCGATGATGATCTTAGTCGGGCCATTGCTGATGCCCAGGAAGAATGCGTAACTGAAAGGGAGAGGTTGAAGTTCAAGAAGATGTTAGAGGATCACAACAAATTGTTGTACCCAAATTGTGAAGATGGGCACAAAAAACTGGGTAGCAGACTGGAATTGCTGCAATGGAAGGTAGAGAACGATGTGACTGACAAAGGATTTGAAAAGTTGCTGAAAATAATGAAGAAGTTGCTTCCAAAGGATAACGAACTGCCTGCCAGTACCTACGAAGCAAAGAAGGTTATCTGCCCTCTAGGATTAGAGGTGCAGAAGATACATGCATGCATTAATGACTGCATCCTCTACCGCGGCGAGGAGTACGAGAAGTTGGATGCATGCCCAGTATGCACTGCATTGCGGTATAAGATAAGACAAGATGACCCTGGTGATGTTGAGAGCGAGCGCTGCATGAAGAGGGTTCCTGCCAAGGTGATGTGGTATGCTCCTATAATACCACGGTTGAAACGTTTGTTCAGGAACAAAGAGCATGCCAAGTTGTTGCGATGGCACATGGAAGGCCGTAAAAAAGACGAGATATTGAGACACCCCGCTGATGGGTCGAAGTGGAGAAAAATCAAGAGAGAGTGTCTGGACTTTGCAGGTGATGCGAGGAACTTATGGTTTGGTCTAATTACAGATGGCATGAATCATTTTGGGGAGTAGAGCTGCAGTGATAGCACCTGGCTTGTGACTCTGTGTATCTATAACCTTCCTCCTTGGTTGCGCATGAAGTGGAAGTTCATTATGATGCCAGTGCTCATCCAAGGCCCGAAGCAACCCGACAATGATATTGATGTGTACCTAAAGCCATTAGTTAAAGAACTCTTATAGTTGTGGCACGGACAAGGTGTACGTGTGTGGGATGAGAACAAGCAGGAGGAATTTGACCTACGAGCGTTGTTGTTCATAACAATCAATGATTGGCCTGCTCTTAGTAACATTTCAGGACAGACATGCATGCACACACTGTTTAAACGAGACTGAAAGTATATATTTGGATAAATGTAAGAAGAATGTGTACCCGGGGAATCGTCGTTTTCTTCTGCCCACGCATACCCTAAGAAAGAAAGGTAAGCATTTCAATGGTGAGGCAGACAGTCGGTGTAAGCCTATCCGCCGTACTGGTGATGATGTATTTGATATGGTGAAGGATTTAAAAGTAATCTTTGGAAAGGGTCCTGGTAGACAATCTGTTCCGAAGGACGATGTCGGACACGCACCCATGTGGAAAAAGAAATCTATATTTTGGGAGCTACCCTATTGGAAAGTCCTAGAGGTCCGCTCTGCAATTGACGTGTTGCACCTGACGAAGAATCTTTGCGTGACGTTGCTAGGCTTCTTGGGCGTGTATGGGAAGAGCAAAGATACACCTGAAGCACGGCAGGACCAACAACGTATAGAAGACCGAGACGGCATGCATCCAGAGCTGTTTGAAGGTACTGCTAGCTACGCTCTTACCAAAGAAGAGAAGGAAATCTTTTTTGAAGTCCTTTACAGTGTCAAGGTCACATCTGGTTTCTCGTCGAACATAAAGGGAATAATAAATATGGCAGAGAAAAAAATTTAAAACCTCAAGTCTCATGACTGCCACATGCTTATGACCCAGCTGCTTCCGATTGCATTGAGGGGACTCCTTCCGGAAAATGTTCGAGTACCCATTGTGAAGCTATGTGCGTTTCTCAATGCAATTTCTCAGAAGGTAATCAGTCTAGATAGTCTACCAAGGTTACAGAAAGATGTGGTCCAATGTCTTGTCAACTTCGAGTTGGTGTTCTCACCATCCTTCTTCAATATTATGACTCACCTTCTAGTTCACTTAGTCGAAGAGATTAACATTCTTGGTCCTGTATTTCTACACAATATGTTCCCCTTTGAGAGGTTCATGGGAGTGTTAAAGAAATATGTTCATAACCGTGCTAGGCTAGAAGGAAGCATCTCAAAGGGATATGGAATAGAGGAGGTCATTGAGTTTTGTGTTGACTTTATTCCTGACCTTAAGCCCATCGGTGTTCCTGAATCATGGCATGAGGGTAGACTTAGTGGAAAAGACACGCTAGGAAAGAAAGCAAGGATATGTATGGACGGACATTCTCTCACTAAAGCACACTACACAGTTCTGCAAAGTTCCACCTTGGTGGCTCCGTATATCGAGGAACACAAGAATATTGTACACTCCAACAACCCGGGGAAGCCTAGCTCCTGGATTAGAGATGAACACATGAGGACTTTCGGCGGTTGGTTGTAGTCACATCTCATGAATGACATAAATGTTGGAGAGCAGTTGTACTTGCTGGCCAGGTCACCATCTTCGACTATATTGACTTTCCAAGGGTACGAGATAATGGGAATACATTTTACACGATCGCGCAAGATAAAAAGAGCACCAATCAAAATAGTGGTGTCCGATTTGATGCAACATACGAGAATGGGCAAACGGATACATATTATGGTTACATAGAGGAGATATGGGAACTTTACTATGGACCTTTTTTTAAGGTTCCTTTGTTTCGGTGCAAATGGGTGAAGCTGACAGGAGGCGGGGTTGAGGTAGACAAGAAATACGGAATGACAACAGTGGATCTCAACAAACTTGCGTATAGAGATGAACCATTTGTCCTAGACAATGATGTGGCTCAGGTTTTTTATGTGATGGACATGTCTACCAAACCGAGAAAAAGGAAAGATAAGCAAAAGAATACAGCATCCGATGAGCCAAAGCGCCATGTAGTTCTTTCAGGAAAAACAAACATCGTGGGGGTGGAGGATAAGACGGACATGTCAGAAGATTATGATAAGTTTCATGAAATTCCGCCCTTCGCTGTGAAGGATGACCCAAGCATCCCGTTAAGTAAGGAAGATGCTCCATGGTTACGGATTAGAAGAAAACCCTAACATGTGTGGATGTTGGTGATGTACAATATTATTAAACCTTTATTTTTAATGATCTTCTTATATGTATATGGATATGAACTATCTCGATCTCAATAGGTAGTATTGCAACTTGCTGTGGCTAGACATTTATTAATATTAAAACGTAAAAATTAGTCATAATCATATCTAGCCCTGTAGTACACAGCTTCAGGGTCGTCTTCGGAATCGTCATCGTCATCGTCATCACTTGTAGCACGCGGATGGATCCTCAGCCCTTCCTCGTAGCACGCGGATAGATCCTCCAGCCTCGGATTCACGACGCGCGGGGGATGGGGCTCCCGGATGACGACCCTAGTACGCCCTAGGCCTTCACCACCACCACCATTCTTGTGGTTATGCGGCTGGTGAAAGTGCGGGTACCTCAGGCGAGGATGGTCTCCCATGGCGATGTAGCGCATCACGCCAGCGATAGTCCAGTTCGCCCACCATAGGCAGCGACCAGCCTCGTTGTGGTTCACTGGGGACGGGCCGTCACCCTCGTACCTGGCGAGCTCCCTTTCCTGCCGGTTTGCGAAGAAGGCATTCCAGGTGTCGAGGTTGTCGGGATCCCAATGGGGATCCATCCACTGCTCCGGCGTGAGCTGAGGTAGAAGTGGTTTGTGATGGCCGCCTGGTGGGCCGAACCTTGAGGCACAGGAGGAACAGGAACCCCTCTAGCGCTCAGCATCTAGCCAGCGGGCAGCCGGTACCCCGGCGGGCATGGGTAGCTAGAGGCGCACAGCGCCTCGGCCTCCTCGAGCGTCAGAAAGGCCCAGTAAGTGGTGTCCATTTTTGTGAGAGAGAAGGTGTGGATGTGTGGATGGACATGGCGGTCGGCCTAGATATAGAGGGAAATGGCAGGAGAACATGGCGGGAAGTGGGGGAAATGGCGGGAGAACATGGCGAGAAGGGGGGAAATGGCGGGAAAACATGGCGGGAAGCGGGGGAAATGGCGGGAAAATATTTTTTAGTCCTAGTTATTAGTTTTAGTAATAAATATGATTTTTCTAATGAGTCTATTATTTTTTGTGAATATTTTGGTATATTATATGTATTTTTCTATTTTTAAATAATAAACTATATTTTTTCAACATTTGTACTAAATATAATACTTGTTAAACAATAGATAATTTCATTTAAGTTGTATAATAAAGTATGATAATAGGTTTAAATTATAGATCTTCTTTTTCTGAAAATTTTGATATATAATACATAATTTTCTGAAAACTATAAACCATTTTTAGTTTTGGCGTCAAAAATAACCTAGTCCCGGTTTGTATTACAACCCGGGGCTAAAGGGGGGTGGTATAAATACCCCCACCCCCATCCCGGGTCGACCCACGACCCGGATCAGTTTTCTTCTTTCCCCGACACCGTTGTAAGCTCGCTGCGCCACCCGTGCCGAGCCTGTCCGCCGTGCCCGTCCCTCCTCGCCGCGCCCGTCCTAGCCCTGCCCGTCCGCCCGTCCACCCTCCGCACGCACCGTCGCCGCCCGTGCCATCGAGAGGGATCGCGGCCGTCGCCCGTCCCGCCTCGTCGCTCGCCTCGTCCATCCCGCCACGCCGCGCCGCCCCCTGCAGGTGAGGTACGTAGGTGTACGTAGTTAGTGATTTTTTTAGTTAGGGATTTTATTTAGTTAAGGATTTAGTTAGGGATTTTATTTAGTTAGGAATTTAGTTAGGGATTTTATTTAGTGATTTAGTTAGGGATTTTAGTAGTGATTTAGTTAGGGATTTTAGTTAGTGATTTAGTTAGAGATTTTAGTAGTGAATTAGTTAGGGATTTTAGTTAGTGAATTAGTTAGTGATTTTAGTTAGTGATTTAGTTAGTGATTTAGTTAGTGATTTAGTTAGTGATTTTAGTTAGTGATTTTAGTTAGTTTATTATTAGGGCATTTAGTTAGGGATTTTAGTTTGTGATTTTAGTTAGGGATTAGTTAGGTCAATTAGTTAGTTTATTAGGGATTAGGGTTTATTAGGGCCAGGATTAGGTTTAGTTAGAATACTTAGTTAATTAGGTTTAGTTTAGTTAGTGTTAGGTTTAGGGTTAGTGTTATTGGGGCAATACTTAGTGATTTAGTTATTGTTTATGTTTTATGATTGTTTATTGCTATTATTTAGTTATGCCGCGACCACCTCGTCTGAGTCTACTGGACTCCGTAGGAGATGTCCGAGTTTGGGCTCCGCCGGGTTGGCACTGGAAGGTGCTACCTGTCGGGACTCGTACCTTCATGAGGAATCCGGGTATCATCGTCGACCGGAGCTTCTTTGGTGGCGTCCACGAGGTCTAGGAGCGGTGTAGAGGGAGCTGGCCCCCGAGGCGGTGGTACGTCGTCGTATCAGGGAGGAGGACGAGCATGTACGACGATACATGTATCTTTTGGAGACTAGGTTCTCCAATATCTGGCAGGTTCACGGATCTCACCCGAGCTATTCTCCGGTGATGGTTCCTCTTCTCTGGCTGCAGAGCTCCCGTAGCACAGAATGCGGCAGCCGCGTTCGCTAGTTTGATATGAGCGAGATGTATTAATTATGTACTTTATATTATGAGCGAGATATGAGCGAGATGTATTAATAATGTACTTTATCTTATATTGTTGTACTTTATCTTAACCACTAAGTACTGTATCCGAGTTGTCGTAATTGTAATATTCTTTTACTTAATGCAATATTCTTTTTCTGTATTAGTTAAGCTATGGACAGTAGACAGAATGAAGAGGAGCTTCTCAACATGATAGATGAGGGTACTGGGGGGTTCTTATTACGATGGATCCGAATATCTTAATTTTCTGGAGGATACAATGGTGAAGACGATAGTGGAGATGATGGTGCTGACCATGGTGAAGACACCATAATAATAACAAACTCCATCGAGGTATATAAAGCCTCTATCGATCGTTCACTAGTATAGATGCACTAATTGATTCGTATATATGTACTAACGAATGTTTCTTCTCTTAGACCTCTGCTTCCGACCAATCTTCTACAAGGACAAGAGGCCCGACACACAAGTTGCCCGCTGATGTCTGTTTTAGCATTGACTTAGTCTCTCCACTGGGTCAACCGCTGGAGCCCAAAGAATCTGCGAATGCATTTACAAGTAAATGTGGAGTGATTGTTAGAGACAAGGTCCCGATCACCACGCGAAATTGGAATAAGCCAGGAAAGAAAAAGGATCCAGCTGGGGCTAGTTTTGTAGATGACAGAGCGAGAGATGCAATGTGGAATTCTCTCATGAAATATTTCACCCTACCAGTCTTGGAGACTGATGAGCTCACACAGCAAATGACGAGGAAAGTCAAGCACTTTGCTCTTAAGAAGATGGCTGAACTATTCAAGGAATAGAAAAAATATTGTACCACAAGTATGTCTTGAAGAAAAAACCTCCTCCATTCACTGGCCCACTAAAGTTGCAGCAGGATAACTGGGCCGCATTTGTGGAATACAAGAACTCGGCACCAGCTAAGGCAATGTCATGCTGCAGGAGGATACGAAGCGGTTCGCGAGGTTTGAAGCCATGCTGTAGGAGCATCGCCAGGAGCTTAATGAACTTAAAGGACTCCGACAACAAGATCCTACACCAGACAGTACGGTCAGCCCATCGCAACAGAAAAGCAGCGTGGCTTCCACGGAGGGCCACGGTAATGATGCAACGATGGATGTGTACCCCGTGGATGCAATTAAGGAGAAGACTAGTTGTGAGCTGCATGTTGAACTGAAGAATATATCCATGAAGGTGGCGATCGGCTTTGCTTTACCTTCTGCACCGGGAGCGACCTACCATTGCAATCCGATTCCAGCTGGCTATGCTCGGGTCGGTGTGGATGAAATTCAACCTATGTGTCAGTCACTACAGCTTGACATCCCTAGAGGTGAAGGGGAGACGACACTGGGAGAAGTCATGAGTGGCTTCATTCTTTGGAAAAAAGAATACATCAAGTTTCCAGGCTCGACACCAAGGCCACCTTTTCCACCGAGAAACAATCCATCACCTCCAAGGCAACCGTCTCCTCCCAGTAAAAGTCCACCTCCAAGTGCACCGTCTCCTCCCAGTAAAAGTCCACCACCTCCAAGTCCAATCCATGACCCCAACACGAGTCCATCTCAATCTACGCAGCCGCCTCCACCCACTAAGGGCCAAAAGCCGAAGAATATCACCGCTCCGTCGAGCAATAACCGATGCCTAAAGCGACAGTTGTCGCCCCTCCCAAGAATACCGCCGGTTCCTCCCAAGAGGGCTTACGACATGATCGATGAGGAGACCGATGCGGTCGTACGGGCCAAAGTGGATGCTCATTTTAAAAAGAAACAACCTGAGCCAGAGGTCCAAATAAAACCGGAAACCAAGGAGCACTTTAGGAAATTACTGACGCAGCCATCCCAAGCTCAGTTAAATGCGCCAGATGACTATACACGATGTCTTCAGAAGACACTAAAACAGAAGAGATCAAGCGGTAGAGGAAGCATCACAAAAGAGGTTCCCTAGCAGGGGGAACAAGCAAAATAGTCGAGTGGTAGCGGAAGCATCAGAACAGACGTCCTCCAGCTGGGGAAATAAGCAAAACAATCGAGTGGTAGCCGAAGAACCAAAAGAGACGTTCCCCAGCTGGGGAAACAAGCAAATCAATCGCTCCCCCCGCTCCAGGTGCAGATACCCGAACCTCAACTATATGAGGTAGAACCTATATATCCGGAAATGGCTAAGATATTGGCCGAGCAATGTAATATGTCTATTCATGAAATTCTTCACGGCGATATGCCCAAGGCTGAGGTAGCACCCAAATTTGTTCACGGGGAGCCTCTGGTCAGTTCTGAGAGGCTTCGGGATATGCCAACACAAATGCGATGATTCCATGAATGGTACATGAAAGCATCAAAAGAACAACAATATTGGCTCTTACTGAAAGTTCAAAAATCGCATTACTTCGCTGAAGACGAGGTCCCTATTGAATTTACAGAATTATTTCAGTTATTTAATCTAAAGGAACTCGACAAAACTATCCTCAGTTCCTATTGTCTGTAAGTGATTACTTTATTTATGTAATTAAGTCTCTATCTCAGCTTGTTCAATTCATTGCCGGTAAGTATACTCACTATATTCTTTTGTACGCTATATATAATGATACAGAAAGAAGATGCTCGATTGTAAAAGAAAGGCTATCAATGGATTTGGGCTCATTGACCCACATCGAGTTCATGGAGCTATACTAAAGGATAAACCACTAGAGACCGAGCACAACTTGTTCCGGTTTCTCACGAACCAGCATTACTGTAATGAAATACTATTTCCTTACCACGACGGCAAGTGAGTTCTTGTACACATTAATTTTTTCTTACTCGATGTTCAGTGTAAATGATGAGTTACTGACGTATGTAAACCTTGCGTAGGTACAATTGGATTCTTCTAAGCATTTCAGTTGACTTGGGAAGAGTTTACATCATGGACTCACTAAACAAAGACATTGAAGACTATCGCAGCATTATCGATGCGCTCCAGAGGTAATTTCAACCATTATCGCACTATATCGGTTTCTTTCGTTCATTTTCTGGGATATCAAGTAGTTATTAACTCATACATTAATTTTCTTTGTCGGGTAGGGTTTGGACACGGTTCAAGAACCATGTTCGCGGTCAATGGCGTGAGGAGCTATTTTTTAAATCACTCTCGGTAAGTAGTACGAGCTAAGTCCGCGCATCTATTTAATTCTAGTTTATGTGCATTTATCATGCTAGAGTTATTATTTGATTGAATTCTATTCTTGTAAAGTGCGCGAGGCAGCCACAGGGGACTAATCTATGTGGATTCTACGTGTGCGAGTTCATTCGCATCAGTATTGAGAAGCCCTCGAAAAATGTCCGAGTAAGTAAACAATATATTCATCCTTTATTTTTATTACAAAAAGTTGTATTGAGTCTAATTCATACGATCTCCTTTTTATATAGTTGGATTATATAGTTGGATGCGATGCAGGACAAGCTCCTACCAGAGGAGCGCCTAATAGCAATCCAAGAGGAATTTGCTGGATTTTTTGTCGACGAGGTCATAGACCCACGCGGAGAATACTCTATACGTAGACCCTAAAGCATCCATGTAATTAAATAGACATGCTCTGGACCCGGTTGGGACTCCATGTATGCTTGTAAGAGAAATTATATTATATATTGCATCAATGTGTACAAGTATTGTGTAGTAGCGTTCTGTATGTATACGAAAACTTGTTTCTAACAAAAACAAAGAATGAAAAATAATTGAACACAAAACACAAAATGAAAAGAAAAACACAAAACCCTAAAACCCCATCCCCTGCCGTGGCAGCCAAATTGCCCAAAACGCTGCCGCGGCAGGGAACCACCTGGTTCGTAGCACGAATCGGGACTAAATGTCCTGCCGCCCAGCGTGGCTCGCAGGGCCACGTGCTTGGACCTCTAGTCCCGGTTCGTAACAGAACCGGGGCTAAAGCTTGGACCTTTAGTCCCGCTTTGGCAGTCCCGGTAAGAAATCCAGGACTAAAAGTCCTTATGAACCGGGGCTAATTTCCTGGTTTCTGCTAGTGATAAAATATAAATGTGATAACATAATGTTTTAACATTTATCTAACTATCCGAACCTTCATTCAATGGTTTCACACATGCTATCACATGTTTTTTCTGAGTCATGGAAAATGAATACCCAGCCTTGCTAGCATAGTTCAAAATTCTAAATCAGTCGTCGATTTTAATTGTGAAATTGGAATGATATGTGTTCTTATGTTGATTGTGTTACATGAGAGAAATACACATACAGTAGTTCAAATATGCCTACCATACAAACAAAACAATACTCGCTGGAACAATTAATAAGAAAGTGTACCAGGTCATCCAACTAATAATAGTATTGACACACTGTGTGGATATAAATATGCCACATATTAAGTGAGAACCTGTGATGATAGCTCGTGTGTATCATTTGGCAAAAATAATTTCCATGCCGAGGCACGTCCTGTCGATAGTGTGTTGATTAATGTTGTATCTTGATAAATTTTCTAGGTTTTTTACATCGTGTGTCTTAAAAAAAATGAAACAATACTAGGAGGAACTAGACACTTTTTTGCTATAGTAGAAGTGGGTCGGCGTGAGAATTTCGAAATTCATCCTTGACAGGGATCAAACTCCGGTTGCTAGGATGCGCCAATTACGACCCAACCACTAGGCTATTGCCCCGTTCTCACATCATGTGTCTTAATAAGTCAGCATATTCCTTCGTCGAGGGACATTCTCATCCGCACGAGAATCTGTGTTGATTCAGCTATGTGTGTACTATTATACCGATACCATTTTTAGCCTAAGCAATGTTCCGTCGATTTTGTAACTAATGTTGTAACTTTATTAATATTAAAATTTCACGACTCCGAACATTCCAAGGCATTTTGTGAGTGTGTAGGTCTGATGGCAGTCGACTAAAATCTTCATTTATGCTCACTCAATCATATAAAGCTGAACTGTTTACACATAATTTTGGTTTTCAGAACTCGCTATATCTTAGAAGCTCATAACCTTAGTTTCCCACAATGTTCGAGTTTTTTTTTTTTGCATACAACTATCATATTCCAGCCAGGGTAGCTTTGTTTTTTTGGATCGGTATGGTCCAGCCAAGGTAGCTAGTCGCGTACGGCTATAGGCTCTCGCAAATGCGTGTGCATCAACTTTAATATTTTAAATTCTTTGATAAGCTAAAATGTGATGGTTTTGTACCAAGTTTATAGCTTGTGAGCACATGATATATTAGATCGACATAACAAATGAAGTGCAGATCACAACTGGTTTCAGTGATGCTAGATCAATATGCATCGATGACATGCAAATCACGAGTGGTGTATATTACTTGTGCTTTCCTCGAAAACAACATGTTATGGTTTAAAAATATTCGGAATCCATCTCAGAAGTGAACATATGATGTAAATTAAATATGCGTACAAAGTTGAAAAATAGTATCATTGTTAACATATCGGCTGCCAATAACGTAAGAATTTTTGTAAGTGATATCTTAGGCTTAGATAGTCGTCATATACAAAGTGCACTATTATTTTCTTTGCGAATGTGATCCCAAAATAATTAAAGAAGACTAAACGCATATTATCAACACAAATGATCTGATAAATATTTTTCAAAAAGGGGCTTATGTTCTTTGTAGATACCAAATACGAAAATAGATGTTTTGTGATTTATAGATAATGGAACTTGACAAAGGCTTTATTTTGGTTGGTATTATTATTGGAAGGGACTATGATCTTGACTCTCATTCCATTTAAAAATAACTGATCCTCTGTCGATTTTACAAATATGTGCTCGCTAGTTGTATTAGTTTTCAAAACAAATGTACAACTATGGCATTATGATGGACATTGTATTTTTCAATTAAAGTTATGAACATCAATATGAGGATAGTTTACTATATGCGTTCTACTATGACACAAGAAAGACTTAGTGGATTGGCGAGAGTAGCACTTGAGAATGATATCTTGGAAAAGATCAATTTTAAGAATATGATTGAAGATTTTTTTTCTTCAAAAAACACGAGGCGGATGATGCTTTTTGGTAGTATATGAGGATAGTTTACTACCTTAGTGCCATGTTTACTCTTTTAGAATAAATCATGAGATATAGTTTTGAATACGTTGTATGGAATAACACATTCTAAAGTCATATGATTTCGATTTTACTAGTTATCGAGTTTGAACAAAAACCAGGTCCTCGTTTTATAAGTCGCATAGGGGTCCCCAGATCCTAGAGACAGGGCTGCAAATCATTATCTCGCATCTCTCTCTATAGTCTATACCATACATGATATATACGCGTAGAGGATTTTCGTTCTGGAACCATGACCATGAGTATTGTCCTAGCAGCTCTCCCTATATATACTGCACGAATAATTCATCGAGGAGCTGCATGCATGCCTCGCATCATATATATTTGCGGCTGGATTATTTGTGAAAATTAATGAAGCAGCTGGCCGGAAGAGGATCACTTGCTCTTCACTTGGATTCGTAGGATTTGTCTGCCTTCCAGTCCTCGGGGATGACGTCCTCGATTTCTTTCTTGGTGCCGCCCTCGGTGGTGTAGCGGACGGTGAAGGGGCCTGTGAGCTTCTTGGGGGTGTCGATCCTCCAGACTGCTCCCCACGACTCCTTGAGCTCGATCCACTTGTCCTCGCCCTTCTTCTTGATGTCCACCCCCACCACGTCGCCGTCGCCGTCGACGTACTTCACCAGCAGCCCTAGGTAGTTGGGGTTGGACCCCTTCTCCACGTGGAAGGTCACCTTGGTATCCTTCGGGTACTTGCACTTTACCCGCCTGAACTTGACCTCCAGCTCGCCGGCGCCGCGCAGCTTCTGCTCCTCGCCCTTCTTCGCCATGGACCCGAAGGCGTGGCCGGAGAGGTCGAAGTGGTAGGCCGCGATGGGCTCCTCGTTGTCGTCGGTGATGTGGATAATGACGGGCTCGCCGGAGCAGGACTCGGGCTTGTCGCACTTGAGCTCGAAGCAGGAGCCGCAGCCCCGCCCATCCTTGAAGATGGGGGTGTTGCCGCAGCCGGTCATGCCGTCGTACGGGGCCTTGTCCACGTCCTTGTACCCGCACGCGCCGCCGTTGTCCTTGGGGCCCGCCCCCGTCGGCTTGCCGTACCAGGTGCTCTTCGCCTCAAGCCACTTGTCGCCGTAGGTCGCCGTGATGTTCGGGCCTGGGGGCACCTTGGCGATGCCATGCGCGCTGCCCACGAACACAGCGAACAGCGCAGCCACCAGGAGAACCGACGAAGAAGAGGGCGCCATCTTCTTGCTGCTGGGTGGCCTGGTGTAGCTCTCTGATCGATGGCAATTTATAGGACATGTAAGAGAGAGAGAGAGAGAGAGCGCGCGCGCGCTCGACCAACGGGGAAGGTTCCGGCGATGTCGGCGTGGTTTACGTGGCTGTCCGGCCAGGAGACCGAGCTTGTCCGTGCATGCAATATGAGGCTTGCCGTGACCTGAGGAGCTCTTTTCTGGCCTCTCTCGTGCTTGCGCGTCGTCATGAGGTATGCAATTTTGCATGCCTCCAGAGCAACTATACGGTGAGCTTCTGTGACTTGCATCGACATGTTCCATCGACAAAGAGCATTCTGAATTCTTTTCTAGTTTTCTTTAAAATGCGCTTAGATTACGCAACCAATTGTAGCACTTTTGGATCTTACTTTATAAAATCCAAAATTTTATAAAATATCCAACATCAAACTAAAGGATAAAGCTTCAAAACTAAACCATGTCCATACGTCTCAACCACTTTTTTCACCTTCGAAGTTTCCATCCAGTGATTTACGAAGTTGCGAATGTCTTTGGAATCGATTGGTTTCAACAACACGTTTTCATCTTCAATGTTTCCATCCAGTGATTTACGAAGCTGCCAACCGAAAACTGCCAGGCACCGAGGGCCGGGTTCCTACGCCGACGGACAAATGTCAAGGCCCTCGGCGTAGGTCCCTCCCCAGGACAGCCCACTAGCACGGCCCCCAGCATAGCCCAGATGGGCCGAGGGCAGCCCTCGACGTACTGTTGGCCCTGATAGGCCAAGGGCGGCCCTAGGCATAGGAACGACCCCCGTTACGGCCTTCACGACGTCGTTAGGCATGCCAGGCTGTGTCGATAGAAATGCCGTCGGCACAAACTTTTTATTTTCAATTTAATTTAACCATATATTTATACTAATTTACTACAGAAAGGATAAGGAGAAGTTATTATAGAAGTAATAACTTACAGGACTCGAAAGGATCTAAATAAACTGAAAGCTTAAATATATTGGGCACTCCTGGAAAAATGGCCTCTAGTCCCGGTTCATAAGGGCCATTGGTCCCGGTTCCAGAACCGGGACCAATCACTCGGGACTAATGATGCTCTCATAAGAGTATGAATTGAAGTAAAAGAGAGCATTAAGAAGCAAATATACACATATTTAAGTCTAACCCACTTCCTATGTAAGGAAACTTTGTAAGAAAATAAATTATTGAAACCGGAGGTTACTAGCATAGGAAAGCAAAACAAGTGCAACATAAAGACTTTCAGCATAAAGCGAGGAAAAAATATTATTGAGATGCATAAGAACAATTTTCAATCTCTCATAATTACTTTCAGTATCATGCATAAATTTAACGATATAACTATCACATGAAGCATTGTAGCTATGACCACTTATTCTGACCGAAAACACAGGGACACCAGCTTTCCTAGTTCCTCTAGGATGGGAAACAATATTAGAAGTATCCTTACAAAGGATAATGTTCCCATCTTCTACATGTTTAGTGACAAAGTCTTTCATATTTGCTACTGCAGGTTCATCATCTATTTGTTCATTAGGTTCTACAGCTTTATTTGTACTTTCGTAAACTATACTAGCTGTTATAGAATGTTCCTTTACTTTAACCGGGAAAGGTATTTTCTCGATGTAAGGTTCAGGTAAAGCATGATCAGCAGTATGACCCAGGCGAGCCGACTGACGATGGCTGACGGTGGTCCTTTGCGGTGTGTCCCTGCAGTTAGACACACGACAAAGATACTCCTTTGCCGTGTGCTTTATGCACCATACACGGCAAATGAATTTTTTTTATTTCTTAGCTCCTTCAATCTATGGTCAAAATGACGAGTACGAAGATTCTTAGTTCGGAGCTGAGTCTGGCTAAACTTGCATTGGATCTCTGAAGAAACATCATATTGTCCACCTAAAAATGATTTTTACAAAAAAACATGAGCATCAGATCATGTACCTGCAGTTCATATCTATCTCATTTCCTATCGATTCGGCAAAAAATTGTCTTTTTCACGAGGGGTGGACGGGAAAGTTTTACGAATATCCGGTTGGGATATTTTCCATGTAAGGTGGTGCACTATTTTTGAAAAATGGGTGGTAGCATTTTTGTAGTCACCGTTTGGTGTTGCTTCACAAAACGCCCCCATTTTTTCGCTCCGAAAATAGAAAATGGCTTTTCCGTGCGATGAAAGGAAAACTTCCTCCTGCAACATTGTTCGCCATCCCATTTATGCACATGCATGCACAATATGGTAACATTATCACAAACTATGTCGCGATTCTGGCCATACCATTGGTCATTTGAACCAAAAGCCAGAAAATCTCGAATAAGATAGGCCATTTTGTGAAGGTTTTTTTGAGACATAATCAATATAGCAAGTTTGATATTTTTCCTCCCAACTAAGTCACATAATATGACACCACGCGAAGGTCTCAATTTTTTTTGATTTTTTTGATTTAGTTATGGTCATTTGAAACTATGGTCAAACCCTAATCGAAACCTTAAACCCTTGGGCCCCGCATCGTCTACCCCCTAGATGTTCTTCTCACGGGGGTAGCCCGGTGGAATTTTCTCTTGGTTTGTGTTTGGTTAGGTCATAGGACAATCCCAAACTATGTTTGGGCAGAGTTGTGACAAGATCTACCCCGGTTTCACCGGAACGAGGAGTTTCCCTCTAATAGTTAGATTCCAGACAATTTGTTCTTAGGTGACCGCGCATGTCTGCGAAGGGGGTCACACTTGGTAACTAGGTTTAGAAGGTTTGAGCATGCCACCACACTTTATTACACATGCTAGGGTCACATGCATTGTTTGCATGTGTTCCGATGCCCCGGAGTGTGGTTTCCTTCGAAACCCTACTCCGCGGTCCCCGGATCGTCTACCCCCTAGGCTTTCTTCTGACAGGGTAGCCCGGTGTAGATATTACTTATTTTGTGCTTGGTTATGTCATAGGATGATGTAAAACCATGTTTGGGAACATGTTGTGACAAGATCTACCTCGGTTTCACCCGGAACGGGGAGTTTCCCCTAATAGTCAGATTGCAGACAATTCGTTTTTAGGTGACAGCGCATGTCAGCGATGGGGGTCACACTTGGTAACTAGGTTTTGGAGGTTTGACATTGCCACCACACTTTATTACACATGCTAGGGTCACATGCATGGTTTGGAGGTGTTACGATGCCCTGGAGCACGGTTTCCTTCGAAACCTTGATCCACGGGCCCCGGATCGTCTACCCCCTAGGCTTTCTTCTGACAGGGGTAGCCCGGTGTATCTCTCACTTATTTTGTACTTGTTTAGGTCATATGATGATATAAAACCATGTTTGGGAACATGTTATGACAATATCTACCTCGGTTTCACCGGAACGGGGAGTTTCCCCTAATAGTTAGATTGCAGATAGTTCATGTTTAGGTGACAGCGCATGTCTGCGAAGGGGGTCACACTTGGGAACCAGGTTTTGGAGGTTTGAGAATGCCACCACACTTTATTACACATTCTAGGGTCACATGCATGGTTTGGAGGTGTTCCGATGCCCCGGAGCATGGTTTCCTTTGAAACCCTGATCCACGGGCCCCAGATCATCTACCCCCGTAGACTTTCTTCTGACAGGGGTAGCCCGGTGTTGATCTAACTTAATTTATCCTTGGTTAGGTCATAGGATGATGTAAAACCATTTTTGGGAACATGTTTTGACAGGATCTACCTCGGTTTCACCGGAACGGGGAGTTTCCCCTAATAGTCAGATTCCAGAGAGATCGTGTTTAGGTGACAGTGCATGTCTGCGAAGGGGGTCACTTGGGAACCAGGTTTAGGAGGTTTGAGCATGCCACCACACTTTATTACACATGCTAGGGTCACATGCATGGTTTGGAGGTGTTCCGATGTCCTGGAGCATGGTTTCCTTCGAAACCCTGATCCACAGGCCCCGGATCGTCTACCCCTAGACTTTCTTCTGACATGGGTAGCCCGGTGTAGCTCTCACTTATTTTGTGCTTGGTTAGGTCATAGGATGATGTAAAACCATGTTTGGGAACATGTTGTGACAAGATCTACCTTGGTTTCACCGAAACGGTGAGTTTCCCCTAATAGTCAGATTGTAGACAGTTCGTTTTTAGGTGATAGCGCATGTCTGTGAAGGGGGTCACCCTTGGTAACCAGGTTTTGGAGGTTTGAGCATGCCACCACACTTTATTACACATGCTAGGGTCACATGCATGATTTGGAGGTGTTCTGATGCCCTAGAGCATGGTTTCCTTCGAAACCCTGATCCACGGGCCTCGGATCGTCTACCCCCCTAGACTTTCTTCTGACAGGGGTAGCCCGGTGTAGCTCTCACTTATTTTGTGCTTGGTTATGTTATAGGATGATGTAAAACCATGTTTGGGAACATGTTGTGACAAGAGCTACCTCGGTTTCACCGGAACGGGGTGATACCCTCCTAATAATTAGATTCCAGACACTTCGTTTTTAGGGGACAGCGCATGACTGCGAAGAGGGTCACACTTGGGAACCAGGTTTAGGAGGTTTGAGCATGCCACCAGACTTTATTACACATGATAGGCTCACATGAATGGTTTGGAGGTGTTTCGATGCCCCGGAGCGTGGTTTCCTTCGAAACCCTAATCCGTGATCCCCGGATCGTCTACCTCCCTAGACTTTCTTTTGAAAGGGGTAGCCTGTTGTAACTCTCTCTTGTTTTGTTCTTGGTTAGGTCATAGGATGTTGTAAAACCATGTTTGGGAACATGTTGTGACAAGATCTATCCCGGTTTCACCGAAACGGGGAGTTTCCCCCTAATAGTTAGATTCTAGACAGTTCGTTTTTAGGGGACAGCGCATGACTGCGAAGGGGTCACACTTGGTAACTAGGTTTAGGAGGTTTGAGCATGCCACCACACTTTATTATAAATTCTAGTGTCACATGCATGGTTTGGAGGTGTTCCGATCTCCCGGGGCGTCGTTTCCTTCGAAACCCTGATCCACGATCCCCGGATCGTCTACCCCCCTAGACTTTCATCTGACAGGGGTAGCCCGGTGTAGCTCTCATCTATTTTGTGCTTGGTTAGGCCATAGGATGATGTAAAACCATGTTTGGGAACATGTTGTGACAAGATCTACCTCGGTTTCACTGGAACGGAGAGTTTCCCCTAATAGTCAGATTGCAGATAGTTTGTTTTTAGGTGACATCGCATGTCTGCGAAGGGGGTCACACATGGGAACCAGGTATAGGAGGTTTGAGCATGCCACCACACTTTATTACACATGCTAGCATCACATGCGGGCCCCGGTTTCACCGAAACGGGGATTTTCCCCCTAATAGTTAGATTCCAGACATCACGCACCCCGCCGGCTGGCCCCTCTACCATCTCTCCTAGCCCCGAGCCCGCCCTATCTACCCTGCCCCCAGCCGACTACGCCGCACCAATCCCGCGCGTCGCTGCGCCGCCCCGGCCACCGCGCTGGTCGCCCTTGCTCGGCAGAGGGCCGGCCGGCTCGCGTGGGCGGGAGGAGCTCTGGCTGGCGGCTCCCTTCCCCCACCTCGTCGTCACCCCATCTCCACCACCGGTGTACCGAATAAGGTAAGGCGATTTTTTTCTTTTTTCAGTTCATTGCTAATTAGCTTCATTTGTCTGTACTAGTATAATGCATAATTTTTGAATTTGGATAGCCATCCTGGATACAGAACCTGTTGATTGGTGGCAAAATTTAGGTATAAAATATATATGTAGACAAAATTTTGTAGGAGACCAAGTCATTATATGTAGCTATATTAGTTTCATGCCAGCATGAACACAATATTGTATTCCCGCTGATCCGATTTATTGTCACAAATTTAGACAAAATTTTGTCGCCACCACGTGAGCGCCTCCACACCAAACTTGAACCCTAGAAACAGAAAAACGGAGCCCTCCCACCGATGGAAGCCGATATCCACCCCTCTTCCATGGCCCAAAGGCCACATAATCAAGATGGATCTGCGGCGGAGCCGATAGGAGACGAAGAAAACCGGATCGCCTTCTTAGTCTCTCACGGACGAATGGATACGAGTTTGGAGGGAGTAGATCTTTATGAAGAAACAACCAAAATGGCACTGACAATGTGTCAAATAGTCCATTCAAATAGTATATCTTCATGATACATGTGTATGTTAGTAATTCTTTTTTTCGTGCAGGATATCTATTGAGTTTGAGGGTGGGGCTGTCGACGGCGTAGGGCATTTTACGGGAGGGTCGCTGATCTTCTTCACCTCTCGATCACTCTTCGAGGGTAAAAATCTTTTCTCCTCTCTTGTACGTAGGGTTATTTTCGTGTCTAGATCACCAAGTATGTTGCGTTACCTAGGTGTCTCTTCCTGGCCAAAAGGGTTACGCGGATAAATATGCATTAGTGGTCTCGCATATTATAAACCGTAACTCTTATGGCATTTATCGGGATAGCCGGCGGATGCGTAGTTGGGTATGTTTTTCCTGTTCTACTCCGGTTCCGAGACAGGATTTTGGCAGCGTTTCCTCGTTGTTCTTCGGATGCACATCCCTCTTGGCTTTTTGCCAAGACATGTATCGGGAGAGCAGCGGGGAGGTGCTGCCAAAATTCTGTCTTGGATCAGGGTAGAACAGGGAGAACGTACTCAATCTACGGATCCGACGGTTTCTAGGACCCTCTTTACCTATTAGACTGATAGGTGGATATATGCATGACGTAAAATCCATGTTTGTTAAAATTAACCGAACTAATAATAGATTTATTTATATGGCATGATTAATTGAAAGCATTGCATATATCTGTTTTGGTACTGATTAGAGGATGGAAAATCGTGACTGGATGTATGAGGGATATGTCAGTAAGTGGGACTTTACCTCAGAATGGAAAGATAAAGCCGAGGACTTCATGAACTGGGTGGTTGCTGTCCCCACCAGACGCAGAAAATTTTTCTTCCCCTATACAAGATGCAAGAACCTGAATACATATTCGAAGGATGATGTCGGTAGGCACCTGGTCATTATGGGTTCACACCGTCCTACAAGACTTGGACTTCTCATGGTGAAAAGTTAGCGAAACGTGCTAGGAGGGAGTCACGGCAAAGTCAGCAACAGAGTCAGCTAAGGGGAGAATTTGATGCTGGATTTGATAGGTGCATAGACAACTTTGCGAATGCTAATTCGCTTGAAAGCCCTCATGTAGAGGAGGAGACACCTCAAGTGGCGGAGACAAGTGAGGAACCGGAGGAAAACACGGCAAAGTACTACGAGACTTTGTTTGCCTCGCAGAGACCCCTTCATGCACATACAGATGTTAGCCAACTGGACGCTATCGCTCGCCTTTTGGCCTTCAAGAGCCACAAGAACTTGACCAGAGATGACTTCGATGATATGCTGGTCGTCGTTGGCAGCATTCTGCCGAAAGGGCACCTCTTTCCGAAGAACTTCTACTATTCGACCAAACTCCTCCGTGACCTTAAGATGTCATATGAGCCGATACATGCTTGTCCGAAGGGATGCATGCTATTCAGAAAGGAGCATGCTCAGACAAATTATTGTATCTACTGCAAATCCTCTAGGTACTTTGAGGTCGATCCCAATGGTGATGGTCAGAAGAGGCAGACCGGGGTTGCCCAAAACATCCTCTGGTATCTTCCAGTGCTACCGAGGATCCAATGGCTCTTCATGACCAAGGATACTGCCCAGTAGATGAAGTGGGCAGTAGAAGGGAATAGATACACCGACAAGATGATACATCCGTCGGATGGTAGTGCATGGAAGAACTTTGTCAAGAAATATCCTGAGAAAGCCGGTGACAAGAGGAGTGTAGCAGTTGCCATATCAACCGATGGGTTCAATCCATATGGTATGTCGGCTGCGGTATATAGCCATTGGCTAGTATTTGTTATTCCCCTGAACCTCCCCCTGGCGTCTGCATGAGATCAGAGAACATGTTTGTGTCGATGATAATCCCCGAACCGAAATACCCTGGTAAGAACATGAATGTGTATCTAGAACCACTGGTGGATGACTTGTTTTGTGGATGGGAAGGTCGCGGGATCCGAACATATGACGCTACAAACATGGAGCACTTCGATATGTATGTCTGGTACCACACCTCCCTGCATGACCTACCTGCACATGCGTTGTACTCTCGGCTAGTGTACGCATGGGAAGTGTCCTTGCCTACTGTGCATGCAGGATCTGACTTTCTTCTGGCTGTCGAAGGGAGGCAAGTATTCCTGCTTTGATGAACATCGAAAGTTCCTTGAGCTGAATCATCCATACAGGAATGACAAAAAGAGGTTCAAGAAAGGCCGTGTTGTCCATGATCCAAAGCCATGTCTGAAGATGGGAAATGAAATCAAGGGTGAGTTAAAAGGTCTCCAGCGTAACCCTGATGGGAATGGTTTCGTGCGATATGGGGACATGCACCAGTGGACCCACATTCCATGCTTATGGAAGCTCCCTTACTTTGAGGATCTCGAGCTCCCGCATAACATTGATGTAATGCACACCAAAAAGAATATCGGCGAGGCCCTTTGGAGCACCTTAATGCAAACTGAGAAGTCAAAGGATAACATCAAGGCTCGAATTGATCAAGAACGATGGTGCGATAGGCCAAAGTTGAAAATGCAGCCACCCGGAACCAATAGCAGAAAAGGGTGGTATAAGCGAAAGGCTCCTTTCTGCCCAACAAATCCCCCCAAAAGGAGATCTTCCAGTGGATCGTGCAAAGTTTGTTTTTCCCTGATGGGTACACAACTAACTGGATGTGGGATGCAAACATGCAAACGTTGCGAGTAAAAGGGCTCAAGAGTCATGACTACCACGTATGGCTTGGGCGAATATTGCCGGTGATGATTCGAGGCTATGTCGATGAGGAGACTTGGCGAGTGGTGTCGAGGTTGAGCTTTTTCTTCTGCCAGATTTGTGCTAGGGAGTTAGACCGTAAAGTGGTTGAGAAGCTACATGAACAGGCACCCGAGTTGATTTGCGATCTAGAGATGCTCCTTCCACCAGGGTTCTTCAATCCGATGCAACATATGATCTTGCATCTCACGGATGAGGCTTTGAATGGTGGACCTGTGTGGGCCCATTGGCAGTATCCACCGGAGAGAGAAACACAGAGGCTTCGTACAAAAACAGGCAATAAATGCAAGATCGAGGCATCCATAGCCGAGTCTGTCCTTAATGAGGAGGTTGCAAACTTCACCGCAAAGCATTATGATGCCAACATCCCCACAGAGCACAACCCAGTCTCCCGTTACAATGCTTCCAACCCTAAAGATGTACCCAAGATTAGCATCTTCAGAGGGCTTGGTGGCAAATCAAGTGGCACGAAGCAGTTCATAATGAAAAAACCTGAACGGGAGTTGATCCAGTCGTATGTCTTGAACACCATGGAGGAAGTGATGCCATACATCGAGTAAGTGCTCACCATTTAGATTTTCGCAAACATTCGCTCCTATGTTCATGCCTAACTCTTCTTATTTAAATTGGTATAGACGGTTCAAGCATGCACATTGGAAGAATCCAATTAAGGATCCTAACCCGAAAGAGGAGCAGGATCTATTTGATAAGGGTGGTGGTTTTAGTTTCATCAGCTGGTTCTATGGTTTGGTACTATTCCATCCAACTTCTTGTCCTAAACTTCTCGTTCTAACTTGTAGGCAAATACTGACAAAGAGATGCAACCCGAGCTAAGAAATATTGCCAGGGGCTTTAACCATTCAGTCGACATGTTCAATGCTTATGACGTGAATGGGTATTGCTTCCATACCCATCAATACACAACTATCCGACCCAACCGGAAGACAACAAATAGCGGGGTATTTTGTGAAGGCTCGGATGGCCTCTAATATTATGGAAGAGTCGAGGGTATATATGAGTTGAATTACGGTTTTGGCAAAGGGCTAAATCCCGTTTTATTCAAATGCCATTGGTTTGACCCACATCAAGTGAAACAGGATCCTGAAATTGGACTGGTCGAAGTTAAGAGAAGTTCCGTTTATGCGGGAGATGATGTCTATATTTTTGCTACACTGGTGGAAAAATGGCCTCTAGTCCCGGTTCATAAGGGACCGGGACCAATCACTCGGGACTAATGCTAGTCCTGGTTCGTGCACGAACCGGGACCAATGGGTCTCCACGTGGGCAGGCGGGCTACGAGGGGGGGTAGATCATTGGTCCCGGTTCGTGGGAAAAACCGGGACCAATGGGTCCCCACGTGGCAGCGCCAGAGACGGGCGGGGGTGGATCATTGGTCCCAGTTCTTGGCACGAACCGGGATCGTTGGTCTCTATGCCGCGACAGGGTTTTTGGGCTATTTTTCTGCCGCGGCAGGGTTTTCTGTCGCGGCAGGGTTTTGTGCCGCGGCAAGATTTCGGGCAATTTTTCTGCCATGGCAAGATTTTTTTTATAAATTTAATGGTTCTACATATATACAGCAATAATGAAACCACGATATATATTACACATCATGCATGATCACAAATATATACACCGTCTCATCCGTCTTCTTGGTCGAAACATATTATAATTATAAACGATACTCTCACACGAATTTGATCTAATTTACACTTCTTTTATACACTTCACCCTTCCAAATGAAGTGGGTAATAGTATTCTCCTTTCGGATCTATGACTTGTTCTAACAAGAATCAGACAATTTCCTCTTGAATTGCTTGCACGCGTTCTTGTGATAGAAGACCGTCCCGCATCCGTTTGATCTAATATAAAGAAGGGGATCAATATATATGAATGAAACTAAACACAATTGGTGGTAATAAAATAAAGTTGTGATTATTGTTTATCGTACTTCAATTTTTTTGATGTTCCGGTCTGCCCACTTCTCTTTGGTCGTCTAGCGAATGAACTCGCAGACATAGTATCCACATAAGTTATTCCTGGCTTCTTGCCTCAAGCACTTTATGAGAATGGAGTTCAATCAAAATAATAATCAAGCATGATAATGGTGGTATTGAAACTAGAATCAAAGAGATGCGTGGATCTAGCAAGTAGTACTTATAGTCAATGGTTGAAATGTAAGCTCTGGCTTCCAAACACCCCTAGTTTTGGCGGTGAACCGTTTCCAAGCCCTCTGGAGGCATTCCTGCAAGTCCGCCCACTTTTCTAATGGTGTGCGTTTCGAGTCTAGGACTTTTACTACTCTGGTGTCAACATAAATGATTAAGATAATATAGTGGAAGCTTGACACACTAACAAAATATAACACGAGTCAATTATACGCTTAACATCGAGTAATCAAAAATAGAATGTGTACAAGACAGTAACACTCACGCAGCGTTGTAAGGAAATAGTATTTCCCTTCTATTGCTGAAATACTTCAACGCTTGGAACAAGTTATCCTCTGTCACTTTGGGATTTGTTTTTAGAGTAACTTCATGAACAAAATTACAGTCAACAAACCCAAGGTCATAGATTTGTCCTTTGTTGCATTCGTGAATCTTCATTCTGCATATATAATTAGTATAGTGATTAGTAAGATTATACAAGCAACGAATGAGATGAGCTAGAAAGACTTAATTACAGAAATTAATAATACTTACAAACAATAGGCACTGACGATAGCTTTGTCGAGGGCGTCTTGTTGGTAAAACTGAAATAATTCTGGAAATTCAATCAGTATGAGGCCATCTCCATGACTGTAATGGTGGTGTTTATATGCAGCATAGATCCAGTTTTTGGAATCAGCACAGGCTTGGATGTACCATTTATGCAATCTTCGCATTTTTGTTGGTAGATCTTTGACTAACTCGGGTTTGACGAGAGGAGCCCCGTACTGGTACACGTATGCTGTTTCTTGGTACCCCTCGAACTCATGCATACGGATCATGTACTCAGTAATAGACAGTCCATATAATTGGGCTTTTTCTCCGTACAGTCGAACAAACTCCGGATCGATGTTCGGATCATGCCGCTCCTGGATCATCCACTCATTGGTATCGTACACTTTGAGCGGTTCGATCGATTGATTTTTCTGTTGTCCGAGCTAGGCAACTACTTTCCCGACTCTCCGCTCTTTTGCCTCAGCCTACTTGGTAATAGAGCGATTATAGTCTGATGTGAGCGCTATGGGTTGGTGAAGCTGAATCTTAAGCGTGGCTGCTTTGGCTTTATCTTCTGCGGTGACCGGGAAAAATGCCTCTATCGGCTTTTTCTTGTTAGCCATGTCAATCTTCCACTTTTCATAATGGGCAGCTGCGGCCGCATCAGTTTCCTCATTTGTCTTCTCGCAAGGTATCTTCTTCATATTCTGATGAGGTACTCTTGGGAGGGGCGATTTCTTACGTTTTTGTGATCGGAACGTGCTCTTGCTGCTGTTGGTGGTGCTGCCCCCTTAGTATACTTCCGCTTTTGTCTTTGAGGCTCAGGGGATGGAGATGGCTGAGGCGGCGATGGAGACGGCTGCGCTGAGCGGTGAGGCGGTGAAGGCGACGGTTGCGCTGGAGAATGGTGAGGTGGCGACGAAGGTGGATTGCTGCTCTGAGGAGTGGGTGGCCTTGGCGGCACATAATTTGAAAGCATGATGCGCTCCTTTAGCCATAGAATAGTCCCCCCTTTGGCTTCTCCTAGTTGAGTCAGCTCCATATCTTCCCCTGCAGGGTGGTCTAGCTTCAGCTCCTCAAAATCTTCCTTCACCTCATCCACCGTGACGACAGCGTACCCTTTTGATGCCAAGTTGGGTTAGGCCCAATTGGTACCGCCATTCCGACCGCCGCCGTCACCCTTAAGTTCATAACCTGCACCTTTAGCTCACAGGCTGCTGTCTCCGTGATATCACCCACTGGGTAGCGTTTAGGAGGAGATGTCGTCGGTGCATCATCATCAACATCATGGAGCTGCGTGGAAGCGACGTTGCTTTTCTTATTCGATGGGGCGCCGGTACCCTCGAATGCAGCTTCTACCACGTGCCGCTGAGATTGGCCGCTAGTACCTTGCTGGCTAAGTATGTCAAGTTGATCCTGGTGCCGCTTTAATGCTTCTTCTACATTACGCAGCCGGTCTGCAGCGGCCGCTTTCTCAGCTGCCTCCCTTTCCTTTCTCCTCTAATGGCTTTTATCGGGATATCTCTTCATTTCTGGGGGGAAGGCAACCTTCCACGGCTTGGAGCCTGGTGTGCCTCGTGCTCGTCCGTCGTGTTCAGGATTGTTAAGGGCCCGTGTGAGCTCGTCGTTCTCTCTATCAGGAACGAACCGTCCCGCTGCAACATCATCTACTGCTTTCTAATATCATTGATGGGCAGTAGGGGATCATCTTTGTGTTTCTGATTATATATTGCCCTCCCTTCTTTGTCCAACGTGCCCCCATGGCCGTAAAACCAGTTTCTCGCCCGTGGTGTCCATGTTGCGGGCTCTGGTCTGATCCCGGCAGCTATGTAATTGACCTCAAGTGCATCCCACTTAGGCATGCAACCGGCGTAGCCAACAGGCCCCATGTTATGATGGTACAGTTTCTTAGCAACGTTCTCCGTATTTATCCTAGACCTTTCCTTAGCTTTCTTCGATGTCTTGTACTTCACAAAATCCTCCCACTGGTGTCTTAACTTAGCATAGCCGGCTTCATCGAAATTCGGAGTCTTCTCTACCTTGACAAAGTTATGGTACAGTTTATTCTTCCAGTTCTTGAATGCATCGGCCATCTTGCTGAGAGCAAACTTCTTGACTCTTTGCACAAGCTCCCTTCTTGCTCTCTCCTCCTCATCTGGAGTCACATCTGGTTCCGGCAGGAGGAAATTAGTCATGAGCTTGTCAAAAAGCTTATTTTTGGCGTTGTCGCCGACATACGGGACTCCACCACCGATTGGCCGATTCCATTCTTGAACGGTGATCGGGATGTAGTCCCTCACAAGAACTCCGCATTGCTTGACAAATTTTCTTGCGACATCGACAGGAGCTTGCGGTTCGCCATCTACACCGATCACGTCGATCCTATACCTCACAGTGTCATCCAACTTTTTTGTTGGGCCTCGTTTCGTTCTTACAGAAGAAGTTCTCGATCCGGAGGGCTAAAAGAAGAAAGAGTGTTAATATATGCATGTATATATAGACAGTAGCATTTTAATTACAAAAATACATATATATACACCTCACCGGTGTTTGCGAGATTTAAGGTTCCGCCGGAGCCGTCGCCTTCTTCCTTATCAGCTTCTCCCCTGTCCCAGGCTTCGGCTTCTACCTCACCGGAGCCGTCTCCTCGGTTGAGAGACTCATCTCCCTGACCGGAATCGTTCAGAAACTCACTCGTGACATCGATATCGATATCTTCATTTTCGCAGATCATCCCTTGGAGGATGTTTTCCTGATGTGTTGGATCCATAGTATCTGAAAGTTAAACAATCAACACATGGCATCGATAATGATATGACAATTTAAACATAGTTGAAATTTAACCCTAAGGCATGCTTGGCAATTTAAGTGAGATCCGAAGGGTCCAAACCCTAGTACAGGAGAGACCCCGAAATCACCTACGAGGGGTTGATTTCATTCTCTTATTAAACTTGTAATTAAAGTTGTTGAACAATGCATGATTATGAGTCTATTGTGTAGATCTCATTTTTCTGAACATTTTGATATATTATACATATTTTTCTGACTTAGAAATAATTAGTTATTGAATTTATAAGATTAAACTCTTTTCTGAAATTATTTAAACATTTATTAAACTTTTATTGCGTCAGCATAGGTAAAGGCTGACGTCACCTAAGGCCGGGAACCTTTTCTCACAGATGCATTGCCTACCCACAGTGACTGACTAGTGGGGCCAGGGCCACGTCGGGCTGCCACGCTGGCATAGCTTACTCGACGCCCACGTCAGGGCGCCACATGAGCGCCACCTTGGCGCCACATGGGCTCGCCGGAGGGCACGTCGGCCGGCGGTGGTTAGCGGCACTAGAGTGCTTGCTGGAACACGCAGAAGGTCGGGGTCGAACGAGCGCGTCGCGAGGAAGCTAATGGTGGTCGCGCCGCCCCTTATTGGTCATCGGAGCGTCGTCTGCGATGGCGGCCGACGGCGGCGGACAATGGCGCTCGGCGACAGAAGGAAACAGAGCGAGATAGAGAAAGGAGAGGTCCTGGAGGACTAGTGGCTCACCACGAAGACGATGGACGGGTCGACGAGGCCGGAGGAGCTCGGAAGCAGCGACAACCGCGACGGCCGGAGTCGGGCAGACAGTGACCGTGGCGTCGATTTCCAGCGTGCGCGGTCGATTCCTCAGACGGTGGTGGCGTGGCGGCGGCGGGCGTCGACAGCGTGAAGCGGCCGCTCTGGATTTGGGCAGCCTACTGGCGTGATTTTGCTCCGCCGCAAATTTTCCTTAGCCACGCGTCGATGTGCTCTGTGAATTGGGGGAGTTGGGGAGGAGGAAGGCCAGGGCTGTTAACTGTACATACCATTGGTCCCGGGTCATCCCAATAACCGGGACCAAAGGCCCAATGGTCCCGGTTCGTGCCGCCAACCGGGACCAAAGGTCTGGGGCACGAGCGTTGTTGTGCTGCCACGTGCACGGCCGTTGGTCCCGGTTAGTCCTACCACCCGGGACCAAAGGATCAACGGTCCCGGTTCGTGCCAACAACCGGGACCAAAGGCGTGTTAATGGCAGCGCGCGCATCTAGGATCATCGGTCCCGGTTCGTGGGACGAACCGGGATCGTTGACCCGTTTTTTCAGATTTTGGCAAACCTTTTGGTCTTCCCGCCATTTTCAAATTTGTTTCTTCTTTAATTAATAAGATGTTTCAATTTAAGATGATTATTTATTTGGAATTTTAAAAAACTTTTAACAAGAAAAGTGCTTCAATTTAAATAACTAATCGAAAAACCATTTTCTGTTTTCAAATATTTTTATTTGAACTATACAATTGTACTATTTACAATTAAAATTGCATTAACAAAATATTTATTGCATAATTTGGAATTTAAAAAAACTTTTAACAGGAAAAGTGCTTCAATTTAAATAACTAATCAAAAACCATTTTCTGTTTTCAAATATTTTTATTTGAACTATACAATTGTACTATTTACAAATAAAATTGCATTAACAAAATATTTATTGCATAATTTGGAATTTTAAAAAACTTTTCAAGATTTGAACTACAAGTACATGATATAATGCTTGTGAATTTTAAAAAAATCATTTATAGGTTCACAACATGCTATTTCATCAGTTTGTGATAATGTGCCCATATTGTGCAGACATGCGCATCTTGGGATGGCTTACGATGTTGCAGGAGGAAGTTTTCCCTTTCGACACACGAAAACGTGAATTTCAATTTTTGAGGTGCCAAAATCGGGGTGTTCTGTGAAGCAACCACCAAATTAAAGTTTGGCATTGGTACAAAACAATTTTTCAAAAATACTATACCACCTTATATGGACAATTTCCCAACCGGTGTATCTGGAACCTTTTTGTCCATCCCTCATGAAAAAGACAAATTCCTGCCGAATCAGTAGGAGGTTGCCAAGATTTGAACTACAAGTACATGATATAATGCTTGTGAATTTTTAAAAAAATCATTTATAGGTTCACAACATGCTATTTCATTAGAGATCCACTTGAAGTTCAGCGAGGCTCAGCCCCGGGCTAAGAAGCTTCATGCCCGCCGTTTTGAATATAGTTTGAAACGGGCATAAGAAATTCAAAAATGATCCAAACAATGTGAAACCTTCGCGTGGTGTCATATTATGTGTCACAGTTGCAAGGAAAAATATTGAACTTGAAAAATTGCAAACATCATAAAAAATCCTTCACAAAATGACCTATCATGTTCGAGGTTTCATGGCATTTAGGTCAAACCACCAATGTTATGGCTAGAATCAGGGCATAGTTTGTGATAATGTGCCCATATTGTGCACACATGTGCATCTTGGATGGCTTACGATGTTGCAGGAGGAAGTTCTCCCTTTCGACACACGAAAAAGCCAATTTCCGTTTTTGAGGTGCCGAAATCGGGGTGTTCTGTGAAGCAACCCGGGACCAATGACTTCGGTGGGGGGCGCGCTATTGGGCCGCCACATGTCGCGCGGGAGGGGCTTTGGTCCCGGTTCTTGGCAATAACCAGGACCAATGCCTCCGTCGCTTCATCGTCCCTGTGCATAAATATGAGGCCACAGCGGTCGCTTTCGCCATCGCCTCTGCCTCTCTGCAGTCCCTCTCCACCCCACCACTTTGCCTCTCCACCGCACCGTCATTTCGCCTCCCCTCCCGCTCCAATCTCCACCACGCCATCATGGAGGTGCCCACGCTCAACCACTACGAGGCGGCGTAGTTTGCGATCTAGGGCATCCTCGCGCCGCCGCGCGCGACCCTTCACGCCGGATTTCGCATCAGCGAGGGGGGTGTGCCGGTGGCTCCACTCCTCAACCCCCGCGGATACGAGATGGAGTACGTCATCGCGGAGCGTCGCCGCCAACTGCCCGCGTGCATTAGGGCGTTGCCCAGGTACGCGGCGGGCAGCGAGTATTAGCCCCGGTTGTTCAAGAAGGAGCGGAAGGCCAAGCTTGGCAACCGTTTCGTAGACGGGCGCCTGGTGCACCCGGATCACCGCAACCAAGAAGGGCGGGAGTTGTTCTGGTCCGTCCCTGGACGGACCATGTACACCGCCATCGGCGCCACTATGCGTGCAGACGAGCTCCGTCTCCCGAACAACGCCGAAATCATGGAGATTTCGTCCGACGACGACGAGGAAGCCGACGACACAGAGGACAACGGCTCGAAGGACAGCGGCAGCGGAAGTGTTGTTGACTAGAAATTTATAAAGTCGCATCTTTATTTGTATGGAAAAATTTGTGGTCGAATAATAAAATGTCTCAATTTAGACCTTTGTCTCGATTAATTCGTGAAAGATTTGTTCAAAAATAGTGATCAATTCAATTTCTACCTCGAATTAATTTCTGCCTCGAATTAATTTCTGCGCCGAATTAATTTACATTAATTCCTGGACTGCTGACCGTCGCGGGGTTTTTGGTCCCGGTTGTTGGCATGAACCGGGACCAATGCCTCGCAGAGAGCCACGTGTGCATCGCGGGGTCATTGGTCCTGGTTCGTGCCATAAACCGGGACCAATGCTTACAGATGAACCGGGACCAATGCCCTGGCGGCATGAACCGGGACCGGTGCCTGGCATTGGTCCCGATTACGGAAACGAACCGGGATCAATGGAATTTGGACGCTGGACCAAAGGACCTCTTTCTACTAGAGGCCTCCAAGTATTCTATCTTCCGTACCCATGGCAAAACCCTACAAAACATCTAAAGGACTGTGATGTTGTGATGAAGGTACCGACACGCAACAGGTCGCCCTTGCCAAACAAGGATGATTGCCGCCGCCTAGACCCTTCAACAAATGATGGCGAGTTTTATCAGGAAGAAGGGTTCCCCGTGCAATTCACTATCAACTTGTCCGTGGATAGTGACACGGTCGTAGACGATGAGCAAGAAGCCGAGGAGGAAAACACTATGCAAGATGAAGTTGAGGAGGTTCACAACCAACAAGATGTGAGTTTGCTCGAGGCGTTCCGTGCAGGCCTTGACGTCAACGCTCCACGGGGACCACCTCCAGGTTTTGTGGATGATTATTGGTGGCCCGAGAATGATTGCGATGATGAAAACTGTGTTCCAATCCGTAATCCCCACACAGGCTTCTGATGTATGTAGTAGTAATAATATGAGACTAATATATGTAGTACTATTTGTCGGGCTGTTGTATTTGTAAGAACTCTATGCTATGTAATAAAATATGTTGCTTTTACTAATATCCATCGATTTTCATCGTTGTTACTTTTACTAATATTCATCTATTTTCATCAATGTTGCTTTTACTATTATTCATCTAATTATGTTCATTGTTGCTTTTAATGTGTACTAATAAACTACTCTTTTCATTCTGTTTTGCAGGTGATTGAAAGATGCCAGGGGAAAGGGCGTTATAGAAAAGATGAAAATCTTGGTTGACCTTGTGAGTGGTGGTTCAAAAAAAGGGTGGTTCGAAAGCTTCAACATCGGCTTCGAGAGAGCGTGCTAGTCCTCCACCGCACACTTCACAGCGGCAGGGGCGTGGGAGGTGTGGGAGGAATCCAGTTCCCCCTGGCCATAGTGGACCAGGACGAGGACGAGGAGGAGGAGGACGAGGAGGAGGAGGACCAGGAGGAGGAGCCAGTTCGACAGGAGGAGGAGTAGGAGGAGGAGGAGGAGACACACTCGGATGATGATGATGATGATGAGGCGCAGTCGCAGCAGTCGGAGGATGAGGGGTTGGGGTCTTTACCCTACGAGCTTGACATGACCAAGAATTTAACAGAATTACAAATATAGGTTCAAGTTCAACATATTACTATGCATCTTCATTGCCAGCAGCCTTCTTCTACAGCATGGCTGCCAAGCCTTCACGTCCACTGGCTTCTTCATTTCCTGCCTTCTTCCTCTTCCTCGGTGCCAATTTTCTTAGCTTCACGTACTCTGCATCGCCGAGACAATGGGCACCAGAATCGTGTCTAGCATCATCTTTCCACTCGTTTTTAATTTCTTCAGGCATCAAAATGACTGACCCGATAGTCATGTTTCTAACCTTGCGGCGCTTCCTATCAAAGAAACAAGACTGTTGCATAACTGCCCAATATCTACAGAGTAAATAAAACAAAAATTACAATTCAGCACAAACATGCGAACCCCAAGCGACCTTTGCTTACCAGGAGCTAATTGGGTTCGAGCAACCACCCTGTCCAAGAATAGAAGGGCGACTCCCAGTTGCAGCAGCTTCCACATCCAATACATGACATTTCAGGTCAAACATGGCAGCCGAAGCATACCTTTTCATCAACCCAATTAGCTGACTGTCACACGTTGTAGGAACCATGATGCCACGTTCATCCATGAAGCTAAACTTTTCTGTCTGCTTTGGCCATAATTCAACATGATTACGCAGAGCAGCAACCATACCGGATATAGTGCAGATCAGCGCATGCGCTTCTTCCATCGTGAAACAATGGCTTACATACCACTTGCCCTTAGAGTCGTACCTATAGAGGACTACCATAAACAGGTAGGGCGGGTCCGTGCAGATCCCACTTGACAGAAAACTGTGGACAAAATATGTTTGTTAGCGTTGGGCTAACAAACAATTTGAGATTCAGTAGCCAGCTAGCAGTTATAATTAGTGCGAATAGCAAAGAGAAGGGTAGCTCACCCGCTTGTAGCCAGAACTTCTTCTTCCTTGATAGTAGGATCTGCCATCCTCCGAACTGCTCGGCTCGTCGGTGGCGGAGGCAGGCTAGAGCCTCGCAATGGCGGCTACAACATGCGCCATTGGAGATCGGTATCAGGGACTGGGCGCAGCAACTGGGTGCGGCAACTTGGCCCCGAAAGTCAAATCTCCGAAGGGATCGTCCTGCCTGGAGGTTGGATTCCGACGCCACCGATGCTAGGGGAAAGCTGTGAAGGGATTTGTGAATTTGGTCAACGCATCCAATCCACTTAGCTGCTCGATTTGCCTAAGAGGTTGCCACGTCGACGCCCGCATCACAGACAGATGGCTGACATGTGGGTTCCGACCATCTACTTCACGGGGCGGTTTAACAGAATGTTTGAATTTGGCAGGGGTGAGATGAGTTTGCCTCAAAATGGCCTCTCTCAGTAGTTGGTGGCCCAACTTTTCGAAACGCGGTAATTTCAGGCAACTTAGGTACCGCCATGCGCTGGCCTGCCAACTTTGGTACTGCAGACGAACAAGCCCATTTGCGAGATCCTTGTTGGTACCATTGTGCTGATTGGCTTCCACTAGCGTCATATCTGTTGCTTCGGTATCCGCCATTATGATCGTCGTTTCTTAGGATGTCCTCTCCTAAAAAACTAGCCACAACATTGCTTGGCCCACCATATCGATCATTGTTGCGCATTCTCCTCTCATTGTTGCGCATGTCCTAATCTTCTCTGGGTGAGTGCCCTCGCTTGTTGTTTACTGTGTCTTCGCCGTTGGCCCATCGATTTGCCATGTTCATCAGCTGTGATTTTTTTTGGGTTTGTACCATCCCAGTTCCTCAATGAATTCTCTTCGGTGGAGGCCGCTGTTGTACGCGTCAATTGCCCTTTCATCAGATATATCTTCGAGTGATTTCTTGATGATGTTCCTCTGCTGGATAAGTGCTTGTATTGGTTCTCCAGATTTTTTTCGCATTCCCGTAACTTCTCCAAGGATGCTAGTCGCTTGAGCGTGGATGTAAATTTTTAGATGAACTTATCATGAAGGTCGTTCTAGCTGCTGATGGTTTCTTCGAGTAGCTACCATAGGAATGATCGGGTGGCGCCGCTTAGGTGTAACTGCAAGCTCTTCATTGCAGTAGCCTTGGAGCCACCCTGAAGTTTAATGGTTGCTAGGTAATCTACTAGCCAAGCTTCAGGTTCCTGGAGACCATCGTACTTTTGGCGATAATGAGGAAGTTTGAAATCCTTGGGTACTGGGGTTTTGCGAAGTCGCTGGGTAAAGCCACTAGCCCTGCATAATTTGTACTCATCCTCACTTTCGCCATCATAGTATCTTTGGATGCTACGCTCTACCCTTGATGTATCGACTCTACACTATGTAATGTTGTTTCTTGCCTCATCTTGTTGTTCGGAGTTCAAAAAGTGTACCCGATGTGGCGGTCGTGATTGTCAGGTGTGTCCCATATGCCAAGGGCTGTTGCGACGACATGGTGATTTATCGAGTTGTCTTTTAATTCCTTGTTCTCCCTATGCGAGGGATGCTCCCACCATGCCGAGGTTCATGAGAGCAGAGCGATGGAGAGCTACCCGGCGATCGTCGAGTGCGAGTTGAGTTGTAAGTAGGTAGGTCTGTGCGGCAACAATTGCGGCTTGCACTGTTTTTGCTTTGATGTGCCCTAACGGATCTACTGACATGAAGGGCATGTCCATATCTCGAGTTAGCTCGTTTCTCTCAGCTTTTGGAATATTATATAGCTGTGAGGTTCATCTCCGTGGTGCGCCTCCGATTACACTACGGATTCACGGGTGGAGCTTAGTTGTGCTTGTTACATGCTAGATTCATCGGCTAACCCTTTTCTTTGGTCGGGTTGTCTTTACATCCTGAGCAGATCCCTCCTATTATGGTGGAGCAAGTACTGGTATGCCATCAGATCCTCGTGCATGGCTTCGATGTCATGGGGACTGCACCTAAGCCTACGTACCATGCTCTTTGCCATGTTTCCGCTGATAGCTAAAGATTTAGACGTTCGCCATCTCGTGTTCCTTCTCTTCCTTCTATGACACGATTGTCGGGTGGATCTCCTTTGTTTCCATGGTTTTTTGCATCATCACCCGATAGAATATCATTGGGACCAATGACCGGGTTACCGTTGGAGTCGCGCAGTGTTGATGGTTCATTGATAATCATGCACACTTGATGATACATCATGTACGAGCTGCTACTGTCATCATTGTATCCGCAAGAGACACTATCCGGGAAGCTAGTGAAATCCCGGGGGCTCTGTTTTGGGTAGATTTCAACCATCTTGATTCCGAAGTCAATGCTTTGTTTGCTTTCGTAGCGTTCAATGTTTGCTGGACCTGAGCCATTTGGTGGCGTTAGCTAGGAGTCTGACCCAGAGGAGAGATCGTCATATAGATCGGCTAGCTCCCCAAGATCTGTAGAGTTTTCTGAATTTTCTTGTCTGATTAACGGCTGGGGTGCGGCTTATTCAGATGAGCTGACCGAATATCTGAATAAATTGGGGCCGATAGGCAAAGATTGCCGTCGAGCTTTTGGGGCCACGCGGAAGTGGACACTTCTGATCCCGGGGTGGTACTAAAGGAGGGCAGAGAGGCGAGTAGCCGCCGGCCATCCCTAGTGGTCCCCGCGCGTGGGGGGAGCTAGGCCCAGCTGGCCACCCCTTCCCCTTCTCTCCTCTTGCCTTTCCCTCATGGGCCCTTCTCCCTTCTGGAATTGGCCCATTAAGCCTTTTTAACCTTTAATTGATTTCTCTTTTATTAAATAATTATGAACAAATGATTAAATCAATATTTAACATTCATTCACATTTATTCAATCTCCGTGGCTATGGAAAACCTTCCACTTCCACTCCAGACATCCTCCAGAATTACCAAAACTCTTCCAGTTTTCTCTCTTCTCTTCTTTGGTGATTCTACCGATCCTATAAACACTCTCTAAGCATCATCAAGCCCTTACGCGTGATACCCTACGGTTCGGGAACACTCCAGACATGGTCGGGACACTCCCGAACCAATGATCGATAGAGGGACCTGGATGGCCATGTGACCCCTGTGCATTCCAAAAAGATGTTTCGTCGTTTGAACCAGGACAATCGTGTTTTATTCCTTTCATCTCTTGATACTTGCATTGCCCGAGATCTGATCAATGACATCACCATGTCGTGTTCAATCTCGTTACCGAACAATGCTACTTGTCTCGTTCCGACAAGTGATATCCCTGTGATCAAATCACACGCTGTGCAACTATTGGATACAACTTCTCTGAGTGGGCCCTTGAGTATCGTTCTGTCACGCGGATGGACAAATCCCGCTCTTGACATATATTGCCTCTAAGGTTTCTCCGAATACCCGAACACACATTTATGATCACTCTGTCAAAAGTGACGTTTGATGCTATCATGGTGTAAGGAATAGTGTACGAGGTCTGTTCAATTCATCGTAACTTGAACTTCATGACATGATCGGGTCACAATGTTTAAGTTGGGTATTGATTCATCATATCATTCACATAATGAGTTGACTCAATTTCTAACTCGCATAAATGCCACATGATCAGGAAACCTTGATCATATGTTGACCAATGAACCAGTGACTAGAATTTCACCGGGAACCCCTGGTTGTTTATATATCACACGTGTATTGACACCATATTATACAAAACTTAATTATAAACTTAATGAAATATTATAATAATCCTTATTATTTTTTGTCTCTAAGGCATATTTTCAATAGTCCCCCACTTGCACTAGAGTACAAATAAACTAGCTGCATTTGTTCTTACTCATTGGCACCATATATCCCGATACCTTGAACATGCTTGCTCATGGAAGAGGTTGAGTCTTTGGTCTGTACTTTATAGTCCCAAATACTTTGCAACTTACTAATGTCACCTTGATTAACATTAATACTTTATCATCACATGATAACATCTTTGTGTATGCATCGTCATTACGGCAGCAAAACGAGGCCGAATTCCAGGTGCCTACAGTGCCATTAGATCAACCTCGGGGGCTTTCTCATGGGCACTGTGCCCTGGGACACATCATTCTACGTTAAAAGCGAAATATCCCCGCCATAACATTATAAATCACTTTAGATGGTACCCTTATAAATGTAACCATCGAAACACTAGTGCACCCTGTGCAACTTTCGATGTTTTTGTTCACGTCGCTTCCTACTTGAATTTAGTAGGTATTGTCGATATGGGAGTTTCCAACATATTCCTTTATAACATAACCCTTTATGCTTTAAGATATGCCATCCTTTATGGATTTGGAAAAAATGTCTACAGTTCTCTATCAGACAATGCGGATAAACTTAGCTCAACGTTCCGTCATTCAAACTTAATCACTTTTCAAACGTTCCTTCTTGCATTATACATTATGTTAAGTTATCAACATGATTTTCTAAGATAGAACCTATGTCTCAACATAGTGGATGATGATCATCATCTTCTTTCTTTTAACCATTGATGTTAAACTTAATAGGATTCCTAATTTGAGTTATGAAGGACCAGTTCCTTAACAATTCCTATTCTAAAACTCTTTTCGGATTCCCTTTTAGGAATACTACATAATATTGTAATGTACTTACTATCAACTTCTACTCCCTGTCTTAATTTATTGGTACTTGCGATTTCATTCTTAATGCATCGTATACACACTTAAGAATCACTCCTCAAGCTCCTACTCAAAATTTGTTCCCAACATATTTGAGTATGAGTCACTACTCTTACTCAACATATGTTCCTATATATTTGAATCTGAGACTTATATTGCTCCCACTCAAATGTGTTCCTGACATATTTGAGTTCGAGACTTACATTGCTCCCACTAAAAAAATATGTCATTCACATATTGTCTTAGGAAGACTTTCATAGCTCCCACTCAATTTCATGCAAATTGCATATCCACTCACTATTTTAAACGATTTCAAAATCCTTTGATAAATTATCAAACTGAGATATTTACTATGAGATACTGGTACCTTACTAGTTTTAAATCCACTAGACTTTCAGCACACATGAATCAAATTCATTTGAATTTGCCCAATATTGACAAATTGCGCTTTTGTCATTCGCCCCCTTTTTCCACTATGGCTTTGCAGTCATTTGGGAAAATCCAAGTAACCCCTTTACTTGTAAGATTTAGCAACAAATTGCTTTCTAATCTTAAGTGAATTTTGCTTTAGGATTTGTCATAACTTTAGTTTACCATTAATTTCCTTAGTAGTTCATAGGTATGTCATATTCTGGTAATCATGACAAATGATTCACAAATGTCTCCATACAACATATGGGCTACATTTTGAATCCTACTTTGTGTAGTGAAAACACCAGTGGGGAAAATACAATGATCATTATCATTGATTCTTTCCTTTGTGAAGAGAATCGTTTAGGAAAGCTTTCCGTTGTGCTTCTCAACACTCTAACGAAGGGTTTTGAATCCTCATCGTGTTTTACACTATCTTCCAAAGGCTTCATAATCGAGAAATACCACTGAATATAAACTTTCTCGAGAATGCACCAAAATCCAAGCAATACAAGTTTTGCTTCCTTTTGGTTCTAGCTATCACTATCGTATTCATAATTTCCAATGAATACTCTATAAGGACTTATTCGCTATTGTTTTGGTTATATCAAATAACCCCAAAACTTCCACGATGATCCATACGATATATGGAGCCGATCTCACGAATCAAGCTGGTTCACTATATATCCTAATTGAGTGCTAACTATTTCTAACTAATGGTTTCTACATCTACACTACAATGATTTATTCGGCGCCATCTATTCACCCACTTTGATATCTAATATCATATTGTGATGCTTTGCATTTTGACATTTCAAATGCATTGCATTCCACAATTTCCTCTATGCTAATCTTATAAAGTCGAATTTCATTACTATTGATCAAATCATAGTAATTTGATTCTCTTTTTGCTTTGTACCCTTGGATGATGAAATATTATGATCATATCAAATAGTTTCATACTTATGTTTCCTTTGGTAAACTTCTTTAGACGTTTAAACAATCATATAATGATAATCACCATTTTGTTAAAACACAATACATCGAATATGTATTTACTTTCAATAATTCACCAAACACTTAGTATTCAACTAATACCTGGTGTTCACGGTCTTTGGAAGTGGTTATTTTGGCCTGCTGGAATATTGGGATTCTCAGAAATAGAAAGATCTTTGAATAGGAACGGCCTTCCTTTGCAAAGTGGAAAGCAAAGTTCGTGCAGGATATAACAATGTTGCAGCATAGAATTAAAGCCAAGTACAGACCATCGTTATTAACATGGATTTCTAACCTTTCCTAGTTTTGGTTTCTTTTGTATAGTTCCCTTTATATATATATAGGTTTTACTAAGGTAGATCTTTCTTTATACCTTTTTTTTAACTTTGGAACGTGAGTTTGGGTAATAAAATTGCTGTGGGGCAGTTGCCTCACATTTCACAGTCAAAAAAAATACCCGATGTTCAAGTTATTTTGCCGAAATTAGGCATGATTCATATGTGACAAGAATACAAGTGACTTTCACATATTATCAATATAACTTAGAATTTAAACAATGTTTTCATTCATTAATGAATATATCTTTAAGTTGGGTAATTTCAAGGCATTTCAATATTTTAAAAATGTTCATGCATTATCAATTAGTTTCAACAACAAGGATAATTCACACATAATGGAATAGGATATGAACACAAATAGAAATCATTCATAAAAGTGGAACAATTGTTTGTCACAAGCTCATATGAATAACCGTCTCACGAAGTGTGAGACACACTAATGAAGTTCACATATACATCGATTACAATAACTATCCAAAACGATGAACTAAATAATAAATGTCGAGGGTGAGTGTTGTTGGTCATCATCATCATGCTCGCCATCAACACGCAACATCACCTCCTCTCCAGCAAGCACCTCTCATGCAGAAGGACCTGTTTTCAGCAAAGCAGAACAAGTATCAAATATACTTAACACTGCAACACGTGTTTGCAAGATTATAAAATTTATAAAATTGTATATCAAATATATACCTTTGCCATCAATGACCTATGCGACAATGGGTTCAACCATCACATCCCTGAAATGTGATATGAACTCGTGGAAATCCTGTGTTTCCGAGTCACGTCTCATAATGCAAATTGTGGCAAGTTCTTGGTAGCTTGGTGGCAGCGACCGTAGCAACACGACTATTGCAAAATATCTTGCAAACCAGTTGTCCAGGAAGTATGCAAGACTCATATATGCATCATATATGCGTACCAAGTGATCGTCCAACGAAGAGTTCTCCTCCATCTTTATGGAGAGGAAATCTCCCATTAGCTCATACTCCCATATGCGCACTTGTTCTACGAAATGTGATCTAAGCTATGCCATAACCATTCGGGGATTAAGAATTCCCACAATCGTCCATAGCCCATCATCCACCTTGAGGCGCATTGTCACTGATATGAATGTGGCCATTACACGATGATAGCAGCGCTGATCCTGCTACTCCTAGGTCTCGTGAAAATAGGGTGGATCCAAATACATCTCGAAGATCATGTAGTCGGCCACGTCATTCCCACTAAGGAGATCATGGAGACACATGACCCATACAGAAAAGCTGGATCCATCTAACATGAGCTTTTCTCCTATTAACCAATTGATACATTGCAAATGTATCTATAATTTTTGATGTTCCATGCTTGGTTTTATCCACTTTCTTGTGTTTTGTTCCAACTTTGGAGTACTTTTCATATGATTTCTTAGCCTAACCTATTAACAAGAGCCACAGTGCCAGCTGCCTGTTTTCTGCTGTTTTTGGTTCCAGGAAAGTCAAAAAATGAATATTCTCGGAATTGGATGGGATAAAAGAAAAGGTGCCTATTTTTCCAGATGTCATCAAGTGCTAGAATACGAGACGGAGAGGGGCCAGGGGGCCACCACACCACATGGTCGCGCGGCCAGGCCTGGCCCGCGCCAGGGGGTGGTGTGGCCGCTCCCGGCACCCCCTCGGCCTCTCCTTCCGCCTATATATTGCCCTCGGGACGAAAACCCTAAGTGCCCAATCAAAAATCCACGAAAGATTCTGTAGCCGCCTTCATCTCCATCCCTAGATCGGGAGGGATCTGAAGCTCTTCCCGGCACCCTGCCGGAGAGGGGATTTCACCCTGGAGGCCTTCTTCATCACCATGCAAGCCTCCGGTGTGATGCGTGAGTAGTTCATCCTTGGACTACGGATCCATGTAGTAGCTAGATGGCTGGTTCTCCTCATTTGTGCTTTCATGTTTAGATCTTGTGAGCTCCGTTCATGATCAAGATCATCTATTTGTAATTCTGCATGTTGTGTTTGCGGGGATCTGATGGATATTGAGATGCTATTTCAGATTGATTATTGATTCTATCATGTCTTTGTTATTTGTGATCTTGCATGCTTTCCGTTGTTAGTAGCTATCTTGGCCAAGTAGATGCTAGCAACTCCAAGAGTTAGTATTTATGCTCGATAGTGGGTTCATGCCTCTGGTAATCTGGGGAAGTGACAGAAATCTCTAAGGTACTAGATGTGTTGTTGCTACTAGGGAGAAAACAACAATCCTTTGTTCATAGAACAATCGTATTGTTTACTTTACACGCAGTTCGTAAAGCAATAATTTGTTGCTTGCAACTTAATACTGGAGTGGGTTCGGATGATAACCTGAAGGTGGATTATTAGTCATAGATGCAGTTGGATGGCGGTCTATGTATAATGTTGTAATTCCCAATCAAGTCTCAAAGGAGTCAAGATGATTAGTATATGCATGTATTGCTTTCTCGGTGTTTGTCAATTGCCCCGCTGCAATTTGTTCACCCAGCAAGTTATCTATCTTAAGGAGAGCCACCTCTAGTGAACTTTGGATCCCGGTCCTTTTTCTTTACAGACAATCTACAACTGTTTACTGCTTTGTGTTTACTTTCTGCAAACTTCTACTTCTTTCCATTCGATACGTTTAATCCTTGTTTTCCGCAAAACACAGTGAGATTGACAACCTCATTGCAAGTTGGGGACAAAGTTCTGTGGTTGTGTTGTGCAGGTCTCCACGTTGCTACTAGCACCCGTAGTGCGCCATGCCAAGGCTCGGCTAGTAACACCTTTGGGGTGTTTCCTTGCTCCTAATGGTTCGATTAAACCTTGTTTTCATAACTGAGGGAAACTTGCTGCTGTGCTCATCATACCTTCCTCTTGGGGTTCCCAACGAGCACTACATCAACACCGCCATCAAGCATTTTTCTGGGTGCCATGCATTGAGCCATCAAGCGATTTTCTGGCGCCGTTGCCGGGGAGTCAAGGACATCTTCACAAGGGGAGTCCCTCATAACCAATCTCTTTACTTTGTTGTTTTTGTTTTGCGTAGTTTTATTTTTTGCTTTGTTTGCTTGTTTTTTTCTTCAAAAACACAAAAAAATTATTTTACTAGTTTGCTTTCTTATTTGAAAACCCAAAAAAATGACTACTCTTTAAAACACTAAGTTGTGTGACTTCACTAGCACCAACAACAATGATTTTATGAGCACACCTCTTGCTCCACCTATGGCTGAAAATACTTTCTTTGAGATAAAACCTGCTTTGCTCAATCTTGTTATGAGAGAACAATTTTCTGGTACTGGTAATGACGATGCTGCTTCCCATCTAAATAACTTTGTTGAACTTTGTGAGATGCAAAAGCATAGGGATATAGATGGTGATATTATTAAGCTGAAATTGTTTCCTTTCTCTTTGAGAGGAAAAGCTAAAGAATGGTTGAATTCCTTAACTAGGAATAGTATTGATTCTTGGACTAAGTGCAAAGATGCTTTTATTGGAAAATACTATCCTCCTGCTAAGATTATATCCATGAGAAGTGAAATAATGAAGTTTAAACAACTTGATAATGAGCATGTTGCTCAAGCTTGGGAAAGAATGAAATCTTTGGTAAAGAATTGTCCCACTCATGGACTGACTGCTTGGATGATCATCCAAACTTTCTATGCAGGATTGAACTATTCTTCAAGGAACCTATTGGATTCTGCTGCTGGAGGTACCTTTATGACCATCACTTTGGGTGCTGCAACAAAACTTTTGGACAATATGATGGTTAATTATTCTGAATGGCATACTGAGAGAGCTCCACAAGGTAAGAAGGTAAATTCTGTTGAGGAAACCTCCTCCTTGAGTGATAAGATTGATATTATTATGTCTATGCTTGTTAATGGGAAAGCCCATATTGATCCAAATAATGTTCATTTAGCCTCTTTGGTTGCTCAAGAAGAGCAAGTTGATGTGAACTTCATAAGAAATAACAATTTTGGCAACAACGCTTATGGTAATAATGCTTATAGGAACAATTATGGTAATAACAATTATAGGCCCTACCCTCCTAATAACACTTATGGCTATAATGGTAAACCTGAATTACCTAGTGAAGGAAGAATTTTAGAAGTTGAAAGAGCCACTAAAAGTTCATGCAAATGCAATATGAGCAAAATAAACTATTTACTAAAACTATGGAGGAACAATCCACCATCTTGAAGAACATTAGCCATCAACTTGAGAGTCTAAATAGGGAAATACCTAGTTTACAATTGAAACTCTCTAATGCTGAAAGAAATATAGCATCTTTGGCTGAAGCTCAATCTTCTCTAAATAAAATGGCTGCTAAACCTGAAAATAATGATAATCTCTTTGCAGCCGCTAATGCCATACAAGTAAGAATTGATGAAAATGTTAGACTATTAGCTGAATTACATGCTAAGAGGGAAAGAGAAGATGAAATTGCTAGAAACATTAGTGTTTCTACTATTACCACCACTAGTGTTGAGGATAGTAATAGTTCTACTACTTTAGATGATAAATTTGATTTTGATCTTGATGGTTGCAATATCTCTGAAGTTATTAAGTTCCTACAAAAGCTTGCTAGAAGTCCTAATGCTAGTTCTATGAACATGGCCTTTACAAAACACATTACTGATGCTCTCATAAAGATTAAAGAAGAAAAGATGAAACATAAAGCTTCTATTCCTATAAAACAAGAGGATGGTTGGGAACCCATCATTAATATGAAAGTGAATGACTTTGATTTCAAAGCTTTGTGTGATCTTGATAGTAGTGTTTCTATTATGCCTAGAAGGATTTATGATATGCTTGATTTGCCTCCTCTTGAAGATTGCTATTTGAATGTCCCACTTGATGATGATGTTAAAAAGAAACTCATGGGGAGTCTTAATTATGTTCTTATTATGGTTAACAATTCCTATGTCCCCGTTGATTTCTATGTATTCGATGTTGAATACAATGCTTCTTGTCCTAGTATTTTGGGAAGACCTTTTCTTAGAACTGTTGGTGCCATTATTGATATGAAAGAAGGCACCATTAAATATCAACTCCCACTCAAGAAAGGTATAGAACACTTCCCTAAAAAGAGAGAAAATATTTCTTTTGCTTCTCCTATGAAAACAAAAGTTGGTCTTAATGCTTCTTCATTTGAGAACACTTGATTCTTTCTTTGCTTCTTATGCCTAACTTAAAGACGTTAAAGAAAAGTACTTATTGGGAGATAACCCAAAAGTTTTAGATGAGTCTTGGAAGTTATTACCTCTGTAATAACCTCTCCTTATACTTTTTATTTGCTTTTTGTGCCAAGAGTAACCTCTAATGAGAGAGAAGTAATGATTGGGAAAGTTGCTGCCCCAAAACAGATTTTTGTGCTTCACCGTAAAAATTCGTGAGAGAGCTCTGTATGTCGGATTGAGCTGTAATGTTTTTTGCTACTGACCCAGGTTGTTATCTAACTTTCGTTAGTTCAACACATTTTTATTTGAGCAACAGAAGGCCTTCAAAATTTTTGGCTTTACCTGCTGGTCTGTTTTGACAGATTTCTGCCATTTTCTGCATTTGCTTCTTGTTGGTTCCTTCTCGAGTTCTTTTGGGGAATTGAGCTTTTTGAGGGAAGTGCTACAGTAGCTAGTGTTCTAATGGAAGTTTATTTGGTGTTAGAACTGAACCTTAAGACTTATTTATCTTAACTGCACTAATGTTGCTAATAAAGATTATGTGAAGTTTTGTATGAAGAAAAAATTTCAGGTGTATGGAAGGAATGAGTAATGAGATGAAGGATAGACTAAAGCTCAAGCTTGGGGATGCCAAGCGTGTCACCCCAAGAAATATCCAAGAAGTACAAGAGTCAAAGCTTCGCGATGCCCAAGGCATCCCCTTCTTCATCAATAAAAATCCCAGGTTTCTTCCAAACGCTTCATTTTTATTGTTTCATGCACAATTGTGTTTTTCTTGGAGCGTCTTCTTTTTCGTTTTCATTTTGGTTTTTGTTTGCTTTGGTTTGCTTAGTTTTTTGAATAAATCGGTTGGACCCCCTCTTTCATACATTGGTTTGCAAATAGTTTGGTTTGGTTTGGAAAAGAGTAGGAAAGTTCATACTTATGTGGTAAAAAGAGCTCGTTTTTGACTGTGGCCTATGCTTTGTCATGCCATGCTTGATATTGTTTTGGCTTTATGCTTAGTATTCTTTGCTGTAGCATGACTTGTTATAAACAATTGAGATTGCTTAATGTGCCTTGGATGAATCATGCGTTGTTTTAGCATATTAAAGCATAGTGTAGTGGTATTCTCCTTTGATGCTTTATTTGGGTTTACTTGGCGCATGCTCACACCATGTTATGACTATCTCAAGTCACCATAGCCTTTATGATCCTTTAGTTTTCAACTTGTAGTATCACTTTATGCATTGATCAATGATGTTTTGTCGCTCTGCATGATTATGGCCATTATTGCTCTCTTAGTTTGTCGCTCCCAGTCTTTTGCTAGCCTCCACAACAAACTATGAGTTCCACTCATGCATCCAACTCCCTAAACCAAGTTATTCCAAAGAGTCCACCATACCTACCTACTAGCTTATGCTATTCCAAGTATATTCATGCTTTTGTTTACCTTCCAAATTAAACTTGTTATGAGAAAACTAGTGATTAAAGCTCTCACGAACTTGATGGCACACTTTATTTTTATGCATCTAATAAACTTGAACCATTGGGTCCTTCTTTGTTGCATATATGCTTGCGCTTTATAAGCTGAAATTAGCAGAACCATGTACCATGGGGAACGCTTTCAACATTGCACTTGTACTTTGTACCCCGTTGATATCATGTTCTTTTGCTTACGGATCCCGGTGGTGTGAAATAAAAGTGTAACTTGTAAGATCATGGAGTTTGTATGTGTGTTCGAGAAACTCCTGGGCCGCTAGCCTAAGCCATGCCTAATCATGGTGGAAACTTGCAGCATCACCACAATGAGCACTCTATGAAGCATCCTCAATAAAAACCTATGCAAATAGCAAATAAAAAGATCAATGAGATGCTCATTGTCTGCTTGCCTTGTAATTTTGATTATGGGAAAGCTCCCGTATCATGTGCAAGCGGTACCCCATTGGCGGTTCTTAATGATACACATGTACTTACAATGACAAGAGCTTACTCGTGACTGAAGTTGAGTAGCATGAGGATCGGTCTTCATAAGTAAGGGGCATGAGATTTCGGTTTATAACTTGTCAAGCATATTCTCTTAGTTGTGTCACTTTAACCTTAACCACTTCAAGATGCTTATGATAGGGGAAATGAGAGCTGAAAGCTATAAGTACCATAATTATGAGACTTGAATCCCTACTTCCTTCTTTGAAGGCTTTTCTTCCACCATTACATTGAGTCTCCATCTTCTATCTTTATGCACCTACTTTGAGAGCATAGTGGTCATTCTTAGTTCTATGTGCATTGTCCCAAGACTAGTTGATTGATGCATACTTTGATATTGCTTGTTTTAAACTATTGTATCTAGTCACTCTTATGAACTTTGAAGGTGTCCTATGCATGTATATTTGCTACTCTATTGAGGGACAAGCTGAATACTATTATGTTATGTTTTCTTTATGTGAAACAAACAAACGTCTTGCAAAGCATTGTTATTCATGAATCTTTTGTTTGTGCCTTTTCATGTTGCATCATAGTTTCTTTGCTTATTGCTAGAACTTTGTCTTTCATGTTATGATTGTAGTACTATGATCCTAGCTTTGAATGTTTTGCAAATACTTTGATCAAGTCTTTGATGGTGCATGTCATCTCAAAAAATATTCTTTCTTTTTATCACTTACCTACTCGAGGACGAGCAAGAGTAAGCTAGGGGATGTTGATACATTGCAAATGTATCTATAATTTTTGATGTTCCATGCTTGGTTTTATCCTCTTTCTTATGTTTTATTCCAACTTTGGAGTACTTTTCATATGATTTCTTGGACTAACCTATTGACAAGAGCCACAGTGCCAGCTGCCTGTTTTCTGCTGTTTTTGGTTCCAGGAAAGTCAAAAAATGAATATTCTCGGAATTGGATGGGATAAAAGCAAAGGTGCCTATTTTTCCAGATGTCATCAAGTGCTAGAATACGAGACGGAGAGGGGCCAGGGGGCCACCACACCACATGGTCGCGCGGCCAGGCCTGGCCCGCGCCAGGGGGTGGTGTGGCCGCTCCCGGCACCCCCTCGGCCTCTCCTTCCGCCTATATATTGCCCTCGGGACGAAAACCCTAAGTGCCCAATCAAAAATCCACGAAAGATTCTGTAGCCGCCTTCATCTCCATCCCTAGATCGGGAGGGATCTGAAGCTCTTCCCGGCACCCTGCCGGAGAGGGGATTTCACCCTGGAGGCCTTCTTCATCACCATGCAAGCCTCCGGTGTGATGCGTGAGTAGTTCATCCTTGGACTACGGATCCATGTAGTAGCTAGATGGCTGGTTCTCCTCATTTGTGCTTTCATGTTTAGATCTTGTGAGCTCCGTTCATGATCAAGATCATCTATTTGTAATTCTGCATGTTGTGTTTGCGGGGATCTGATGGATATTGAGATGCTATTTCAGATTGATTATTGATTCTATCATGTCTTTGTTATTTGTGATCTTGCATGCTTTCTGTTGTTAGTAGCTATCTTGGCCAAGTAGATGCTAGCAACTCCAAGAGTTAGTATTTATGCTCGATAGTGGGTTCATGCCTCTGGTAATCTGAGGAAGTGACAGAAATCTCTAAGGTACTAGATGTGTTGTTGCTACTAGGGAGAAAACAACAATCCTTTGTTCATAGAACAATCGTATTGTTTACTTTACACGCAGTTCGTAAAGCAATAATTTGTTGCTTGCAACTTAATACTGGAGTGGGTTCGGATGATAACCTGAAGGTGGATTATTAGTCATAGATGCAGTTGGATGGCGGTCTATGTATAATGTTGTAATGCCCAATCAAGTCTCAAAGGAGTCAAGATGATTAGTATATGCATGTATTGCTTTCTCGGTGTTTGTCAATTGCCCCGCTGCAATTTGTTCACCCAGCATGTTATCTATCTTAAGGAGAGCCACCTCTAGTGGACTATGGATCCCGGTCCTTTTTCTTTACATACAATCTACAACTGTTTACTGCTTTGTGTTCACGTTCTGCAAACTTTTACTTCATCATACCTTCCTCTTGGGGTTCCCAACGAGCTCTACATCAACACCGCCATCAAGCATTTTTCTGGGCGACGTGCATTGAGCCATCACCCATCATCAATAGGGAACGTAATATCGGGGAGAACCATTTTGTACATTTATAATTGCAAAAAGGAATTTAGACTAAGTTTATAATGAAATGAGTTAATATTAACTCCACTAAAAACACCTATCCCGTGAAGGGTTCTAGTGATTAGACGACCCCTTTTCCCCACATCTCCCCCGATCGTCACGGCCATCAATGTGGGTACTAGGGTGCGCGCTAAATGTCGGTCACATCATTCATGCGACTCGTGCTAGATCTTTCGACCATCCGTGTTCCATGGCCATGTCTACACATGCTAGGCTCACCAACTCAACCTTAGTGTGTTATCTGTGCAACATGGCTTACACCCACTATATGCGAACGTAGATATGTCTAACACCAGATCATCACGGCGCTGCCTCATACCGAAGAACTTTCTTGGTTGTGCGCACTAAGGGGGAACACAATCATTGGTTATTTTTAACAGGGATCATCTTATTAGGCTACCGTCGAGTATCTAATACTATCACACAATAAGATATACAAACAATAACATTGAATGTAAATGCAATGTGATATGGCCCTTCACGTCGTGATCTCCATCCCGCGTCACCAGACTCCGGCACCAGGGTTCCGGTGCCGTAGACACCAGGGTACCGGTGTGTTTCTAGCGTGTTAGTCCCTCACTTCTGTGACTATCTACTACTACTTCGTAACATAAGGTAATCACTTTACCTTTTCCACAACCATATAACAAACGCCCCCCTGCAAATCAAAGTCAGACGCCTCTACTTTATCTTTGCATGTTTTACGTGGTTGAATGGGCTTTCACACAAGAACCGTTTTTACCTACGAACTTTCATGACAACACTGGTATAGTAGTTGTCTCTACTACACCCCTTTAGGGGCCCTCCATTGCAAATGTTATACCAACTAATGCGAGAGAGACAGACACCCCCCAAAGCCACTTTATACGGTACAAGCCGTATGTCAAGCATGGACCAGTCTCGTGAATTAACGCGTAAAGTTGGTTGAGGGCCGCTTCATCAAGCATTACTACGGTATACACAAGTACACATGGGAGGGTAACAACTAACAGATCAACGCCCACACGCTACATCTCGTGTATTCTACCTGTACTAGCATTGCTACACATAGATCTAGCTCTGATATCACTGTAGGGGATCGCATATGAAAATAATAAAATTTTACCCTACGCCCCTGTACCCCTGATGCTGCTAGGACCTATCTACTAGTAATGCAGTAACGGGAGGGGCTTTTCGCGAACATACCCTTGAAAACAGAAAATCATTGTCAATGCTCAGGATATAGTGGTTGATGTAGACGAGCCGAAGCCGACCTCAAGGTCGTGATGAAGTCCTTGCGCTCTTGCGGCTCCAATGAATCCTAGTGCCCCAAGTGTGACACCTCGCAGGGAGTTACACACGTCGGGTGCTTGGCGATGACTCCCGCTTCCTCGATCCAGCAGTAGTTGCAGAAGTAGAGCTCCTGGATCTGAATCCCGCAGCGCGACGGCACTCCACGGTGAAGATGTCTCTCATTCGCGCAGTCCAAACTTGGGACCATAGTCACAGGAGAGAGAGAGAGAGAGAGAGAGAGAGATAAATATAAATTGGAGGTCTCCCCAAAACTGAGGAAACCTTTATTGAATTTTGTGTGTATTTGCTGGTCAAAATACCCAACTATATATAGGGGAAGGGGAGGTACTATGTAGCACCCCGATAAAACCACTATTAGGAAATCGCTTGGTGTTTTGTCTGTGCATCATCATGAAAGCATGCTCATGTCATCATGCCACATTGCATTTTAGCATCATCATGACATCATGCATGGTTTGCCTAAAACAGTTTTCCAAAAGCCTATCTTTGTTCTCTAAATATCCTCTCTCTTTCTTCAAATCAAAACCCTAGTCTTTCTGGATTTTTTATTTGTCTAAAAACTATTTACAAAAGTATTTTTAGAATAAAATAATAAATAAAAACATATTTATAAAACATCGGGGGAGGCCGCCAGCCTGCCAGGCCAAAATCCCAGCAAGCCAGCAGCCTACGACCCCATTGCCCAAACCCTAGAAATCGTACCCTATACCTAATCCCCACCGGACGCCGCCACCTAAACCGCCCAGTGACACGCTCCCGCCTGGCCCCACCCCACCGCATGCCGCCAACCCCGCGTAGCACACAAGCCGCGCGCAGCACCCCGCACATCCCACCTTGTCGCTCACGGTACACATCGCACACACACAATACCCCGTGTCGCCACGCCTGTCACCCCAGCCCCACCAACCAACCCGGTCCCACCAGGTCCGCCTCGCCATGTTCGATCCCCATCCCCGCGGTCAACCCTGCTCTCCCTCTCTCGTCCCGCAACCACCACCAGGGAGAGACCCTGCTCGATCCCCATGGTCGCCACCACGTGAGCCCGACGCTCCCCTCGTTCCTAACCCCGACCTCCGCCTTCGTGTCGTGCGGCCCGAGCTCGCCGCCCCTTCTTCCACCGCCACGCGGGCCCCTTCCTCATGGTCCCCGCGTCCCTATTGCCCCGCTGCATCTCCGTCCTCTGCGAGCCCCCTGTCGAGCCACACGTTGCCGTCGCTCGATTCCTCTTCGCGCCAAGCCGCCGCCGCCAGGAGCACACTCGCGTGCTCCTCTCCCCTCTGTCGTGTTGCCCTGCCAGGAGCTCCTCCCTTTGAGCGTTGTCGCGTCAAGGTCGTCTACGCCGCCGCCCTGGAGCCTCCTCAAGCTCCGCCTGCACTGCGACCACCAACGAGCCCGGCCGTTGCCGCGCCGGCCCCGTACGCCATCACCAACGGCCAGCACCTCGACCCCGGATCCGCTGCTTCCTCCCCAGCCTCCTCCCATTCTCCCTGTCGCCTGGATGACCCTGTGTAGCACTAATAGGCCCTGCTCTGTCTCCCCGCAGGTCCTCCTCCACGCTCGTGTGCCCACTAGAGCCGAGCCGTGTCTCCGTCTGCAAGCTCCTGCCGCTCGCCTGCCTTAATCGAGCGCCACATGCACGCCTCTGATTTGGTCGCCCATGTGTGTCCTCTACAGAATCGGCGACCCTAGGACACGGGGATACTCTGACGAAGTTATTGTGGTGTGTGTAGTGGTATGTTGCCACCCAAAACACCGATGAAAAGATGGGAGATCAAGCTCTTCTTCATGGTCCTTCGATGACCATGCACCGATCCGATGTCACACCCTGTGGTTTTCTACACGAGACGCCAAGGTCTCCTTCACGGATCCGAAGCCCCGATGCCGGAGTCCGAAGACTGATCCCGTCGAGACCCTCAACCCGAAGACCCCAGAACACCAAGATCATCTTCACAGATCCGAAGGTGGTTGCCTCGAAGACCGATCCCGTCAAATCCTCGGAACCCCCAAGATCGATGATACCCTAACGTGATTCCTTTTCCTAGACCCTTATTTTTATAATCTATGACATATACTTGTTGCATATAAATTGTCCATAATTGCATACATATTATGGTTGTTTGGGTATTTGGATGATTCACCTAAATTAAATATGGAGACCATATGCGGGCTATTCTAGTCTTATATTGGCTCCATTTAAATTTGTGTAGCGAACCGATACCATGTTTTGCCTTGATAAGTCAGCATTTAAATTGCGGGGTACCTAAACAACTTGAACATTCTAATGATTTGTTGGGACCCCAGTTCCGCTTAATATTGCCTAATTGCCATGTCATGCATCATACATGCACCATGCCCGTTCTTCTATCATAGTATTAAATAGTGCATCCGGTGCTTCTTTTAGTGCTTTTCTTCTTTGCGGATTAGGATGTTGAGTTGATGCGAGTATCGACAAGTTCTTCGGATAATGTATCTCCGATGGTGTTTCCCAGGTGAGCAATCTCCCCTTTCTACCTATTTTGCATTTACAGTCTTTATTTCCTCCTGTTGATCTATTGATATCCGTGTCATGATGCTTTAGTGTTTCGTACCAGATATATTCCGTGCAGCCTTTATATTGCCTTGGACACCTCCTATTAGATGTTGTTTGGTAGATAGATGGTCTTGCGAGTCATAGTCGCTTGCTCAGGTGCGATCCCGTGTCGTGAAGTACCACACAGTTGTTGGGATGTTGTCATATGCTTTATGGTGGAGAGGATCATGACTTTAAATACAACTATTAAATTGATGGGAATAGATATAACTAATGTAGAGGCATCGGTGGGCAATAGATGTTATTTGGTTCTTCCATGCTCACTTGTGTTCCGTAGGACCCCGAGTACTTGATACCTGTTCCTTGACTATCGCACTATCCGCATGTGGGACCATGAATCCCCTTAGCCAAAGCTTGATTCATTTCTTATTTCTTGGGGCAAAAAACTAGTTTGGGGATTTATTACTATCCTGTACCTATGTCATGCTTTACTATTTTATTTATGATTGTGCGTGGAGCACCTGTACTGTTTTGGATCGTGACACATTTACGCTGTATCGACAAGCCCAGTCACACTTTTGGGTTCCCAGTCGTTTACCGCCGTCTACACAAACCCTAGGTCTGTCTCGGAGCCGACCAACTTTGTTGCGGGTAGCTTAGTGGGGTGGCCCCCTGAAATATTTTATGAATTCTGTGATTGCTTTGTCGTGAAAGCCTCATTGGGTTTTGATTTGGTTTTTCTGAGGTTGATCATGTGTGTGTTGATATTTGTGCACCCCTGCAGGGTAAATCTTTCTGAAAGCCATGTCCGCGGTTATGGACGACTTGGAGCACAGTATATCGATCATAGACAAGCATAACTAAAGTATTGCTATAAATTTGACTTAATATGTGACTAGTAATCAGCTTCACTACAATGGAATGGATAATAAAAGTGCCAACAACTGGTGGAACTGGGGTGTATCGTGTCATGTTATACCTGCCTAGTAAGTATCGCAACTCCAATGGAATGAACTAAAAAGTCCAACAACTGTTGGGTTTGCGATGTCACATGCTAATTATATCTGACTAGTAAGTACTGCAACTACAACTGAATGGTTAACTAAAACTGCCCACTACTTATGCTATCAGGATGACTCATGCTATCTATATCTGACTAGTAAGTGCTTCAACTATAATGGAATGAATAAAACTGCCAACTATGTGAGTTCCTTGGTTTGACTTCCTCGTTTGGTCTCGAGGGGGAAATACCAGGAGGGGTATGATTGGTGTTAGTATCAGGTTGGATCCGAATAGGTCTTTCTTATCCCTCTCTAATAGCCGACAGTTGAATCGAGTCTCTATAGATTGTTTAGTGCATGCTTTGCTGCCGCTTCAGTCCACCATACCTATGTAGGCGAGAGCCGCCGAATTCTAGCCTCGCCGTGTACTGCCCTCAGTACTGACGCTCCTCTTTTTCCTTTGCCCTTTGTCGGCACCCCTTTTGTTTTAGCAGGTTTGTTATCGACGTCGTTAGCAGGGTTACCCTTCTGGCTTGGCCTGGGCAAGGTTATGGACGCCATTGGTTATTCTTCAGGGCTCTTAGCTCAATTTGCTTCTTATCCGTACTCGGATGTTGTATCGTTTTCAAGGTGATTTGGATCATTGTATTGTATATCTGTATTCTTGACTCGTTGAGTCGTTGATATATATATATATATATATATATATATATATATATATATATATATATATATATATATATATGTTCTATGGGTTCCATCGTGGACTACTGTGTAATGATATTACGTTGTTTTCCACCCGCACGCAAGTGCCTGGTGGGCATCTTTGAATCATTTCTATGCGGGTTTGGCAGGAATCGCTAAAACTTGCATAGGGCCGATTCGAGGGTGTTACATACTACCTCCCTCAAAGTCCTGGGATGGGACTAAAGGAGGGGAGAGAGCAGGGAAGCTGCTGGATGGCCCTGGTAGGCCCCGCGGGGGGGGGGGAGGGGGGTAGGCCCAGCGGGCCAACCCCTTCCCCTTCTCTGCTCTTGCCTTTCCCTCATGGGCCCTTCTCCCTTCCGGAATTGGCCCATTAAGCCTTTTTGAGCTTTAATTGATTTCTCTTTTATTAAATAATTATGAATAAATGATTAAATCAATATTTAACATTCATTCACATATCATTCAATCTCCATGGCTATGGAATACCTTCCACCTCCACTCCGGACATCCTCCGGAATTGCCGAAACCCTTCCGGTTTTCTCACTTCTCTTCTTTGGTGATTCAACCGATCTTGTAAACACTCTCTAAGCATCATCAAGCCCTTAAGCGTGATACCCTACGGTTCAGGAACACTCCAGACATGGTCGGGACACTCCCGGACCAATGATCGACAGAGGGACCTAGATGGCCATGTGACCCCTGTGCAATCCACGAAGATGTTTTGTTGTTTGAACCAGGAAAATCGCGTCTTATTACTTTCATCTCTTGATACTTGCATTGCCCGTGATCTGATCAATGACATCACCATGTCGTGTTCAATCTCGTTACTGAACAATGCTGCTTGACTCGTTCTGACAAGTGATATCCATGTGATCCAATCACACAATGTGCAGCTATTGCATACAACTTCTCCGAGTGGGGCCTTGAGTATCTTTCCGTCACGAGGATGGAAAAATCCTGCTCTTGACATATATTGCCTCTAAGGTTCCTCCAATACCTGAACACACCTTTATGATCACTCTGTCAAAAGTGACATTTGATGCTATCTAAGTATTCTCGAGAGACAGTGATTGATATAGTCTCACGGTCTAAGGAATAGTCTACGAGGTCTATTCTAATTTGTAACTTGAATTTCATGACATGATCAGGTCACGATGTTTAGGTTGGGTTTTGATTCATCATCTCATTCACAGAATGAGTTGACTCCATTTCCAACTGGCATAAATACCACATGATCAGGAAACCATGATCATTTGTTGACCAATGAACCACTGACTAGAGTTTCACCGAGAACCCCTGGTTGTTTATATATCACATGTGTATTGACATTTCCTTTCAATATAGTTATAACATAATACAAAACTTAATTATAAACTTTATGAAATATGATAACAATCCTTATTATTATTTGTCTCTAGGGCATATTCCAACATTAATACTTCACTAGGGATAAAGTGAATTCATGTGCTATAATTATCTTGTGGCATCTTTATAGTCTTGTTTGTTCTATGTAGCATATTTTCTATTTAAACATCCTGTGAAAGTACCAAAGGCTATGCTCTGTTAATTCTTAATTAAATATTGCTTGGAGTTTTCCCTTTCTTGAGGAGAATAAGAGAGATGTGTTGCATCATCTCTGTGTTCGGACGTGATGCCCATATGAATGCTTACCAAACACATAATGAAATTTCATCAATAATATATTTCTTATGATTAGGCATGGATTAGACCAGTGGCCCGGGCGTTTCTCTAACACACATACATAACTCCATGGACTTACAAGCTCCCCTTTCATTTCACACCGACGACATCCATAAAAAAGAGCATGATATCAACTAAATAAAGTGCAATGTTGAAAGCGTTCCCCATGACAGCATGGTTCTGCTAATTCACAACTTACAAAGCGCAAGCATATACACAAAATAGATGGATACAATGGTTCAAGTTTATTAAGTGTAAGAAAGTAAAGTGTGCCATCAAGTTCATGAGAGCTTTAATAACTAATTTTTCACATAACAAGTTTAATTTGGAAGGTAGATAAAAACATGAATTTACTTGGAATAGCAATAGTGCTAATAGGTAGGTATGGTGGACACAAATGGCATAGGTTTTGGTTTAAGGATTGGATGCACGAGAAGCATTCCCTCTCAGTACATGTTTTTGGCTAGCAAGGCTGGGTAGCAAGCATAAAAGTTGAAGGAAACAAACAAACATACAAGTGATAAAAACAAACATGCAATCTTCCTTGGAAGCACAAAAGATCTTAACTATAGAATACTAAGCTTATGAGCAACTCGAGAAAGATGATGATGAAGTTATATTTCTTTAGAGTACTTTTATCTTTTCATTCAATTCTCAAAATAGTGTTGCTACTGACCGATCCAGGTTTGCCAAAAACAACTAAATTTACTCAATGATCCCAAAGTGATGCCAATAGGAATAACAAGATCAATCATATAACAGAAATTGAAAACTAATATAAGATATGCAAAAGAGTAAATGAAAGTACTTCTCATTAAATTCCATAATGGCAACTCACACCAAGGGATACATAGATATCTAACTGGAGGAGAAACACTTCCATAATGCAAACCATCCCACATGATAACTTCTCTATTCATGATATGACTCTACTAAAAAGGTAAAAAGATAGAAGATAGTGATATGATACTGCGGCACTCCCCCAAGCTTGAAACAAACCAAGGGGATGCCAAAACCTGATGACGAATTACTCCTTCGGTGGTGGTGGTGTTCTCTCAATCAGCTTTTCAATCAATTTCCTCAAGTCCTAAATCTCGATGGTGAGAGTATGAATATACTCCGAGTTGTGCTTGATGCGGTGCGTGATCATGTTGGGTTGTGAATCCCAGCTCGTACGATTCTTTCCCCACTCTTCCTCATTGAAGTCTTATTTTCCTGCATGGTTAGAACGAGGCATATTCCAGTTGGAGGGTAGTTTCCCCTTGGGCATATTCTGGAATTGATGCTCATGGATAAGGGTATGGAAGGGATTCTTGGTGCTTGGAGAAGGTGACAGTGGAGCCAAACAGTGACAGGAGGCTTCCCTCTAGTTGACATCCGCACAGTCCTTTTGATCCTGGCAGGGTTTGCCACCACTCCAATGCTTGCAATGGTAGTGCCGGTGTGCGGATGCTGGCTTTTCTTTGCCTCCTCTTCATCTTTACTCTCGATCTCCTTCTCCTAACCAGGGTCTTGGGGATCCTCCTTTGTAGGCTCTTTTCCCTTATCCTTGGCGGAGTCCATTGTGCTTCTAAACTTTAAGAATAGTTCCTGGCAGAAACAGATCGAAACGAAAACACGATGAGAACACGATATATGAACCTCGGGGGATTCGGGGGATTATATATTACGAATTTTTACAACAAAAGGAAGGTACTGGGAGAAAACAGGTCGGAGACGGACTCCGGGGTGGCCACACCACCTGGTGGCGTGGCTAGGGGGCCCGTGCCAGGGGTGGTGTGAGCCACCCTGGCTCCATTTCTGTCCCTCTTTTGCTTTGTTGCTTTCCTTGTTGGATAAAAACTGCAAAAATATAACTAGACAGATTTTCGCGGACTCTTCCTTACCAGAACTGTTACCTACTCAAAAATAGACTCTATAGGTCTCTGAACTTGGTCTTTGATAAATTTTTCTGGAGTTACCACTTGAATAACATCAATATCTTCATCTTCATACATACACATATTGCTCGAGTCATGAAACCTTTCACTTTCTTATTACTCTATTTTCTCCACTAACCTGGAAATTCCTTTCACACAAAACTCCACACAATTTTCATTAGCAACATTAGTATAAGCGAGGTAATAAACCTTTTAAGTTCAATTTCAACTGAAATCCATCAAAACATAAGCTACTGTAGCAACTCCTTCTGAAAACCCAAAAAGAATTCAAAAAGGAAATCAATTTAAGAGGCAAATGCAAGAGTGGTAAAAATCTGTCAAAATAGACCAGCAGGTAAAGATCAATTTTTTCGAAAATCTTCTGTTGCTCAAATCAAAAAGTGCAAAACTAATGAAAGTTATATAATAACATGGGGCATGCACAAAAACAATTACAGATCAGTACGACGTTCTGGGATCTTTTATGATTTTTTATAGTGAGGTACAAAAATCTGTTTCGGGACAGCAACTTTCGCAAATATTACTTCTCTCTCATTAGAGGTTGACCTTGACACAAAAACCAAACAAAAAGAATAAGGAGAGGTTATTGCCAAATCAATAACTTCCAAGGCTCAAATAAGCAAAAATATTGGGTTGTCTGCCAAAAATCTCTTTCTTTATAGCCATTAAGATGGGCATGATAATTTCAATCAACCTCACATAAGAATATGAATTGAAGTGAAAGAGAGCATCAAGATGCAAAAATATACATGTTTAAGTCTAACCCACTTCCTATGCAAGGGAACTTTGTAAGCAAACAAATTGTTGGAACTAGGGACTGCTAGCATAGGAAGGCAAAACAAGTGCAACATAAAAGATTTTCATCATAAAGCGAGGAAACTTAATATTATTGAGATGCATGAGAACACTTTTCCCTCTCTCATAATTACTTTCAGTATCATGCATAAATTTAACGATATAACTATCACATGAACCATTGTAGCAATGATCACTTATCCTAACAGAAAACACAGGGACAGTAGCTCTCATAACACTTCTTTGTGAAACAATATTAGGGATATCCTTACAAAGGATAGTGTGTCCCTCTTCTACATATTTAGTGACAAAGTCTTTCACATTTGCTATCATAGGTTCAGCATCCACTTTTTCATCAGGTTCAACCGCTTTATTTGTACTTTCATTAACCATACTAGCTAACATAGAATGTTCCTTTATCTTAACTGGGAAAGGCATTTTCTCAATGTAAGGTTCAGGTAAAACATGATTAGCAGTATAAACTTTAGTATTTCTTGCAGGAACACAATTAGCAATATCTTTATAAAGATCATGATACTTATTCCACTTCTTTTTAGACACTTCAATATAGGAAGCAAAATCCTTAAAATCAGTTGCAATAGCTTGAGAGTCTAGACCATAAGCATTTTTAATATTTTGAAAGTCACCAGTTCCCATAAAAGATTTAATGCATTCATAATCATAATTTATACCTAACTTTCTTCCTTTATCATTCTCCCATGCTTCATCATTGTCTTGAATACGGTATAGAAGATCCCATTTAGCTCCTTCTTCCATGTGTGTAAATGATCCAGCACAAGAAGCATCCAATAAATCCTTATCATGAAGAGAAAGCCTTGCATAAAAGTTATTGATAATAATATTATTGGGGAGCTCATGAATAGGACATTTGAGCATTAGTAACTTCAATCTCCCCCAAGCTTAAGCTGTACTCTCTCTCCATCAAGAGGCCAAAAGTTGTATATTTGATTCCGATCTATATGATTCTCGCTGGAGGATAACATTTTGAATAAAAGAGAGGCACTATTTCCACCCATTCAAGAGCTTGGCCATTCTTCAGCAGCTTATATCATTCCTCAGCTCTTCCTTTCAGTGATAATGAGAAAAACTTATTCTTGACTTGATATGTTGTAATACCTACACACTTGAACAGCCCGCATAATTCGTGTATAAAGAGCAAATGATCACCGGGATGGATAGTTCCATCTCCAAAATAGTAGTTATCCATAACACGATCAACAAATCTTTTGGTATCTTAAAAGTATTATTCTCAGCAGGTGGTGGTTCATCTACTACCTTAGCAGTGGTAGTAGCATTACGAAATAAGAAACTCAGCGAATAATCATTATTGAAATAAAGTAACTAACAATAGTAAAAATACTCACAATAGAAGTTTTATTTACCAGTTCCACTCTCCAATAACGCTTCACTCCCCGGCAATGGCGCCAGAAAATAGTCTTGATGACCCACAAGTATAGGGGGTGTATCACAGTATTTTCGATAAGTAAGGGTGTCGAACCCAACGAGGAGCAGAAGGTGTTGGCGAGTGGCTTGGAGTAGGAATTCTCTGTAAATACTTAGCAAACGGATTTTTAGGGTTTTTTGATAATGTAGATAAAAAAAGTGCGAGTAAATAAAAGACAATAATCATAAATGCAGCAAGTGGCCCAATCCTTTCTTTATCAAAGGACAAGCCGGTTGTATTACTTAAGAGGACCAAATGTTCTCGAGGACACACGGGAATATTGTCAAGTGCTTTCGCTTCATATAGTTGAGTAATCTTCTTTAGTTTGCTAAGTGTTGTGTGGGTGAACCTGTGCTAATGTACCGACCATCCTAGGACTAATACATACTTGTGATTATACCACTTGCAAGCATCCGCAAGTACAAGAAAGTAATTAAGATATAAACCTAACCACAGCTTTAAACTCTAAGAACCCGACGTCCCTTGTGCAAAGGTTTCCTAACAGGGGTTGAGGTTTCTGTCACTCCGGCAACCCCTACGATTAGTAGCCAAATACACAATGCATTCCTCTGGGCCCATAAAGGTGAAGTGTCATGTAGTTGATGTTCACATGACACCACTAGAAGAATAACACCACAACTTAAATAACAAACTATTGAATCCTTCTCAACACAATTCCACTACTAACAACATGACTTCTCCCATGTCCTCAAGAACTAAACGAACTACTCACAAGACATAATATGGATCAAGATCAGAGATGATATAATGATAAGTAACAATCTGAACATAACAATAATTCAATGGTTCACTCAATAGCATCAAGTACAAGGAGTAATCAACACCGGGAAAGTTTCCCCTAAGAACTATGCAAGGTTCAACCCAATTGTTACAGCAGTATGGAGTGGTGATGATGGTGGTGGTGGAGATGATGGTGGTGATGATGATCCCGATGAAGTCCAGCTTGATGGTGGTGTTGATGGCGACAATCTCCTCTCTCCGAGGAGGAATTCCCCTGACAAAATTCTGTCCGCCGGAGAGATCTTTCTCTCTCTGTAGTTTTCCGCCCCGTAGAGGCGGTAGAATCTTTATGTGGTCGCCCCCTAGGTATTAGGGTTTCGTGCTGATAATATACGCCAAAGGGGAGAGCCAGGAGTGGGCCAGGGTGGCCACACCACCTGGTGGCGCGGCCAGGGGTGCCCCGTACCAGGGGTGGTGTGGGCCCCTTGTGGCCCATCTCCGCTCCCCCTTCTGGCATCCTTCGTCCTCTGGAGAAATAGGATTTTCCATGTATTTTCCCAGATTTTCTGATCTTCGTGAATTTCGCTTCCAAACAGCCCCTTTGCCATCAGAATCCTGACTACAGCAGTCCATGCTCCAAAAGTCATCAACCATGCAAAAACAGATGAAATAACATAAGTATCATCACTTGAAATATATCAATGAATAACAATAAATTATGATATAGAATAGTGATGCAAAATGGACGTATCACATCCCGCAGTTGCATCGATGATTTCGTCGATTCGTGGCAATGGGAAGTGATCTTTTGGACAATGTTTGTTCAACGTAGTAAAGTCGATGCACATACGAAGTGCCATAATGTTTTTCTTCGGAACACATAAGGGGTTTGCAAGCCACTCTAATTTTGTTAATTCTTTGATAAAATTGGCATCGGTGAGGTGATGGAGCTCCTTTCCAATGGCCTTGCGTTTTGGTTCTGTGAAGCGTCAAAGCGGTTGTTTTACTTGCTTCGCCTTTGGATCTAAATTTAGTGCGTGCTCAGCGAGTTCCCTGGGGATTCCCGGCATGCCAGAAGGTAGCCATGCGAAAATTTCCCAGTGCTCACGGAGGAACTCGATGAGCGCTCTTTCCTATGCAAGATCAAGGTTAGAAGCTAGAAATGTTGTTTTCGTCGGATCAGCGGGGTGGATCTGTACTTCTTTTGTGTCTTTTGCCGTGTCAAAAGCCTAATCAGGATTGACACGTGCTACCTCTAGAGGTTGTTCGTTTGTTAAACTTTTGAGTTGCTCGAACTTTGTTGCCATCCCGAAAGATTCAGAAATTTTGTTGAACTCCCGATCACAGTGGCCGGCACGTGTGAAGCTTCCTTGTACCATGATAATTCCCTTTGGTTCTAGCATATTCATTACTAAGTATGCATAATGTGGCACTGCCATGAATCGTGCAAAGGCTTGTCATCCCAGGATTGCATGGTATTGTGATGGCCAATCCATGACTTCGAACTCGAGTCTTTCTCACCTAAAATTTAGCTTGGAACCAAAAAAACGTTAAGAAAAACTTTGCCTAAAGGAATTTCGTCTTGACCAAGTACTATTTCGTGGAAAGAGGTTTCTGTTGGAGCGAGATTATCCAGAGGATATCCTATCATTCGCAATGTTTTTGTGTAGAGCAGATTTATGCTACTTCCTGCATCCATGAAGACCATGCTCATATCGAATCTGCCAATTTGAGCTTCGACTATCAAGGCTGAATGACCTGGTCGTGGGAACCGAAGTGGATGGTCTACTCTGCTAAATTTGATTTCTTGCTCTGACCAATGGAGATATTCGGGTACAGCTGATGTTGATGTTTCCGCCATATTGATTTGTCTTGTGATGAGCTTCTTAATTCTGTTGCGTGGACACCCTTTATGAATCATAGACATTGTTCCCTTTGATCTGGGGTACTCGTTGTTTTGATCGTTTGAGTTTTATGGTGGTGCAACTTGTGGTGGTGCACCGGGCGTGGATGTGTATCCTCGATTTGCTGCTTCGGCTGCCTTTGCATTGCATAACTCCTGCATCTTCAGGAATGTTCGGCAGTCTTTCATCAAGTGATTGGATTGTCGCCTGCCTGCTGAGTCGACGTAAAAATGCATATTATAGGGTCCTTCCAGCATTTGTATTGCGGACATAGGTGGGTCTCGTGCTCTTGGCTGATACCACTGTGCAGACTGGCTTCCTACAATGTTGTCCCTGTTCTGATGGTATTCGACATTATTGTCGTTGCTTCTATTGTTACCTTCACCGGAAACCTGCTATGACGTAACTTGGTCCCGTGTTCCCATCGTTGTTCCTTTGTCTTCTGTCATTGCCGTGTTTATCTGTATCTTGTTTGGGTGACCGCGCACGCTTATTATGTAGCGTGTCTTCTCCATTAGCCCAACGGTTTGCTATTTCCATCAAATGTGATATTGTCTTTGGTTTCATCCGACCCAACTCTTCTATGAATTATCGGCGATGAAGGCCATCGTTAAAGGCGTCAATGGCCCTTTCTTCGGATATGGATTCAGCTAAGTTTTTGATATTATTCCATCGCTGTATGAACACTCTTATTGACTCTCCAGATTTTTGTTTGCACGCTCGCAACTGCTCCAAGGATGCTGGTCGCTTGAATGTAGAATGAAAATGTCTGATGAACTTATCTTCTAGATCATTCCAGCTATCAATTGACTCTTCGGGTAACTGCCTCAACCATGACCTTGCGGCGCCGGTGAGGTGTAGTTGTAGACTTTGCATTGCAGTAGTTATGGATCCGCCCTATAATTTGATGGTGGCTAGATAGTCTTCTAACCAAGCTTCGGGTTCCTGGAGCCCATCGTATTTGTGTCGGTCATGTCGAAGTTTAAAGTCTTTGGGTACTAAGTTTTGTGAATCCTCTGCGTGAAATAGCTGGCCCCGCATAGCCCATGGTCATCTTCGTCATCTCCATCTTGATATCGTCGGGTGCGGCTTTCGTCTATGGGTCCACTGCTCCTATGTTGGGTGTTGTCATTCCTTCTGTTATTCGTGGCTCGGATCCTACTATGCCTGGTGTCGTGATCGACATCGCCGAGTGTGTCCTATTTGCCGAGGACTATTGTGACAGCGTGGGGATCGTTGTGTGAGTCCTTGTTCTGCTTCCGCGAGTGAGGCCCCTACCATGCCGAGGTTCATTAGGGCGGAGCGATGGAGGGCCGCACACGGATCATCGGGTGCGGGTTGAGTGGTGATCAGATATGTTTGTGCGGCCATAATGGCTGCCAGAGCTGTTTTTGTCTTGATGTTTCCTGCTTGATAAATGGACATGAATGATAGGTCGAGGTCTCGGATGATTCCACTTATTTCTGCTTCATGGATATTTTGTAATCGAGATGTCGCCCTTCTTGGTTGTGCTTCTCCTGTCACACTTCTTGATCCTCGGGTAGAACTTAGTTGGGCCCGTCGTAAACTGGATTCGTCGGCTAGCCTTTTTCTTTCATCAAGTTGTCTTTGCATCCGGAGTAGGTCTCTGTTCTTATGGTAGAGAAAATATTGGTATGCCAGTAGATCCTCATGTGAAGCATTTGCTGTCATTAGGACTGCTCCCGAAATTTCCACCCTTGCTTTTTGCCATGCCGACGCTGGTAGCCGAAGTCTTAGTCTCTCTCTTGTGTGGGGTTCTCTGCCTCCTCCTTGGACTATGCGGTTATCTACTATTTCTCATCCATTTCCTTGTTCTCCTCTGTTGTCATGTTCTCCTCCGTTGTCGTGGTTTCCTGAATGGTTATCTGATAAATTATCATCGGGGATTATTATAGGATTACCGTTTTCGTCGTGTGGTGTTGAGGTATCTTTGTTGATCATGTACACTTGGTGGCGTGTTATGTGTGGCCTGACAGCGTCATCTTTTGCTTCTGCGGGTGTGTTGGTAGTTGATACGTCCATTTTGCATCACTATTCTATGTCATAATTCACTGTTATTCATTGATATATTTCGTATTGAGAGGTGATACTTATGTTATTTCATCTGTTTTTGCATGGTTGACGACTTTTGGAGCATGAACTGCTGTAGTCAGGATTCTGATGGAAAAAGTGTTGTTTGGAGGCAAAATTCGCGAAGATCTGAAAATCCGGGAAAATATACGGAAAATCCTATTTTTCCAAAAGACGAAGGAAGCCATAAGGGGGGCTGGAGATGGGCCACAGGGGGCCCACACCACCCCCTGGCGCGGGCCAGCCCAGGCCGCGCCACCAGGTGGTGTGGCCGCCCTGGTCCACCCCTGGCACTCCCCTCTGGCGTATATAATCCTCCCGAAACCCTAAGACTAGGGGAGCAACCACAGAAAGATTCCGCCGCCTCTGCAGGGCGGAAAACACCGAGAGAGAAAGATCTCTCCGGCAGACAGATTTCTGCCGGGGGAATTCCTTCCCGGAGAGGGGAGATCGTCGCCATCAACACCACCATCAAGCTGGACTTCATCGGGATCATCATCATCATCACCACCACCATCATCACCATCAGCACCATCATCACCATCTCCATATTGCTGTAACAATTGGGTTGAATCTTGCATAGTTCATAGGGGAAACTTTCCCGGTGTTGATTACTCTCTGTAGTTGATGCTATTGAGTGAACCATTGAATTATTGTTTATGTTCAGATTGTTATACATTTTTATTCCATCTCTGATCATGATCCATATGATGTCTTGTCAGTAGTTCGTTTTGTTCTTGAGGACATGGGAGAAGTCATGTTGTTAGTAGTGGAGTTGTGTTGAGAAGGATTCAATGGTTTGATATTTAAGTTGCGGTGTACTTCTTCTAGTGGTGTCATGTGAACGTCGACTACATGACACTTCAACTATATGGGCCTAGTGGAATGAATTGTGTATTTGGCTACTAATCGTAGGGGTTGCCAGAGTGACAGAAACCTGAACCCCCGTTAGGAAGGGACGTAAGGGTCTTAGAGTTTAAAGTTGTGGTTAGGTTTCTACCTTAATTACTTTCTTGTACTTACGGATGTTTGCAAGGGGTATAATCACAAGTATGTATTAGTCCTAGGAAGGTCGGTACATTAGCGCAGGTTCACCCACACAACACTTAGCAAGCTAAAGAAGATTAATCAACTATATGAAGCGAAAGCACTTGACAGTCTTCCCATGTGTCCTTGAGAACGTTTGGTCATCTTAAGTAATACACCCAGCTTGTCCTTTGCTGCATAAAGGATTGGGCCACTTGCTGCATTTATTCCTACTGTCTTTTATTTACTCGTACTTTGTTTACTTGCTTTATCAAAACCCCCTAAAAATCCGTTTGCTAAGTATTTGCAGAGAATTCCTGATCCATACCACTAGCCAGCACCTTCTGCTCCTCGTTGGGTTCAACACTCTTACTTATCGAAAATATTGCGATACACCACCTATACTTGTGGGTCATCAGTAGTACTCCGAGATCGTAGTTCTGGATAAATTTTCGCCATCCTTTCTTCAAAGTCGATGTTTTCGCTGCTTTCTTCGAGTTCTGAGTTTATTGGGTTTGCTCCCTATGATGAGATTGATTCGTGACCTTCTTTTCCTGTTGCGATCTGAGCTGCGATGTCTGTGGAGGATTTAACAGGCGATGCTGGGACTGCTATGGTTGTGGCCTTTCCCACTAACGGTTCTGATGCGATCAAGGCCGAAAGGTGTGATTCTTGCATGTTGTCTGCTTGGAAGTGGAGGCTTCCGATGAGTAGATCGGATCCGCTGTTGAATTCGGCGAGTACCAATACAAGGGTGGGCGGGTGTGGATTTTCTTTCGTCGAGTTGACTCTTGGTGGAGAGCATTCCGCCCAATCTGTGTTTCCAGCGCTCAAGTTTCCCACAAACGGTGCCAATTGACAAGGGGTAACCTCGGAAATGCCCATGGTGATGGACTTGGGGTTTCACAGAAAAGAGAACGCTGGGATTTCGTTGGATGCCAGGAAAACAATGAAGACAAAGTCGCCTGAATATTGGGAAAAACACTCTATTACAAGTTGTCTTCTAGATTTTGTTACCCTCACTTGGGCTTCTCCCTTCCTATATATAATAGGCCAGGTCTCAAAGCTGTATGCGGATAGGTCTCATACACGCATGATTACAATACCAACATAGTGTCGGTTCGTGGTTTCTTTCCTAATACAATAAAAGTCTCTGCCGGTTGCTCCCTCGGGCTGTTATCTGGAATCTTCATGGGTCATAGGCCTTTTACCCAACATAGGGTAGCGAATAATGAACATCCGAGTAATCATACCCATGTCATCATGCAAATATCATAAAAGGAGTATTATCAGCGAGCATCTTTTACTATTAATGGAAGGCGCAATACAAGAAGGGCAAATAACAGAACCCTATATAGTTACTTGATCGACCTGGCTGGCGCAGTTATGGTACCTCCATGCGTGGATGGCATCAACTAAATGCCTACATGGCCTATGTGAGTTATCTAGATATTACATCAGCTACAAACTTCTTAAAAATATGACATAATATGAACAAAAGGGAAAGAAAATTCAACATAATACAAACTTGTAGAGCAGGAATGCAAACCAGCATGCCCAGTGTTGCCTTTATGAGCTCTACACAAAGAAAACGAAAATAGTCAGTGTTGCAGCTTTTGAAGAACCAGATGGCAACAACAAAATTATAATCGAACTAGTTCGAAGAGTTTAAACGGGTACCACATGATAGAAGAACGATGCCAAGGGGAAATAATAGCAGGAACTTAGCTCAGGAATAACCAGATAGAGTCAGTAACTGTGGAGCAGGGAATCCACACTAATATTTTCCACTGACATTACATTTTGCAAGAACTACACAATAGCGGACATTTACTAGTATACGGAGCAGCTAAGATAAGAACATGTGCATGAAACAATAACAGACATGTGCATGACTTGAAATTTGTAGAGCAGCGAATGCAAATCAACATGTCTAATGACCTTGTATGTACTAGCACGAAGAAAAGACGTGCCCAGTGACTTGTATGTACTAGCATGATTACAAAAAATATAGTTCACTGCGACAGGCTTGAACCTGCTATTACACTAACAAAACAAAAACGGGTTCTAGATCTGGTTACCTTGGTCGGAGAGGCGTCTAAGCATCATCGGTAGCATGCGAGTGGCGTCCAGGTCACCGAGGTTGCTATGGTTGCGGTGCCTATTGGCGTCGAGGAAGTAGATCTTGGGCGGTCGATTCCGGTGCAGTCAACGGCGATGACTGTGTAACTAGTCTAGAGCAGTGGACATGGAACTTGTTGAATTAGATATCGTCTGGTGGACAACGGTGAAGCTGATCCGGTACGGTTGGGTAGCATTCGGCGGCGGGGAAGCAGAGCATGGGTGATCGACAACACCATAGGCACGGTAAGTGAGACCATAGCTCTGGTGGAGTGGCACAGAGACATGGCGAACTAGATCTGATGGGTGGGCGTCGATGAAGCGGCTCCGGTAGCCATGGAATTGCCGTCGGCCGATGTGCGTGGTGGTCGTGGAGCTAAGGGCGTGGGAGAGAAGCCTAGGATTTTGGGAGGCCCAGCTGGAAAAACTGCGCGAATCAGGACTATGGCGGTGAGCATCGGTGAAGCGGCTCTACGGTGGTGCACGAAAACGCAGCTCAAGCGGCTCCGTCCACCATGGAATTGCCGCCGGCTAGTGTGCGTGGTGGTCGTGGAGGTGAGGGTGTGGGAGAGATGGGGCTATGATTTTTGGAAGGACTAGCGGGAAAATCTGGGCGAATCCGGGCTAAGGAGGTGAACAGAAACATAAATTATGATCGTGCCCCCAAGCTACCAACTTTGGCTTGCTCATAGGGCGTCAGAACAATGGGTAGAATGGGAATTTTGAAGTCAAAAGTTTTTGAAACTGTGGGGAGGGAAATGCTTCAAGATCAGTGAGTGATTTTGTCGCTTGATTGAGATATTGAATTTGGCGACCATCTATCCAATAATAATATAAAAATGGTACTGCCCCGGTGGGATATTTTGCCTCAAAGTTTTTGAAACTGAGGGACAGGAAATGCTTCAAAGTCAGTGTATGGTTTAGCCGCTCGATTGAGATAATGAATTTGACAAGCGCCCGTATGATAATAATACAAAAATGGTACTCCCCCGGTGGGAGATTTTGCCTCATAGTTTTTGAAATGGAGGGACGGGAAATGCTTCAAAGTCGGTGTGCGGTTTTGCCGCTCGATTGAGATTTGAATTTGACTAGCGCCCATCTTCTGATAATAATACAGAAATGGTACTCCCCCGGTGGGAGATTGTGCCTCAAAGTTTTTGAAACAGAGGGGCGGGAAATGCTTCAAAGTGGGTGTGCGGTTTTGCCGCTCGATTGAGATTTTGACTTTGGCTCGCGCCCATCTAATAATAGTAATATAAAAATGGTACTCCCTCGGTGGGAGATTTTGGCTCAAAGTTTTTGAAATGGTTAGGCAGGAAATGCTTCGAAGTCGGTGTGTGTGATTTTGCCGCTCGATTGAGATTTTGAATTTTGCTAGCGTCCATCTACTACTAGTAGTAGTAGTGAAAAAAGATGGTAGAACGTACGGCTATATTGTCAGGAATTCATGGCAGAGAGTCACATCAACTAATCATCTATATAACCACACTTGAGGTACTCCCTGTGCTTGGTATTACTATGCTGGAGTAGTACTAGTTCGGAGAATTAACTTCACCTACTCGCTTTATAGCTAGTTATTGCATGCAGTAGTAATTCTAAAATCCAGCCAATGCACGTGGCCACCGCATCTAATTGAAAACATGCAAGCCAATGGATGCACTCCTGTTTTAACAACATGATCGGCTAGGAGCATTACACGACGTGGTGGTTCATATTTTATGGTCAAGTAGAGGAGTAATTGAGCAAAACTAGGAGCATTAATTGGTCCTCCGGCCTAGCAATTGAGGCTATAAAATAATTAAGAGGTATATACACCTTTAGTATCACATCTTGCACCGCGAGAGCGTTTTAGTCCCACATATTGAAAAATGAGAATTACAAGTCCCACAACTTATATCTCGAGAGCATTTTAGTCCAATTTAATCAAATTTCAATGAATTTGACTTAATTTGTCCACAAATGAAGTTGATTTTTTAAAATGACCCCTCTATATTTTTCTATGTCATTTGTGTCCTTATGCGGACTGATAAGTGGGCCACCTGTTAGTAGACGTACAAATAAAATAGTTAAATCTCTAAGAGGAGAATGGATTCGAACTTAACACTTTTGTACAATGACACAAACACCCACAAGCCACTATGCCGGTAGATGCCCACGACTACTCATGTGAGACAAGGAGTACTTGAGAGGACATAATTATGCCAGACGAGGAGTACTTGGGGGGAATAATTATTTATACAATAAAAAAGCACATATGAACGCAAAAATACTCACGTCTATGTTGGCACGGTCCATAATATCAATTGTATAACTTTGTCGTTAACCTAGTACCTAGCTGCAGTGTCCAGAATAAACTTGAGTTTTTTCTTATTCACAAAAATGAAAAGGAATAAATTTGAGTTGTTATTGTAGCCCAGAACACAAATTAGTTTGAATTGAGAATTTGGATCTTTTTTTTAGATTTTTTTCACATCTTCGGAACACATATTTTTGAATATCGAAAAATGTGTTATTTTCACAAACCACATATGGATCCACTAGTGCCATTGCATGTGTGTTCTTGTCCTAAACCAGCACTGGAGTCATTGCATGTATGTCCTTATCATAAACCACATGAATCCACCAGTGTCATTGCATGTATGTTCTTTTCATAAACCACAGCTAGAGTCATTGCATGTCAGTTCTATTCCTAAACCACATATGGATCCACCAGAGTCATTGCATGTGTGTTCTTTTCATAAACCACATGGATCCACCAGTGTCATTTCACGTGTGTTCTTATCCTAAACCAACAGTAGAGTTATTGCATGTGTGTTGTTTTCCTAAACACATATGGATTCACCAGAATCATTGCATGTGTGTTCTTTTCACAAACCACATATGGATCCACTAGTGTCACTGCATGTGTGTTCTTATCATAAACCAGCACTAGAGTCATTGAATGTGTGTTCTTTTCATAAACCACATATGGGTCCACTAGAGTCATTGCATGTGTGTTCTTATCCTAAACCACATAGATCCACCAGAGTCATTGCATGTGTGTTCTTTTCATTAACCACAGCTAGAATCATTGCATGTATGTTCTATTCATAAACCACATAGATCCACTAAAGTCATTGCATGTGTGTTCTTTTCACAAACCACATATCGATCCACCAGAGTCATTGCATGTGTGTTCTTTTCATAAACTACAACTAGAGTCATTGCATGTGTGTTCTTTTCATGAACCACATGGATCCACTATAGTCATTGCATGTCTGTTCTTTTCACAAACCATGCATGGATCCACCAGAGTCATTGCATGTGTTCTTTTCATAAACCACATGGATCCACTAGTGTTATTACATGTGTGTCCTTTTCATAAACCACAGCTAGAGTCATTGCATGTTTGTTCTTTTCCTAAACCACATATGGATCCACTAGAGTCATTGCTTGTGGGTTCTTTTCATAAACCACATGGATCCACCAGTGTCATTGCATAGGTGTTCTTATCATAAACCAGCACTAGTGTCATTGCATGTGTGTTCTTTTCCTAAACCACATATGGATCCACCAGAGTGATTGCATGTCTGTTCTTTACACAAACCACATATGGATCCACCAGAGTCATTGCATGTGTGTTATGTTCATGAACCACATATGGATCCACTAGAGTCATTACATGTATGTGCTTTTCACAAACCACATATGGATCCACTAGAGTCATTGCATGTGTGTTCTTATCCTAACCTATCACTAGAGTCATTGCATGTGTGTGTTTTTCATAAACCACATAAGGATCCACTAGAGTCATTGCATGTGTGTTCTTATCCTAAACCAGCACTAAGGCATTGCATTTATATTCTTTTCATAAACCATAGGATCCACTAGAGTCATTGCATGTGTGTTATTTTCACAAACCACATATGGATCCACTAGAGTCATTGCATGTGGGTTCTTATCCTAAACCATCACTAGACTTATTGCTTGTGTGTTATTTTCATTAACCACAGCTAGAGTCATTGCATGTCTATTCTTTTCATGAACCACATGGATCGACTAGATTCATTGCATGTGTGTTCTTTTCATAAACCACATATGGATCCACTAGAGTCATTGCATGTGTGTTCTTATCCTAAACCAGCACTAGAGTCATTGCATGTGTGTTATTTTCATTAACCACAGCTAGAGTCATTGCATGTCCATTCTTTTCATAAATCACATGGATCCACTAGAGTCATTGCATGTGTATTCTTTTCACAAACCACATATGGTTCCAGTAGATTCATTGCATGTGTGTTATTTTCATAAACCACATGGATCCACTAGAGTCATTACATGTCTATTCTTTTCACAAACCGCATATGGATCCACTAGAGTCATTGCATGTGTGTTCTTATCCTAAACCAGCACTAGAGTCATTGCATGTGTGTTCTTTTCATTAACCACAACAAGAGTCATTGTATGTGTATTCTTATCCTAAACCAGCACTAGAGTCATTGCATGTGTGTTCTTTTCATAAACCACATGGATCCACCAGTCTCATTCATGTGTGTTCTTATCATAAACTATAACTAGAGTCATTAAATGTTTGTTCTTTTCATAAACTGTCATGGTATTCCCGACGAGTACGCCATGGAGGGGTCCTCACAATGCGTGTTTAGAGACGTGGGGTAAGGCGAAGAGTTGGCGGGTACGTGGTAACACAACTTACCCAGGTTCTAGTCCCACAACGGTGGAGGAACTCTACTCCTGCTATAAATCACTATAATCACTACAAGAAAAGTTCTCTTCCGCAACGACTTGGCCCGATGGTTGTAGAAGGCGCGTCTTCCGCGACAAAATTCTCGACTTGGCCGTGGCTGATGGAAAACTTTTCTTTCTGGTTCGTGGCCCTTTACTATGACGGATTTGCTAAAAACATGGAGGAAGCTCGGCCAACGTGTGGCAGAAGCAAGATTTTTGTTTCCTCGCACGATGTCGACTCGCCGAAGTCTTTTGAGGTGTGTGGGTCCCGAACGTCAGTGTCTCTAGCGAACCATAATTTTTAGTCGCGCCTCCCTGATTTGAACTCCATAACGTTGCTCGATGCGTCAGCCGTTTAGTCAGGCTACTAGGTCCCACATGTCAGCCTCTCATTAGAAGGATCGTATGTATGATGGAATTTTTTTCCTTCGCTCGCGTTATCATGTTCCGAAGTTGATAGCACTGCTCGATGCATCTACCATTTAATCAACCTCCTAGGAACCACATGTCATCCTCTCATTAGAAGAAACATGTGTATGATCGAATTTTTTCCTACGCTGGCGCTACCCCGTTCCGAAGTTGATAGCGTTGCTCGACGCATCTACCGTTTAACCAACCTCCTGAGCTCCACATGTCATCCTCTCATTGGAAGAAACGTGTGTATGATGGATTTTTTTCCTTCGCTCGTGCTAACCTATTCCGAACTTGATAGCGTTGTTAGATGCATCTACCGTTTAATCACACTACTGGGCCCCACATGTTATCCTCATTATAAGAAACGTGTGTATGATGGATTTTATACCCTCTGTCGCGCCTTCATGTTCCGAACTTGATAGCGTTGCTCGCTGCTTCAGCCATATATATAGGCTAGTGGGCTCGACATGTCAGCCTCCTCTATGTAGGAAACGTGTGCATGCTAGACTTTTTTTCTTCTCTCGCACCTCCCCGTTTGGAACTTGGCAGCGTTGCTCGATACAACACTTGTATAATGTCTTCTTGCTGGGTCCACATGTCAGCCGCCTATGTAGAGGAAACTTGTGTATGTTGGACATTTTTTTGGTTGCTTCTGCCAGTTTGACCTTGGTAACGTTGTTCCATGCGGCAGGCATGTATGGTCTTACTGCTGGGGCCCACGTGTCAGCCTCTCTCGACAGGAAACGTGTCGATGTTGGTCTTATTTTTCGGTCATGACTGTTGTACAAGTACTTTTTAAATGCGCTTGTTAAACTTGATCTCTTGTATTGTAAGGTTGATGGGTGCTATCTGCAGGCTGGTGGGTCGGCCATGTCAGACTCTCAGTACAAAAATATTGCTACAGATAAATTACATGCCTTTCCACTACACAAGAAAATTGTTATGCTTTTATAAAACATAAAAAATGTATACTAACAGCATATATAACTTATTTATTTTTCTTCTTAAAAAAATGTTTGTCCATCTGCTACGCGTGATTGCAAGCAGCTCAACTAAAAAAGTAAACTATAAATAATATAGTAGGTAGTACTTAAAAAACATGGATAGGTGGAGCTTTTTTAGAGGTGGGTGGACGGCGCCCAAAAAAAATACCGAATTGAAGAAAAATTGGCCAAGCAGGGAGTGATGGGCTATTTTTCATGGGCTCTCGTCCAATATAACTAGGCTATTTGTGCGGCTGAATGACCCAAAACATGACCGAGTTAGAAGCTCTTGGACTATAATGAGGCCAGATGGGCTAATTTCTTGGGCTCGATAGTTAACATCCCAAGGTATGTGCTGGGGCTCGGCCGGATTCGAGACAAAGCCGTCAAGAAGGGAAAACGTATAAAATACGAGCGCCTAGATCCCAGGCGCATGAGAACTTGTTATGTTAAGGCGCTGACGTGACCCTACTAATTGTGCTAATACTCAGTTCTACTAGTTGCAACTCATTAAATTCCCAAGTACAAGCTAGTTGCAACAAATGTGTAACCCTCACGTTGCACGAATCGCGAGGTAAATCCAACGGTGAGAGAGGTGACTCTTGAGAACTGGAAAATCCGATAAAAATTCACAGATATTTCTATGAAAATTGTGGACAAACACCCCGCGCCCGCCAAAACTTTCCGCCGAGACCCCAAACTTTCCTAAGCTCGCCCTCAATCGAGCAACCATCCCCCCTCTCTTCAAATTTTGCACCGTTATTATGGGAGATGCACCGGATTAGAACCAGGCCGCAAACTTCTCCACGCCTTAAAAAAAACCTTCTCGACGCCTTTCTATCAACAGTGCCGACCTACCACCATTGACCGTGTCGTTCTTCACGAGACGCACCGGCCGGCGGTCAGGTGGGTGATCCCCACGCTTCGAAGTTCTTATCATTGTAAGTACATGTGTATCATAGAGAACCACCAACGGGGTACCCCTTGCCCCATGATACAGGAGCTTTCCCATATCAAAATGACAAGACAAAAAACAATGAGCATCTCAGTGATCCTTTTATTTCCTATTTGCATACGTTTTTATTTCCTATTTGCATAGGGTTTTTTTGTTTTTTTATTGAGGATGCTTCACAGATTGCTCACTATGGTTATGCTGCAAGTTTCTACCATGATTAGGCATGGCTTAGGCTAGCCGCCCAGGCATTTATCTAACACATATACAAACTCCATGAGCCTTACAAGCTTCCCTTTTATTTCACACCGCTAGGATCCATGAGCAAAAGAACATGATATCAACTAAATAAAGTGCAATGTTGAAGGCGTTCCCCAGGGTAACATGGTTCTACTAATTCACAACTTACAAATCGCAAGCATATACGCAACATAGATGGTCACAATGGTTCAAGTTTATTAAGTGCAAGAAAGTAAAGTGTGCCATCAAGTTCGTGAGAGCTTTAATCACTAATTTTCACATAACAAGTTTAATTCGGAAGGTAGATAAAAGGACTTTCTATTTTCGTGCCCTCGGGTCCTTAGTTGTACTCAGTTTTCCCCAGCTCCTTAGTTTTTCCTCAGTTTTCCCCAAGTCCTTGTCTGAAACCCGCAGAAGGAGCTCGGACGGAAGGAATCCGTTAAGTTGACCGTTCCGTGCTGATGAGTGGTGTCGTGTCGTTTGTGGGGCCGCGTCGTGTGGGGCCGCGTCGTGTGGGGCTGGTAGGAAGGGACCGCGTGGGACAGGACGAGACCGTGTTTGTGTGGCCGTAGCCTGTGGGGCCGTAGCGTGTGGAGCCGTGTGGGTCCGAGACGTGGGCACGAGTGGTTTCTATCTCTTTCGCTCAGATTAGCAGTTTTCAATGTATCTTTTTCCTCTCTCTCGCTCGATCTCATTCATATTTGATAGCCCAAATTGGTAGCAAATCTAGAGCAGCTTCTCCTTCTGTTTTTTAACGCCATTCATTTCTTTATGCCTTCGTTTTTACCCAATCAGGTAGGAAATCTAGGGCACAAATCTAGAGAAAATATAGGATAAGCTGCATACAGCAACCAACATAGCATAGATATATTCATGACAGATCCAATAGTAGTACCGATAGATACAACATAAGCTACATTTTACATGAATTTAAGCTGCTCTACAGATAGAGCAGTCACATACAGAGAGTGCAGTAGGCACGTTCAACGCCTCCAGGTAGCGCATGTGACTCGCTTGGAGGTTGCGCAGGTGAATCCCAAGTGCTTTGTGTTTGGCCATGAACGCATGCACGTTCACGGTCGTTCCAACTCTAGCGCCGCATCTGCCAATGGATTCAGCATGGTTCACCGGGAAGTTGAAGTCGGTGGCGCGGAGCTTCCTGTTGCAGAAGGGGCACTTGTAAATGCCTCGAGCAAAGGGGCCATCGTAATGGTCTGACTGCAGCCTCCTGAGGACGTGATGAGTCTTGGTGTGGAAGAACTCGTCGTCGCGACGTCGCTGCTCTGCACCTGTCACGTAGCACCAAAGATCATGCAAAAACACGGAGTCAATTGCAACGATGATGGAACAGAGAGTGAACAAAGATCATGCATGATAATATGGGCTCGAAAAAAAGAGGTAGCCTCAGTTACATTGGACACACTTATATCCAGGATTTGAGTCAGTAAACCAAAGATCATGCACAACAAATTTGTACACACCAATTGTTTACTGACCAAACCCTGAATCAATTTGTGCTCAAATATTCATCAACATCGGCACAAATCTTAAACAAAAGCAAATCACAAACACTAATAGCGCAAGATCTAACACAAAAGGATTGAACTAGGAACAGACGAACCATAATAACGCAAGATCTAACACAAATGGATTGAACTAGGAACAGACGAACCCTAATAACGCTAGATCTAACACAAAAGGATTGAAATGGGATAAGAACAAGGGAGCAAAGGGTTACCTCCGGCTAGTCGTCGACGATGCTGGTGTCGTAGGGGTTCTCCGGCGCGACGTACGGCACTGGTTCGTACGGGTTCCAAGCGACGGGGGCCTGGACGGTGGCGGCGGCCGATGCGCCGGCGGCTGATGCGCTGGCTGCTACGTTGGAAGCAGCAATAGGGGCCTGGACGGGGGCCGCGGCCGATGCGCCGGCGGCTGATGTGCCGACAATGGGCATCTCATTCTTCTCCATCGCCAGCTGTTTTCTTGGGCTCTTCGGTTGTGGAGAAGATGATGGGACAGGAGAGGCGGTTGCAGTGAGAACGTGCGTCGAGGGAGAGAAAAAGGGCTCTATAAAGACGAAGGTGGCGTGTACCGCAACACGCGTCCGCTATGCACGGCTGCAGCGTGCACCACGACACGAGTCTAACCCTGGGACATTTGGTGTACTCAGTTATAACCTCGGGCCTTATACAGAAATTTTAGCTCTACTCAGTTTTCCCCTCGAGTACTTAGACTGGCAAGTGCAATATACTTAGTTTTACCCTCAAGTAGCTGGTCAACAGAGAGTCAACAAATGAGATTAACATAGCTAATTGAGTCATTTCATGCGCAAAAAAATCCAAAAAAATAAAAACATAGTGGCACCTACTCATGGAGTCTTCCTACGCAACCTGCCACCTAGAAAACCTTAACAAACATATATAAATCAAGTTTTACCACAGATTGCCACTTCTCAGAATCACTAGTGTAGCTATGAAGATGCATGGTTTTCCACTCAAACCCCTTTGCAAAAAATCTTCCCCAAAAACATAGTTTGTCTAAATGATGCCATAATTGTCACACTCATGTATATTTGAATTGCAAATAATTTGATGTATCCCAATATGAATTATATTGTACAGAAGACGCATTTTTCATTTTGTAATTCTTTTGTTTGAATCCCTTAGTCTATTTACTATTTATGTGCCCTTGGATTCTTAGTACTACTCAGTTTTGCCCTCAAGTTCTGTCACAAATGCTCTCAGAAGCCCAACTTATCCTGATTGGTTGAGCCGTTGTCACACGGATCGACTCCACGAACCGTTGATCAACTGATCTAACGGGCAGTATACCCCTCTCCGTCTCTTCGTGGCCACCCCTCTCTCTCTCTTCGTGGCCACCCCTCTCTCTTTGTCGGTGGAGAGTGCCACCCCTCTATTTATGTGCAATAACGAGTTTGCCACGTAATATAGTTTGCGGATTTCGGTGAATGCATTATTTGTCACCCCTCTAACAATTATCAACTATCTTTAGCTTTCCTTTTCTTTTAGGGAATATAGTTTGGGATATAGTTTTGGTAATTTGAAACGGCCCAAAAGTGGTATAATTTTGGTATAAACATGAGGCATACATATTTGCGGATTTCGTTGAATGCATTATTGTCACCCCTCTAACAATTATCAACTATCCTTAGCTTTCCTTTTCTTTTAGGGAATATAGTTTGGGATATAGTTTTGGTAATTTGAAACGGCCCAAAAGTGGTATAATTTTGGTATAAACATGAGGCATACATATTTGCGGATTTAGGTGAATGCATTATTGTCACCCCTCTAACAATTATCAACTATCTTTAGCTTTCCTTTTCTTTTAGGGAATATAGTTGGGAATATAGTTTTGGTAATTTTGGTAGAAACATGAGACATACATATTTGGCATATTTGGGGGATTTCGGTGAATGGATTATTTGTCACCCCTCTAACAATTATCAACTTTCTTTAGCATTCCAATATAGTTGGTAATTTCGGTGAATGCACACACTAACTATGAAAACAACTACAAGTACATGTAACTGAATAATGGATTTGTAACAAGGTATCCCTTGTAACAACTTCTAGCGCCTGGTGAGCAATGATAAGAATCCGATCGCAATTATACAATAGAAAAAACAACCAGCCATTAGATTAGCTTGCTTCTTCAACTCGATCAGCTGCCTTAACTGCTTGTTCATTTTCTTCAGTTCTCCCTTCACTTCCACCAGTCTTGCATTGGGAGCATTAGGCATAATCGGAACAGCTCCTCTCTCCGCATCATTCTCTACAGCAAGTCCCCCCCCCCCTCCCAAATTGCGCTCCCCAATAGCGTCAATTGATTCCTGCAATTGAAGCCTCTGAACGTACACATCGATCCACTCAAAATGCCTGCATTTCTTCAGGATCTGAAAACAACAACGTGAACCCTAAATCCCAAATTCGAGGGAATAACAAGAAAATCGAGAGAAAACAGAGAAATTGGAGCGAGATCTAACCTTATCCCCCTCTCTATGTGGCAAGCTCTCGCATGCAAGGAACTCACGTCCACGGTTTCCGTTGTCGTCCGTCTTACAGATCGACCGCTTTAGAGGCTCCTGGCGTGGGCAGTCAGGGCATCTTGTCAAAGGCACGGGTCCATACTGCGGCCATGAAGAACGGGAGGTCGAAGAGAAACTAGACATCACCCGCCTGCCGGAGAAGGGCTGCCGCTGGCGGAGAAGAAGAACAATGGGGCACGGGGAAAGAAAGGGGAAGCAATGGCACGGGCACGGGCGCGGGGAAAGAAAGGGGAAGCAATGGCACGGGCACGGGCGCGGGGCTGGCTCGGGCTCCCAGTTTGCAACGGTCACCTAGGTAAGCTGTGGGTCCGGCGCGCTAACGTGGACAAGTTGTGGGTCCCACGATGATCTGGATAAGTGGAGACGTGTCCACTACGGGGCACCAACAGCGGCCCCACTTGCCAGCACCAACCAACGTCAACTAAACGGGAATCCTCCGTCCGAGCTCCTTCTGCGGGTTTCAGACAAGGGATTGGGGAAAACTGAGGAAAAACTAAGGAGCTGGGGAAAACTGAGTACAACTAAGGACCCGAGGGCACGGAAATAGAAAGCCCTAGATAAAAACATGAATATACTTGGAATAGCAATAATGCTATTGGTAGGTATGGTGGACTCTTTGGAATAACTTGGTTTTATTTGGAGTTGGATGCATGAGTGGAACTCATACTTGGTGATGCACTCGACGATCAACGTAGAGCTCGTTGGGAACCCCGAGAGGAAGGTATGATGAGCACAGCAGAAAGTTTCCCTCAATTATGAAACCAAGGTTTAATCGAACTAGTAGGAGCAAGGAAACACCCCAAAGGTGTTACTAGCGGAGCTTTGGCAGGGCGCACTACCGGTGCTAGTAGCAATGTGGAGACCTGCACAACACAACCACAGAACTTTGTCCCCAACTTGCGATGAGGTTGTCAATCTCACCGTGTTTTGCGGAAAACAAAGGATTAAACGTATCGAATGGAAAGAAGTAAAAGTTTGCAGAAAATAAACACAAAGCAGTAAACAGTTGTAGATTGTATGTAAAGTAAAAGGACCGGGATCCATAGTTCACTAGAGGTGGCTCTCCTTAGATAGATAACATGTTGGGTGAACAAATAATAGCGGGGCAATTGACAAACACCGAGAAAGCAATACATGCATATACTAATCATCTTGACTCCTTTGAGACTTGATTGGGCATTACAACATAATACATAGACAGCCATCCAACTTCATCTATGAGTAATAATCCACCTTCAGGTTATCATCTGAACCCCCTCTAGTATTAAGTTGCAAGCAACAGATTATGGCTTTACGAACTCGTGTAAAGTAAACAATACAATTGTTGTATGAACAAATGATCGTTGTTTTCTCCCTAGTAGCAACAGCACATCTAGTACCTTAGAGATTTCTGTCACTTACCTAGATTACCAGAGGCATGAACCCACTATCGAGCATAAATACTAACTCTTGGAGTTACTAGCATCTACTAGGCCAAGATAGCTACTAACAACGGAAAGCATGCAAGATCTCAAATAACAAAGACATGATAGAATCAATAATCAATCTGAAATAGCATCTCAATATCCATCGGATCCCCACAAACACAACATGTATGAATTGCAAATAGATGATCTTGATCATGAACGGAGCTCACAAGATCTAATCATCAAAGCACAAAGGAGGAGAAACCAGCCATCTAGCTACTACATGGATCCGTAGTCCAAGGATGAACTACTCACGCATCACACCGGAGGCTTGCATGGTGATGAAGAAGGCCTCCAGGTTGAATTCCCCTCTCTGGCAGGGTGCCGCGAAGAGCTTCAGATCTCCCCCGATCTAGGGACAGAGACGACGGCGGCTACAGACTCTTTCGTGGATTTTTGATCGGGTACTTAGGGTTTTCGTCCCGAGGGCAACTTATAGGCGGAAGGAGAGGCCGAGGGGGTGCTGGGAGCCACGACACCACGCCCTGGCGCGGGCCAGGCCTGGCCGCGCGGCTAGGTGGTGTGGCCGGCCCCTGGCCCCTCTCCGTCTCATATTCTGGCTCTTGATCCCTTCCGGAAAAATAGGCACTTTGGCTTTTGTCCCATCCAATTCCGAGAATATTCATTTTTGACTTTCCTGGAACAAAAAACAGCAGAAAATAGGAAGCTAGCACTGTGACTCTTGTTAATAGGTTAGTCCAAGAAATCATATGAAAAGTACTCCGAAGTTGGAACTAAACACAAGAAAGTGGATAAAACTAAGCATGGAACATCAAAAATTATAGATACATTTGCAATGTATCAACATCCCTAAGCTTAACTCCTGCTCGTCCTCGAGTAGGTAAGTGATAAAAAGAAATAATTTTTGAGGTGACATGCACCATCAAAGACTTGATCAAAGTAATCTCAAAACATTCAAAGATGGGATCATAGTACTTCAATCATAACAAGAAAGAAAAAGTTCTAGCAATAAGCAAAGAAACTATGATGCAACAAGAAAAGGCACAAAAAAAGATTCATGAATAACAATGCTTTGCAAGACGTTTGTTTGTTTCACATAAAGAAAACATAGCATAAAAGTATTCAGCTTGTCCCTCAATAGAGTAGCAAATATAAATGCATAGGACACCTTCAAAGTTCATAAGAGTGACTAGATACAATAGTTTAAAACAAGCAATAACAAGTTATGCATCAATCAACTAGTCTTGGGACAATGCACATAGAACTAAGAATGGCCACTATGCTCTCAAAGTAGGTGCATAAAGATAGATGGTGGAGACTCAATATAACGGTGGAAGAAAGGCCTTTTGTAAAAGGAAGTAGGGATTCAAGTCTCATTAAGAGCTTCCAAAAATTATGGTACTTAAAGCTTTCAGCTCTCATTGCCCCTATCATAAGCATCTTGAAGTGATTAAGGTTAAAGTGAATAAACTATGGTGTACATGCTTGACGAAGTATAAGTCAGAAATCTCATGTCCCTTGTATACGAGGGCCGCTCCTCATGCTACTCAAGTTTAGTCACCGGTAAGTTCTTGTCATCGTAAGTACATGTGTATCATTGAGAACCGCCAACGGGGTACCCCTTGCCCGATGATACGGAAGAATCCCCATATCAAAATGACAAGGCAAGCAGACAACGAGCATCTCAGCATTCTTCTTATTTACCATGGGAATATGGTGCTTTTTTCTCTCTTTCCTCTTTTCATAGTATCTCTTTTTTTTCTCTTTTTTCTCAATATAGGGCTCTTTTTTTATAAGAAGAATGCTTCATAGACAACTCATTATGGTTACGCTGCAGGTTTCCACCATGTCAGCATGGATTAGACCAGCGGCCCAGGCGTTTCTCTAACACATATACATAACTCCATGGACTTAAAAGCTCCCCTTTCATTTCACACCGACGACATCCATATACAAAAGAGCATGATATCAACTAGGTACAAGTACCAAGTGCAATGTTGAAAGCGTTCCCCATGAAAGCATGGTTCTGCTAATTTCCAACAAATAAGTGCAAGCATATACAATATAGAAGACACAATTGCTCAAGTTTATTAAGGGCAAGTAAAGTGTGCCATCAAGTTCGTGAGAGCTTTAATCACTAGTTTTCTCGTAACAAGTGGAAGGTAAACAAAAGCATGAATATACTTGGAATAGCATAAGCTAGTAGGTAGGTATGGTGGACTCTTTGGAATAACTTGGTTTAGGGAGTTGGATGCATGAGTGGAACTCATACTTGGTTGTGGAGGCTAGCAAAAGACTGGGAGCGACAAACTAAGAGAGCAATAATGGCCATAATCATGCAGAGCGACAAAACATAATTGATCAAAGCATAAAGTGATACTACAAGTTGAAAACTAAAGGATCATAAAGGCTATGGTGACTTGATATAGTCATAACATGGTGTGAGCATACGCCAAGTCAACCCAAATAAAGCATCAAAGGAGAATACCACTATACTATGCTTTAATATGCTAAAACAACGCATGATTCATCCAAGGCACATTAAGCAATCTCAAGTGTTTATAAAAAGTCATGCTACATCAAAGAATACTAAGCATAAAGCCAAAACAATATCGAGCATGGCATGACAAAGCATAGGCCACAGTCAAAAACGAGCTCTTTTTACCACATAAGCATGAACTTTCCTACTCTTCTCCAAACCAAACCAAACTATTTGCAAACCAACATATGAAAGAGGGGGTCCAACCAACTTATTCAGAAAACTAAGCAAACCAAAGCAAACTAAAAACCAAAACAAAAACGAAAAAGAAGACGCTCCAAGAAAAACAAAACTGTGCATGAAACAATAAAAATGAAGCGTTTGGAAGAAACCTGGAATTTTTATTGATGAAGAAGGGGGATGCCTTGGGCATCCCCAAGCTTTGACGCTTGTACTTCTTGGATATTTCTTGGGGTGACACGCGTGGCATCCCCAAGCTTGAGATTTAGTCCATCCTTCATCTTATTACTCATTCCTTCCATACACCTGAAATTTTTCCTTCATACAAAACTTCACACAATCTCATTAGCAACATTAGTGCACTTAAGATAAATAAGTCTTAAGGTTCAGTTCTAACACCAAATAAACTTCCATTAGAAAACTAGCTACTGTAGCACTTCCCTAAAAAAGCTCAATTCCCCAAAGGAACTCAAGAAGGAACTAACAAGAAGCAAATGCAGAAAATAGCAGAAATCTGTCAAAACAGACCAGCAGGTAAAGACGAATTTATTCGAAGACCTTATGTTGCTCAAATCAAAAAGTTTTGAACTAACGAAAGTTAGATAACAACCTGGGCAGAAGGATACAAAATTACAGCTCAATCCGACGTACAGAGCTCTCTCAGGAATTTTTACGGTGAAGCACGGAAATCTGTTTCGGGACAGCAACTTTCCTAATCATTACTTCACTCTCATTAGAGGTTACTCTTGGCACAAAAAGCAAATAAAAAGGATAAGGAGAGGTTATTACAGAGGTAATAACTTCCAAGACTCATCTAAAACTCTTGGGTTATCTCCCAACAAGTACTTTTCTTTAACGCCTTTAAGTTAGGCATAAGAAGCAAAGGAAGAATCAAGTGTTCTCAAATGAAAAAGAATTAAGATCAACACCAGAAATATTTTCAACAAGGAAAGGTATATCATCCAAATAAGTTCTAGAGGATCCTCTCTCAATGCTCTTAGGTTCACTATTCTCATCAAAAGGGTTTGCAGGAACAATCCAATCAAGATTCTTTTCTATGGCATCATGTATTGCTACTAGTTTAAAGGGTATTGGTATCTTAGGTTCCTCCCTATTTGGTTCAGTTTTGTTCATCTTTTCTCGCGTACCAACAACATCTACACATGAGCCTGGCATAGTGAAATGTTCAAAAACTTTTCTAGCTTCCTTGGCAACATCATAGAACTCCTTAAATAAAGCTTCTAGAATAAAATCCCTCTTTTCAGGATCCTCAAGCTTACTAACATGATTAAAGAATTCTTCAATGTTATCTTTCCCAATTATAGAACCACTACCAATTGGAAGGTCTTTCAGGGTGAATGTAGGGATCAACATGGTGAGCTAAGGGAGAAGTGACAACTAAAGGAGACTTAATTTTTTTTGGATTTTCAAATAAGAAAGCAAACAAGTAAAACTAATTTTTTTGTGTTTTTGAAGAACAAAACAAGCAAACAAAGCAAAAAGAAAACTAAGCAAAACAAAAACAACAAAGTAAAGAGATTGGTTATGAGGGACTCCCCTTGTGAAGATGTCCTTGACTCCCCGGCAACGGCGCCAGAAAATCTTTGCTGGCATGTGGTTGACGTGGGAGCTTCTTCTTTCTTCAGTTCCCCGGCAACGGCGCCAGAAAAATCCTTGATGCACTCGACGATCAACGTAGAGCTCGTTGGGAACCCCAAGAGGAAGGTATGATGAGCACAGCAGAAAGTTTCCCTCAATTATGAAACCAAGGTTTAATCGAACCAGTAGGAGCAAGGAAACACCCCAAAGGTGTTACTAGCTGAGCTTTGGCATGGAGCACTACCGGTGCTAGTAGCAACGTGGAGACCTGCACAACCCAACCACAGAACTTTGTCCCCAACTTGCGATGAGGTTGTCAATCTCACCGTGTTTTGCGGAAAACAAAGGATTAAACATATCGAATGGAAAGAAGTAAAAGTTTGCAGAAAGTAAACACAAAGCAGTAAACCATTGTAGATTGTATGTAAAGTAAAAGGACCGGGATCCATAGTTCACTAGAGGTGGCTCTCCTTAGATAGATAACATGTTGGGTGAACAAATTACAGCGGGGCAATTGACAAACATCGAGAAAGCAATACATGCATATACTAATCATCTTGACTCCTTTGAGACTTGATTGCGCATTACAACATAATACATAGACCGCCATCCAACTTCATCTATGACTAATAATCCACCTTCAGGTTATCATCCGAACCCCCTCTAGTATTAACTTGCAAGTAATAGATTATTGCTTTACGAACTACGTGTAAAGTAAACAATACAATTGTTCTATGAACAAAGGATCTTTGTTTTCTCCCTAGTAGCAACATCACATCTAGTACCTTAGAGATTTCTGTCACTTCCCCAGATTACCAGAGGCATGAACCCACTATCGAGCATAAATACTAACTCTTGGAGTTGCTAGCATCTACTTGGCCAAGATAGCTACTAACAACAGAAAGCATGCAAGATCTCAAATAACAAAGACATGATAGAATCAATCATATATCTGAAATAGCATCTCAATATCCATCGGATCCCCGCAAACACAACATGTATGAATTACAAATAGATGATATTGATCATGAACGTAGCTCACAAGATCTAAACATGAAAGCACAAAGGAGGAGAAACCAGCCATCTAGGTACTACATGGATCCGTAGTGCAAGGATGAACTACTCACGCATCACATCGGAGGCTTGCATGGTGATGAAGAAGGCCTCCAGGGTGAATTCCCCTCTCCGGCAGGGTGCCGGGAAGAGCTTCAGATCCCCCCAATCTAGGGACAGAGACGACGGCGGCTACCAACTCTTTCGTGGATTTTTGATTGGGTACTTAGGGTTTTCGTCCCGAGGGCAACTTATAGGCGGAAGGAGAGGCCGAGGGGGTGCTGGGAGCCACCACACCACCCCCTGGCGCGGGCCAGGCCTGGCCGCACGGCGAGGTGGTGTGGCCGGCCCCTGGACCCTCTCTGTCTCGTATTCTGGCTATTGATCCCTTCCGGAAAAATAGGCACTTTGGCTTTTGTCCTGTCCAATTCCGAGAATATTCATTTTCTGACTTTCCTGGAACCAAAAACAGCAGAAAACAAGCAGCTGGCACTGTGGCTCTTGTTAATAGGTTAGTCCAAGAAATCATATGAAAAGTACTCCAAAGTTGGAACTAACCACAAGAAAGTGGATAAAACTAAGCATGGAACATCAAAAATTATAAATACATTTGCAATGTATCACTTGGTACATGTGGAGGCTAGGAAAAGAGTGGGGGCGACCAACTAAGAGACCAATAATGACCATAATCATGCAAAGCGACAAAACATTATTAATTAAAGCATAAAGTGATACTACAAGTCGAAAAATAAATGATCATAGAGGCTATGGTGACTTGGTATAGTCTTAATATGGTGTGAGAATGCGCCAAGTCAACCCAAATAAAGCATCAAAGGAGAATACCACAATATTATGCTTTTATATGCTAAAACAACGCATGATTCTTTCATGGACATTAAGAAATCTCAATTGTTTGTAACAAGTCATGCTAAAGCAATAATCACTAAGCATAAAGTCATAGCAATATCAAACATGACATGATAAAGTCTAGGCCATAGTCAAAACAAGCTCCTTTTGTACCACTTATAAGCATGAACTTTCCTATCCTTTTTCCAATCCAAATAAACTTATTTGAAATTATGTATGAATGCGGGGGTCCAACCAATTTATTTAAGAAAACTAAGCACAAGAAAACTAAAAAAACAAAGACGCTCCAAGAACAACACAATTGTGGATGAAACAATAAAAATGAAGTTGTTGGAAGAAAACCTGACATTTTTATTGATGAAGCTGGGGATGCCTTGGGCATCCCCAAGCTTTGCCGCTTGTACTTATTGAATATTTCTTGGGGTGACACGAGTGGCATCCCCAAGCTTGAGATTTTTTCCATACTTCATCTTAACACATTGTTCTTCCCTACACTTTAAAATTTCCTTCATACAAAACTTCACATAATCTTCATTAGCAATATTAGTGTACTTAAGATAATAAGTCTTTAGGTTCAGTTTCAAAACAAGTAAAACTTCCATTAAAACACAAGATACTGTAGAACTTCCTTTTAAAAGTTCAAGAAATTGGCAAGAACTCAAAGAGAAAGAGATAAAGAGGCAACTGCAAATAATGGCAGAAATCTGTCAAAACATACGAACAGGTAAAAACCGATTTTTTTGAAGACCTTCTGTTGCTCAAATCGAAACGTGTTAAACTAACAAAAGTTAGATAACAACCTGCGGCAGAAGCAAAAAAAATTACAGCTCAATCCGATGTTCAGAGATTTTCACGAATGTTTACAGCGAAGCACAAAAATCTGTTTCGGGAGAGCAACTTTCCCAAGCATTATTTCTCTCTTATTAGAGGTTATTCTTGGCACAAAAACCACACAAAAATGATAAGGAGAGGTTATTACTGAGGAAATAACTTCAAAGACTCAACAAAAGAAAAATTTATTGACTAAAAATTTGGGTTATCTCCTAATAAGTGCTTTTCTTTAACGCCTTTGAGCTAGGCATAAGAAGCAAGAATCAAGTATTCTCAAATTAAGAAGTATTAAGAGAAAATTTTGTTTTAATAGGAGAGGCAAAAGAAATCTTCTCTCTCTTCTTAGGGAAGTGTTATATACCTTTCTTGAGTGGGAATTGATATTTAATGGTGCCTTCTTTCATATCAATAATGGCACCAACAGTTCTAAGAAAAGGTCTTCCCAAAATAATAGGGCAAGAAACATTGCATTCAACATCCAAAACATAGAAATCAACGGGGACATAGGTATTTTTAACCATAATAAGAACATCATTAATACTCCCCATGAGTTTCTTTTTAGCATTATCATCAAGTTGGACATCTAAATAAGAATCTCCTAATGGTGGCAAATCGAGCATTTCATAAATCTTTCTAGGCATAATAGAAACACTACTATAAAGATCACATAAAGCTTTGAGATCAAAATCATTCACTTTCATATTAATGATGGGTTCCCAACCATCTTCTAATTTCATAGGAATAGAAGCTTTATGTTTCATCTTTTCTTCTTTGATTTTTATGAGAGCATCAGTAATGTGTTTTGTAAAGGCCATATTCATATCACTAGCATTAGGACTTTTAGCAAGCTTTTGTAGGAACATAATTACTTCAGAGATATTGCAACCATCAAGATCAAAATCATAATTACCATCCAAGGTAATAGAGCTATTGTTTCCCATATTTCAGAGAATTTTAGCATTCTTATTAGAAAAGGTTCCATTGGTTTTAGACATTGTTGCAAAAGGAAAGGGGACTTCATGTGGTTTGCTAGCATCAACATTAGTGGAGGTGATAGTACAAATACTACTATTTCTAGCAATTCCATCTTCTCTTTCCCACTTAGCATGCAATTTAGCTAACAGTCTAACATTTTCATCAATTCTAACTTGTATGGCATTAGTAGCAGCAAAGGGATTTTCAATGGTTTCAGGTTTAGAAGCCATTTTATTAATCAAAGAGGATTGTGCTTCAGACAAAGATGATATATTTCTTTCAGCATTCGGAAGTTTTAATTTAATAGTTTTATTGAAAGTAGTTTGTTTACTAATAAAATCTTTAAGTACGACTTCAAGTTCATAGGGTGCACTCCTATTGTTGTTATAGGAATTTCCATAAGCATTACCATTATTGGGAGGATATGGCCTATAATTATTATTACCAAAATTATTCCTTTAGGTATTGTTGCTAAAATTATTATTTCTAATAAAGTTCACATCAACTTGCTCTTCTTGAGCAACCAAAGAGGCTAAGGGAACATGAATTGGATCAATATGAGCTTTCCCATTAACAAGCATAGACATAATAACATCAATTTTATCACTCAAGGAGGAGGTTTCTTCAACAGAATTTACCTTCTTACCTTGTGGAGCTCTCTTAGTGTGCCATTTAGAATAGTTAACCATCATTTTAACAAGGATCTTTGTTGCAGCACCCAAAGTAATGGTCATAAAGGTACCTCCAGCAGCAGAATCCAGTAGATTTCTTAAAGAATAATTCAGTCCTGCATAAAAGGTTTGGATAATCACCCAAGCAGTCAGTCCATGAGTGGGACAAATTCTTTACCAAATATTTCATTCTTTCGCAAGCTTGAGAAATGTCGTGGTGTCATGGCAGATGCCATGTATAGGCTAAAGGTGGGGACTAATACTCGCTAGGGGAATCCAGGGAGGGATAGTGAAGTGATTCTCCACACAAGAGCTTGTATTGATTTACTTCCAAGGTTACAAGTGCTCCTAGAGCTGTATTGGCGAGAGGAGGAAGAAGGAGCTCTCTTACTCTCACCCATAGATCTCACCTGAAACCCTAGACCAAAACAGAATCATAGAGAGACCAACCCCTTCAGCAGAAGCCCTAGCCCCCCTTTTATAGGGGAGGCTCGGTTTCTGCCTAGGGCATACGTGGAGGCATATTCCTAAGAATATGTAAGCCGACCAGGGTGCTTTTTCCCCCGCGTCACACATGCTTTAGCTACGTGAGCCTCTGACGGCGCCCTCGTCAGCCGACACGGGCGTCATCACGCTTGTCGGCCACGCCCCGGTGGTCATGTCCTTGCTCGCTTCGCTCAGGCAGTGCGTACCAGGGCTCCTTTTGACCAGCGAGATTCCTTCCTTCTCCTAGAAGCTTGCCGTGACCCGGATGATAGTTCATCCGGCCACACCCGTTCCTGCATATAGGTAAAACATACACTTCTGACTTACCACTTAAGTCGGATGAGGCCTAGTTAGGCGAGCGCCCCCAGGTCCGGATTACCCCGTGATTCGGCCTGCCTTGAGGTGACCCGGCCAGCATCTGCTTTGGCCTTGCCGAACCTCGGCTAACTCGGCCTTTATACCCTGGCGTGACCCTACCCGGGGGTATCCCCCCAACATTAGTCCCCGAAGCTGGTGCGGTCTTAGCTTCCTTGGCCGCTAAGGCCGCACCAGTTCAATTTTGTGCCCCTGTCTTTGTTGCCGAGTTACCTCTGTACCTCGGACTTCTTGGATTTACGTTCCCTTCGCACATTTCAAGTTTTCACTTGCCGGCCAGGTTACCACAGTTCCATCCGGGTCTTACTTACTTATCTTGTACGCTAACCCATGTGAAGGGTAATCATTATGTCGTCTTATTTTAAGGGACGGTACAGTAACCGCCGCAGTAATTGTCAGTTATCACTGTGCGCGGGTCACGTGACGCCTGCCTCCTCGTTTACCGCATCACCGCGTCACGTCACAGGACTTTCTCCGCCCTGTGGCCCTCCGTGTGGCTCCTCACTGATTGGTCCAGACGAGTGATACACGGCCACAGCGTGTGGCCGGTCCACAGGGCGCGATCCCACTCACCCTTGACGGGAGTGGTTAAATAGAGGAGGGGTGCGTCCCTTAGGGATTTTCCCCCTCCGCACCCCTCTGCCCGCTGCTATTCTTCTTCCTCTTCCTCGCGACCGCGCCGCCGCCAGCATCGCCAATTAGCATCGTCGCCGCCGTGCTTCTCCGTCGCACCTCCACGTTGCCGCCACCGCGACGTGAATTTCTCGCCACGTGTCCGTGCCAGTCCCGGCCACTGTCCCCCGCCGCCTCCAGTGCCAGCGAGGGCCTCGAGGACCAGATGACTGAGGAGGAACTCATTGTTGCTGAGTAGGAGATGGAAGAAGAGGCCGTGGCGGCGGACCGCGGCGCGTGGGCCGGCTCCTGGGTCTGCCAGGATTACCTGGACTGGCTCTACCGGACCAGACGCATCCCTGCCGGTGTCGCCGCGCGTCTTCCTTCCAACGAACTGGCCCCCTCACCCAATCCGGGCGAGTTCGTCGTGTTTCTGTCCCATTTCCAACGGGGCTTCGGCTTGCCGGTGAGTGATTTTTTTCAGGACTGGCTCGGTACGTACCAACTCCAGCCACACCACCTCCCAGCCAATGCCATCACCTCTCTTTCTGCCTTTGCTTCTACGATCGAAGGCTACGCCAGACTATGGCCCACGAAAGAGCTATGGATCTGGTTCTTCGGCCTTCGCCGCAACGTCATTCCCAACATCCACTCTGATCCGGAGGACAAGCGGCTCACTCAATTTGGAGCGGCCTCCATTTCACCCCGGCGATTTTCCGTTTTTCCCTGGGTCACCGGGCTAGAGTCCTGCAAAGGATGGGCCCGGACCTTCTTCTATGTCCGGAATACGGGCACCGAAGACTTGATTCGGTTGCTTCCCTACACTCCGGGTCCACCTAACCCGGACCTGTGGGATGTGATCCCCAAGAAGCCCACAGCCTTGGCCAACCAAGTGAGCAAAAGGTTCGCGGAACTGAAGGGGCTCGGACTATGCAACGAGTATGCCATGATCACCTTTGTGCGTAACCGAATCTCACCCCTCCAGAAGCGCACCCACAAGGTGTGCCACATGAGCTACGGCCGCGATCCTAACCGGACCTCATCCTTCGAGCTGACCAACTCGGAGATTTATCGCCGGGTTAAGGCTCTCTTCACCACTCACAAGGACTTTTCCACTGATTGGTCTTGGGGGATTGAGCATTTCTGCCGTGACCGGCCTCCTCCCACGGTAAGTTTCATGCTGCAAACTTAACCCGGACTAATTACATGTCAGTTATTGTTGCAACTTTTGACTCTTTTGTTCGCTCTTTTCCTCAGCAATTCCTTTAGCAGACCCTTGAGGACGGCACCGATCCGTCCCTTAAGTGGGCACCGGACCAGGAGACTCCAGACGAAGAAGAGCCGGACCAGGAGATGTTCCTCCCTATGACCGACACCACGAAACGACCCACGGGTAAATCCTCCTCTATTAGAGATTGGCCCGATGATGAAGATGACTCGGAAATCGAGGTGATTGAACCTTTTGAGGCTGTCCCCCTTTCTTTTGCTTTTCCGCCATCAGCTCATCCCGGCGGTCATATTCACGAGGATCCCCCTCTTGCTACGAGCGAGCCTATTTCGGTGGCCACGAAGAAGAAACGTGGGGCTTCTTCGAGTTCTTCCTCCGGACCCTCTCAGCCCGTTAAAAGGCGAAAGAAGTCCGAGGACAAGACTGCCCCCAAACCAGCAGGCAAAGCCCCAGCACGAAGGGCTCGAAAACCCAAAGCGGCCGAAACCTCGGATGCGTAAGTCCTTCTTTCTTCTGTAACTCGTTCTTCCTTATTTCGTCGTAATTTTTCTTCTGACGTTATTTGATTTCGCAGGGCTCCGGTGGAGGTCCCTCAAAGTGGATCTAGCATCTCTTCACTTCTCCGTCCTAGCCCTTCACCCCGTCGTGACGACGAGTCACGTCCGCTGAGCCCTATTCCGGAGGGCTCTGCGGCCGCTTCGGGTCATCCTGGAGCGGGGGGAACCGGCCCAGCCGGAGCAACGGCATCCACCGCCTCGACAACACCTCAACCAGCAGCCACTGAGGCTACTTCGGCCCCAGCACCAATTCCCGTAACAGCAAGCAGACCAGCACCAACTCCAACCTCGGCATCAGCATCAACTCCGGCAGCGAAAACTTCAGCGCCGGCACAAAGCCCAGCCGCGAGAGTACCAGCACCTAGTTCCTCTGCATCTTCCGAGTCCTCTCAACCTCGGCAGGGGAAAACCGCTGCTACAGCTTCCTCTACACAGCAAGCCAAAGGAAATAAAGCTGCAGACGCTACCAAGCCCACCGCCGTCGAGTATGGGCAGCGCACCCTTGAGTCAATGCTCCCCAAGAAGACATCAGCGGCAAAGGACGCGCCTGTGGAGCCAACCGAAGCCCAGCAGTTGGTTCTGCACACCAGCCCCGCCCTTGCCTTGGTGGAGAGGAAGGAAGCACATGCAAAGGGCTTGGTGACGCCCCATATGCCCATGGGAGAACGGTACCCTCCGAGCCTGATGGAATTTGTTATGAATTGGAACAAGGCCGAGGTAGTCCAGGAATCTGATCTCCCGGAAAAGTTCGGTCCTGCCGAGTTTTCCACTCAGATGAACACGGCCGCAAAAGCTATTAATCTCGCTGGGCGAATGATGGAGGTACGTTACTTCTCCTTGACAAAGTTGTAGATGATAACCATTAGTTCCCGAGCCTCCGGGGGAGTGACTTGTTACTCGGCCGGATGCTCTTTTAGAACACTAACATAGCTCCGTGATAACTTCAAACATGCACACACCTAGAGCCGGGTTAAGTTCCATTTGGCCCGGATTTTAGTACACTTCGAACATGCACACACCTAGAGCCGGGTTAAGTTCCACTTGGCCCAGATTTTAGTACACTTCGAACATGCACACACCTAGAGCCGGGTTAAGTTCCACTTGGCCCGGATTTTAGTACACTTCGAACATGCACACACCTAGAGCCGGGTTAGGTTCCACTTGGCCCAGATTTTAGTACACTGCGAACATGCACACACCTAGAGCCGGGTTAGGTTCCACTTGGCCCGGATTTTAGTACACTTCGAACATGCACACACCTAGAGCCGGGTTAAGTTCCACTTGGCCCGGATTTTAGTACACTTCGAACATGCACACACCTAGCCGGGTTAAGTTCCACTTGGCCCGGATTTTAGTACACTTCGAACATGCACTAGGCTGACTTAAGTTTCTGTATCTCTTTTAGGTAACCACCAACCGCCGGAGTGCTGAATTCCAACGCTTACTGGATACGCACAAGAATCTTCACGCAAAACAGGCTGCACTCATCGCGGAGTACGAGAAAAGGGGTAAATTTCTTTCTCATCCTTTCCTCAATTTTCTTCAACTTCGTTTGCTGAACCAATCTGATTGTTCGGTTTCCGCAGCTGGGGTGGAAGCTGAAAACAAGATAATGCGGAAGAACTTGGAGCAGATCAAGGGTACGTCCTTCTTGTCTGGCTTTACCGCGGTTTCCATCGGCTTTCCTCCTTGGCTCGGCAAACATTCATTCCTCAGCACTGCCGGGCCAACGCACTATTTCAGCATCACTTTAAGATAGTGTGCCTGTGCCTGACGTGATGCTACATTTTCTCGAACAAGCAGGGCAGCACCAAGCCAAACTAAAGAAGAAAGATGATGATCTCGCGCTCCTCCGGACCAAAGGCGATGAGATAGCCAAGCTCAAGGCTGAGATGGCTAAAATGAAGGCGCAGCACCAAACCGAGCTAGAAAAGGCTGGCCAGGACTACATCGAAGAACGTGAGCGCCTCAAGCTCCAAAATGCTAAGGACCATGAGCTTCTTCAGGAAACCGAGGTCAAACTTGAGTCGGCAAATGCTGAGCTCGAGCAGCTTCGGAAGAGGCGTGATGCTTGCATCAAGGAATTGACCCGGATTCACAGTCACATCTCACGTAATTTCCTTTCCTTTATCTGCCTTATTTCTCCGGGTTACTTCATATGCCTCATTTTCTCAACTTTGTCCTTTGCCTTGTTTCCCAGGCCACTTCTCAGAGGGTACTGCCATTGCAAGTGCTGCTGTCGCCAATTTCCGCCGAGAAAGGGGTACTCCGGTCGCTCCTGAGGGTGAGAGCATTCCCTTTGACATGGAGGACCTGTTGGTCAGCCTGTCGTCTCGCGTGGAAATCATTAAGAACTACGGCAGGGACCTCCTCGATGTTTCAGTCCGGGTCTTCAACGCCTTCTGGCCCGCCGATGATGCTCCGAAAAGAGTCACACAGCTCGCTGAAAGGCTTTCGGAAATTGAGACCCAGCTCGACCTCTGGCGAGAATCCGCTGGACGTGCTGCGGCCGATACCATCCTTCACCACATTCTGACGTGGTATAAGAAGATAGATCTCAGCCTCCTCACACGCCTGCGCACCGAATCCAAATGGACGGATGACCCGGAGTGGGTAGCTCGGCGCCAGGCTTGCGCCCACAGCCTCATCGAATATTCCCCATTCACGAATGGACTGAGGGTCCGAGCTTCCTGGAAGTCACAGGCGAAGAGGATGTTGAGAACATTGAAGATGACTCGGGTGAAGACGAAGAGGACACTGCCTCGGATATCGAAGAGGGCGACGATGATGCCGAACTTCCTCCCGCTGCTCCTTAAGTAAAAACACTTGAAAATTTATGAGATCCCCGGTATGCCGGGTGGAATTGTATTCCAAACACATGTGATATTTTGCTACTGAGTACTTATGCCGGATTAACTTGGGCATAGTCCCCGAGTTTCTTTTTCTTGTTCGTTCAATCTTTTGGCTCGGATCGTGTCTACCTTGATTCGGTTTTACAACTTACGAATCCGAGCTTCAAAAATTGTCTTAACAATACTAGGAAACTTTTAGACTTATCTCAAAATAAATCAGCATAATAAACTAAAAACATACAAGGTTAGTTCGAAAAACAAACGTCAGCTCGATTAAGTTCTTTTCCTTAGTCATTTTTCATGTGCTACGCAATTCCAAACTTGTTCTCTTGCTTGCCATGAAGCCAATTCTTGTTGGAAAGCAGCAAGTCGAAGAGTTGGGTTTTTGCTGCTCACACACTACTAATCCGAGTTAAGTAGAATAACTTACTCCAGTTGACGCGTAGAAAATAACAAACATTATTAAGGCAGTCCCTGAGTTACTGCTCGAGGTGTCAACATTTCATTGATAAGCTCATTGCCGACATACATACCGACATATGAGATAACCCGGATACATACACTTCTTAGCTAGGTGTAAAAAGGACAAAGTAGAGCTATATTCCATGGTCGCTTAGATTCCTCTCCGGACCTGTCCGCCTTGTTCTTTTCCTGTGGCTTTGCATCTATAAGATAGTAAGAATCGTTGTGCAATGCTTTGCTCACGATGAATGGCCCTTCCCATGGGGGGGATAGCTTATGCATTCCAGTAGTACGTTGTACCAACCGGAGCACCAGATCGCCTTCCCGAAAGACTCGGGGGCACACTTTCCGGCTATGATAGCGTCAGAGATTTTGCTGATATATGGCGGATCTGGATAGTGCCAGTTCTCTCGCTTCTTCCAGCAGATCAACATCATTTTGCCGGGCTTCTTGCACTTCGGCTTCTGTGTATTGGGTGACCCTAGGCAAATCATGCTCTATGTCGGCTGGTAATACAGCTTCTGCCCCGTATACCAGAAAGAACGGCGTATAGCCTGTTGATCGATTCGGAGTTGTTCTTAAACTCCACAGTACCGCTGGTAGTTCTTCTATCCAGCACCCCGCTGATCTTTGCAGCGGCTCAATGAGCCAGGGTTTTATCCCGGATAATACTAATCCGTTGGATCTTTCCACTTGTCCGTTCGATGCGGGGTGAGCTACCGAGGCTACGTCGAGCCGGATCCTCTTATCCCGACAAAAACGAGCGAATGCTCCTTTCGCAAAGTTTGTGCCATTATCAGTTATGATACTGTGGGGATAACCATACCTCAAGATGATATCTTTTAGAAACGTTACGACCGTAGTTCCATCACATTTTCTTATAGGCTTTACTTCAATCCATTTCGTAAACTTGTCCACCATTACCAGAATGTGAGTCATATTTCCCCTTGCTGGTTTGAACGGGCCAACCATATCCAAGCACCATACGGCAAATGGCCAAGTGATTGGGTTGGTCTTGAGTTCCGACATTGGCGTATGTGTCTTGGTAGCGTACCTCTGACAACCATTACATTTCCTCACCAGATCTTCTGCTTGCTCTAAGGCATTTGGCCAGTAGAATCCGTGTCGGAAAGATTTTGCTACCAAGGCTCGGGATGAGGCATGATGCCCGCATTCCCCCTGATGTATATCTCGGATGATTTCAAGCCCTTCTTCCAGGTTAACACACCGTTGTAGGACATTGGTCACACTTCTTTTGTATAACTCGGAATTGATGATCGTGTAGGCCTTTGCCCTCCTCTGTGTTTGCCTGGACATCACCTCCTCAAAGGGCAACATTCCATCCTTCAGGAATTAAAATATATGCAGTGCCCAAGCCGGTATTGGCCGCACGGGGAACACGTCCTCGTCTATCTCCATCTGATCCACCGGCATAACTTCAAACAGACCATGTTGAGCAGTCCCCGGATCCTGCGAAGCAGTCCCCGGGTTTTGCGCACCACTTCCCGTGTCAACGTCCATGGGCACAACTCCAGATTCGGTGTCTTCCGGGACATAGATTGACTCGGATTCCGGGGATGGCCTGATGGATGGTTTCTTGAGGTGCTCTAATGCTACGCCCGGTGGAATTGCTTGTCTGGTTGACCCGAGCTTTGACAGCATGTCGACAGCCTCATTTTCCACCCGGGGTACATGATGAAATTCGCATCCCTCAAAGTAACCAGAAATCTTCTGCACATGAAATCTATATAGTGCCATGTTTGGATCAAGGGCGTCCCACACTCCGGACACTTGCTGCACCACCAAATCCAAGTCGCCAAAGCATATGATCTGACGTATACCAATTTCTTTTGCTACCTTGAGCCCATGCACAAGTGCTTCATACTCGGCGACATTGTTTGATGCGGTGAAGTGGATCTGCAGCACATATTTCAACTGGTCCTTCTTTGGCGACGTGAGTACCACTCCGGCACCTAGCCTGGTTTTGGTTTTTGATCCGTCAAAGTGCATTCGCCAATAGTTCGGATCAGGAAGCGGTGGTTCGTACTGCACCTCGGCCCAATCCACGAAAAAGTCTGCCACAGCTTGATATTTGATGGCTTCTCGCCTGTCATATTGCGGAGCATAAGGAGCTAGCTCAATTGCCCATTTTGCAATTCTGCCGCTTGCATCCTTATTACTCATTATCTCGGATATAGGGGCCTCACATATGACCCGGATGGGATGCTCCTCAAAGTAGTGCTTCAGTTTCTTGGCGGCCATGTACACGCCATATGCCACTTTTTGATAATGTGGGTAGTTCTGCTTTGAGGTTGACAACACTTCGCTCAAATAATACACCGGCCTTTGCACCGACTTACCTTTCTCATCGCGCTCCACCACTATCTTTGCACTTACAACTCGGTTGGTTGCGGCTATATAGAGTAACATTGGCTCCTTTGATAGTGGTGAAGCTAGCACTGGTACCGTGGCTAACATTTTCTTTAGGTGGGCAAAGGCTTCATCGGCCTGCGGTGTCCAAATGAACTTATCCGACTTTTTCATGAGTTGGTAAAGAGGCAAAGCCTTTTCTCCCAACCGACATACAAACCGACTTAACGAGGCCAGGCAACCTGTGAACTTCTGGACATCGTTAAGACACTTCGGTAGTTCCATTCGCTCGATGGCCCGGATTTTGGTTGGATTAACCTCGATACCTCGGCTGGAGACGAGAAAACCGAGCAATTTTCCAGCCGGGACACCGAAGGTGCATTTTTCCGGGTTAAGTTTCATCCGGAACCTTCTTAGGTTTGCAAACGTTTGCCTGATATCGTCAAGGAGCGTTTTGCTTTCCGTGGTCTTGATAACCACATCATCCATGTACACCTGTACATTTTTACCTATTTGGTCGTGCAAACATTTTTGCATAGACCTCTGGTATGTTGCCCCTGCATTACGTAAACCAAACGGCATGGTGCGATAGCAATAAGCCCAATACGGGGTAATAAACGCGGTCTTTATTTGATCATCCGGATTCAGAGGTATCTGGTGGAAACCAGAATAAGCATGAATGAATGACAACAATTCACATCCAGCGGTTGAGTCTATGACCTGATCTATTCTTGGCAGCGGAAACGGATCTTTCGGACACGCCTTGTTCAGGTTCGTGTAATCGATACACATGCGCCAAACTACTGCCACGTTCGGGTCATCCTTCTTCTTTTCCACCAGCACCGGATTAGACAGCCAATCCGGGTAAAGAACTTCCATGATAAATCCTGCAGCTAGCAACTGAGCTATCTCATCTCCAATGACTTTTCTCCTATCTTCGGTGAAGCGGCGGAGAGGTTGCTTCATCGGCTTGGCTTCGGGTCTCACATTCAAAGAGTGCTCGGCCAACTCCCTCGGAACACCTTGCAAGTCCTGTGTGGACCAAGCAAAAATGTCCCGATTCTCACGGAGGAAGCTGACGAGCTCACTTTCCTATTTATCACTTAGCCCGGCACCAATTGTTACGGTGCGCTCTGGGAACATGTCATCAACGAGAACCTTCTTGGTATCTTTCATGGCCTGGAAGGAGACAGTTCCATGCGGGTTACTCAGCGCCGGCATATACTGCTGCGTGGACTGAGCCAATGCCGCCACCTCTTGAATTTTTCTTTTTTCCTGCGCGATCACAAGTGACTCGACTAAGTTTGATCCGGCCGACGCACACTCCATGGAACGTCGGAAGTCCCCCGCAATGGTAATCACTCCGTTTGCTCCGAGCAATTTCATCTTCAAGTAGCTGATATGACAACTTGCCATGAACTTGTTCAGCGCTGGCCTTCTGAGCAACGCATGATACGCGCTTTCTAAGTTCACCACTTCGAACTCCAGATTTTCGGTTCGGCAATTATCCCTCGTGCCGAACAAGACGTCGACCCGGACCTTGCCTATGGGCTCGCAAGAAATGTCAGGCACAATGCCATGGAAAGTTGTCCTCGTGGCCTGGAGCATGTTCTCCGAGGTACCCAACTTGCGCATTGTGTTCGCATACATGATATTTATGCTACTGCCGTTGTGGATCAGTACCTTGGAGAACCTTACATTAATGCTAGGTCCAATGAACGTAGGATCCAGCACCAACGCATACGAACCAGGGCTCCACATGAGCTTGGGATGATCCCTAATGCTCCAGGTGATTTCCTGATCGGACCAAGGCATGTACCTCGTCACTGCAGGCATTACTACATTCACCTCCATATGCCTACGCTGCAAGCTTTTTCTAGCAGTTTCTTATGTGGTGAATACACAATAGCTCTAGTGATGCTCCCTGTACTCGTTTCTCCCCTCATTTCCGGGGTGCCTCTGATCCGGCTGATGCTGATTTTCTACCTGATGCACTGCATCCCTTCTTTCATTGTTATCATACCTCGGCGGAGGGGGAGGCAACATTAGCTGTTGCGTGTTCGCTCCGGAGAGCAATTGCTGCCGGGGTAACTCCTGCCGAGGCTGATCATTCCGGGGTGCCTGAGCATTCCCCGAACCACCTTGCTCGATCTTGCGCATCCACTCGCATTGCCTCGTCGTATGACCCGATGGGTTGTTCGGATTTGGCGTGTGAAACTTACACGGCTGGTCCAACATCGACTCGTAAGTATACCTCGGACAGTCTTTCCTTTCTTGCCACTGCTTCTTTTGTTCCGGTGTCCAAGTTTTCTTCCCATCGTTCCTTGGAGTCCATTGACCTCCAGTTTTCTGGCGCTGGCTACCCCCTGCTCCGGGTTGATCTTGATTCACTGCTGCAACCTGGTGCGAACCGTACCTGTGATCCGGTCTATCATCTCTCCTTTTTCCTCTGTAATCATTCCTCCGGGATGATCCAGATCCATCCTTCTGACAGTACTCATCGCTTGACTCATTTGACGCGAGCCTTGGTTGGGTAGGGTCACCCAACGCATACGAATCTGCAATCCAGATCATTTCTGCCAACGTAGCTGGCATTTTCCGTTGCAACTTCATCCACAGCTCGCTTCCATATCTGCACCCCTGTGCAAACCATGCTATGGCCTGTGATTCTATCACACCCTCACATGAGTTTCTCACGGTACACCACCGGGTCAAAAACTCCCGGTCTGTCTCATTGGGTCTTTGCTTGCACATAGCTAGGGTCTGTGGCCTATTAGGCCTTTGATACGTACTTGAAAAATTGCTGATGAACATCTCCTCGAAATCTATCCAGCAGTTGATGCTTCCTGGTGGCAAATTGTTCAACCACACCCTTGCCGGGCCTTTCAACATCTGGGGTACATACCGTACAACCCATCTCAGGTTGCCTGTGGAAATTTTCACAGCCGTAGCATAGTTTATCAGCCAATCCTCTGGCTTGGTACTACCGTCATAGGTCTTGGTGCCCCTGGGCAGCTGAAAGTTCGGTACTGGTGGCTCTTTCATGATCCGAGGTCCAAAACATGCTGGACCCGGTGGACCTTGACATTCAATCTGTTCCGACCGATACAGTCGATCCAGTTTCAACCTTGCATCGTCTGGCATCAAATCCCTACTTCCCAATCTCGACCCTATCACATGATAGTCTGGTCTTGGGTATCCCGCATTTGCCATCTCCGAATCACCGTCGTTATACCGGTTTTGCTCTTGCGGTGGACCTTTCTGTTGCACACCTCGGCCGGCATTGTGCTCTTGCCTTGGCATGTTCCGCTGCTACGGTTGTCTTGCTCCAGCTGAGTTTTGCTGCCCGGCATTGCCGTTGACAATGTTCCCTTGACCGGCATTGCCTTGGTCGCGGTTACCTCGGCCAGCTTCACCTCGGCTCACACTCCGTCGATCATCATTTTTCTGCGCTTCTTTTTCTTTCCCTGCCCGTGTCGGGTCATACGGGACAATCTGTTTGTTCCGTCTGGCCGAGATTACCACCTCCTCTCTCCTTGGACCACCATGAGGGGACGATGCGGCTCTACCCACCGCCGAATGGACGATCTTGGAGGCTCCAGCTCTCTCCGGGTTTGCCCTGAGCAGTTCCTCGTTTTGCCTATTTGCAATCCGAACCAGCTCGTTTACTCGATCTTGCTGCCTTTGTCGGGCTTCACCCGTCAGTCCCTCTAACTCGGAAGCAGCTGCATCCGCCGCTCTGAGGTTCTTGGCTGGGGTACTATACCTCGGCAGCCCCACGGACAAATAGTTTTCTGATTCCTCATTTCCGGCATCACCTTCTCTGTTCATCTCGCTCATGAGATTTCTCCCTTTGATTTTTACATTATCAACTTTGTTCGCCTTAGCGTACTCACGCAGCGTCATGTTCAACGACTGCTGGGCCGCGGCTATTTTCTTTGCGCCCTCTAGTATTTTCTGCCTAGTTTCTTCCAGCTCGGCCTGCGCACGAGCCGGATCTACCGCTGCTACTACAGGGTTTGCCAAGCTATCCATTGCCTCTCTCAACACGCTTTCCGGTCTCTCTAGCGGAGGACCTCTACCTTTCCTTGGAGCCTTGGGCGTTGCCTCCGGATCTGGCGCCGGATCTTTGCTCGCAGCCGCACCTGGCGCTGTCATCATTACCTCTGCATGGTCCGGGGAACGAGCGATACGCTCCCCGCGAGCCACAGTGAGGGGCGGTTCGCCTGCTTCGACGACGTGGCGCGGATGACCGCAGGATACATCCACCGCAACGTAGACCTCGTGCGCGCCGAGCTTGACGAAGATGCCGTTGCGCGGGAGAGGGCGCGTGCCGAAGCAGCATGCGTTGTCGCTGACGAAGTCCCGTGCTCCAAAGCGCTGAATGAGCCCGGAGACGATGCACTCGCCGGTGGCGATGAAGTTTCCCATCCGGATTTTGACCCCTGCTAGCGCCGCTAGCCCCACGGTGGGCGCCAACTATCGTGGTGGTGTCACGGTAGATGCCATGTATAGGCTAAAGGTGGGGACTAATACTTGCTAGGGGAATCCAGGGAGGGATAGTGAAGTGATTCTCCACACAAGAGCTTGTATTGATTTACTTCCAAGGTTACAAGTGCTCCTAGAGCTGTATTGGCGAGAGGAGGAAGAAGGAGCTCTCTTACTCTCACCCACAGATCTCACCTGAAACCCTAGACCAAAACAAAATCGTAGAGAGACCAACCCCTTCAGCAGAAGCCCTAGCCCCCCTTTTATAGGGGAGGCTCGGTTTCTGCCTAGGGCATACGTGGAGGCATATTCCTAAGAATATGCCTCCTCCCAAAGTGGTAAGCCGACCGGGGTGCTTTTTTCCCCGCGTCACACATGCTTTAGCTACGTGAGCCTCTGACGGCGCCCTCGTCAGCCGACACGGGCGTCTTCACGCTTGTCGGCCACGCCCCGGTGGTCCTGTCCTTGCTCGCTTCGCTCAGGCAGTGCGTACCGGGGCTCCTTTTGACCGGCGAGATTCCTTCCTTCTCCTAGAAGCTTGCCGTGACCCGGATGATGGTTCATCCGGCCACACCCGTTCCTGCATACAGGTAAAACATACACTTCTGACTTACCGCTTAAGTCGGATGAGGCCTAGTTAGGCGAGCGCCCCCAGGTCCGGATTACCCCGTGATTCGGCCTGCCTTGAGGTGACCCGGCCAGCATCTGCTTTGGCCTTGCCGAACCTCGGCTAACTCGGCCTTTATACCCCGGCGTGACCCTACCCGGGGGTATCCCCCCAACAAGAAACATGTTCATTATCAGATTGTTTAAATTTCATTATTTCACTTCTCATAGACATAATCTTAGCAGGAGGATAGTATTTTCCAATGAAAGCATCTTTGCATTTAGTCCAAGAATCAATACTATTTCTAGTTAGGGATAACAACCATTCTTTAGCTTTTCCTCTCAAAGAGAAAGGAAACAATTTAAGCTTAATAATATCTCCATCTATATCCCTATGTTTTTGTATCTCACAAAGTTCAACAAAGTTATTAAGGTGAGCACTAGAATCTTCAGTACCAACACCAGAGAATTGTTCTTTCATAACAAGATTGAGCAAAGCAGGTTTAATTTCAAAGAAAGTAGCTTCAGGAACAGGTGGAGCAATAGGTGTGCACATGAAATCATTATTGTTGGTGCTAGTGAAATCACACAACTTAGTGTTCTCAAGAGTAGTCATTTTTTGTACTTTTTAATATAAAGAAGCAAACCAGTACAGCTAATTTTTTTGTGTTTTTGATAAAAGAAACAAGCAAACAAAGAAGAAACAAACTAAGAAAAACAAAAAAACAAAGTAAAGAGATTGGTTGTGAGGGACTCCCGTTGTGAAGATGTCCTTGACTCCACGACAATGGTGCCAGAAAAAAGTCTTGATGGATCAAAATATATCGAGCTTCTTGGGAACCCCAAGAGGAAGGTATGATGAGCATAGCAGCAAGTCTTCCCTCAGTTATGAAACCAAGGTTATCGAACCAGTAGGAACAACAAAACAACTCCAAGGTGTTGTTTCCAACTTTGAATCCTGCACAACACAACCACAGCACTTTGCCCCAACTTACAGTGAGGTTGTCAATCTCACTGGTTTTGCTAAAAACAAAGTATTAAATGTATTGTGTAGAAGATAGTAATTGCTTGCATAAAGTAAACAGTAAATAGTAGATGGTTTATCAATGGTAAAACAATGGACCAGGGTCCATAGTTCACTAGAGGTGATTCTCCTTAAGATAAATAACATGTTGGGTGAACAAATTACAGCGGAGGAATTGATAGACTCGAGAAAGCATACCATGCATATACTAATCATCTTGAATCCTATGAGATTAGATTGGGCATTACAACATTATACATAGACCGTAATCCAACTGCATCTATGACTAATAATCCACCTTCAAGTTATCATCCAAACCCCCTCCAGTATTAAGTTGCAAGCAACAGATAATTTCATTAAGCAAAGTGTGTAAATTAAATAATACGATTGTCCCAGGGACAAAGGTTTGTTGTTTTCTCCCTAGTAGCAACATCACATCTAGTACCTTAGAGATTCCTGTCACTTCCCTAGATTACTAGAGGCATAACCCACTATCGAGCATAAATACTCCCTCTTGGAGTTGCTAGCATCTACTTGGCCAAGATAGCTACTAACAACGGAAGGCATGCAAGATCACAAATAACATAGACATGATAGAATCAATAATCAATCTGAAATAGCATATCAATATCCATCGGATCCTCGCAAACACAACATGTAAGATTACAAATAGATGATCTTGATCATGAACGGAGCTCACAAGATCTAAACATGATAGCACAAAGGAGGAGAACCAACCATCTAGCTACTACATGGACCCGTAGTCCAGGGATGAACTACTCACACATCACACCGGAGGCAGGCATGGTGATGAAGAAGGCCTCCAGGGTGATTTCTCCCCGCTGGCAGGGTGCTAGGTAGAGCTTTAGATCCCTCCGGTTCTAGGGATGGATATGACGGCAGCTACAGACTCTTTCGTGGAATTTTGATCCGGTACTTAGGGTTTTCGTCCCGAGAGGCTTTTATAGGCAAAGGGGCAAGGTCGGTGGAGCACTGATATGTCCATTTTGCATCACTGTTCTATATCATAATTTACTGTTATTAATTGATATATTTCGTATTAAGAGATGATACTTATGTTATTTCATCTATTTTTGCATGGTTGATGACTTTTGGAGGATGGACCGCTAAAGTCAGGATTCTGATGGAAAAGGCACTGTTTGGAGGCAAAATTCGCGAAGATCAGAAAATCCAGGAAAATACATGGGGATTCCTATTTTTCCAGAAGACGAAGGAAGCCAGAAGGTGGAGTGGAGATGGGCCACAGGGGGCCCACACCACCCCCTTGCACGGGCCACCCTAGGCCGCGCCAGCAGGTGGTGTGGCCACCCTAGCCCACCTCTAGCTCTGCTCTTTGGTGTATATAATCCTCCGGAAACCCTAAGACTCGGGGAGCAACCACAGAAATATTCCGTCGCCTCTGCGGGGCGGAAAACTGTAGAGAGAGAAAGAGCTCTCCGGTAGGCAGAAATCTGTCGGGGACATTCCTTCCCGGAGAGGGGAGATCATTGCCATCAACACCACCATCAAGCTAGACTTCATCGGGATCATCATCATCATCTCCACCAGCACCATCATCACCACTCCATACCGCTGTAACAATTGGGTTGAATCTTGCATAGTTCTTAGGGGAAACTTTCCCAGTGTTGTAGTTGATGCTATTGAGTGGAAGCATTGAATTATCATTCATGTTTGTTACTTATCATTATTTCATCTCTGATTTTGATCCATATGATGTCTTATGAGTAGTTCGTTTAGTTCTTGAGAACATGGGAGCAGTCATGTTGTTAGTAGTGGAATTGTGTTGAGAAAGATTCAATAGTTTGATAATTAAGTTGTGGTGTTATTCTTCTAGTTAGGAAAACTTTGCACAAGGGAGTGTAGAATCTTAGAGTTTAAAGTTGTGGTTAGATTTCTATCTTAATTACTTTCTTGTACGTGCGTATGCTTGCAAGGGGTATAATCACAAGTATGTATTAGTCCTACGGAGGTCAGTACATTAGCACAGGTTCACCCACACAACACTTATCCAACTAAAGAAGATTAATCAACTATATGAAGCGAAAGCACTTGACAATATTTCCATGTGTCCTCGAGAATATTTGGTCATCTTAAGTAATACAACCGGCTTTTCCTTTGCTAAAAAAAGGATTGGGACACTTGCTACAATTATTATCATTGTCTTTTATTTAATCGCACTTTATTTATCTGCATTATCAAAAACCCCTAAAAATCCGTTTGCTAAGTATTTACAGAGAATTCCTGATCTAAGCCACTCGACAACACATTCTGCTCCTCGTTGGGTTCACCACTCTTACTTATCAAAAATACTGCGATACACCCCATATACTTGTGGGTCATCAAGACTATTCTCTGGCACCGTTGCCTGGGAGTGAAGCGCTATTGAAGAGTGAAATTGGTAAAGGAAACTTCTACTATGATTATTGTTTATTTCTGTTAGTTACTTTATTTTTCAATATGGATAATTCACTTAGTTTCTTATTTTGTAATGCTACTACCACAGCTAAGGTAGTAGATAAACCACCACCTACTGGAAATGATACTTTTAAGATACATACAAGAAATTGATCGTGTTATGGATAACTACTATTTTGGAGATGGAACTGTCCATCCCGATGATCATTTGCTCTTTATACATGCATTATGCGGGTTGTTCAAGTGTGTAGGTATTACAACAGATCAAGTCAAAAAGAAGTTATTCTCGCTATCAGTGAAAGCAAGAGTAGAGGAATGGTATAAGCTGCTGAAGAATGGCCAATCTCTTGAATGGGAGGAAATTGTACCTCTCTTTTATTCCAAATTTTATCCTCCTAGTGAGATTCATAAAGATCGGAATCAAATATATAACTTTTAGCCTCGTGACGGAGAGAGTACAGCTCAAGCTTAGGGGAGACTGAAGTCACTAATGCTCAAATGTCCTACTCATGAGCTTCCTAATAACATTATTATCGATAACTTTTATGCAAGGCTTTCTCTTCATGATAAGGATCTATTGGATGATTCTTCCTGTGGATTATTTACACGTATGGAAGAAGAAGCTAAATGGGATCTTCTAGACCGTATTCAAGACAATGCTGTAGCATGGGAGAACGACAAAGCAAGAAAGTCAGGTATAAATTATGATCATAAATGCATTAAATATTTTATGGGAACTGATGACTTTCATAATATTAGTAATGCTTATGGTCTTGAGTCTCAAAGTATTACAAATTATTTTAAGGCTTTTGCCTCCTATATTGAAATTCCTAAAAAGAAGTGGAACAAGTATCAGGAACCATATAAAGATATTGTTAATTGTGTTCCTGCTAGAAATACTGAAGTTTATACTGTTGATCATACTTTACCTGAACCTTACATCGAGAAAATACCTTTCCCGGTTAAAGTAAAGGAACATTCTATAACAGCTAGTATGGTTAACGAAAGTACAAATAAAGCTGTAGAACCTAATGAACAAATAGATGATGAACCTACAGTAGCAAATATGAAAGACTTTGTCACTAAACATGTAGAAGATGGAAACATTATCCTTTGTAAGGATACTTCTAATATTGTTTCCCATCCTAGAGGAACTAGGAAAGCTAGTGTCCCTGTGTTTTCGGTCAGAATAAGTGGTCATAGCTACAATGCTTCATGTGATATTTATATCGTTAAATTTATGCATGATACTGAAAGTAATTATGAGAGATTGAAAATTGTTCTTATGCATCTCAATAATATTTTTTCCTCGCTTTATGCTGAAAGTCTTTATGTTGCACTTGTTTTGCTTTCCTATGCTAGTAACCTCCGGTTTCAATAATTTATTTTCTTACAAAGTTTCCTTACATAGGAAGTGGGTTAGACTTAAATATGTGTATATTTGCTTCTTAATGCTCTCTTTTACTTCAATTCATACTCTTATGAGAGCATCATTAGTCCCGAGTGATTGGTCCCGGTTCTGGAACCGGGACCAATGGCCCTTATGAACCGGGACTAGAGGCCATTTTTCCAGGAGTGCCCAATATATTTAAGCTTTCAGTTTATTTAGATCCTTTCGAGTCCTGTAAGTTATTACTTCTATAATAACTTCTCCTTATCCTTTCTGTAGTAAATTAGTATAAATATATGGTTAAATTAAATTGAAAATAAAAAGTTTGTGCCGACGGCATTTCTATCGACACAGCCTGGCATGCCTAACGACGTCGTGAAGGCCGTAACGGGGGTCGTTCCTATGCCTAGGGCCGCCCTTGGCCTATCAGGGCCAACAGTACGTCGAGGGCTGCCCTCGGCCCATCTGGGCTATGCTGGGGGCCGTGCTAGTGGGCTGTCCTGGGGAGGGACCTACGCCGAGGGCCTTGACATTTGTCCGTCGGCGTAGGAACCCGGCCCTCGGTGCCTGGCAGTTTTCGGTTGGCAGCTTCGTAAATCACTGGATGGAAACATTGAAGATGAAAACGTGTTGTTGAAACCAATCGATTCCAAAGACATTCGCAACTTCGTAAATCACTGGATGGAAACTTCGAAGGTGAAAAAAGTGGTTGAGACGTATGGACATGGTTTAGTTTTGAAGCTTTATCCTTTAGTTTGATGTTGGATATTTTATAAAATTTTGGATTTTATAAAGTAAGATCCAAAAGTGCTACAATTGGTTGCGTAATCTAAGCGCATTTTAAAGAAAACTAGAAAAGAATTCAGAATGCTCTTTGTCGATGGAACATGTCGATGCAAGTCACAGAAGCTCACCGTATAGTTGCTCTGGAGGCATGCAAAATTGCATACCTCATGACGACGCGCAAGCACGAGAGAGGCCAGAAAAGAGCTCCTCAGGTCACGGCAAGCCTCATATTGCATGCACGGACAAGCTCGGTCTCCTGGCCGGACAGCCACGTAAACCACGCCGACATCGCCGGAACCTTCCCCGTTGGTCGAGCGCGCGCTCTCTCTCTCTCTTACATGTCCTATAAATTGCCATCGGTCAGAGAGCTACACCAGGCCACCCAGCAGCAAGAAGATGGCGCCCTCTTCTTCGTCGGTTCTCCTGGTGGCTGCGCTGTTCGCTGTGTTCGTGGGCAGCGCGCATGGCATCGCCAAGGTGCCCCCAGGCCCGAACATCACGGCGACCTACGGCGACAAGTGGCTTGAGGCGAAGAGCACCTGGTACGGCAAGCCGACGGGGGCGGGCCCCAAGGACAACGGCGGCGCGTGCGGGTACAAGGACGTGGACAAGGCCCCGTACGACGGCATGACCGGCTGCGGCAACACCCCCATCTTCAAGGATGGGCGGGGCTGCGGCTCCTGCTTCGAGCTCAAGTGCGACAAGCCCGAGTCCTGCTCCGGCGAGCCCGTCATTATCCACATCACCGACGACAACGAGGAGCCCATCGCGGCCTACCACTTCGACCTCTCCGGCCACGCCTTCGGGTCCATGGCGAAGAAGGGCGAGGAGCAGAAGCTGCGCGGCGCCGGCGAGCTGGAGGTCAAGTTCAGGCGGGTAAAGTGCAAGTACCCGAAGGATACCAAGGTGACCTTCCACGTGGAGAAGGGGTCCAACCCCAACTACCTAGGGCTGCTGGTGAAGTACGTCGACGGCGACGGCGACGTGGTGGGGGTGGACATCAAGAAGAAGGGCGAGGACAAGTGGATCGAGCTCAAGGAGTCGTGGGGAGCAGTCTGGAGGATCGACACCCCCAAGAAGCTCACAGGCCCCTTCACCGTCCGCTACACCACCGAGGGCGGCACCAAGAAAGAAATCGAGGACGTCATCCCCGAGGACTGGAAGGCAGACAAATCCTACGAATCCAAGTGAAGAGCAAGTGATCCTCTTCCGGCCAGCTGCTTCATTAATTTTCACAAATAATCCAGCCGCAAATATATATGATGCGAGGCATGCATGCAGCTCCTCGATGAATTATTCGTGCAGTATATATAGGGAGAGCTGCTAGGACAATACTCATGGTCATGGTTCCAGAACGAAAATCCTCTACGCGTATATATCATGTATGGTATAGACTATAGAGAGAGATGCGAGCACTAGTAGAAACAGGACCATTTGTCCTGGTTCGTAAGGGGCTTTAGTAACCGGGACAGTGAATCCCTTTAGTCCCGGTTGTGCTACGAATCAGGACGAAAGGGGATCCACGTGGCCGCTGTCTGAAGCCAGGGGGAGCACCACTACCAAAAAGTATCATCCGTCTTGTGAGGGGTTGCATCCTTAAGAGTGTCCGGAAGAAGCATCTTCTCGCCAAGGATCACGCGAAGTGCACTTGGGCAGCAGTGGCCCATTCCTGCGGGATAGGAAGGGACTACTAGCCTACTCATTCCACAAGTAAAGCATCTTCACCTTCACCATGTCAGGAGTGGCCGACAGAGCCTGCACTAGGGGGGCACCCCTATCGTTGGTGGAGGAGGAGCATGCAGGAGGAAGAAGACATAGTGCCCAAGGGAAAGAGCAACTGTAGCCTACCTGGTCACTCCTTTGTCGCCATGTGGAAACCCTTCCCGCCAATATCATGGGAAGAGGACCAGAGAGCGTATAAAAGGGGTCAGGGTAGCACCGTAGAAGGGATCCAACCTTCTCCTATCTTTGGACACCCTAGCTTTCTCTTAGCTAGGAACCCTAGATATGATCGCCTAATCAGCCCCTTGTATGTTAAACCTTGCCAAGCAGTGCAAGCAATCCCGACAATCATGAGTAGGGTTTTACAATGCATGGTGGCCCGAACTTGGGTAAACTCTATGTGTCCCTCTGCCATGTTTTATGTTGTTTCCTTGCCAAGATCGCCAAGGGTGTGTAGAGATCGCGTTCATCCCTAGTGTTCGATTCCATCCTACTTCGAGAGATACCCTGCATGGACAATCTCCGACACCTTTGATGAGAAGAAGAATGGTTTCTCACGTCTTTGAATCCACTGCATAGCTTTTCTCCACTACGACTGTTTGCGTTCACATCAAACAAGGGACGTCATCTTCCTATCCTTATCGACGGGATGAGCGGTGACGCTTGATTACAAGCCCCTCCCTCTTCTCCGGGCCGGTCTTGGGCAGCCAGATACGCAAGCATGCATTGCTTCCCGACGATAAGGAGATGCCAACGTGGGCATATCCTACAACCCCGGTCCCGTGACGAGTGACGGGATCTACTCCGAAGCTTAACTGAGTAGAAAAGGTCCCTGATACGTTGCAACGGTATCTATAATTTTTTATGTTCCATGCTTGTTTTATACCTACTTTCTTATATTTTGTCCACACTTTGGAGTATGTTTACACATTTTCTGGAACTAACCTATTAGAAAAATGCCACAGTGCCAGTTACCTGTTTTCTTCTGTTTTTGATTCCAAAAAAGCCAGAAAATGAATATTCTCGGAATTGGACCAGACAAAAGCCAAAGTTGATATTTTACCGGAAGACTCACAGAGCCAGAACACGCGACGGAGAGGGGTCAGGGGCTGGCCACACTATGTGGTGGTGCGGGTCCCCCTAGCCACACCACCAGGTGGTGTGGGCCCCTTGGTCCACCCTCTGACATCGCCCTTTCACTTATAAGAAGCCTCCGATGCAGAAACCATAAATAATCCAGCCTCCAGCCACGAAAAGTTCCGCAGCACCGCCGCCATCAAAGGGGAGATTCGGGGGACAGAAAGTCTCTGTTCTGGCAACCTACCGGGACAGGGAATTGCCCCCAGAGCCATCTCCATCGATCTCCACCACCATCTCCATCACCGTTGTTGATTCCCATGATGATGAAGGAGTAGTTCTTCCTCGAGGCTAAGGGTTCTACCGGTAGCTATGTGTTCATCTCTCTCTCTCTATGCATGATCATATTGTGATCATCAGCTTTGTAATCAAGTAGATCTATCTTGCTACTCAAGTGCTTTAATAGATCTCTGCTCTCCCAATGTGTGTGAAAGTGACAGCATGCACACCACGGTGGCACTTAGGCTAGAGATTGCAATTACTTGTTATGAGTTATATTTGGAGTTGGATGTCTCTATGAAATTGTGGTGTTTGTTGGAACCATCTAGTGCTCAAGGTGACAGTGTGGGGTTATCTAGATGGGGAAAGCGGACTTTGAGGTGTGATGTTATAGCCCTACCATGGATTAGAGTGTCCAACTGGAGAGTAGTTCAGAGTAGTATCATAAAGAGAAGATATTTATATCAGAGTGTTCACTAGTGAAAGTATGATCCCTAGGCCTTGTTTCTAAACATTGAAACACTGTTTGCAACTAGATTTGTTACATGTTTGCTTGCTGCCATCTTTATTTTAGTATGCCTTTAGTCTCTTCCATGCCATCAAGCTATTTTATGGCATCGTTGTCTTTTATCCATACCACTTGTATTTCACTATCTCTTCGACGAACTAGTGCACCTATACACCTGACAAGTGTATTGGGTCTGTTGGGAAAACAAGAGACTTCTTGTATCTTGATTGCAGGGTTACTTGAGAGGGATACCTTTGACCACTTCCTCCCTGAGTTTGATAAACCTTGGGTAATCCACTTAAGGGAAAACTTGCTGTTGTTCTACAAACCTTTGCACTTGGAGGCCCAACAACTATCTACAAGAATAGAAGTGCGTAGACATCAAGCTATTTTCTGGCGCCGTTGCCGAGGAGGTAAGGTAAAAGATACTCACATCCTCCGGTGTGAGTGCTCAAAGTTATTTCCTTTAAATATTTCAATTTTGTCTTTTTGTTTCTTGTTTTTATTTTCACTAGTTAGGCTTAATGGAAAACAACAACAAAATTAGAGAGCTTTATAGTATTTATCTTGAGTTAGGACATGAACTGTTTGAAGAGAAAATTAAAAAAACCTATGGAACTTTATTTGCGTGCTAATAGCAATCTTATTAGTATGAATTCTTTGAACACCATTATTGCTAATAGTATGGAAAAGTCTAAGCTTGGGGAAGCTAGTTTTTATGAAAATGATCTTTTTAGTCCCCCAAGCACGGAGGAGAAAATTTACTTTGATGATACTATGCCTCCAATATATGATGATTACAATGATGAGTATGATATTTTCAGTCCACCTACTATTGAGGATAAAATTAATTATGATTACAATATGCCTCCTATATTTGATGATTATGGTGATGAGAATAATAATGATAGCTATTTTGTTGAATTTGCTCCCACTACAATTAATAAGAATGACTATGTTTATGTGGGGAGTATTAATTCTTTTATGCATGTGGCTCATGATAAGAATGTTTTATGCGATAGTTATATTGTTAATTTTATTCATTATGCTACTGAAAGTTATTATGATAGAGGGAAACAGGGTCTTATGTGTCTCAACATTATTAAGTTTCCCCTCTTTATGTTGAAAATTTTGAAGTTTCACTTGTTTTGCTTTCCTACGCTTGTTGCTTTGTGCCTTCATGATTTGTTTCTTTACAAGATTATTTTTCATAGGAAGTGGGTTAGACTTAAATGTGTTTTATATTTGCTGCTTGATGCTCTCTTTTACTCTAAATTCATATTTCTTATGTGAGCATCATTAAAATTATCATGCCTAGCTTAAATGCGTTAAATAAAACTACTTCTTGGGAGATAACCCAATATTTTTCTTGAGTCTTGGAAGTTATTACTTCTGTAATAACCTCTCCTTATCCTTTTTATTTTGATTTTTGTGCCAAGAATAACCTCTAATGAGAGGGAAGTAAGATTTGGGGAAGTGATGTCCCGAAACAGATTTTTGTGCTTCACTGTAAAAATCCGTGAAAAATCTCTGTATATCGGATTGAGCTGTAATTTTCTTAATAAATCCCCCAGGTTGTTAGATAACTTTCGTCATTTCAACACTTTTAGATTTGACCAACAGAAGGTCTTCGAAAAAATCGGTTTTCACCTACTGGTCTGTTTTGACAGATTTCTGCCATTATTTGCATGTGCCTCTTTATCGATTTCTTTTTGGGTTCTTTTTGCTGAATTGAGATTTTTGAGGGAATTGCTATAGTAGCTTGTGTTTTTAATGAAAGTTTTGATGTTTTAAAACTAAAACCCAAAGGTTTATTATCTTTTGAATGCACTAATGTTGCTAATGAAGATTGTGTGAAGTTTTGTATGAAGAAAATTTTCAGGTATAGGGAAAGAATGATGTAATGAGATGAAGAATGGAAAAAAGCTCAAGCTTGGGGATGCCACCCTATGTAACCCCAAAAAATATTTAAGAGGTACAAGCGTCAAAGCTTGGGATGCCCAAGGCATCTCCTTCTTCATCAATAAAAATCCCAGGTCTTTCTAGACACTTCGTTTTTATTGTTTCATGCACTGTTGTGTTGTTCTTGGAGCGTCTTTGTTTTTGTTTTTAGTTTTATTTTGCTTTGATTTACTTAATTAAATTGGCTGGACCCCCTCATTCATACATTAGTTTTCAAATAAGATTTGTTTGGATTGGAAAAGAGTAGGAAAGTTCATGCTTAAGTGGTAAAAAGGAGCTTGATTTTGACTGTGACTTAGACTTTATCATGTCATGCTTGATATTGTTTTGGCTATATGCTTAGTGATTTTTCTGTAGCATGACATGTTATAAACAATTGAGATTGCTTAATGTGCCTTGAAAGAATCATGGGTTGTTTTAGCATATTAAAGCATAGTATTGTGGTATTCTCCTTTGATGCTTTATTTGGGTTGACTTGGCGCATGCTCACACCATGTTAAGACTATCCCAAGTCACCATAGCCTCTATGATCCTTTAGTTTTTGACTTGTAATATAACTTTATGCTTTAATTAATGATGTTTTGTCGCTTTGCATGATTATGTTCATTATTGCTCTCTTAGTTGGTCGCTCCCAGTCTTTTGCTAGCCTCGATACCAAGTATGAGTTCCACTCATGCATCCAACTCCAAATAAAACCAAGTTATTCCAAAGAGTCCACCATACCTACCTATTAACATTTGCTATTCTAAGTATATTCATGTTTTTATCTACCTTCCGAATTAAACTTGTTATGTGAAAATTAGTGATTAAAGCTCTCACGAACTTGATGGCACACTTTAATTTTCTTGCCCCTAATAAACTTGAACCATTGTGTCATCTATGTTGTATATGCTTGTACTTATACGTTGGGGATTAGAAGAACCATGCTGTCATGGGGAACGCTTTCAACATTGCACTTGTACATTGTACCCAGTTGATATCATGCTCTTTTGTTTATGGATGTTGTCGGTGTGAAATGAAAGGGGAGCTTGTAAGTCCATGGAGTTATGCATGTGTCTTAGAGAAATTCTTGGGCGGCTGGTCTAATCCATGCCTAATCATCTTGGAAACCTGCAGCATAACCATAATGAGAAATCTATGAAGCATTCTTCTTATAAAAAAAGAGATACAGATTGAGAAAAAAGAAAAAAAGATGAGAAAAGAGGAGAGAGAGAAAAAGGCATCATTTTCCCATGGTAAATAAGAAGATGTTGAGATGCTTATTGTCTGCTTGCCTTGTCATTTTGATATGGGGACTCTTAAGTATCATCGGGCAAATGGTACCCCGTTGGCGGTTCTCTATGATACACATGTACTTACTATGACAAGAACTTACCGGTAACTAAATTTGAGTAGCATGAGGAGCGGCCCTCGTATTCAAGGGACATGGGATTGCCAACTTATACTTTGTCAAGCACATACTCCATAGTTTGTTCACTTTAACCTTAATCACTTTGAGATGCTTATGATAGGGGCAATGAGAGCTGAAAGCTAATAAGTACCATCACTTTTGGAAGCTCTTTATGAGACTTTGAAATCCCTGCTTCCCATTATGAATGGACTTTCTTCCACTTTTATATTGAGTCTCCACCTTATATCCTTAGGCACCAATTAAGAGAGCATAGTTGTCATTCTTAGTTCTATGTGCATTGTCCCAAAACTTATTGATTGATTCATAATGTAGATATTGCTTGTTCTTGAACTATTTGTATGTAGTCACCCTTATGAAATTTGAAGGTTTCCTATGCATTTATGTTTTGCTACTCCATGAGGGACAAGCTAAATGCCACTATGCTATGTTTTCTATATGTGAAGCAAACAAACATCTTTCAATGCATTGTTATTCATGATCTTTGTTTGTATCCTTTCATGTTGCATGCATAGTTACTATGTCTTGTTGTTAGAACTTCATCTTTCATGCTCATGTTTAGAGTACTTTGATCCCAGCTTTCAATGCTTGCAAATGGTTTTATCTTGATTGTGATGGTGCATGTCACCTCAAAAATTATTCTTTTTTTCATATACCTACTCAAGGACGAGCAGGAGTTAAGCTTGGGGATGTTGATACGTTGCAAACGTATCTATAATTTCTGATGTTCCATGCTTGTTTTATACCTACTTTCTTATGTTTTGTCCACACTTTGGAGTATTTTTACACATTTTCTGGAACTAACCTATTGACAAGATGCCATAGTGCCAGTTGCCTATTTTCTTCTGTTTTTGGTTCCAGAAAAGCCAAAAAATGAATATTCTCTGAATTGGACCGGACAAAATCCAAAGTCAATATTTTACAGGAAGACTCTCGGAGCCAGAAGACAAGACGGAGAGGGGCCAGGGGCTGGCCACACCATGTGGTGGCGTGGGTCCCCCCTAGCCACGGCACCAGGTGGTGTGGGACCCTGGTCCACCCTCTGACATTGCCCTTTTGCCTATAAGAAGCCTTCGATGCAGAAACCCTAAATAATCCAGCCTCCAGCCACGAAAAGTTCGGGGGACGGAAAGTCTCTGTTCCGGAACCCTGCCGGGACGGGGAAGCGCCCCCGGAGCCATCTCCATCGATCTGCACCACCAACTCCATCACCGTTACTGATTCCCATGATGATGAGGGAGTAGTTCTTCCTCGAGGCTATGGTTTCTACTGGTAGCTATGTGTTCATCTCTCTCTCTATGCATGATCATATTGTGATCATGAGCTTTGTAATCAAGTAGATCGACCTTGCTACTCAAGTGCTTTAATAGATCTCTACTCTCCCCATATGTGTGAAAGTGACAGCGTGTACACCATGGTGGCACTTAGGCTAGAGATTAGAAATACTTGTTATGAGTTATATTTGGAGTTGGGTGTTTCTATGAAATTGTGGTGTTTGTTGGAACCATCTAGAGCTCAAGGTGACAGTGTGGGGTTATCTAGATGGGGAAAGCGAATTTTGAGGTGTGCTGTTATAGCCCTACCATGGATTAGATTGTCCAACCGGAGAGTAGTTCAGAGTAGTATCATAATGAGAAGATATTTATATGAGAGTGTTCACTAGTGAAAGTATGATCCCTAGGCCTTGTTTTTAAGCATTGAAACACCGTTTGCAACTAGATCTGTTACATGTTTCCTTGTTGCCATCTTTATTTCAGTTTTCCTTTAGTCTCTTCCACGCCATCAAGCTATTTTCTGGTACCATTGTCTTTTATCCATACACTTGTCTTTCACTATCTCTTCACCGAACTAGTGCACCTATACACCTGACAAGTGTATTGGGTGTGTTGGGGACATAAGAGACTTCTTGTATCTTGATTGCAAGGTTGCTTGAGAGGGATACCTTTGACCACTTCCTCCCTGAGTTTAATAAACCTTGGGTAATCCACTTAAGGGAACACTTGCTACTGTTCTACAAACCTCTGCACTTGGAGGCCCAACAACTGTCTACAAGAAAAGAAGTGCGCAGACATCAGTCCCCTAGATGCCTGACAGCGCCTCTCCACGACTTCGGGAAGGTGAGAGCCACGGAGGGAGATTACCTGAGTCATCGATTAGGGCCTTCGAGGAAACACCGATCCAGGGGCGCCAACCCAACCTTGGTTTGGGGAGGTAATGTTGGATGCCCAAAGGTGCCCCTTCCTGGACCTCACAACCTTGATAGCCCTTCCACAGGAGGGGAAAGTGGGTACTAGGGGATATGGAAAGAAAGGATCATCAGCAACAGGTAGTGTTGTGCAGCGTCCTTGAACGGCTCCAACCCTGGGTGGCCCCAAGGGGCACTCCAACCCAAGCGCGACTCTACATAGCGAATACGGAAAAGCATCCTCAGCTGGGATGAGGAGAAGATTCCCACGTGGGTATCATCGATTACCCCGATCACGTGTTGAGTTGGGGGATCTTTTTTGGATTTCATCCAAATAGGAGAGGGCCCCTATATGCCAGACGACACCTCTCCACACCCCTGACGAGGTATGGCCAGGGAGGGAGATGACCAATGTCATCGATAAATGCCTCAGAGTGAGCTCCAAGCCAGGGATGACCCCAACTAGAGGTTGGCTATTAAGGACACCCTAGATGCTTGAATGCGCCCCCTCTAGGACCTTGCAATCCTGGTAATCTCCCTATAAAGGAGGGTGGCTGGTGGAGGCGAAAAGAGGAAACCAACGATAATCAACACTTGGCAACATGTTCTAATGATTCTGGCCAGGGTTGCCCCCGAGCGGCACTCTAGCCTACCAAGCCACTTAAACATGATTCACACAAAAAACAAACCCATCGAGGGAAAGGAGGAGGTACCTTTGTTGGTATCGCTAATGGTCACGGTCTAGTGTCGAGCCGGGAGCTTGGCTCCGATGCTCTGCAGAGTCAAAGAGAGCCCCTATATGCTCTAAAGCGCCCTCCCTATCCCAGACGAGGCCCTCAAGACAAAAAAGATATGGGGGCTCCCCGAGTGGCACCAAGAATGGTTTCCTCTCGGTATGGAATCTACTAGGTGAGTAGTTGGCTATGCATATGCATGTTTTGTAGGTGAATCTTGTTGCACGAGTGGTGTGCGATTGCGAGACGATGTTTATACATGAAGCTTGTGTGGTGCATGAATGTTTGTATGCGAAGATTTTTTTGTTGTTGCTTGCCCTGGAGTGGTGCATGGATGTTTGCTAAAATATTGATTCATGTCCATTTCAGCTAAGTTTTCACTACCCTTATGTCCCACTTTTAGGAAAGGTCATACCCAATTTTTCCGGCGACCATGCATGTATGTGTGCATATGGTGTGGTTCTAACATATTCACTTTTTCTCTATACGTGTATATGACCGCGCATGCAACCATGGTAGTCACGATGAGCGAAGGGTGAGTTGCTAGGTACAAGAAAGATTCCAAGGAGGACACGATTCATAACAACAAGACCCAGATAAGATGTCCATGTCGAACATGCAAACTCCAGCGATGGCTTGACCCTCTGGACAATTGGACGATCACCTTCTTAGGCACGGTTTCATGCGTGCCTTTAATGAGGCGCTGGCGGCAAATGGTGCTCATGAAGACGAGGGCAGGTGAGAAGATGAAGAGTCTTCTGGGCATGGCCATTATGATGATGAAGGAAATGTCGGCGGGCATGGTAATCATGAAGAAGGAGATTCTTGTGGACATGATCATCATGAAGAAGGAGAAGACGCGAACACCCAGATGTTGCTAACTACGGCCTTGCAGGACCCTCATGTTCAAGAACTGCTCCTCAAGGATACGAGCAATACCAAAGCTTCATCTAGAGAGAAATGCAAGCTAGCACCAATGGAGATACACAGGAAGACTACATTGTATCCTGGGTGCCGGACCGAGGATACATGCTTGAGTGTAATGCTCAAGGCGCTGGGGATGAAGGATGAACATAAATGGACCGAAGTGAGCTTCAATACTAACATGGAATTCTAGCATGATCGTCTTCCTAAAGGGAACAAATTGCCAACAGGTACCAAGGAGGCCAAGAAAATCGTCTGCCCTCTCGACCTACCACACATTAATTACCACATATGCATCAATGATTGTGCACTTTATCGTAACGAGTACGCGGAGAGAACCACATTTCTAGTGTGCGGCCAAGGACAATACAAGAGAGGGAACAAGAAAGTTCCTCGAAAAGTGGTATGGTACTTTCTATCACTCCCCGTCTACAGTGATTTTTTATAACTCCTAAGGAAGCAAATCTCATGCAATGGCACCAAGAAAGGGAGAAACCTGAAGATGATCTGGAGAATGGGAAGGTCTTGACAAACCCTTCAGACGGAGAATATCATTTTGCGGCCCGAAAGTTGAGGCGCCCAGGCAATGCGGTACCCAAGTTGCCTGTAATCAGCCGCGATAACCACAGTTGGCGTGACAAATACTCAGAGAGTCTTTTTCGGTATGAATTCAACTTTATGTTTCAATACAAAATATCAGGCTAACTCCCGTCAAGTTGGGCCCCCCTGTTAGTTTACGTCGTTATGTCGCTCTCCTCGCTTCGGCGTGTTGGCTGTCACGTAGGCTTGCAGCGTTGGCGCAGTGGATAGGACAACACGACCGGCCCAGTGTATTGACGTGACAAAACAGGGCACATATATCATTGTTATAATTATTTTTTGTTTACTCAAAAGCTAGAACAGCAACCACCACATGTCTCTCTGTTAGACTTCCGTCCCCATCGTTAACTACTACCTTAGAAATGCATTATGGTTCCATCATTCCCCTGTCTAGCAGAAACCGCTCTTCTTCTTCCTATCATCTGTCTTCTTTCCGTCTTCTCCTTGCCGCCATGGAAGGTTGTCACACTCTAGAGACAAGCTTCACTTCTCATGACAATAAGAAGATAGACATCGTCTACACCAACAAGGAGGACATAGTGGTGCGAGTCCTGAGGATGTATGAGGGTTGGCTTGAGAAAGACGAGGACAAGTTTGTGGGATTGGACCTCGAGTACACCCCGGAGGACCCATATGAAGAGAATAAAGTCACCGTCGTTCAGCTGGCCATGAGGAAACACATCCTCGTCTACCACTTATCCCGGTTTGTAGATCTGCTCTCTGCAGTTAACCGCTTTTAGGATTTTCTCGTCTTGTTCTTTATCCATTTGCTCATCTTGCAACTACTGAATTTTCTTTAGGACCAAATAAATTATGACAAGCCAATGTTGAGAGTCTTGATCTTGCATTTACTAAAAAAATTAAAATTTATTGAGATGATGATCTTGCATTGACAAAATATTTGTAGTTACAAATTTTGGTGATGACAAAATACATACTTTCAAGACTTACTAGAATTGTCCGGCACTGCGCTAGTTCCTTGAAGAAAAAGGAATTATTTCTGCACTGTCGATAATAAAACTGATTTTTGAAAATTTTGTCAAGAGGGAATTATAGTTCTCTTCGCACAACTAGATCGATATTCAGAGTCTTGTCAAGATCATAGGGGACTCAACAAAGGATGGAATGGCTACACTCGCAACTAGAATCCTCGATGAGTCATACGACAGAATGAAGGCAGATTTCCCTACGGATAGGCACGATTTCTGGGAGGAGTGGACGTTGTCTGATATAAACCTTAATTATGCAGCCATAGATGCTTACGTGACCTACCAACTATACAAGAAGATCCATTTCTTTCTACGTTACCTTGTGTGTTGCCTAGATGCAAGAGGGAAGACGATCTTAGGGGAGCCCTTTGTAGAAAATGCAGAATAGCTAAGTTTGACGATGCATATGCAAAGAAAATGGCTGCATCTGAAGTAGCTGACAGAGAGGCTGCAGCTGAAGCAACAAATAGAGAGGCAGCATCTTCTAGCGTCAATAATCAGGCATGTGATGCACCGCTAATTGTGCCGCAGGATATTGAAGATAGGGAAGCCAAGTCAGATCCCAGGTGGGACAAACTTTGTGAGCTGTGGAGCGTCAAAAATGTAAGATCCACCTAGAATGATGATAGTTGGTTGCCTAGGAAGGATGGAAAGCGCCTCAAGTGTTCTGATGAGAAGTGAATTAATTTTTACTTCCTTTGTGTTATGTTTCTATTTTGTGGAACTCAGTTAGCTTGTCAAGATGGCTAGCGCCTGGTTGAGCCAGGTATAGGGAGTATGAGTAATAATTGATCTGCAGGTTGGGAACCCCAGTGACAGAAAGGGTAGTACGGCTGTATGTGAGGGATTTGCTTGGGATTAATGGTGACATCACTATGGATATCATTAGTTCTCTTTCTTCTATGGATGCGACTAGTAGGCTATTGCTATAAGCGGTTGCGAAGGAAATAGCAATTATGGATGCACTACCCACATATAATCTATCTTGCTCTAACAAGTACATGCATACTTTATTTCTATCTTTTATTCCCATCAGATGTTTTGTACAGCTACAGGTGAAACCCAACGCCCTAGGCCCTCTTTCTCCATCTTCAACAACAACAAAAAGACGAAAGCTATTGGTCCTGTGAAAACACAAAAGGAATTCTAAATCTCCCGAAGGTCTATTAAAGTAACTTTACTATGGATTCGCTTCCCGAGTATCCGATAACCTAGGTCTACTAGGGAAAAATAAGCTATACTACATCTGTAATCCGGATCAAAGGTATCAAAGACGAGCAACGCCAAATATTTAGCCAGAGAGAAATCCAAGCTTGCACCAATGGAGATAGACGGGATGACTCCATTGTATCCTAGGTGTCAGACCGAGGATACACGCTTTCATATCACTCCCCGTCTGCAGCGATATTTCATAGATCCTAAGGAAGCAAAGCTTATGCAATGTCCCCCAGAAAGGGAGAAACCTGAAGATGATCTGGAGAAGGGCAATATCTTGACACACCCTTCAGACGTTAGCCAGTGGAATGCATTGGATATTGATTTCAAAGAGTTCGGGGCGATGCATGGAACGTTAGGCTGGGTATGAGAACCAATGAACCCATCCAGACTAGCACGCATAGCACATGGCCCACATTCGTATGGCCGTATAAACTCCCCCATGTCTAGGCACGAAGCAAATGAACATACACATATTCTTATTCACGGCTTAAAACAACCAGGTATCGATATGCATCTGTATCTCAGGCTATTGAAAGTAGAGTTATCCATGTTGTGGGACATGCTAGCCCGTACGTGGAATGCCTACAATAGAGAATATTTCCCTTTGAGAGTCGTGTTGCTCACAATGGTGTAGGACTATCCTAGTTACACAAATGTATCAGCCCAGGTGAACCAGAGACACAATGCATGTGTCACTACAACAGAAATGGTATTTATTGACAGACCCATGTTGTCACTTAATGTCCATGTTTTTTCAATGAATATATGTTGTTGACAAAAATGGTTTGTCACTAATTTTGTCATAAAAGTCGCGTCATAAAAAACACATAACCACGGTTTGCATTTTTTGTCATTTTTTAACTTATATTAGTTGCAATGTTAGTTTTGTCAATAATTGAGTGCAGTTGGTGACTGAAATATTTTTCATGATATATATGAAAAGTTTGTTATTGTAAAATAGAAGGGAGTGTAGGACAGGTCATCATTACAGACATGGAATTTTGTTAATTTAGTGCAATTTACTGACATGGCATTATGACCGGTGGGACCTAGTGGTTCTTACAGGTGGACCAACGGCGGGTCCGAGACGGTTCAGACAGGTGGGACTCGGAGGGTTTTGACAGGTGGGGCCCAGAGGGTTCTGATAGGTGCGACCCAGAGGGTTCGGACAGGTAGGACCAAGATGGTTTGGACAGGTGGGACCGAGATGGTTCAGACATGTGGGTCCACATGTTGATGACAGTGCAGTAATTTTGTCACGTTAATAATTATACAGAAAATGAAAAACATATCATACAGATAAATAAAATTTAGAACCAATATAGAAAATGGCGGCGATAAAATTTTGTGCAATAGTTTTTACATGGAGATACAACTAAGTAAATCACATTGATGAAGAATTTCATCAAGATGGAGGTGTTGTTGAGTTGTTTCCCTGTCCTTGTTGTTGTGATGTCCTTAAGAGGAAACTAAGCGTGACTTCTAATTCTTGATGCTTCTTTTCAGTTGCTCTAGTTTTCTCTTCCTATGCCTTCATCAGAGCTGCATGGTCCTCTTCTTGTTTTTTTTCATTTCTTCATATCTTTTATCCTAGGCTTCCATCTTTTCCTGCATCTATTGTTTGTACCTTTCAGCTACGAGGAGTGATTGTTCCTCATGTTCAGCAAGCTTATTTTCTAGTTCTCGGATGCGTGTCGTGGACACAGAGCTCTTCCTTGAGATTGATCCAACTCCCAAATTTGAGAGGAATGTTCCTGTGCTTGAGCTTGTTTTTCTCTTCTCCTTCAAGACTTCTTCATTAATCTGCAATTCTGTTTTTTCAGTCTCATTATCTAGGCATGGTATATTTTTCATGGTCATCATTGCATCCTAGAAATAATTTCAAATGAAAGCATAATAAAGATTGAAGTAGAAAGCTTATTCATTACAAAATATTAGTAGTATTAAAAATGTCTTACATAAGCATCTTTGGCTTCCGTAGTCATGATGCCTTCCTTGTTAGTGTGGGTAAGTCTATAGAATTCAATTGGAGATGTCACCTCCTCCAACTTCTCCGAGTTTTACAAAAAATTGGAATTACGAAATGAGTTAGCAAAATTTATGCTGAGTTTGGTAGAACAATTGTTTCATATATGAACTTAAAATCATACAAGAGCTTCGTAGTGTGCAACGAAGCATCTCTATCCAGTTGTATGGTTCTTCTTCTCATCTTCTCAGTTCACTTGATTCTTCACACACATTTCCTAAATTTGAGTATGAACTTGTGATTTTTCTGTGCAGCAGAGATTTATGTGTTGAGTATTTGTAAGTGTAAATGTTAGTACCTGATAGTGGGCATCAAACCATCTGTCCACAAGATCTTTCCAACTTCTCCCTAGTACATATGTTGTCTTCATCTTATATTCTTCTTAGGGTCTCCTATCTTTAATCTTTTCCCAATTCTCCTTCTTAAGCTTGTAGCATAGTTGGCGCATACTACTTTGTAAAATTTAATCTACCGTAATATTAGTGCACACTCTCTGTATAATAGGTAGACAATGTAAATAACTATTATGTAGTTACATAGGTAGACAATATAAATAGCTATGATGTTACGGTAGATTAAAATTCAGTGTAAAGAAGATATGATAACCTTTGTTTTTAGGGTTATCGACGTTTTGGTCCTCGTCATCTAGAGTTGGCTCGTCATTAGCTGTGGCCATTTCTTCTGCACTGGGTTCATATATAGGGTCTGGTTGAGTGTGGTTAGCATCCTTTTGTTTACCTTTTTTGGTGGCGTCTGTTACTTTGCAAATGCCGTTGTACACGAATTTATGTGCTATAGGAAAACCTCTGGAGGCTTGCGCTTCTTTGAAAATTTTCATCATACAAGCTGTATTTTTTTCCAAAACTTTGTACTTGTTTGCCTCATATGCATTAGTTGGTTTTTTTCGATGCTTGACAAGGGATCATCAAAATTGTATTACATCTCAACAGCAGATTACATCATGAATTACAAAGTCTCGACAATTTTTATTCATAAAATAACCTACCCAAGGGCATACATATTAAGAGTGTGTTGTTGAAGAGCAAACTAAACTAGGTACAGTAGAAGTAGTTATCTGTACCTTATGAGCACATGAGTGGGCTATAATATTTTTATCTCTACAAATGTGATTTACTCTAGCATTTGTCTTCCTGACTTAATTTTTTTTTTTTGCTAGGACGACTCTAGAATTCCTATGCATATATTCTGAGTCAAGATTGTTGCTAGCAACTGCCTTTGCCACTAGAAAGTTATCAGTATAGAGATGGGGCTATTTTATTCTTTCTTTTAGTTCAGCTGCCAATAACAAGGATTTAGCCTCACCTTGAAGAGGAGATACCGAATAAAGAGCATATGGATGAATTTTTTCTGGATGTAGCCATTGCTATTTTTGCTTGGATAAAAGTAGACAGGACTCAATCAGTTTACTGTGAAACAATATTAATGCGTGTGTGCGGGAAAACAATGTAGGGAGTAGATCGCCATTATTATAACTAGAATAATGGAAACAAGATGTTTAACCACTTTGTAATGAATGGTTCTAGCTAATCTAGTGCATATGAGAAGGATCAGTGGATTGAATTATCACATGATGGTCATTTTATGTTGGGCTTCTTTTTCGGTGTAGACCTCAATGGTTTGCGTGTCTTACCACTGCAAAGAGTCTCGACCATGGCGTCGGCCAAGGAGATCGCCAACCAGATGCGACGATGCGTTCTGATCCTCTAGGGAGGAGAAGGATGAGGCGCCAGAGTGGGATTGGTTTTGGGAGTTAAGATGAGACGCAAATCCTGGGAGGGATTCGTGCACCATTTTAATGTTGCCAGGTTTCAAATTTTGGCTTAGGTTCTGTTTGGTTGGTAATTTTGATGTGAGAGGCGAAACATTTCTTCAACATTTGGTTTATTTGTTATATGTAAGTTGTACACAATTGGTATAAAAAATGAAATAAAGTACTAACAAGTTGAAAATTAATATTACATTAAAAACTCATATTGTTACATTAAAGTACTGCCACACCTTGTAAATTTCATTAAAAATGAGAGATTCTCAAAATCTTTTGAAACCTTCAATTTTTTTCACTGTGTGGCAAATACTTTACATGCAAAATGATAAAATTGGAAAAATGTCCCTCTAGTAGTCCACTCTCAAATGTGGGGTAGTTAGGTCAATGATCATGTCTGACTACTCAAAAGAGCCACTTGTGTACCATGTTTTCCTCTAACCTTTGTTCTAATGGACTCAAATTTGGCACAAGGATGTATCACCATGTGGAGAATGATGCTAGCATTGTATCTACCTATTTTTTGTTTGAAAAATTCAAAAATTTCACCCTGAAACTCAAAAACATGGAACCATTTGTGAAGCAAGTACCAAAACTACAATTTGAGACCTTCAAGTTGCACCCTTGAGTGGTTGTACATGACATTTGGACCACAGAACATTAATTGTATTTTTCAGATGCTCTCGCAATCTCTCGAAAGTCTCTGGTCAACCACGGTTTGACCAAACCTTATAAATTTCATAAAAACATGAGAAATTCTCAAAATCTTTTGAAATCTCCAAATTTGTTCACTGTGTGGCAAATACTATAAATGAAAAATGAGAAAATTGGAAACAATGTGCCCTTAGTAGTGCACTATCAAATGTGGGGTAGTTAGGTCATAGATCATGTCCGACTACTCGAAAAAGCCACTTATGTACAATGTTTTCATCTACCTTTGTTCAAATGGACTCAAATTTGGCACAAGGTGTATCACCATGTGGACAACGATGCTAGCATTGTATCTAGCCATTTTTGTTTGAAAATTTCAAAATTTTCACCCTAGAACTCGAAAACATGGAACCATTTGTGGAGCAAGTACGGAAACTACAATTTTGAGACCTTGAAGTTGCATGCTTGAGTGATTGTACATCACATTAGGACCACACACTAGTGGAGAATTGTTTATCAGTGGGGCATATTTTTTGCTATCAATGGCACATATGGCATATTCTTTTGCTATCAATGGCGCATATGAAATACACCACTAGTATTGCGCCGCTGATAATTAATTATCAATGGCGCATGATGTTTCATATTCAATATGCGCCATTGATAGTGGGACAACCAGTGACGCATCCTCAATACGCGCCATTGATGTTAGATGCGCCACTAGCTGAATAAAAGATGCTCCACTGATGTTTCATATAGGTATAAAGAATACAGGGCTCTCACGTATTTATACAGGTATTTATACAAGTACATATACGTGTATTTATATAGGTACACAGCAATATAGAAACAGAGATAATAGTATAAGTAGAATTATACATCATCACATCACTTAGAACCTGACATAGTGACAAGTGCCCGAATATTATACAAGTCTACAACAACTTGATCATCATCTCATACATTACACATTACAACAAGTTGATCATCATCATTAGCCAAGTCCTAAACTACTAAAGGACCGCGTAGAGTGATGAGCACGACAAGAAGCACGATCATCAAGGTCTTTATCAGGTTCATGTCACTCTGCTCTCCAAGGAGGTGATTCCTCCACCCAGCTTCCACCTGATGAGCCAGAGCCTACAATTTGTTTGTGGAGGACACGGAACTTGGCAACCTAGGGTCGGCTATGTCTTAGATCTCCGTGGCGAGTTCAACAACAATTGGCATAAACTATGTTGTATCGGTCCTAGAAAAAGTCAATACCAAATAATCATCAGCTAAGCAACCATGGTGAAAATAAAAAAATACACAGTGATAACTCAGTTCTAAAGAAAAGTAGCTCTGATTTTTTATTTAGCAAGGAGCAGAACCAGCACTATAGTGCTCTCTGCATACAGGACAGTGGCACCAATTATATTTGAGAAAAGCAACTCATAAGATGCGTCAGGGCCTACTGCTTGTTCACTTGGCCTGCAACGATGACGGCGAGGCAGGGGAGGGGGCAGCCGTTGCGGCAGTGGCGGGGAGGCATAGTAGGATAAAGGTGTTTCCACATTTGATCCCAAATAAAGATGTCAGCAACACAAATACCACCTAGAGATGCACAGTAACATTCTAGCTTCCTGAATCATATGACCACAAGACTATAAATATTGACATCATATGAAGAATGCAAAAAACAACCAAGTGCAATTCAAGAAAGAAGTTCATTTAATTTAATTCGCTATAAAACATTGCAGTTATCGTGCTATGGTGTGATAGAAATTTCAGCCTTTTATGACAAGTGATCACATTACAATGCTACATCTAAGACACTATACACATTTCACAAGTAATATTTCTGTAACTGCAAATAATTCGAACATTGATCTGCAAGCACCCTAAGAACTGATGATTATTCTGCACACAATATTTAACTATTTATCAAAATTGAATCATAGAGATGCTCCTCCTGATTTTACTGCAGATCGGGTGTATTGGTGTGTCAAGCGTAGGTTGTGGCACTTTGCAGCATCTCTGGTCTTTCCTTTGTTGCACATGCCTGGTTGCAGCTTGAAAAATTGTACAAGTTTTGGAATAGTGTTGAGATTATAAGGCTCCCTCCATTCATATTTAGTTATCACTTTTGACTTCCACTCATCAATATTTACTGGTAACTTCATAATGCATAATCACAGATTTAAAGTGTAGAGTGTCTAAAAAGGCACAAAAATATAAGCACCATAAAGATGTCACGAGCACATGAGCAAGAATTGTTTACTCAAACAAGTACATACCGATAAGTTTTATCTTTCCCTTCCCTATACCTTCCCTACAACAACAAGTAATTATTCTAACAAGGCTAGCTGTTTAAGGAAGTGAAAAAAGAAACTTGATTTAGATGGTAAAACATAGATCAAGACCAGTGAAGATTCACTTAACAAACTTTGGTGTTACGGTGGCAATGGTTATAACACCAAAATTAATGTGAACACCCATATGGCATGCATACACAAGCCAGCACGTTGACTTTCAGGAGGTTCATAGCTTGCTTGATATGTTGACCACACAAGTTAATAGTCACTGTGTTCATTATATGTTTATTTCTACCAACAGAAGATATCAAGATATTCAAAAGTATTTCCCTGTCTATGAGAAGAATGAAATTACCTGGCTTCAAATATTTCCCTGCTAGCCTTCTTATCTTCCTTGCGACCCAATTCCCAATAAAGTTTTCCGTAAAACAAATAAAGAGTGGAATACTGGAGAGGGACGCTGACCTGCAAAATCATGACTCTATAGAGCTGATAAAATGGTTGAGCTTATCTCTGAATGTTGTGCCACCACTGTCTGACAGGGCAAAATACTAGGCGAAGTCATATGTGTGACCTGTCCTGAGATGACTTTGCCAAGTATCTACGGAGTTGTCTAAAATAATTAATCTAACTAATAACAGTGCTCAGTTTTGACTTTCCACTATTTGCAAGTGACATGTCAACAAAACCAGACCTCAACTCTTGTCTCCTGTGGCTCAATACCCAAATCCGCTAAGGTAACACAATAGCAGCTATAGGCATGCTGACAGGAAATGTTCACAAACGATAAAATCTTAGAAGGCTATAACATGATGAACATCCGGTTACTAAATTTATGGACTCTATAGACAAGAACACAACAACAGCACAACGATAGGGGCGTCGACCGAGAGGCTTGCGACATGGCTAACCTGCAAGAGCAGACGTCCTCGCCTGCTTGTTCACTTGGCCTGCAGCGACCGGTGGCGAGGCAGGGGAGGGGCCGACCGTTGTGGCAGTGGTGTGGAACTCGCGCCACCAGCGTGGAGGAAGGGAGAGGTGAGATCTTGGCGTCTGTGGAGGGGAACCAGGGGAGGAGCGATCTTGGTGCCGGTGTAGGGCAACCCGGGGAGGGCCTGGTCCTGGCACCTCCACCGGCATGGACCAGGGGATGATTCGGCGGGGACGGGAAGTCTTCGAGGCAAGCACCGGGGAGGGGGGATACGTGGAGGCACCACTACTGGATCCAGCACCACTGCACGCAGATCTAGCGCGGCAGCCACCAGATCCAGCAATTCCTCGCCAATTTGGAAGCAGGCCCAGACGGCGTTCAACGGCACCAGGGCACGCGCGGGCCAGGAAGAGGCGGCGGTGGAGCTCCGGGGTGGCACGGCGACGGGGCTCGCTGGCGACAATGCGCGGGATCTAGAGGCGGGGCCATGGCCACTGCCGGCCGGAGATGGAAGGAGGCACCGGAGACGGGAGCTTGCGGTGGCGGCAGAGGGGCGAGGGCGCGCCCCTGGCGGCGGCTCTGCAGGAAAGTGGGAGGCGTCGGTGGTGGGGATCGAGGCGCCGGCGGCGGCCTTGCGGGAGGCGAGCGAGGAAGGAGGCTGAGGACGAGGCGGTTGGGGACGGGGCGATGGGGGATCGCGTCGGGAGCATGGTGTGGGCCGCGTGCCCGCGTGTGTGCGCGGCTGTGTGTTACGTGAAGGGAAAAAAACCACACGATTCTAAAGATTCTACCCAAAAAATATATACGTGTATACGTGTGGGCTTCAACCCCCAAAAAATGTATACATGTATACGTGTATTCCTCCTTTGATAAAATGTATACGTATGGGCTTCAACCCTAGAAAAAAACTAAAGATTCTAATCATAGCAAGCCAGTGTGCTTGACAATTATTAATTTATTTAGAAAACCACGCGTGAATATCATCATGTCATATGAACTTCAATATACATACACACGAATTTATCAGTGGCGCATTTTGTGCCATATGAGCCATTGGCAAAAAATATCAATGGCGCATCTCAAATATGCGCCATTGATAATCCTGCCACATTTCTGAGTGGTGGGGTTCAGGTGAGACCCATATTTTATCAATGGCACATTTTATGTGAGATGGACCATTGATAAGAATATGTCAATAGCGCATATGGACATATGCGCCATTGATATTTGGTCCCCAGTCCTCCAGGGTGTCGGGCCCACATTATCAGTGGCGCAATATTTGCGACGTGCGCCATTGGTTAAACAAAATAATAGTGGAACATATTTTTAAATGCGCCACTAATAATTATCAGTGGAGCATATTTAAAAAAATGCTTCACTGATAATAAACCTATCCATAAACCTTTCTCTAGTAGTGACAGAATAGCAGTTATACTTTTCAGATGCTTTCGCAATCTCTCAAAAGCCTCTGGTCAGCCCCGGTTTCACCAAACCTTGTAAATTTCATAAAAATAAGAAATTTTCAAAATCTTTTGAAACCTTCAAATTTGCTCACTGTGAGGCAAATACTTTGTAAGAAAAATGATAAAATTGAAAAAATCCATCTACCTCTGTTCAAATGGACTCAAATTTGGCACAAGGGTGTATAACCATCTGGCTAATGATGCTAACATTGTATCTAGCCATTTTGGTTTGAAAAATTCAAAATTTTCACCCTGAAACTCAAAAATACGGAACCATTTTCTAAGCAAGTACCAAAACTACAATTTGAGACCTTAAAGTTGCCTGCTTGAGTGGTTGCATACATCACATTGAGACCACAGAACAGTAGTTGTACTTTTCAGATGCTTTCGCAATCTCTCAAAAGTCTCTAGTCAACCTCGGTTTGATCAAACCTTATAAATTTCATAAAAAATGAGAAATTCTCAAAATCTTTTGAAATCTTCAAATTTGTTCACTGTGAGGCAAATACTTTGCATGAAAAATGAGAAAGTGGAACAAATGACCTCCTAGCAGTCTACTCTCAAATGTGGGGTAGTTAGGTCAACGATCATGTCTGACTACTCGAAAGAGCCACTGTGTACCATGTTTTCATCTACCTTTGTTCAAATGGACTCAAATTTGGCACAAGGGTGTATCACCATGTGGGTAATGATACTAGCATTGTATCTAGCCATTTTGGTTTGAAAAATTCAAAATTTTCACCCTGAAACTCAAAAACATGGAACCATTTTCTAAGCAAGTACCAAAACTATAATTTGAGACATTGAAGTTGCATGCTTGAGTGGTTGTACATCACATTGGGACAATAGAACAACAGTTGTACTTTTCAGATGCTTTCACAATCTCTCGAAAGTGTCTAGTCAACCCCGATTTGACCAAACCTTGTAAATCTCATTAAAAATGAGAAATTCTCAATCTCGTTTGAAACCTTGAAATTTGTTCACTGTGAGGCAAATACTTTGCATGAAAAATGAGATAATTGGAAAAATGTCCACCTAGTAGTTCACTCTCAAATGTGTGGTAGTTAGGTCAAGTAGGTAATCCAAACTAATTAGCTCTACTGTAGCGGCAGCAACACTAATCAACTCGTGGTCATAAGTTCAAACCCTGTATACGACAATATTTTACATTTTATTGATATCTTTACCTAAGTGTTTTTGTAAATAAATATTTGAATGCACCACGATAAAAAATTGTAAATAAAAAGCTATAAGGAAAGGGAAAGAAGAACAACAAATGAGAGAACCTTCTCTCTCTGTCTACTTCTGGAAAGAAATCCATGCACCACTTTCTTTCTCTATCTCTACCTGGATCACCTCATTCATTCCTTTTTGCCCAATCTGGTAGGAAATCTATACCAGCTTATATACTCTCTCTCTCTGTGTGTCTGTCTCCTTCTGGAAAAAAATCCATGCACCACTTTTTGTCTCTATCTCTGCCTGGCTCACCTCATTCATCCCTTTTTGTCCAATCTGGTAGGAAATCTATATCAGCTTATATATCCCAATTTCTTAACAATTTCCCTTCACCGTACCCTTACCTAAATAGGAAATCCAACCACACACCAGCATGTACAAAAATAAATGTAGACATAATTAAACATCTAGAATCTAGGAACATAATAGACAACTAATAAAGCAAGGTTCAACATACATTTGGTAAGATAAGGTTCAACACAAACGCTACTCAGAAGCCAACATTAACACAGTTCAAGAAAACATTATGCTTAAAGCAGCAGCAGCACACACAACCAGACACATCACAACTTCATTGCCTCCTCGCCGCCACCTTCCTCCTCGCCGCCTCCTACTAGTCCTGCTGCTCCCGGTCCCGCTTCCTCTGCTTCTTACTGCCCATACCCGGAACCTTCAGAGGCTTGGGCCTGGGAGCAGGCACATGACAAAGCTCGATAGCTCGGTTCAGTTTGTCCCTGAGGAAGAGGCCATAAGCCATGTGATTGGCCCAGAAGCCATGGACATTGACAGTTTCACCGGCCTTGACATGGCCAGATCTAGAGCCTTCGGCATGCTGGAGGATGCTTTGGAAGTCCATCTTTATGATCCTTATGTAGAAGGGGCAGCAGTTCATGCCATCAGTCCAGGGTTCACTCTAGAAGGCGTCGAACGTCCCCTCCTTCATCTTTTTCAGAGTGGCCCTGGTCTTCCTGTGACACGAGTCGACATAGCTGTCAACATTATCAATAGCCTCCTGAAACATGCAAAATACACATGTGAAGCAAATATGTAGAAACTGCAACAAAAATTTAATGCCTAACAAAGGAAGCAAGATATAACACTCAAGCAACTAGCAACAATAGAAAGTAATTAGAGGATCAACCAGATAATCCAATTCCGTCGGCCAATAACATAGCATTAATCCACAGATATGAAAAGAACTAGAGATGCAAGTTTCGAACCTTTAGGGTACCATCTATTTCAGTCTAGTTCAAACAAATGAACTAGTTTTCTTAAAAAGTGATGATTTGTGAAAATGTAGTTCATTTTTTTGTACTAAAGAGGGTAGAGGTTACCCTAGAGGTTACCCATTTGCATCCTTAAAAACAACAATCCATAGAGAAGAATTGCGATATAATTATCAATGATCGAACACTAGCTAGCAATAATCAATAGATCCATTAATTACATAGTAGTCGTAACAGATATAAAACAAATCTAACGCTAATTGAAAACCCTAGGCACTAATCATAAACATGTATTACTTGGAACTTACCTCCTCTTGCTCATCGACGATGTTCTCATCGAAGGCCGGCGATGGGGGATCCTGAGGCTCCTTGCCAACATTGTAGAGCCATCTAGTGGTAGCAGCAGGAGCAGAGGAGGAACCGATGGGCCGTCCTTCGGCGAGGGCCTTCACTTCATCTTTGGCCTCCTTGCGGCTCTGGCCGCCTCCTCCGTGGCTAAGGCCAGCGTCGCGGCCTTCGACTTCGCCATGGTGACAGCGTCCGATGGGTGCTCCATCGCCCGTATTGGAAGGGGAGTAGAAGCGGAGACTGTTTTTGTTGTTCGGTGGAGAGAGAAAGGAGTGTGGAAGGGGAGTTGGAACTGGTGCAATGAGGGGGTGAATAATGGGAAGGCACATAGAGAGAGAGGGATGGCCATATGACGAGCCACCAATGTTTTGTGCTACCGCGGTTCACATGTGTACCGTTCTACAGCCTATGCACGCGCAACTGCTCACACAGCTCTGTCAAAAAAACTGCTCGCTTTCGAGAAAAAACTTCTCGCATAGTGCACCGCGGACATGCCTACGGCAGTACCCAATTCACATGCGCACGATGCGCCTCGGACACGCCTATGGTACTGCATGATTCTCATATGCACGGTGGCACACAGTGGCCCACCGGTGCAACACAAATGTGGCCCAACAAATAGGCACGAAACCACCCTACAACTAATCAACAACTTTACATGACAAAAACATTACCTCTACCGTAGTGGCATCATCACTAATCAACTTGTGGTCGTGAGCTCAAACCCTGCGTAAGACAATATTTTACATTTAGTTTCTTTGCCTCATTGTTTTTGATAAACTATTTTCCCCTACTGACAACTTGGTCCCGTGTGATTTTGAGTGAGAATTTAAATGCACCATGATAAAAAGTTGTCACCTACATCGACACCACCTGGAAGAGTAATCTATGACGATATAACAATGAAAAAATAGTAAACCGTCGTGCATTACGCTTAATCCTTAACGCTATCACCAAACCATCAACGATTAAGATAATATATCACAGTTCCCAGCTTTGTCAACAAGCCATTTTGTCAATAAATATCACATCTGATGTAGTGTGCCAAGTGCATGGATGAGACCTGCATCTCCAGCTACCAATGGATCCTGATATGTCGTAACCGTATCTATAATTTTTGATGCCTCATGCCTGTTTTGTATCAACTATCTTATGTTTTGTCTATACATTGAGACATTTTTATACATTTTCTGGAACATTTTCTGGAACTAACCTATTGACAAGATGCCACAGTGGCAGTTGCCTATTTCCTTCTATTTTTAGTTTCAGAAAAGCTAGTAAAGACATATTCTCGGAATTGGACGAAACAAAGCCTGAACTTCCTATTTTTCCCGACACGACACGGAGTCCAAAAGGGAGACGGGGGGAGCCAGGAGGCAGGCACACCCTAGGGTGGTGCGGGTCCCCTGGCCACGCCACCTGGTGGTGTGGCCACCCTGACCCACCTCTGGCATCACCTCTTCGCCTATATATTCCCCCCGGGATGAAAACCCTAAGTACCAGGTCAGAATTCCACGAAAAGTTTCACAGCGCCGCCGCCATCGAAGAGGAGATTCGAGGGACAGAAGTCTCTTTTTCGGCACCCTGCCAGGACGGAGAAGTGCCCCCGGAGCCATCTCCATCGACTCCACCGCCATCTCCATCGCCGTTGTTGACTCCCATGATAAGGAGGGAGTAGTTATCTCTCGAGGCTAAGGGCTCTACCATTATCTATGTGTTCATCTCTATCTCGATGCGTGATCTTATGAGATCATGAGCTTTGTAATAAGTAGATCTATCCTGCTACTCAAGTGCTTTAATTAATCTCTGCTTATCCCCACGTGTGTGAAGTTGACGATGTGCACACCGTGTGGCACTTTAGCTAAGGTTAAAGAAATACTTATCATGAGTATAAATTGAGTTGGATGTCTCTATGAGATTGTGGTGTTTGTTGGAACCATCTAGCGCTCAAGGTGACTGTGAGGGGTCATCTAGATGGGGAATGCGAACTTTAAGTTGTGCTGTTATAGCCCTACATAGTCCAACCGGAGAGTAGTTCAGGATAGAATAATGAAGAGAAGATATTTATATGAGAGTGTTCACTAGTGAAAGTATGATCCCTAGGCCTTGTTTCTTAGCATTGAAACACCGTTTACAATCAGTCTTGTTACATGTTTGCTTGCTGCCACTCTTATTTCAGATTACAATTACCACTTATAATCATCCATATTACTTGTATTTCACTATCTCTTCGCTGAACTAGTGCACCAATACACCTGACAAGTGTATTGGGTGTGTTGGGGACACAAGAGACTTCTCGTATCTTGATTGCAGGGTTGATTGAGAGGGAAACCTTTGACCACTTCCTCCCCGAGTTCGACAAACCTTGGGTGATCCACTTAAGGAAAACTTGCTGTTGTTCTACAAACCTCTGCACTTGGAGGCCCAACACTGTCTATAAGAATAGAAGTGTGCGTAGACATCAGATCCCAGGTCTTCGAAAATCGTGTTCCAAGGGACTCGAAACTGCCTTCGCATGGATCACCGTGGAGAAAACGTGGTGACCTATTCAATGTTAAAGACGAGCTTGAAAGCGTCGTGTGTCTAAGGAGCGGAGAAGAAATCGAGGAGCTTTTGAATAATTAGGAAGAGTGCCCTGCGCCGGGAAAGAAGCGACCGAGGACAAAGCCGTTGTTGGGTGTATGGAAAGCGTGGTCTGTTTTCTGGGACCTGTCGTACTAGAAGGTCCTCCACACGCCCCACAACCTCGATGTAATGCACATCACAAAGAACTATACCGAGAGTTTGCTTGGCACTCTACTCAACATGCCGGAGAGGACCAAGGATGGGCTGAAAGAAAGAAATGACCTGAAATTGCTTGGCATCAGGAAAGATCTTCAGTACCCTAATAGTGATGATGATGATCAGACGGAAAGGACTCAAGGTTGCCGCAAAAGTGTTAATAAGAATGAGGTGGTGCTTCGCGCTTCCTGCTTGACTCTAAGTCAGGAGGAGCTCAAGCACTTTTTCAGGTGCCTCCTAGGAGTCAAAGTTCCTCATGGTTACTCGGGGAAGATAAGTAGATATATCGATGTAGCGAAGAATAGGTTCAGCGGTATGAAGTCTCATGACTGTCACGTGTGGATGATGCAGATACTTCCCATTGTGATCTGAGGGATAATGGACAAGCATGTCCGTGAGATGCTGTTTGGCCTCTGGACTTTTTCGACGTAATCTCTAGGAAGTCGATCGTCGTGAAGCATCTCGATAGGCTAAAGGAAGAGATCGTGGTGATAATATGCGAGCTCGAGGTTTAGTTCCCGCCCGCATTCTTCGACATCATGGTGCATCTGCTTGTCCATGTCGTGGATTACATCATTCAGCTCGGGGCGACATTCCTGCACAACTGATATCATTTGAAAGGCTGAACGGTGTCATGAAAAGATTCATTCGCAACAGGTCCCGTCCAGATGGAAGCATAGCCAAGGATAATGCTTAATTGAGTAGGAGTACGTGGACCTAGGCTGGCCGAGGAAGAAGGGAGACGTAACTAGAGGGCACAACTCTAGCTTCATGGGTTGGTTCAAGAAAACACTACTAGATAATCCCCAGCAGACGCCTTGTACGGAAGATCAAATACTCATATTATCCTTATCATAAGGCCCTGCGAAGAAACCTAAGGACCTATCAGTTGTATGAATACAAAGGTAAGAGATTCTACACTGAGGAAAAGGAAAGGAATTGCGAATATCAAAACTCAAGAGTACCTATGATATCCTTCGCTGATGACGAGGCTACTGGCATGGAAATATTCTACGGAAGGATCAAAGAGATATAGGAGCTCGACTATTGTGGAGATACGGTACCGATGTTCCGTGTTAGATGGGCCAAGAACGTCAAAAAAGAAGGTCGATATTTCACCACCATGGTTATACCCTATGGAAAATCGGTGAAGAACGCCTTCATGAAAATGGAGCCATAGGTACTTGCTAGCCAAGTTGAACAATGCTTTTTTATTACTGACCCATCAAAACCCAGCCGTGTTGTAGTGATGAGGGGTAATAGGAGCATCATTAGAATGTAAGGAGCCTCCGTGTGTTTGATGTAAGGAGCCTCCGTGTTAGATGGGCCAAGAGCATCATCAGAATTCTGTGGCGCATACACCACTAGATCATGGGCCCTATGTAAATGCCTCCCTAACAATAATCAAATCATTAGAAGAAAAATAAGATTCAAAAGTCATTTCTTATAACTTTAAAGACATGTTACAAACTTACTAGTTTAAGAAAGGAGTGGAGCTCAGGTCACGTGAAGCATGCTAGAACACAGCGGAGTGATGGCACACATCTGAGTTGGTCAACCTATCTATACTATTAAAAAGATTCAGGTCGTTCGTCGCACCGAAAATTTCCGTCTGCCATATATTTTACGGTTTTGCCCCTAGCTTTTCGGGATAATTACCCACCATGCCACCACCTACGTGTAACAGGACGGTTCCGTGGAAAAGAAAAGGATTACCCCAATCCATCGTGCGCCTCTCTCTCCGTTCCTTCCCAATCCCCCTCTCTCTCCACTGACCTTGGTTGACCCACCGATGCAGACGACGACCACCACGGTGCCGATGAGGAGCATGTAGGTTAGCTTCCAAAATGTCGACCATGAGCGGAGGCGGGTTGACCTATAGAGGGGAGCTTGAGGGCGAGGATGGAGGAGTTCGTCCATGAGATGGAGTAGAGGAACGACGACTGTGAGGCGGCGTGCTGAGCAGGGAAGCGGGTCAGCGGCGACTGCGGTTAGAGGTAGAGGCGGCGAGCAAGGTAGGAGGCGACAGCGCGCTGGGAGCTCGCGGGCAGTGATACATTGCAAATGTATCTATAATTTTTGATGTTCCATGCTTGCTTTTATCCACTTTCTTGTGTTTTGTTCCAACTTTGGAGTACTTTTATTATGATTTCTTGGACTAACCTATTAACAAGAGCCACAGTGCCAGCTGCCTGTTTTCTGCTGTTTTTGGTTCCAGGAAAGTCAGAAAATGAATATTCTCGGAATTAGACGGGACAAAAGCCAAAGTGCCTATTTTTCCGGAAGGGATCAAGTGCCAGAATACGAGACGGAGAAGGGCTGGGGGCCGGCCACACCACCTGGCCGCGTGGCCAGGCCTGGCCCGCGCCAGGGGATGGTCTGGCCGACCCCAGCACCCCCTCGGCCTTTCCTTCCGCCTATAAGTTGCCCTCGGGGCGAAAACCCTAAGTACCTGATCAAAAATCCATGAAAGAGTTTGTAGCCACCGTCGTCTCTGTCCCTAGATCGGGGGGGATCTGAAGCTCTTCCCGGCACCCTGCTGGAGAGGGGAATTCACCCTGGAGGCCTTCTTCATCACCATGCAAGCCTCCGGTGTGATGCGTGAGTAGTTCATCCTTGGACTATGGATCCATGTAGTAGCTAGATGGCTGGTTTCTCCTCCTTTGTGCTTTCATGGTTAGATCTTGTGAGCTCCGTTCATGATCAAGATCATCTATTTGTAATTCATACATGTTGTGTTTGCGGGGATCCGATGGATATTGAGATGCTATTTCAGATTGATTATTGATTCTATCATGTCTTTATTATTTGAGATCTTGCATGCTTTCCGTTGTTAGTAGCTATCTTGGCCAAGTAGATGCTAGCAACTCCAAGAGTTAGTATTTATGCTCGATAGTGGGTTCATGCCTCTGGTAATCTGGGGAAGTGACAGAAATCTCTAAGGTACTAGATGTGTTGTTGCTACTAGGGAGAAAACAACAATCCTTTGTTCATAGAACAATCGTGTTGTTTACTTTACACGCAGTTTGTAAAGAAATAATCTGTTGCTTGCAACTTAATACTGGAGGGGGTTCGGATGATAACCTGAAGGTGGATTATTAGTCATAGATGCAGTTGGATGGAGGTCTATGTATTATGTTTTGTAATGCCCAATCAAGTCTCAAAGGAGTCAAGATGATTAGTATATGCATGTATTGCTTTATCGGTGTTTGTCAATTTCCCTGCTATAATTTGTTCACCCAGCATGTTATTAGTCTAAGGATAGCCACCTCTAGTGAACTATGGATCCCGGTCCTTGTCTTTTACATACAATCTACAATGTTTTACTGCTTTGTGTTTACTTTCTGCAAACTTTTACTTCTTTCCATTCGTTACGTTTAATCCTTTGTTTTCCGCAAAACACGGTGAGATTGACAACCTCATCGCAAGTTGGGGACAAAGTTCTGTGGTTGTGTTGTGCAGGTCTCCACGTTGCTACTAGCACCGGTAGTGCGCCCTGCCAAAGCTCAGCTAGTAACACCTTTGGGGTGTCTTCTTGCTCCTACTGGTTCGATTAAACCTTGGTTTCATAATTGAGGGAAACTTTCTGCGGTGCTCATCATACCTTCCTCTTGGGGTTCCCAACGAGCTCTACATTGATCGTCGAGTGCATCAAGGTTTTTTCTGGCGCCGTTGTCGGGGAACTGAAGAAAGAAGAAGCTCCCATGTCAACCACATGCCAGCAAAGATTTTCTGGCGCCGTTGCCGGGGAGTCAAGGACATCTTCACAAGGGGAGTCCCTCATAACCAATCTCTTTACTTTGTTGTTTTTGTTTTGCTTAGTTTTCTTTTTTGCTTTGTTTGCTTGTTTTGTTCTTCAAAAACACAAAAAAATTAGTTTTACTTGTTTGCTTTCTTATTTGAAAATCCAAAAAAAAAAGTCTCCTTTAGTTGTCACTTCTCCCTTAGCTCACCATGTTGATCCCTACATTCACCCTGAAAGACCTTCCAATTGGTAGTGGTTCTATAATTGGGAAAGATAACATTGAAGAATTCTTTAATCATGTTAGTAAGCTTGAGGATCCTGAAAAGAGGGATTTTATTCTAGAAGCTTTGTTTAAGGAGTTCTATGATGTTGCCAAGGAAGCTAGAAAAGTTTTTGAACGTTTCACTATGCTAGGCTCATGTGTAGATGTTGTTGGTACGTGAGAAAAGATGAACAAAACTGAACCTAATAGGGAGGAACCTAAGATACCAATACCCTTTAAACTAGTAGCAATACATGATGCCATAGAAAAGAATCTTGATTGGATTGTTCCTGCAAACCCTTTTGATGAGAATAGTGAACCTAAGAGCATTGAGAGAGGATCCTCTAGAACTTATTTGGATGATATACCTTGCCTTGTTGAAAATATTTCTGGTATTGATCTTAATGCTTTTTCATTTGAGAACACTTGATTCTTCCTTTGCTTCTTATGCCTAACTTAAAGGCGTTAAAGAAAAGTACTTGTTGGGAGATAACCCAAGAGTTTTAGATGAGTCTTGGAAGTTATTACCTCTGTAATAACCTCTCCTTATCCTTTTTATTTGCTTTTTGTGCCAAGAGTAACCTCTAATGAGAGTGAAGTAATGATTAGGAAAGTTGCTGTCCCGAAACAGATTTCTGTGCTTCACCGTAAAAATTCCTGAGAGAGCTCTGTACGTCGGATTGAGCTGTAATTTTGTATGCTTCTTCCCAGGTTGTTAAACTTTCGTTAGTTCAAAACTTTTTGATTTGAGCAACATAAGGTCTTCGAATAAATTCGTCTTTACCTGCTGGTCTGTTTTGACAGATTTCTGCCATTTTCTGCATTTGCTTCTTGTTAGTTCCTTCTTGAGTTCCTTTGGGGAATTGAGCTTTTTTAGGGAAGTGCTACAGTAGCTAGTGTTCTAATGGAAGTTTATTTGGTGTTAGAACTGAACCTTAAGACTTATTTATCTTAAGTGCACTAATGTTGCTAATGAGATTGTGTGAAGTTTTGTATGAAGGAAAAATTTCAGGTGTATGGAAGGAATGAGTAATAAGATGAAGGATGGACTAAATATCAAGCTTGGGGATGCCACGCGTGTCACCCCAAGAAATATCCAAGAAGTACAAGCGTCAAAGCTTGGGGATGCCCAAGGCATCCCCCTTCTTCATCAATAAAAATTCCAGGTTTCTTCCAAACGCTTCATTTTTATTGTTTCATGCACAGTTTTGTTTTTCTTGGAGCGTCTTCTTTTTCGTTTTTGTTTTGGTTTTTAGTTTGCTTTGGTTTGCTTAGTTTTCTGAATAAGTTGGTTGGACCCCCTCTTTCATACGTTGGTTTGCAAATAGTTTGGTTTGGTTTGGAGAAGAGTAGGAAAGTTCATGCTTATGTGGTAAAAAGAGCTCGTTTTTGACTGTGGCCTATGCTTTGTCATGCCATGCTCGATATTGTTTTGGCTTTATGCTTAGTATTCTTTGCTGTAGCATGACTTTTTATAAACAATTGAGATTGCTTAATGTGCCTTGGATGAATCATGCGTTGTTTTAGCATATTAAAGCATAGTATAGTGGTATTCTCCTTTGATGCTTTATTTTGGTTGACTTGGCGTATGCTCATCATACCTTCCTCTTGGGGTTCTCAACGAACTCTACGTCGATCGTCGAGTGCATCAAGCAGCCACATGCTCGAGGGAGCGACAGTCGACGAGGCCGGCGGTGCGCTGGGGGAAAGCAAAGCGGAGGGGGGAAGGAGGCCCTGTCAACGGCGTTTGGTGGAGAGGGAGCTCGAGCGACTCCTGGCTATGGGGATCAATCGAGGGAGCAACGAGGGGGCAGCAGGAATCGAGCGGGGCTCCTCCGAGATGAGGAAACTCTCTGCATCGGATCCCCTTTTTCGTTTTCCAGCTTCACTATTGAAGGAAATATGCCATGAGAGGCAATAATAAAGTGGTTATTATATATTCCTTATATATGATAGATGTTTATTTTACATGCTAGAATTGTATTGATCAGAAACATCAATACATGTGTGTTTAATAAACAAAAGGGGTTCCTAGTTATGCCTCTCTTATAGACTAGCTTGTTGATTAACAAGATGATCAAGGTTTCCTGATCATGGACATTGGATGTTGTTAATAACAAGGTCACACCATTGGTGGAATGATGTGATGAACATTCATCCGAAGTATAGCATTATGATCAAGTCATTATGTTTATATTGCTATAACATCATACGAAGTAATCTTTATCCTTAGACCATGAGATCATGTTAATTGCTAACACCGGAAGAGTATCTTGATAACATCAAACGTCACACCGTAACAGGGTGACTATAAAGATGGGTTCAGTACTACGAAGGTGTTATGTTGAGGCTCATGGATCAAGAGTGGAATTTGTCAATCCAGATGACGGATAGATATACTCTGGGCCCTCTCGGTGATATCACATTAAGATAGCTTGCAAGCAAGTGATGTGATCACTAGAATGTTATATCACGGGAACGAGAAAAGAGTGCATGTCGGTAACGAGATCAAACTAGGTATGGAGATACCGATGATCGAATCTCGGACATGTAATATATCAAGAGACAAAGGGATTTAGTTATAAGCGTTAAAGGTTCTCACGATCACAGAAGTCATCGTTGAATGTGTAGGAATCAGTACGGATCTCCAGGTCCCGCTGCTGATTATTGATCGGAGAAGGGTCTTGATCATGTCTGCATTATTCGCGAACCGTAGGGTGGCACACTTAAGAGTTACCGGACACCATTTTGGAGCACATATGTTTCAGACGAAAGAATTGCAAAGCGCATGAATTGTTTCAATAGAAACCGGAAATTGTTTCGGGTGAAATTGCAGAAAGTGGTTCTGCATGTGATATTGAAATATTGCAAGGGGCTATATGTGAATGTTTGTTAATTAAAGTAATTAACAAAATTCTGAATAAATTTAATAAAAAGAGTTTTATTAAATGAGAGAGCATTAAATTTGGAGAAATTTAATGCATTTAAAGTGGAGACTTTAAATGGGAATGTGAAGAGGCATTTTAATGTGGAGGGGTTACCACCACATGAATGGGGGAGGTGAGGGGTCACCCCCATGCGCGGGCCATGGAGAGAGGGGGCACCCCCTCCTCCTATAAAAAGGCCACCCATTCCCTCCTTCATCCTCACACCTCCTTGTGAAGGATCTCTCTCCCCCTCTAGAATTATTCCCCCATGGTCTCGGATTAGCGAGATACATGTTCCCGGTGGCATTTCGTCTGGAAGGAGTTGCTGCTTCCGCTGGATCGCTGGAGCGAGGAGGTGGAGGTTGTCCGGTGGCTTGAACGTGTGTGCGAGTGCGGATGCGCTGCTGAGTTGCGGCGCTCGGACTTCCTCATGATCTTGAGATCGGCAAGTGTACGACTACATCAACCACGAGTTCCTACTCGTTAACAAAACTCGTTGTCTTCGAGGGTAAGTTCTCGTTGGATGTATGTCCACCCGTTGCTTTGTACCTAGTAGATAGATCTTAGCGTGTAGTTCAGACCGTAGGAAATTTTTGTTTTCTATGCTGTGGACCCAACAGTGGTATCAAAGCCTGATCTATGCGTAGGTGCTTTGCACGGGTAGTACACATATGTTTATATGTGGGCGATGATGATCATGTTATTGCATCTTCTATGTATATTGGATATTGGTGGCATAGTGGGATGAAGCGGCCCGGACCAACCTTACATGTCATCGTACATGAGACCGGTTCCAAGACTGACATGCAACTTGTTTTGCATAAGTGGCTAGCGGGTGTCTGTCTCTCCTACTATAGTCAATATTTGATTTACAACGAGTTGCTAATAACTTAGTTATCCTCGTTGTGGTTCATGTTCGTAGGTGAGAACGGTTCTATCTCCGAAAGCCCTAAGCCACGTAAAACTTGCAATTGATAAGTTAGAGGCGTCTAGTTTTGATCGTTGCTGGGCTAGTATTGATATGGTATTGTTGTAAGTAGATGTATGATAGATACTCTTACAACACACTCAACGTGTAAGTTCCATAGACCTTGGCCTTACACACAAAGGAATGATATAGATCATACCACGATGCAAGTGATAGAGATCAAATGCATGGACCATATCATCTCACTTTACACATTAGATGTTTGCATCTTATACTGCTAGTTTGGCGCTTTTGGTAGCATTATAAGATGATCCCCCATTTAGATATCAAGATAAAAATGTGTTCTTCCTTAAGTATGCACCGTTCTATGGATCGTGTTTCGAGACATCACGTGATGATCTGGTGTACTCGAATCTACGCTTTCATAGGAACGGGTGTAAGACAGTTTTACACACGCGAATACTAAGGTTCTTACTTGGCGAGCCTAGCATGTACAGACATGGCCTCGGAACACGGACCAAAAGGTTAAGCATGAGTCATATAGTTGATATGATGCCCATATAGATGCTCGCCTTTGAAGCTACATCAACTCATGTGATGATCGGACTTGGTGTAGTGGATTTGGTTCATGTAATCACCAAAAAGACACAAGGGATGTCATTTTTGAGTGGGAGTTCATTAGTAATTTGGATTAGTTGAAATCAATCTATCATAAACTTAGTCTAAATAAACTTTACAAATTCTGTTGTAGATATCACCACCTGCTTTTAATTTCAATGTGTTCATGGAGAAAGAGAAACTTGCTGCGAATGGTAGCAGCTTCACCAACTGGGCTATGAATTTGAGGATTCTCCTCACTGCTGCACAAAAGCAATATGTGCTAGATGCGCCGCTAGGCCCCCCACCAGCTCCTGATGCCCCTGACGAGGAAAAGAATGTCTATGTGACTCGTCAGGAGGACCACAACTTAGTTCATTGCGGCATACTGTATGGGCTAGAGCCAGAACTTCGAAAGCGTTTCGAGAATGGCAATGCCTTTGATACCATGGGAGAATTGAAAATGATTTTCGATACCCATGCTGCCGTAGAGAGTTATAATGCTACAGAAAAGTTCTTTAGCTACATGATGGAGGAAAACAGCTCCGTTAGTGAGCACGTACTCAAAATGTCTGGGTACGCCGATAAGCTTGTGTCCTTGGGAATAACGATTCCCATTGACTTAGGCATACATCGTGTTCTCCAATCTATGCCACCTAGCTACAAGAGCTTCGTGATAAACTATAATATGCAGGGCATGAAGAAGTCTCTTCCCGAGCTTCTGTCAATGCTTAAGACTGCAGAAGTGGAGATTAGGAAAGAACATCAAGTGTTGATGATCAACAGGACCACCGGTTTCAAGAAAGACAAGAAAGGCAAGCACAAGGGAAAGAAGGGTGGCAAGTCTGTGGCCACGCCTGAAAAGAAAGGGGACTGGCCATTGGAAGCGCAACTGCCCCAAGTATTTGGCGGACAAGAAGTCCGGCAAGGCAAACAAAGGTATATGTGATATACATGTTATTGATGTGTACTTGACTAGTACTCGTAGTAGCACCTGGGTATTTGATACGGGATCGGTTGCTAATATATGTAACTCGGTTCAGGGGCTACGGAACAAGCGACAACTAGCAAGGGATGAGGTCAGAATGCGGGTCGGCAATGGATCAAAAGTTGATGTGATCGCTGTCGGGACGCTACCTCTCCATTTGCCATCAGGATTAGTTATAAACCTAAATAATTGTTATTTAGTACCTGCACTGAGCATGAACATTGTATCTGGATCGTGTTTGATGCAAAGTGGTCATTCCTTTAAATCTGAAAACAATGGTTGTTCGATTTATAAGAATGATATATTTTATGGTCATGCACCTATGTTGAATGGTTTATTTCTGTTGGATCTCGATAGTAATATTACACACATTCATAATGTTAATGCTAAAAAGATTCTTGATGATGATATGTCTACATATATGTGGCACTGCCGTCTAGGTCATATTGGCGTTAAATGCATGAAGAAACTCCATTCTGATGGACTTTTGGAATCACTTGATTTTGAATCATTTGATACATGTGAGCCATGCCTTATGGGCAAGATGACTAGAACGCCGTTTTCCGGTTCAATGGAACGGGCGACATATCTGTTAGAAATCATACATACTGATGTGTGTGGACCAATGAGTGTGTCGGCGCGAGGTGGATATCGTTATTTTGTTACTTTCACGGATGATTTGAGTAGATATGGGTATATCTATTTGATGAAACACAAGTCTGAAACTTTTGAAAAGTTCAAGCAATTTAAGAATGAAGTGGAAAATCATCGTAATAGAAAGATCAAATTACTACGGTCTGACCGTGGAGGAGAGTATCTAAGTTATGAGTTTAGCACACACATGAAAGAGTGTGGAATAGTTTCACAACTCACGCCTACCGGAACACCACAATGTAATGGTGTGTCGGAACGTCGTAATCATACCTTATTGGATATGGTTCGATCTATGATGTCTCTAACTGACTTGCCACTGTCATTTTGGGGTTATGCACTGGAAACAGTTGCATTCACTTTAAATCACGCACCATCTAAATCCGTTGAAACGACACCGTATGAATTATGGTTTGGAAACAAACCTAAGTTGTCATTTCTTAAAGTTTGGGGATGCGATGTTTATGTGAAGAAACTTCAACCGGATAAACTCGAACCCAAAGAAAAAAATGCGTCTTCATAGGATACCCTAAGGAAACAATTGGGTATACCTTCTATCACAGATCCGAGGGCAAGGTTTTTTGTTGCCAAGAATGGATCCTTTCTTGAGAAGGAGTTTCTCGCGAAAGGTGTGAGTAGTCGGAATGTAGAACTCGAAGAGGTTATTGAACCTTCTCTTCATGGAATGGCGAGTGGCGTAGCACCGGAAGTTGTTTTGGAGTTGACTTCACCCAATGAAGAGAGAGCTAATGATAATGATCATGAAACTCTGAAAGAGGACACTACCGAACCTCGCAGGTCAAGCAGGACACGTGCAGCTCCTGAACTGTACGGCAATCCTGTTGTGAATTTCATGGTTGATGAAATGGATGACCCTGCGACGTATGAAGAAGCGATGATGAGCCTGGATTCCAACAAATGGCTAGAAGCCATGAAATCCGAGATGGAATCCATGTACGAGAACCAAGCTTGGAACTTGGTGGACTTACCTCACGACCGAAAGGCCGTTGAGAATAAATGGATTTTCAAAAGAAAAACTGATGCTGATGGTAATGTGACCATCTATAAGGCTCGACTTGTCGTAAAGGGGTTTCAAAGAATTCAAAGAGTTGACTACGATGAGACATTCTCTCCCGTAGCGATGCTTAAGCCGATTAGGATTATGTTAGCAATTGCTACATATTTCGATTATGAAATATGGCAGATGGATGTCAAAACTGCGTTCCTCAATGGTAATATTGAAGAAGAGTTGTATATGATACAACCTAAGGGTTTTGTCGATCCTAAGGATGCTAATAAGGTATGCAAACTTCAGCGATCCATCTATGGACTGAAGCAAGCATCCCGGAGTTGGAATCTCCGCTTTGATGAGGTGATCAAAGAGTTTGGATTTGTCCAAACTTATGGAGAGGCTTGTATTTACAAGAAAGTGAGTGGGAGCAATATGGAATTTCTGATATTATATGTGGATGACATATTATTGATTGGAAATGATATAGATCTTTTAAACAGTGTTAAAAGTTATCTAAACAGCAAATTTTCGATGAAAGACCTTGGTGAAGCATCATATATATTAGGCATTAAAATCTATAGAGATAGATCAAGGCGCCTAATTGGGCTATCGCAGAGTACATACCTTGATAAGATATTAAAGAAGTTTAATATGGACGAAAGTAAGAAGGGGTTCTTACCTATGTTGCAAGGCAAGACATTGAGTAAGACTCAAAGTCCGGCTACGGCGGAAGAAAGAGAGATGATGGATAAGATCCCCTATGCCTCGGCCATAGGCTCTATTATGTATGCCATGCTATGTACAAGACCGGATATGGCACATGCTATTAGTTTGACTAGTAGGTACCAATCTGATCCAGGTTCGGAACACTGGATAGCGGTAAATAACATCCTCAAGTACTTGAGAAGAACTAAGGATATGTTTCTTATATACGGAGGTGAAGAAGAGCTAGTCGCTAAGTGTTATGTCGATGCTAGCTTTGACACCGATCCGGATGACTCTAAGTCTCAATCCGGATACGTATTTCTCTTGAACGGAGCAGCGGTTAGTTGGAGGAGTTCCAAACAACCTGTGGTGGCTGGATCAACGACGGAGGCGGAATATGTTGCTGCTTCAGAAGCGGCGCAGGAGGCGGTTTGGATGAAAGAGTTCATGACGGAACTAGGTGTGGTTCCCAGTGCGTTGGACCCAATGGTGATCTATTGTGAGAACAATGGAGTCATAGCCAACACAAAGGAACCGAGGTCTCACAAGAATTCCAAGCATATTAAGCGCCGGTTTCACTCCATCCGCGAGCATGTCAAGGATGGAGATATAAAGATTTGTAAAGTACACACGGACCTAAATGTAGCAGATCCGTTGACTAAAGTTCTCCCTAGGGAAAAACATGATCAACACCAGAACTCCATGGGTGTTAGATTTATCACTATGTGAACTAGATTATTGTCTCTAGTGCAAGTGGGAGACTGAAGGAAATATGCCCTGAGAGGCAATAATAAAGTTGTTATTATATATTCCTTATATATGATAGATGTTTATTTTACATGCTAGAATTGTATTGATCGGAAACATCAATACATGTGTGTTTAATAAACAAAAGGGGTTCCTAGTTATGCCTCTCTTATAGACTAGCTTGTTGATTAATAAGATGATCAAGGTTTCCTGATCATGGACATTGAATATTGTTAATAACAAGGTCACACCATTGGTGGAATGATGTGATGAACATTCATCCGAAGTATAGCATTACGATCAAGTCATTATGTTTATATTGCTATAACATCGTACGAAGTAATCTTTATCCTTAGACCATGAGATCATGTTAACTGCTAACACCGGAAGAGTATCTTGATAACATCAAACGTCACACCGTAACAGGGTGACTATAAAGATGGGTTCAGTACTACGAAGGTGTTATGTTGAGGCTCATGGATCAAGAGTGGAATTTGTCAATCCAGATGACGGATAGATATACTCTGGGCCCTCTCGGTGATATCACATTAAGATAGCTTGCAAGCAAGTGATGTGATCACTAGAATGTTATATCACGGGAACGAGAAAAGAGTGCATGTCGGTAACGAGATCAAACTAGGTATGGAGATACCGATGATCGAATCTCGGACATGTAATATATCAAGAGACAAAGAGATTTAATTACAAGCGTTAAAGGTTCTCACGATCACAGAAGTCATCGTTGAATGTGTAGGAATCAGTACGGATGCGCTGCTGAGTTGCGGCGCTCGGACTTCCTCACGATCTTGAGATCGGCAAGTGTACGACTACATCAACCACGAGTTCCTACTCGTTAACAAAACTCGTTGTCTTCGAGGGTAAGTTCTCGTAGGATGTATGTCCACCCGTTGCTTTGTACCTAGTAGATAGATCTTGGCGTGTAGTTCACACCGTAGGAAATTTTTTGTTTTCTATGCTGCGGACCCAACAACTATTCATCCACTTTTTCTGATTATCTCTAATTCCCTTACCAGATCCTCTGAATTCCTCTCTTTCTTCAGTCTTCTCTATTCCATGCTACAAATCACGGAACACAGGCACCAATCAATCTGGCAGAGCTGCCAAGCTATAGATCTAATATCAGAAAGAATTCTCAGTTGATTCTTCCGTCTCTATATGTTCTCTTTTCGTAGGTGTGTGCGCTTTTAACTGCCGGCAATTTTGGAGCAGCTTGTCCCACCGGCGTGACCCAAAAATTAGACCCCAAAACTAGATTTTTTTCATGATTATTACAAACAGGTTGTGGGCGATGGAGCCGGCTGTCAGCAGGAGCTCGCCGGGCAGCGCCGCCGCGCGCTCGCGGACCACCTGTAGCATGGTTCAGACAGGAGGAACTAGCTAGCAAAACATGGACCGCAACTAGCATTTGCGGCTACCTTGCATCTTCGAGGCAACATACAGTCATCTCGCAGGCATAACGGAGATGGAGGCTGGAGGCAGCGTCCGCTCGCCGCAGGGGCGCGTGGAGGCGGCGTTGTCTTGCCGCAGGGGCGCGTGGCGGGCCTTGTCGATCAAGAGGGCAGCGAGTTGGAGGACTGGAGGCGGCGTCTACTCACTGCAGGCGCGTGTGACGCTTAGATTGTCTGGGACCTGCACGCTCGCATGACAGAGCACATAAGAATATTTATGTGTATTATTGTATATTTAATATATGTCTTGGTAGAAAAATAAACTTTAAGAGAAGAGGATTGCATTTTTTAAAGTAATGGTGTATTTAATTAAACTAATTTTTTTGTAACCGTAGCAACGCACGGTCATTTAGCTAGTCTAAATAAAGTACTCATTTGAGAAGTTTTTCTATGGTTTTTATTATCACCACTTGTTTATATTTATGGGCCGAGTCATGCAATGCACTAGGGAAACTAAATTAAGAAAGGAGAGGAGGGGTGCACCAGCTCCTCAGGTCACGGCAAGCCTCATATTGCATGCACGGACAAGCTCGGTCTCCTGGCCGGACAGCCACGTAAACCACGCCGACATCGCCGGAACCTTCCCCGTTGGTCGAGCGCGCGCTCTCTCTCTCTCTTACATGTCCTATAAATTGCCATCGGTCAGAGAGCTACACCAGGCCACCCAGCAGCAAGAAGATGGCGCCCTCTTCTTCGTCGGTTCTCCTGGTGGCTGCGCTGTTCGCTGTGTTCGTGGGCAGCGCGCATGGCATCGCCAAGGTGCCCCCAGGCCCGAACATCACGGCGACCTACGGCGACAAGTGGCTTGAGGCGAAGAGCACCTGGTACGGCAAGCCGACGGGGGCGGGCCCCAAGGACAACGGCGGCGCGTGCGGGTACAAGGACGTGGACAAGGCCCCGTACGACGGCATGACCGGCTGCGGCAACACCCCCATCTTCAAGGATGGGCGGGGCTGCGGCTCCTGCTTCGAGCTCAAGTGCGACAAGCCCGAGTCCTGCTCCGGCGAGCCCGTCATTATCCACATCACCGACGACAACGAGGAGCCCATCGCGGCCTACCACTTCGACCTCTCCGGCCACGCCTTCGGGTCCATGGCGAAGAAGGGCGAGGAGCAGAAGCTGCGCGGCGCCGGCGAGCTGGAGGTCAAGTTCAGGCGGGTAAAGTGCAAGTACCCGAAGGATACCAAGGTGACCTTCCACGTGGAGAAGGGGTCCAACCCCAACTACCTAGGGCTGCTGGTGAAGTACGTCGACGGCGACGGCGACGTGGTGGGGGTGGACATCAAGAAGAAGGGCGAGGACAAGTGGATCGAGCTCAAGGAGTCGTGGGGAGCAGTCTGGAGGATCGACACCCCCAAGAAGCTCACAGGCCCCTTCACCGTCCGCTACACCACCGAGGGCGGCACCAAGAAAGAAATCGAGGACGTCATCCCCGAGGACTGGAAGGCAGACAAATCCTACGAATCCAAGTGAAGAGCAAGTGATCCTCTTCCGGCCAGCTGCTTCATTAATTTTCACAAATAATCCAGCCGCAAATATATATGATGCGAGGCATGCATGCAGCTCCTCGATGAATTATTCGTGCAGTATATATAGGGAGAGCTGCTAGGACAATACTCATGGTCATGGTTCCAGAACGAAAATCCTCTACGCGTATATATCATGTATGGTATAGACTATAGAGAGAGATGCGAGCACTAGTAGAAACAGGACCATTTGTCCCGGTTCGTAAGGGGCTTTAGTAACCGGGACAGGGAATCACTTTAGTCCCGGTTGTGCTACGAATCAGGACGAAAGGGGATCCACGTGGCCGCTGTCTGAAGCCAGGGGGAGCACCAGTCGTCCAATGTTTCTTTAACGCGAGTTCAAAACTATATCAAGACTCATTCTAAAAGAGTAAACATAGCAATAAGGTAGAAACTATCCTCATATACTACCAAAAAGCATCATCCGTCTTGTGAGGGGTTGCATCCTGAAGAGTGTCCGAAAGAAGCATCTCCTCGCCAAGGATCACACGAAGTGCACTTGGGCAGCAGTGGCCCATTCCTGTAGGATAGGAAGGGACTACTAGCCTACCCATTCCACGAGGAAAGCATCTTCACCTTCACCATGTCCGGAGTGCCCGATAGAGCCTGCACTAGGGGGCACCCCTATCGTTGGTGGAGGAGGAACATGCAGGAGGAAGAAGACATAATGCCCACGGGAAAGAGCAACTGTAGCCTACTTGGTCACTCCTGTGTCGCCATGTGGAAACCCTTCCCGCCAATATCATGGGAAGAGGACCAGAGCGCGTATAAAAGGGGTCAGGGTAGCACCGTAGAAGGGATCCAACCTTCTACTATCTTTGGACACGCTAGCTTTCTCTTAGCTAGGAACCCTAGATATGATCGCCTAATCAGCCCCTTGTATGTTAAACCTTGCCAAGCAGTGCAAGCAATCCAGACAATCATGAGTAGGGTTTTACAATGCACGGTGGCCCGAACTTGGGTAAAATATCTGTGTCCCTCTGCCATGTTTTATGTTGTTTCCTTGTCAAGCTCGCCAAGGGTGTGTAGAGATCATGTTCAGCCGTAGTGTTCGATTCCATCCTACTTCGAGAGATACCCTACATGGACAATCTCCGACACCTTTGATGAGAAGAAGAATGGTTTCTCACGTCTTTGAATCCACTGCATAGCTTTTCTCCACTACGGCCGTTTGCGTTCACATCAAACAAGGGATGTCATCTTCCTATCCTTAGCGCAAGCATGCATTGCTTCCTGGCGACGAGGAGAAGATGCCAACATGGGCATATCCTACAACCCCGGTCCCGTGACGAGCGAGGGGATCTACTCCAAAGCTTAACTGAGTAGGAAAGGTCCCATAGATGCCTGCGAGCGCCTCTCCACGACTTCAGGAAGGTGAGAGCCACGGAGGGAGATTACCTGAGTCATCTCTTAGGGCCTTGGAGGAAACTCCAATCCAGGGGCGCCTACCCAGCCATGGTTTGGAGTGGTAACCTTGGATGCCCAAAGGTGCCCCTTCCCGGACCTCGCAACCTGATAGCCCTTCCGTAGGAGGGGAAAGTGGGTACTAGGGGATAGAGAAAGAAAGGATCATCAGCAACAATCAATGTTGTGCAGCCTCCTTGAACGGCTCCAACCCCGGGTGACCCTAAGGGGCACTCCAACCCAAGCGCGACTCTACATAGTGAACACAGAAAAGCATCCTCGACTGGGATGAGGAGAAGATGCCCACGTGGGTATCATCGATGACCCCGATCATGTGTTGAGCTAGGGCTCTTTTTCGGATTTCATCCAAATAGGAGAGGGCACCTAGATGCCAAACGACACCTCTCCACACCCCTGACGAGGTATGGCCTGGGAGGGAGATGACCAATGTCATCGATAAATGCCTCGGAGTTAGCTCCAAGCTAGGGACGGCCCCACCTAGAGGTTGGTCATTAAGGCAACCCCGGATGCTCGAATGCGCCCCCTCTCGGATCTCGCAATCCTGGTAATCTCCCTATAAAGGAGGGTGGCTGCTGGAGGAGAAAAGATGAAACCAACGGTAATGAACACTTGGCAAAATGTTCTAATGACTCTGGCCAGGGACTCCCCCAAGCGGCAGCCTAGCCTACCAAGCCACTTCAACATGATTCACACAAAAAACAATCCCACAGAGGGAAAGGAGGAGGTATCTTCGTTGGCATCGCTAATGGTCACGGTCTAGTGTCGAGCCGGGAGCTCGGCTCCGACGCTCTGCAGAGTCAATATAGAGCCCCTGTATGCTCTAAAGCGCCCTCCCTACCCCAGACGAGGCCCTCGGGACAAAAAATATATGGGGGCGCCCCGAGTGGCACCAAGAATTGTTTCACTCAGTATGGAATCTACTAGGTGACTAGTTGGCTATGCATATGCATGTTTATACATGAAGCTTGTGTGGTGCATGAATGTTTGCATGCGAATAAGTTTTTTGTTGTTGCTTGCCCTTGAGTGGTGCATGGATATTTGCTAAAATGTTGGTTCATGTCCATTTCAACTAAGTTTTCACTACCCTTATGTCCCACTTTTAGGAAAGGTCATGCCCAATTTTTTCGGTGACCATGCATGTCTGTGTGCATATGGTGTGGTTCTAACATATTCAATTTTTCTCTAGATGTGTATACGACCGCGCATGCAACCATGGTAGTCACGATGAGCGAAGGTCGAGTTGCTAGGTACAATAAAGATGTCAAGAAGGACACGATTCACAACAACAAGACCCAGATAAGATGTCCATGTCGAACATGCAAACTCCAGTGATGTATTGACCCTAATTCTGGACAATTGGACGATCACCTCCTCAGGCACGGTTTTATGCGTGCCTCTAATGAGGCGCTGGCAGCAAATGATGCTCATAAAGACGAGGGCGGGCGAGAAGACAAAGAGTCTTCTAGGCATGGTCATCATGATGACAAAGGAAATGTCGGCGGACATGATAATCATGAAGAAGGAGATTCATGTGGACATGATTATCATGAAGAAGGAGAAGACGCGAACACCCAGATGCTGCTAACTACGGCCTTGCAGGACCCTCATGTTCAAGAACTCCTCCTCAAGGATACGAGCAATGCCAAAGCTTCATCTAGAGAGAAATGCAAGCTAGCACCAATGGAGATACACGGGATGACTACATTGTATCCTGGGTGTCAGACCGAGGATACATGCTTGAGTGTAATGCTCAAGGCTCTCAAGATGATGGCTGAACATAAATGGACCGATGTGAGCTTCAATGCTAACATGGAATTCTAGCACAATCATCTTCCTAAAGGGAACACTTTGCCAACAAGTATCAAGGAGGCCAAGAAAATCGTGTGCCCTCTCGACCTACCACACGTTAATTACCACGTCTGCATCAATGATTGCACACTTTATCGGAACAGTACACGGAGAGAACCACATTTCTAGTGTGCGGCCAAGGACGGTACAAGAGAGGGAACAAGAAAGTTCCTCGAAAAGTGGTATGGTACTTTCTATCACTCCCCGTCTACAGTAATATTTCATAAGTCCTAAGGAAGCAAAGCTCATGCAATGGCACCCATAAAGGGAGAAACCTAAAGATGACCTGGAGAATGGCAAGGTCTTGACAAACCCTTCAGACGGAGAATATCATTTTGCGGCCCGAAAGTTGAGGCGCTCAGGCAACGCGGTACCCCAGTTACCTGTAATCAGCCGCGATGACCACAGTTGGCGTGCCAAATACTCAGAGGGTATTTTTCGGCACGAATTCAACTTTATGTTGCAATACAAAATATCAGGCTAACGCCCGTCAAGTTGGCCCCCCAGTTTTCGCCGTTATGTCGCTCCCGTCGCTTACGCATGGTGGCTGTCACATAGGCTTGCAGCGCTGGAGCAGTGGATAGGACAACACGACTGGCCCATTGTATTGACATGACAAAACAGGGCACATATATCGTCGTTATAATTTTTTCTGTTTACTCAGAAGCTGGAATGGCCACCGCCACGCGTCTCTCCGTTGGACTTCTGGCCTCGTCGTTAACCGCTACCTTAGAAACGCATTATGGTTGCACCATTCCCCTGTCTAGCAGAAACCACTCTTCTTTGTCCTGTCATTTGTCTTCTTTCTGTCTTCTCCTTGCCACAATGGAAGGTCGTCGCACTCTAGGGACAAGCTTCACTACTCATGACAATATGAAGATAGACGTCATCTACACCAACAAGGAGGAGACAGTGGTGCGAGTCCTAAGGATGTACGAGGGTTGGCTTGAGAAAGACGAGGACAAGTTTGTGGGATTGGACCTTGAGTACACCTTGGAGGACCCATATGAAGAGAATAAAGTCACTGTCGTTCAACTGGCCATGAGGAAGCACATCCTTGTCTACCACTTCTCCCGGTTTGTAGATCCGCTCTATGCAGTTAACCGCTTTTAGGGTTTTCTCCTCTTGTTCTTTATCCATTTTCTCATCTTGCAACTACTGAATTTTCATTAGGACCAAATAAATTATGACAAGCCAATGTTGAGAGTCTTGATCTTGCATTTACTAAACTTTTTAAAATTATATTTAGATGATGATCTTGCATTGAAAAAATATTTGTAGTTACAAATTTTGGTGATGACAAAATACATACTTTCAAGATTGACGAGAATTGCCTGGCGCTGCGCCAGTTCCTTGAAGAAAAAGGAATTGTTTTCTACATTGTCGACAATAAAACTGATTTTTGGAAATTTTGTCAAGAGGGAATTACAGTCCTCTGCGCATAACTGGATGATATTCAGAGTCTTGTCAAGATCATTGGGGCAAGACGAAGGATGGAATGGCTACACTCGTAACAAGAATCCTCGATGAGTCATACAACATAATGAAGGCAAATTTCCCTACGGATAGGCACGATTTCTGGGAGGAGTGGCCGTTATCTGATATAAACCTTAATTATGCAGCCATAGATGCTTACGTGACCTACCAGCTGTACAAGAAGGTCCATTTCTTTCTATGTTACCTCGTGTTTTCCCTAGATGCAAGAGGGAAGACGAGCTTATGGGAGCCCTTTGTAGAAAATGCGGAATAGCTGAGTTTGACGCTGCATATGCAAAGAAAATGGCTGCATCTGAAGCAGCTGACATAGAGGCTGCAGCTGAAGCAGCAAACAGAGAGGCAGCATCTTCTAGTGGCAACAATCAGGCATGTGATGCACCGCTAATTGTGCCGCGGGATGCTGAAGATAGGGAAGCCAAGTTAGATCTCAGGTGGGACAAACTTTGTGAGTTGTGGAGCGCAGAAAATGTAAGATCCACCTGGAATGATGATAGTTGGTCGCCTAGGAACGATGGCAAGCGCCTCAAGTGTTCTGATGAGAAGTGAATTACATTTTACTTCCTTTGTGTTATGTTTCTATTTTGTGGAACTCAGTTAGCTTGTCAAGATGGCTAGCGCCTGATTGAGCCAAGTATAGGGAGTATGAGTAATGACTGATCTACAGGTTGGGAACCCTAGTGCCAAAAGGGGTAGTATGACTATATGTGAGGGATTTTCTTGGGATTAACGGTGACATCACTATGCATATCATTAGTTCTCTTTCTTCTATGAATGAGACTAGTAGGTTATTGCTATAAGCGGTTGTAGAGGCAATAGAAATTATGGATGCACTGCCCACATATAATCTATCTTGCTCTAACAAGTACATGCATACTTTATTTCTATCTTTTATTCCCATCAGATGTTTTGCACAGCTACAGGTGAAACCCAACGCCCCAGGCCCTCTTTCTCCATCTTCAACAACAACAAAAAGACGCAAGCTACTGGTCCGGTAAAAAATCAAAAGGAATTCTAAAACTCCCAAAGGTCCGTTAAAGTAACTTCACTATGCATTCGCTTCCCGAGGATTCGATAACCTAGGTCTACTACGGAAAAAGAAGCTATATTACATCCGTAATCCGGATCGAAGGTATCAGAGATGAGCAACGCCAAATATTTAGCTAGAGAGAAATCCAAGCTTGCACCAATGGAGATAGACGGCATGACTCCATTGTATCCTGGGTGTCAGACCGGGGATACATGCTTGCGTGTAATGCTCAAGGCTCTGGAGATCAAGGCGGAACACAAATGGACCGATGTGAGCTTCAACGCTAACATGGAATTCTGTCATGATCGTCTTACTATGGGGAACCCGTTTCCAACAAGTATCGAGGATGCCAAGAAAATCATGTGCCCTCTCGACCTACCTCACTTTAATTACCATGTCAGCATCAATGATTACGCTCTTTATCTGAACGAGTACGTCGAGAGAACCACATTTCCGGTGTGTGGCCAAGGACGATACATGAGAGGGACCAAGAAAGTTCCTCAAAAAGTGATATGGTACTTTCATATCACTCCCCGTCTACAGCGATATTTCGTAGATCCTAAGGAAGCAAAGCTTATGCAATGGCCCCTAGAATGGGAGAAACCTGAAGATGATCTGGAGAAGGGCAAGATATTGACACACCCTTCAGACGTTAGCCAGTGGAATGCATTGGACATTGATTTCGAAGAGTTCGGGGGCGATGCATGGAACGTCAGGCTGGGTATGAGAACCAATGAACTCAATCCTTTTGGCAACCGGAGTAGCTAGCATAGCACATGGCCCACATTCGTATGGCCATACAAACTCCCCCATGGCTGAGCATGAAGCAAATGAACATACACACGAGTATTCTTATTCACGGGCTAAAACAACAAGGTATCGATATGCATTTGTATCTCAGGCTATTGAAAGTAGAGTTATCCATGTTGTGGGACATGCCAGCCATACGTGGGACACCTATAATAGATAATATTTCCCTCTAAGAGTCGTGTTGCACACGATGGTGCAGGACTATCCTAGTTACGCATATGTATCAGCCCAGATGAACCAGAGACACAATGCAAGTGTCATTACAATAGAAATGGTATTTATTGACAGACCCCTGTTGTCACTTAATATCCATATTTTTTTAATGAATTGTCACTAATTATGTAATAAAAGTCGCATCATAAAAAAATACATAACCACAGTTTGCATTTTATGTCATTGTCTAGTAGAAAATGGGTCTTTGGTTCGGGCCACTAGTCCTGGCCGTGGCTGGGGCCGGGACTAATGGTCCGAACCAGACGGCCCGAGGAGGCCGAGGTACTTTGTCCCGGTCCATAAGGAACCATTAGTCCCGGTTTGAGATACAAACCGGGACAAATGGGTCTAGGCACGCGCGCGTGCTCCTGGCAGAACCTTTAGTCCTGGTTTGTATCTCAAACCGGGACTAATGGCCGGGCCCTATATATATGCAGCCAGCCTTCCACTCTCTCCTGTTTTTTTCCTATGTGAGGTGGGTATAACTTTGTGCTAACTTTTTTTCTTCATATGCACTAGAGGTGTTCGGTGAAATGCCTGTTAGAGCGATGCCACTTGAGTTCACACAAGACAAAACATGATATGAGGTGCCAGAGCGACACTTAAGGTTTCTCCTCTTTGTTTTGAAGTGTCCTAAAAGGTTAGCAACTATTTTCTCATTTTGACCACGCGGTACTAATTTAAGCATCGTGATTGCGTTTGATATATATGCATAGTTGTATGATGCAGATGAGCCACCCATGGATGTACGGTGCCCAACGCTCTGACGCTTACAGAGAAGGCGTGTGTTCTTTTCGCCTTGTGGCCGAGGCGAACAAGCGGCGAGATGGTTTTATGTGTTGTCCATGTGTTGAATGTCGGAATGAGCAGGCTCACACTTCCTCAAGAGTCATTCAGAGCCACCTGCTTTGGTCCGGTTTCATGTCCAGCTATAATGTTTGGACCAAGCACAGAGAAAGAGGGGTTATGATGGAAGACGGCAATGAAGAAGAGAACGATGATGACAACTACCGATCTATGTTCCCTGAATACGATGATACCGTAGTTGAAGATAATGAAGAAGAAGGGGGTGAAGAACGGGAACCTGATGAGCCCATTGATGATTTTGGTCAGGTCATTAGTGATGCAAGGCGAGACTGCGACACAGAAAAGGAGAGGTTGCAGTTCGAGCAGATGTTATAGGACCACAACACATTGCTTTACCCAACTTGTGAAGATGACCAGAAGAAGCTGGGTAGCACACTGGAATTGTTGAAGTGGAAGGCAAAGACCGGTATGACTGACTCGGGATTTCAAAAGTTGCTGGTAATAATGAAGAAGCTGCTTCCAAGAAATAACCAATTGCCCTCCAGTACATACGAAGCAAAGAAACTTTTCTGCCCTCTAGGATTAGACGTGTAGAAGATACATGCATGCCCTAATGACTGCATCCTCTACCGCGGTGAGAAGTACAAGAATATGGATAAATGCCTGGTATGCACTGCATTGCGGTATAAGATCAGAAAAGATGACCCTGGTGATGTTGAGGGCGAGCCACCCAGGAAGAGGGTTCCTGCCAAGGTGATGTGGTATGCTCCTATAATACCACGGTTGAAACGTTTGTTCAGAAATAAAGAGCATGCCAAGTTGTTGCGATGGCACATGGAAGACCGTAAGAAAGACGGGATGTTGAGGCACCCTGCTGATGGTCGGCAGTGGAGAAAAATCGAGAGAGACTTCCCGGACTTTGCTGGTGACGCAAGGAACTTATGGTTTGGTCTAAGTACTGATGGCATGAATCCTTTTGGGGAGCAGAACTGCAGTCACAACACCTAGCCCGTGACTCTATGTATCTACAACCTTCCTCCTTGGTTGTGCATGAAGCGGAACTTCATTATGATGCCAGTGCTCATCCAAGGCCCGAAGCAACCCAACAACGACATTGATGTGTACCTAAGGCCATTAGTTGATGAACTTCTACAGTTGTGGGCCAAACCAGGTGTACGTGTGTGGGATGAGCACAAATAGCAGGAATTTGACCTACAAGCGTTGCTGTTCGTAACCATCAATGATTGGCCTGCTCTTAGTAACATTTCACGACAGACGAACAAAGGATACAATGCATGCACGCACTGTTTAGATGAGACTGAAATTATATATCTGGATAAATGTAGAAAGAATGTGTACCCGTATAATCATCGTTTTCTTCCGCCCAGTCATCCCTTAAAGAAGAAAGGCAAGCATTTCAATGGCAAGGCAGAAACCCGGACGAAGCCTGTCCCCGTAGTGGTGCTGATGTATTTGGTATGGTCAAGGATTTGGATGTAATCTTTGGAAAGGGTCCTGGAAGACAACCTGTTCCGAAAGACCCCATTACCGGACACACACCCATGTGGAAGAAGAAATCTATATTTTGGGAGCTACCCTATTGGAAAGTGCATGAGGTCCGCTCTGCAATCGACGTGATGCACCTAACGAATAATCTTTGCGTGAATATTCTAGGCTTCCTGGGCTTGTATGGGAAGTCAAAAGATACTCCGGCAGCACGGGAGGACCAGCAACATCATAAAGGACGAGACGACAAGCATCCAGGGCAGTTTCAAGGGCTTGCCAGCTACGCTCTTATCAAAGAAGAGAAGGAAATCTCTTTTGAAGTCCTTTTCAGTATCAAGGTCCCGTCTGGCTTCTCGTCGAATATAAAGGGAATAGTAAATATGAAAGAGAAAAAATTTCAAAACCTAAAGTCTCATGACTGCCACGTGCTTATGACGCAATTGCTTCCGGTTGCATTGAGGGGAATTCTACCAGAAAATGTTCGACTAGCCATTGTGAAGGTATGTGCATTCCTCAATGCAATTTCTCAGAAGGTAATCGATCGAGAAAGTCTATCAGGGTTACAGATTGATGTGGTCCAATGTCTGGTCAGCTTCGAGTTGTGGTTCTCGCCATCCTTCTTCAATATTATGACGCACCTCCTAGTTCACCTAGTCGAAGAGATTAGAATTCTCGGTCCTGTGTTTCTACACAATATGTTCCCCTTCAAGAGGTTCATGGGAGTCTTAAATAAATATGTTCATAACCGTGCTAGGCCAGAAGGAAGCATCTCCAAGGGCTATGGAACAGAGGAGGTCATTGAGTTTTGTGTTGACTTTCTTCCTGACCTTAAGCCGATTGGTGTTCCTGAATCTCGGTATGAGGGGAGGATGACTGGAAAAGGCACACTAGGAAGGAAATCAATGGTATGTAGGGACGGGCATTCTTTCACTCAAGCACACTACACAGTTCTACACAAGTCCACCGTGGTGGCTCCGTATATCGAGAAACACAAGAATATTCTACGCTCTGAAAACCCGGGAAAGCCTGAAACCTTGATTAAAGGGGAACACGAGAAGAATTTTGGCAGTTGGTTGCAGACACATCTCATGAATAACACCACTGTTGGAGATGAGTTGTACTCATTGGCCAGGTTACCATCTTCGACTATATGTACTTTCCAAGGGTACGAGATAAATGGCAATACATTTTACACAATCGCCCAAGATAAAAAGAGCACCAACCAAAACAATGGTGTCCGCTTTGATGTAATAGATGACAATGGGCAGAAGGACACATATTATGGGTACATAGAGGAGATATGGGAACTTGACTATGGACCTACTTTTAAGGTCCCTTTGTTTCGGTGCAAATGGGTCAAGCTGACAGGAGGCGGGGTACATGTAGACCAAAAGTACGGCATGACAACAATGGATCTCAACAATCTTGCATACATGGATGAACCATTCGTCCTAGCCAACGATGTGGCTCAGGTTTTCTATGTGAAGGACATGTCTACCAAACCGAGAAAAAGGAAAGATAAGCAAAAGAATACAGAATAAGCCAAAGCGCCACATAGTTCTTTTAGGGAAAAGAAACATCGTGGGAGTGGATGACAAGGCAGACATGTCAGAAGATTACAATAAGTTTGATGAAATTCCGCCCTTCAAAGTGAAAACTGACCCAAGCATCCTGTTAAATGATGAAGATTCTCCATGGCTACGGTGCAGAAGAAAACCACAACACTAGATGTTGGTGATGTGTAATAATGTATTATACCTTTTATTTGAGACATAAATCTATGTAATGTATTAAACCTTTTATTTGAGACATAAAGGTCCCCTTTCATGTAATACATCTTGCTTAATCAAACTAGACGTTGACGACCGGGTTCTGAGCCGCGGGAGGTGATCACCCAAAGAGAAGGAACCATCACTAAGGATACATAGCACAGCTGAAAATTAAGAAACATGCCTAATGTTAGAGTGATTCAGTCATGCTCCTGCCTAGCCCTGTAATACGCGCCACTGTAGTCGTCGTAGTCGCCGGCGCCGTCGTCACTGTCGTCGTCGGGGTCACCGTAGTCGAACCTTGAAGGTTGGGCACGCGTGGGCTGGATTTGAGGGTACCACAGGCGGGGGTTATTGCCGGTCGTCTTGTAGGCCATGACACTCTGGAGAGTCCGGCCGCGCCACCACAGCCGACGGCCGGCCTCGTTGAAGTTCGAAGGAGGTGGGCCGTCCTCCTCATGCCTGGCGAGCGCCCTCTCATGCCGATTGATTCCCAAGTCGAGAAATAGTCGGGATGCCAGTTGGGATTCCTCCGCTGTTCTGGCTTGAGCTCGAGGTAGTAGTGGTTCATGATGGCCATCCGGCGCTCCACACCTAGAGGGACAGGAGGGACCGGCACGCCTCCGGCGCTCAGCATCTAGCCGGTGGGGACGCGGTAGCCCGGTGGGCAGGGGTAGTTCGAGGCGCAAAGCTGCTCCACCTCCCGGGGGGTTAGAGATACGATGGAAGCCATGGGAAGAGAATGATGAGTCTAGATGTGATATGTAAATGGAGGCCAAGCGTACATATATATACTGAAAAAATGGCGGGAAGACAGAGGTGGGAACCGGTGGAAAGCGCGGGAACGCAGTGGCGCGGGAAACTGTCATCCCGGGTGGGGGCTCAAACCGGGACAAAAGATGAGGGGGGGCCTTATCTGGGGGAGGCTTATCTGGGGGTGGCTAACCTTTAGTACCGGCTGGTGGGTGCAACCGGGACTAAAGGTAGTTTTTGTGTCATCTAACAAAACTGTCGGTGGGATAAGGACGCGTGGGTAACCTTTAGTACCGGCTGGTGGGTGCAACCGGGACTAAAGCTGTCGGCAGGATAAGGACGCGTTGGTGGACACACTGCTCGATGAGATAAAGCATGTAGCGCACGACGCCCTGTCGGAGGAAGAAGACAAAGTAGAAGCGGCGTCGTGCCTATAAAAGGAGCATCGATACGCCATGGCAAGCAGCTCAACAAGCCAACATGGATGGAGAGTTTCATCCCCATGGATGGAGGAAAGGGTTGGGAAATCTCCCTTGGCGGAACTTCTTGAAGATGCCCTTGGTGCACACGCCCTATGGCATCTTCAGAAGTTCCGCCTCGCAAAATATTTTCCTGCTAGCCCGTGAAAGACTCCATCTCCGCCTCCCTGGGGGTTAGAGGTATGGTGGAAGCTATGGGATAGAGTGGAGAGAGGCGGCAGATATGAGTCTAGATGTGCTATGGCAACGACCAAGCCTACATATATATAGTGAGAAATGGCGGGAAGTCAGAGGAGGGAAGCGGTGGAAAAGGCGGGAAGAAAACAGGCGGGAAAAAATAAGGCGGGAAGAAACAGACCTTTAGTACCGGTTTCGCGCGAATTTTTTATCAACCGGGACTAAAGGGGCTACCCTCGTACGGAGAAATCTATAGGGGTAGACGATCCGGTCCCCCCGGTATAGGGTTTCACCGGAGGAAGACCACCGGAGCGTCGAAATCACATGAAAATGGCAAAATGGTTAATAGTTTGACTAGTTAGAATAATTATTTTATAAAACAGAAAATGGATTTGAATCTCTTATTCAAATTCAAGCACTTCTTATGTTAAAAATTTAGTGAGATTCAAAAATATGCAAAATATAATAGTTAATACATTTTTAAATTGAAAATGGCAAAATGGTTATTAGTTTCACTAGTTAGAATAATTATTTTATAAAACAGAAAATAGATTTGGATTACTTATTCAAATTCAAGAACTTTTCATGTTGAAAATTTTATCAAATCCATAAGTATGCAAAAACTGTATAATTCAAATGTTTAAAAAATATGCTAATTGAATTTTTTTTAAACAGGCGCGCCCCTGGGGTGAAAAAATTGAAAAAAGGACCTTTAGTCCCGGTGCGTGCTATACACCGGGACTAAATATGTGGTGTTGGCGCGCGCGCGTTGGGCGGTGCCGAAAACTCTTTAGTCCCGGTGGGTGGCACACACCGGGACTAAAGGGGGGCCCTTTAGTCCCGGTCCGTTATACGGACCGGGACTAAAGGTCCCCCCTTATATCACGCGCCCCTTCACTCCCCCACCATCTCCACTCACTGAAGGGAAATCGCGCGCGAGGACGACGAACGACGCCGACAGGCTGCCAAATTTTTCTCCGGCCGTCCGCGCCGCCGCCGTCTCACCGACGAACGCCGCCGCACCACCGCCTCTCCAGCCACCGTGCGCGTGCATCCCTGTCGGCCAGGTAATAAACCCCAGCGAAAAATTCCACGTGGCAGGTGGTGCGCAGTAGACGGCGGCCGCGCGCGCAGCAGGGGAGGCCGGCGGCGGCTGGCCGTTTCAGGCCAGCGGGCGGGCGGGCGAGGTCGGTGCCCGCGAGCGTAGCAAGGGGAGGCCGGCAGCCGCGCGCGCAGTAGTGTGATTCTTTTATTTTTTTTATTTTGTAGTGTATATAGTTGTAATATTATTTTGTAGTGTAATAGTAGTGTAATATTATTATAGTATATAGTAGTGTAATATTATTTAGTAGTGTAATATTATTTAGTAGTATATATAGTAGTGTAGTAGTGTAATATTATTTAGTAGTATATATAGTAGTATATTGCATTATAGTAGTATATTGTAATATTACAGTATTATATATATATAGTAGTATATTGCATATATTGATGAATATTATATATATAGTAGTATATTGCATATATAGTAGTGCTAAATAAAGATAATTGGTGAACATGGCAGCAAAATTTGCAGCTTGTTTTTTCTTGCCTTTTGTTCATCAAGCAAATGATCCGCGTCTAAGTCCACAATCCCTATCGCAAAAACCAGCTAGTAACGATCCCTAAAAATAGTTGAAGAAATTACTACCCTAAGGCCCTTTAGTCCCGGTGCTCGCGGGCTGCCGGGAGATAGGGTTAGGGTGGTGGTGCTCGCGGGCCCCCGGACTTAGGGTTAGGGTGGTGGTGCTCGCGGGCCGCCCGGAGATAGGGTTAGGGTGGTGGTGCTCGGGGGCCCCGGACTTAGGGTTAGAGTGGTGGTGCTCGCGAGCCCCCGAAGATAGGGTTAGGGTGGTGGTGCTCGCGGGCCCCCGGACTTAGGGTTAGAGTGGTGGTGCTCGCGGGCCCTCGGATATAGGGTTAGGGTGGTGGTGCTCGCGGGCCCCCGGACTTAGGGTTAGGGTGGTGGTGCTCGCGGGCCGCCCGGAGATAGGGTTAGTGTGGTGGTGCTCGCGAGCCCCCGAACTTAGGGTTAGAGTGGTGGTGCTCGCGGGCCCCCGAAGATAGGATTAGGGTGGTGGTGCTGACGGGCCCCCGGACTTAGGGTTAGGGTTAGGGCATCACTAGAATTTTGCTATTGTTTAGTAGTATTGTAGCAAATTGCATGTTCATAATATTGTTTAGTATTATTTTATGCAGCAATATTGAATGAAAAATGTTATTGTGTGCATTTTGTAGAAAACTATGGATCCAATCCAGAGAGACCTAGCACAGGAAGAAATTCTCGAGGATATGATCAACGACACCCCCCATGTTGATCCACCTGAATCTCCGTCGATTTATCTGAACCCCTCCGGTGAGGGAGAGGAGGTCGACCGAAATGATCAAGGAGAAGCCGACGGCTCCGGTGGTGGAGAAGTCGACGACTCCGGTGGTGGAGAAGTCGACGGCTTCGGTGGACCCTTAACAAAGTCCGGCGAGGTATATATATGAAGTCTGGTGATCAGTAGATGCATTAACTGAGTTGTATATATATAAATTGACGAATGTTTCTTCTCTTAGGCCTCCACATCGAGCAAAAAAATATTCCAAACGAGGCTCGGCCAAAAAGTTGGACGCATCTACGCGTTATACAATTACGGTGTTATCACCACGGGCTGAACCGTTGGAACCCGAAAAGGCTAAAACTGTATTTAAATAACAATGTGAACTTATGGTTAGGGGTCGCATCCCGATCACTGTTCGAGAGTGGAATAAGATCAAAGGGGCGAAAGAGGGTGAGTATGTCGCCGACAGGTGCAAAGAGGGTCTTTGGAATGACCTCATGACACATTTCACCTTGTCAGAATGTGAGGATGATGCCGACACAACTGCATTGAGGAAGAAAGGCAAGCAGTGGACTCTTACGAAGATGGCTGAACTATTCAAGAACTGGAAGAAAGCATTATGGCAAAAGTATTAGAAGACGAAGACTCCTCCTAAATTTGAATGATATCTAACGAAGCAGCAGGCTAACTGGGATGCATTTGTGAAGTACAAGGAGTCAGAACCTGCTATGGAAAAGTCGGAAAAAACAAGAAAAATGTCGCGAGGAAGAAATATCACCATCACCTGGGGCCAGGGGGCTACGCGGCTGCCATGCCAAAGTGGGATGCTAAAGAGAATGAGCTGCTTGCTAAAGGGATCACTCCAGAACCAATGCGCGAAGAATGGGATCTGAGGGCAAGGAATTGGTTCCTTGGGCATGGGAGTGAGTATGATGAAAGTACATGGGACCTTATTTGCAGTGACGGGATTAGGATACCCCAGGATGCATGGCAGAAGGTGGTGAAGGAGATTAAAGCGGGGACAACAAAGTTCCATCCCGATAGAGAGAAAGACTTGCTGACAAAGGTCCTCGGGAATGACGAACGCGGAGGACGTGTACGAGGCCTTGGCCCTAGTTATACGTGGGAGATGCGGTTTCCCAAAGACAGAGATACTTATAGGAGCCGAGAGAGAGCAAAGAGGCAACGGCAGGACGAGGATGGAGACAGGTTCAACGAGTTGCTAGGAACACTTCGAATGCATCATCAACAGATTGACGAACTTCGAGGAGCAGCGCGCCTGCAAGATTCTGTACTCGATATTACCGCCATCCCATCTCAGCGGAGAAGCAGCGTGGCTGAATCGAAGGTCCCTTCTGACGATGCACGTATGGTAGATGGCGGTCCCGGCTACCCCGTGGATGGAATCAAGGAGCAGGCATCTTGTGAGCTCCATCAGAAGGTGAAGGACCTATCCATCAAGGTGGCGGTCGGATGTGCTTTACCTTGTCCACCTCGCGCACGCTGGCATGGCCGTGAGATTCTAGCTGGCTATGCTAAAGTTGTTGTGGATGAAATCGCAAGGGGGTGGGACTCAATGGAGCTTGACATCCCTGGACCTGAAGGTGAGAGGACACTCAGAGAAGTACTGGGTGGTATCATTCTATGGGACAAGAACAACATCAAGCTTCCAGGCTGGATGCCAAAGCCAACACTGCCTCTGAGTCATCGCATGTCACCTTCACCTCCATCACCTCCAACAAGCCTACCCCATGACTACGACCACCACAGCCCGAGTCCATCTCGATCTCTGCCGCAGCCTCCGATTAGTACTAAACGACGCATCAGCCCAAAACGACAAATGTCCCCCCTCCCAAGAGTACCTCATTAGAATCTTCCCATCAGACCTTACAATCGTACTGACTAGGAAACTGACATGATCGTAAAGGCCGAATGTGTTGCGCAGCTTCAAAAGAAGAAACCCGAGCCCGCCCCGGTATACACCGAGAAGCAAAAAGCATATGCACTTTCTTTTCTAAACACAAAATCGCAATATGAATTGCACCATAAGCCAGATGACTATCGACGCACACTTTAGAAGGAAGTGAAGAAGAGCAAATCAAGTAGAAGTGCAAGCGGGAGCAAATCATCAGGTCAAAGTGCAACTGGGAAAAGAATGGACGTCCCCAGCTTAGGAAACAGGCCAAAAAATCGATCCCACCCCTCCAGGTGTTATCCTATGACACTCCCCAGCAGGATATGGAAGAAGCTAAGAAGCTTGCGGCCGCTATGAATGTGACTGTTAAGGAATTGCTAGGTGCCCAGGATGACAAGTTACCCAAGGCTCAGGTAGTCCCTACATATGTCCCAGGGAAGCCTCTGGTCAGCTTTGAGCAGTTCCATTAACTGCCAACACAAATGCGGAGTTTACATAACTGGTACTTGAAAGCCGTAAAGCAGGAGAGAACAATGATCGTGGCGAAAGTCCCACATGACTACTACTTCCGAGAAGAAGAGGTCCATGTTGAGTTTCCAGAACTCTTCCAGTTATATAGTTTTGACGCCCTCGACAAAAGTCTCATGAGTTGCTATTGTCTCTAAGTTGTTGAATTCATTGTCTATATATAAGTTGTTCATTTTTTCAGTTGTTCAGTTCATTGCATATAATTATCCTCATTATATCCTTTTGTACTCTGTTATTATGTAGAATGAAGATCATGGAATGTAAAAGAAGGTCACTCTTTAGTGTTGGGTTCATTGACCTAGATAAAATACATTGTAATACGCTAAATGATAAACTCGAGGAGGCGCAGGAAAACCTTCTAAGGTTTCTAACAGAGCAACATTTCTGGACCACATACTGTTTCCTTACAATTTCCGGTGAGGGTCTTACTATGTTGTACACATTCACTTTTTGTTACTCGATGTTAAATGTAATTGATGAGTTACTGATGTATATATAAACGTGTGTAGTTTCCACTGGATTCTCATGGACATTCAACTTGATAAGGGAAGAGTTGAAGTCATGGACCCATCAAAGAGACCCCTGGAACAGTTTAGGGACATGCAGGAGATGCTCCAGAGGTAATTTCTGTGCTACATCGGTCTCTTTATTTGATTTTCTGAGATATCACGTAATAAATAACTCATTCATTCATTTTCTTTGTCGGGCAGGGTTTGGAGCATGTTCAAGAGTAGGGTTAAGGGTTCCTTTAGTAAGGAGCTGACGTTTACTCCGGTCTCAATAAGTAATACGTGATATGTTTGCGCATCTCTTTACTTCTAGTTTCAAGACAATTATGATGCTAGATTATAATTTTGATTGAATTCTATTCTCATAAAGTGCGCGAGGCAGCGGCAGGGGATGAATCTATGTGGATTCTACGTTTGCGAGTTCATTCACACGTTTTCCACTGAGCACAAACATTATAGAGTCGATGTAAGCAATACATTCACAACATTATTTTATTACCGTCACTTTTTGTTATCATGATTGATATTCATATTGATCTCCTTTTCTTATATAGTTCTAGAGAATGCGGGATCAGCTCCTACTAGAGCAACGCGTACGAGGAATTGCTGAAGAACTGGCAGGATTCTTAATGAACGAGATGATAGATGACGCCGGGGAATTTAGCGTGAATAGGCGCTACCGATGATCCCCGACCGTGTAATTAAATCGTCGAATTGTGATCTCCATGTAACTATCATGATCATGTATATATTTGTATGCTCGATATTAAGAGAAGTTATCTTATGTATGCACGAACGTGTACGGTATGTGGTAGCATAGAAAACTATTTTTGAAATGAAAAAGAGAAAAAATATACAAATTGAATTCTCTGCCGCGGTAGAGAAAGTGCCTAAACTTCTGCCGCGACAGAGAACCATTTGTCCCTGTTCGTAATACGAACCGGGACTAATGGGGGGCACCCAGCGCCCGCAGAGACGACCACGTGGATACCCATTGGTCCTGGATGGTAAGTGGTCCGGGACTAGTGGGGGGGGGCTTTAGTCCTGCCCCTCCAGTCCCTGTTACCAGGACCGGGACTAAAGCCCCTTATGGGCCGGGACTGGAGGCCCTTTTTCCACTAGGACGATGTTAGTTTTGTCAATAATCGAGTGAAATCGGTGACTGAAATATTTTTCATGATATATATGAAAAGTTTGTCATTGTAAAACAGAATGGAGTGTAGGACATGTCATCATTCGACGTGGAATTTTGTTAATTTAGTGCAATTTACTAACATAGAATTATGACCAGTGGGACCTAGTGGTTCTTACAGGTGGACCAACGTCGGGTCCGAGACGGTTCGGATAGGTGGGACCCAGAGGGTTCTGACAAGTGGGGCCCAGAGGGTTCTGATAGGTGGGACCCAGAGGGTTCGGATAGGTGGGACCAAGACGGTTTGGACATGTGGGACCGAGATGGTTCAGACACGTGGGTCCACATGTTGATGACAGTGTCAGTAATTTCATCACGTTAATAATTATACAGAAAATGAAAAACATATCATACAGATAAATAAAATTTAGAGCCAATATAGAAAATGGCGGCGATAAAATTTTGTGCAACTGTTTTAACATGGAGATACAACTAAGTAAATCACATTGTTGAACAATTTCATCAAGATGGAGTTTTTGTTGAGTTGTTTCCCTGTCCTTGCTGCTGTGTTGTCCTTAAGAGGAAACTAAGTGTGGCTTCTAATTCTTGATGCTTCTTTTTAGTTGCTCTAGTTTTCTCTTCCTATGCCTTCATCAGAGCTGCATGGTCCTCTGCTTGTTTTTTTCATTTCTTCAAATATTTTATCATAGGCTTCCATAATTTCCTGCATCTCTTGTTTGTACCTTTCAGCTGCGAGGAGTGATTGTTCCTCCTGTTCAGCAAGCTTATTTTCTAGTTCTCGGATGCGTGTTGTGGACACAGAGCTTTTTCTTAAGATTGATCCAACTCCCAAATTTGAGAGGAATGTTCCTGTGCTTGGGCTCGTTTTGCTCTTCTCCTTCAAGAATTCTTCAATAATTTGCAATTTTGTTTTTTCAGTCTCACCATCTAGGCACGGTATATTTTTCATGGTCATCATTGCATCCTAGAAATAATTTCAAATGAAAGCATAAGAAATATTGAAGTAGAAAGCTTATTCATTACAAAATATTAGCAGTATTAAAAATGTCTTACATAAGCATCTTTGGCTTCCGTAGTCATGATGCCTTCCTTGTTAGTGTGGGTAAGTTCTCCGAGTTCTACCAAAAAATTGGAATTACGAACATGAGTTAGCAAAATTGATGTTCAGTTTGGTAGAACAATTGTTTCATGTATGAACTTAAAATTGTACAAGAGCTTCGTAGTGTGCAACGAAGCATATCGATCCAGTTGTATGGTTCGGTTCACTTGATTCTTCACACACATTTCCTAAATTTGAGTATGAACTTGTGAGTTTTTTGTGCAGTAGAGATTTATGTGCTGAGTATTTGTAAGTGTAAATGTTAATACCTGATAGTGGGTATCAAACCATCTGTCCACAAGATCTTTCCAACTTCTCCCTAGTACATCTGATGGCTTCATCTTATATTCTTCCGAGGGGCTCATATATTTAATATTTTCCCAATTCTCCTTCTTAAGCTTGTAGCATAGTTGGCGCATACTACTCTGTATAATATTAGTGCTCACTCTCTTGGTCACTACATCATTTTTGTCCATTTCAAAATTTCCTTGAAAAATGGAGATGCATATTATGTAGTTACATAAGTAGACAATGTAAATAACTATTATGTAGTTACATAGGTAGACAATATAAATAACTATGATGTTACGGTAGATTAAAATTCAGTGAAAATAACATATGATAACCTTTTTTTAGGGTTACCGACGTTTTGGTCCTCGTCATCTGGAGTCGGCTCGTCATTAGCTGTGGCCATTGCTTCTCCACTGGGTTCATATGTAGGGTCTGGTTGTGTGTGGTTAGCATCCTTTTGTTTACCGTTTTTGGTGGCGTCTATTACTTTGTAACTGCTGCTGTACATGAATTTTGTGCTATAGGCAAACCTCTGGAGGCTTGCATTTCTTTGAAAATTTCCATCATATGTGCTGTATTTTCTTCCAAAATTTTGTACTTGTTTGCCTCATATGCATTAGTTGGTTTTTTTCGGTTGTTGACAAGGGATGGTCAAAATTATATTACAGCTCAACAGCAGATTACATCTTGAATTACAAAGTCCTGACAATTTTCATTCATAAAATAACCTACCCAAGGGCATACATATTAAGACTGTGTTGTTGAAGAGCAAACTAAACTAGCTATATTAGAAGTAGTTATCTGTACCTTATGAGCGCATGAGTGGGCTATAATATTTTAATCTCTACAAATGTGATTTACTCTAGCATTTGTCTTCCTGACTGAATTTAATTTTTTTGCTAGGATGATTCTAGAATTCTTATGCATATATTCGGAGTCAAGCCTGTTGCTAGCAACATCCTTTGCCACTAGAAAGTTATCAGTATAGAGATGGGGCTATTTTATGTTCATTCTTTCTGCTAGTTCAGCTGCCAATAAAATGGATTTAGCCTCACCTTGAAGAGGAGAGACCGAATAAAGAGCATATGGATGGATTTTTCCTGGATGTGGCCATTGCTATTTTTTGCTTGCATAAAAGTAGATAAAACTCAATCAGTCTATTGTGAAACAATATTAATGCGTGTGTGTGGGAAAACAATGTAGGGAGTAGATCACTATTATTATAACGAGAAGAGCGGAAACAAGATGTTTAACCACTTTGTAATGAATGGTTCTAGCTGATCTAGTGCATGTGAGAAGGATCGAGGGATTGAATTATCACCTGATGGTCATTTGACCTTGGGTTTCTTCTTCGGTGTAGACCTCAATGGTTCGCGTTCCTTACTACTGCAAAGAGTCCCGACCATGGCGTCGGCCAAGGAGATCGCCAACCAGATGCGGCGATGTGTTCTGATCCTCTAGGGACGAGATCGGATCCGGGGAGGAGAAGGATGAGGCACCAGAGTGAGATCAGTTTTGGGTGTTAAGATGAGACACAAATCCTGGGAGGGATTCATGCGCCATTTTAATGTTGCCAGGTTTCAAATTTTGGCTTAGGTTCTGTTTGGTTGATAATTTTGACGTGAGAGACAAAACATTTCTTCAACATTTGGTTTATTTCGTATATGTAAGTTGTACACAATTGGGAATAAAAAATGAAATAAAGTACTGACAAGTTGAAAATTAATATTACATTAAAAACTCATATTGTTACATTAAAGTACAACCACACCTTGTAAATTTCATTAAAAAATGAGAAATTCTCAAAATCTTTTGAAACCTTCAATTTTTTTCACTGTGTGGCAAATACTTTGCATGAAAAATGAGAAAGTTGTAAAAATGTCCCTCTAGCAGTCCACTCTTAAATGTGGGGTAGTTAGGTCAACGATCTTGTTCGACTACTGGAAAGAGCCACTTATGTACCATGTTTTCCTCTCACCTTTGTTCTAATGGACTCAAATTTGGCACAAGGGTGTATCACCATGTGAATAATGATGCTAGCATTGTATCTAGCCATTTTTGTTTGAAAAATTCAAAAATTTCAGCCTGAAACTCAAAAACATGGAACCATTTGTGGAGAAAGTAACAAAACTACAATTTTAGACCTTCAAGTTGCATGCTTGAGTGGTTGTACATCACATTGGGACCACAGAACATCAATTGTACTTTTTAGATGCTGTCGCAATCTCTCGAAAGTCTCTGGTCAACCCCAATTTAACCAAATCTTATAAATTTCATAAAAACATGAGAAATTCTCAAGATCTTTTGAAATGTCCAAATTTGTTCACTGTGTGGCAAATACTATCCATGAAAAATGAGAAAACTAGAAAAATATCCCCCTAGCAGTGCACTCTCAAATGTGGGGTAGTTAGGTCAACGATCATGTCCGACTACTCGAAGTAGCCAATTATGTACCATGTTTTCATCTACCTTTGTTCAAATGGACACAAATTTGGCACAAGGGTGTATAACCATGTGGATAACGATGCTAGCATTGTATCTAGCCATTTTTGTTTGAAAATTTAAAAAAATTCACCCTAAAACTCAAAAACATGGAACCATTTGTGAAGCAAGTACGGAAACTATAATTTTGAGACCTTCAAGTTGCATGCTTGAGTGGTTGTACATCGCATTAGGACCACAGAATAGCAGTTGTACTTTTCAGATGCTTTCACAATCTCTCAAAAGTCTCTGGTCAAACCTGATCAAACCTTCTAAATTTCAGAAATAAAATGACAAATTCTCGAAATCTTTTGAAACCTTCAAATTTGTTCACTGTGAGGCAAATACTTTGCATGAAAAATGAGAAAATCGGAAAATGTCCCCCTAACAGTCCACTCTCAAAAGTTGGGTAGTTAGGTCAAGCAAATCATGTCTGACTACTCAAAAAAGCCACTTGTGTACCATGTTTTCATCTACCTTTGTTCAAATGGACTCAAATTTGGCACAAGGGTGTATCACCATGTGGCTAATGATGCTAGCATTGTATCTAGCCATTTTTGGTTTGAAAAATTCAAAAATTTGACCCTAAAACTCAAAACATGGAACCATTTGTGAAGCAAGTACCAAAACTACTATTTGAGACCTTCAAGTTGCATGCTTGAGTGGTTGCACATCACATTGGGAACACAGAAGAACAGTTCTACTTAATAGATGCTTTCACAATATCTCGAAAGTCTCTAGTCTACCCCAGTTTGACCAAACCTTGTAAATTTCATAAACAATGAGAAATTCTCAAAATATTTTGAAACCTTCAAATTTGTTCACTATGAGGCAAATACTTTGTAAGAAAATGATAAAATTGAAAAAAATTCCCCTAGCAGTCCACTCTCAAATGTGGGGTAGTTATGTGAACGATCATGTCCGACTACTTCAAAGAGCCACTTGTGTACCCTGTTTTCATCTACCTTTGTTCAAATGGACTCAAATTTGGCACAAGGGTGTATCACCATGTGGCTAATGATGCTAGCATTCTATCTAGCCATTTTGGTTTGAAAAATTCAAAAATTTCACCCTGGAACTCAAAAACATGGAACCATTTGTGAAGAAAGTTCCAAAACTGCAATTTAAGTCCTTCAAGTTGCATTCTTGAGTGGTTGTACATCACATTGGGACAACAGAATAGTAGTTGTACTTTTTAGATGCTTTTGCAATATCTCAAAAGTCTCTGGTCAACCCTGGTTTGACCAAACCTTGTAAATTTCATAAAAAATGAGAAATTGTCAAAATATTTTGAAACCTTCAAATTAGTTCATTGTGAGGAAAATACTTTGCATGAAAAATGATAAAATTGGTAAGAAGTCCTCCTAGCAGTCCACTCTGAAATGTGGGGTAGTTAGATCAACGATCATGTCCGACTACTAGAAAGAGCCACTTGTGTACCATGTTTTCAACTACCTTTGGTCAATCGGAGTCAAATTTGGCACAAGGGTGTATCACCACGTGGCTAATGATGCTAGCATTGTATCTAGCCATTTTGGTTTGAAAAATTCAAAATTTTCACCCCAAAACTCAAAAACATGGAACCATTCATGAAGCAATTACCGAAACTACAATTTGAGACCTTCAAGTTGCATGCTTGAGTGGTTGTACATCACATTGGGACAATAGAATAGCAGTTGTACTTTTCAGATGCTTTCGCAATCTCTTGAAAGTTTCTAGTCAACCCCGGTTTGATCAAACCTTGTAAATTTCATAAAAAATGAGAAATTCTCAAAATCTTTTGAAACCTTCAAATTTGTTCACTATGAGGCAAATACTTTGCATGAAAAATGAGAAAATTTAAAAAATGCCCCCCTAGCAGTCCACTCTCAAATGTGGGCTAGTTAGGTCAATGATCATGTCCGACTACTCGAAAGAGCCACTTGTGTACCATGTTTTCATCTACCTTTGTTCAAATGGACTCAAATTTGGCACGAGGGTGTATCACCATGTGGCTAATGATGCTAGCATTGTATCTAGCCATTTTGGTTCGAAAAAATCAAAAATTTCACCCTGAACTCAAAAACATGGAACCATTTGTGATGCATGTACAAAAACTACAATTTGAGACCTTGAAGTTGCATGCTTGAGTGGTTGTATATCACATTGGGACCACATAATAGCGGTTGTACTTTTCAGATGCTTTCGCAATCTCTCGAAAGTGTCTGGTCAACCCCTGTTTGATCAAACCTTGTAAATTTCATAAAAAATGAGAAATTCTCAAAATCCTTTGAAACCTTCAAATTTGTTCACTGTGAGGCAAATACTTTGCATGAAAAATGATAAAGTTGAAAAAATGACCTCCTAGCAGTCCACTCTCAAATGTGGGGTAGTTAGGTCAACAATCATGTCCGACTACTCGAAAGAGCCACTTGTGTACCATGTTTTCATCTACCTTTGTTCAAATGGACTCAAATTTGGCACAAGGGTGTATCACCATGTGGCTGATGATGCTAGCATTGTATCTAGCCATTTTGGTTTGAAAATTCAAAAATTTCACCCTGAAACTCAAAAACATGGAACCATTTTTGAAGCAAGTACCAAAACTACAATTTGAGACATTGAAGTTGCATGCTTGAGTGGTTGTACATCACATTGGGACCACAAAACAACGGTTGTACTTTTTAGACACTTTCGCAATCTCTCGAAAGTGTCTGGTCAAACCTAGGTTTGACCAAACCTTGTAATTCTTATTAAAAAATGAGAAATTCTCAAACTCTTTTGAAACCTTCAAATTTGTTCATTGTGAGGCAAATACTTTGCATGAAAAATGAGAAAATTGGAAAAATGCCCCCTACTAGTCCACTCTCAAATGTGGGGTAGTTAGGTTAAGTAGATAATCCAAACTAATTTGCTCTACCGTAGCGGCAGCAACACTAATCAACTCGTGGTCGTGAGTTCAAACCCTGTATATGACAATAGTTTACATTTTATTGATATCTTTACCTAGTGTTTTTGTAAATAAATATTTAAATTCACCATGATAAAAAATTGTAAATAAAAAGCTATAAGAAAAGGGAAAGAAGAGCAACAAATCAGAGAACCTTCTCTCTCTCTCTGTGTGTGTCTACTTCTAGAAAGAAATCCATGCACCACTTTCTGTCTCTATCTCTACCTGGCTCACCTCATTCATTCCTTTTTTCCCTAGGAAATCTATACCAGCTTATATACTCTCTTTGTGTCTTTCTCCATCTGGAAATAAATCCATGCACCACTTTCTGTCTCTATCTCTGTCTGGTTCACCTCATTCATTCCTTTTTGCCCAATCTGGTAGGAAATCTATACCAGCTTCTATATCCCAATTTCTTAACTATTTCCCTTCACCGTACCCTTACCCAAATAGGAAATCCCACCACACACCATCATGTATGAAAATAAATGTAGACATAATTAAACATATAGAATCTAGAAACATAATAGACAACTAATAAAGCAAGGTTCAACATACACTTGGTAAGATAAGGTTCAACACAAACACTGCTCAGCAGCTAACATTACACTATTCAACAAAACATTATGCTTAAAGCAGCAGTAGCACACACAACTAGACACATCACAACTTCACTACCTCATCGCCGCCTCCTCCCGATCCTACTGCTCCCGGTCTCACTTCCTCTACTTATTGTTGCCCATACCCAGAACCTTCGGAGGCTTGGGCCTGGGAGCAGGCACACGACCGAGCTCGATAGCTCGGTTCAGTTTGTCCCTGAGGAAGAGGCCATAGGCGATGTGATTGGCCCAGAAGCCATGGACATTGATAGTTTCACCGACCTTGACATGGCTAGATCCAGAGCCTTCGGCATGCTAGAGGATGCTTTGAAAGACCATCTTTATGCTGCTTATGTAGAAGGGGCAGCAGTTCATGGCATCAGTCCAGGGTTCACTCCAGAAGGTGTCAAACGTCCCCACCTTTAGCTTCTTCAGAGTGGCCCTGGTCTTCTTGTGACACGAGTCGACATCGCTGTCAACATCATCAATAGCCTCCTGAAACATGCAGAATACACATGTGAAGCAAATATGTAGAAACAATAACTAAAATTTAATGCCTAACAGAGGAAGCAAGATATAACACTCAGACAACTAGCAACAACAGAAAGTAATCAGAGGATCAAGCAGATAATCCAGTTCCGTCGGCCAATAACATAGCATTAATCCAAAGATATGAAAACAACTAGAGATGGAAGTTTCGATCCTTTAGGGTACCCTCTATTTCAGTCTAGTTCAAACAAATGAACTAGTTTTCTTAAAAAGTGATGATTTGTGAAAATTTAGTTCATTTTTTGGTACTAAAGAGGGTAGAGGGTACCCTAGAGGTTACCCATTTGCATCCTTAAAAAAAAACAATCCATAGAGAAGAATTGCGATATAATTCTCAATGAGATAGTTTCGGTTACAGCAAGTACATGTACCAGGAGTTGTTCGTGGACAGACTAAGATGGTTACAGAAATAACGTACAATGCATTGAGCGTGTCAACACATAGATCCACAAATATTCATAAAATCTATCCATAATCGAACACTAGCTAGCAATAATCAATAGATCCATTAATTACATAGCAGTCGTAACAGATATAAAATGAATATGATGCTAATTGAAAACCCTAGGCACCTGACGCTAATTGAAAACTCTAGGCACCAATCCTAAACATGTATTACTTGGAACTTACCTCCTCCTGCTCGTCGACGACGTTCTAATCGAAGGCCGGCGATGGGGGAGTTGGAACTTGTGCCATGACGGAGTGAATGATGGGAAGGCATAGAGAGAGAGGGATGGACATATGACGAGCCACCGATGTTTTGTGCTCCCGCGGTTTACACGTGTACGGTTCTGCAGCGTACGCACGCGCAACTTCTCACACAACTCTTTCAAATAACTGCTCGTCTCGAAAAAAATTGCCCGCACAGTGCACCACGGACATGCCTACGGCAGTACACAGTTCACACGCGCACGATGTGCCTCGGACACGCCTATGGTACTACATGATTCTCACGCGCACGGTGGCACACAGTGGCCCGCCGGTGCAACACGAATACGGCCCAACAAATAGGCACTAAACCACCCTAAAACTAATCAACAACTTTACATGACAAAAACATTTCCTCTACTGTAGCGATATCAACACTAATCAACTCGTGGTCGCGAGCTCAAATCCTTCGTAAGACAATATTTTACATTTAGTTTCTTTGCCTCATTTTTTTTGATAAACTATTTTCCCCTACTGACAACTTGGTCCCGCGTGACTTTGAGTGACAATATAAATGCACCATGATAAAAATTTGTCACCTACATCGACAAACCACCCAGAAGAGTAATCTATAACGATATAACAATGAAAAAATAGTAAACCGTCGTGCATTACGCTTAATCCTTGATGCTATAACCAAACAATCAACGATTAAGATAATATATGATAGTTCACAACTTTGTCAACAAGCCATTTTGTCAATAAATATCACATCTGTTGTAGTGTGTCAAGTACATGGATGAGACCTGCATCTCCAGCTACCAATGGACCCTGATACGTCATAAACGTATCTATAATTTATGATGCTCCACTGCTTGTTTTGTATCAACTATCTTATGTTTTGTCTACACTTTGAGGCATTTTTATACATTTTCTGGAACTAACCTATTGACAAGATGCCACGGTGTCAGTTGCTTGTTTTCTGCTGTTTTTGGTTTCAGAAAAGCTAGTAAGGACATATTCTCGGAATTGGACGAAACAAAGCCTGAAGTTGCTATTTTCCCGACACGACACGGAGTCCAAAGGGGAGACGGAGGGGAGTCTGGAGGCAGGCACACCCTAGGGTGGTGTGGGTCCCCCTGGCGGCACCACCTGGTGGTGTGGCCACCCTGGCCCACCTCTGGCATCGCCTCTTCACCTATATATTCCCCCGGTAGGAAAACCCTAAGTACTGGATCAGAATTCCACGAAAAGCTCTGCAGCACCGCCGCCACCGAAGAGGAGATTCGGGGGACAGAAGTGTCTATTTCGGCACCCTGCCGAGACAGGGAAGTGCCGTCGGAGCCATCTCCATCGACTCCACTAATACGTTGCAAACATATCCATAATTTTTGATGTTCCATGCTTGGTTTTATCTACTTTCTTATGTTTTGTTCCAACTTTGGAGTACTTTTTATACACTTTCTTGGACTGACCTATTGAAAACAAGCCACAGTGCCAGTTGCCTGTTTTCTGCTGTTTTTGGTTCCAAGAAGTTCAGAAAATGAATATTCATGGAATTGGACTGGACAAAAGCCAAAGTCGATATTTTACCCGAAGATTCACGGAGCCAGAAGATCATGAGCTTGTAATCTATAGATCTACCTTGCTACTCAAGTGCTTTAACAGATCTCTGCTCTCCCCATGTGTGTGAAGTTGACAGTGTGCACACCATGTTGGCACTTAGGCTAGAGATTACATATACTTGTTATGAGTTATATTTGGAGTTGGATGTCTTTATGAAATTGTGGTGTTTGTTGGAACCATCTAATGCTCAAGGTGACAGTGTGGGGTTATCCAGATGTGGAAAGCAAACTTTGAGGTGTGTTGTTATAGCCCTACCATCGATTAGAGTGTCCAACCGGAGACTAGTTAGGAGTAGTATCATAAAGAGAAGATATTTATATGAGAGTGTTCACTAGTGAAAGTATGATCCCTAGGCCTTGTTTCTAAGCATTGATACACCGTTTGCAATTAGATCTGTTACATGTTTGCTTGCTTCCATCTTTATTTCAGCTTGCCTTTAGTCTTTTATCACATCAACCACACGCCAGCAACTATTTTCTGGCACCGTTACCACTTATAGTTATCCATACCACTTGTATTTCACTATCTCTTCGCCGAACTAGTGCACCTATACACCTGACAAGTGTATTGGGTGTGTTGGGGAGACAATAGACTTCTTGTATCTTGATTACAGGATTGCTTGAGACAGAATACCTTTGACCACTTCCTCCCTGAGTTCGATAAACCTTGGGTGGTCCACTTAAGGGAAAACTTGCTGCTGTTCTACAAACCTCTGCACTTGGAGGCCCAACAACTGTCTACAGGAATAGAAGTGCGTAGACATCAAGCTATTTTCTGGCGCTGTTGCCGGGGAGGTAAGGTAAAAGGTACTCACATCCTCCGGTGGGAGTGCTCGAAGTTATTTCCTTTAGATTTTGCAATTTTTTCTTTTTGTTTCTTGTTTTCACTAGTTAGGATTAATGGAAAACAACAACAAAATTAGAGAGATTTATAGTATTTATCTTGAGTTAGTACATGAAGTGTTTGAAGAGAAAATTAAAAACCTATGGAACTTTATTTGCATGCTAATAGCAATGTTGTTAGTATGAATTCTTTGGACACCATTATTGCTAATTCTATGGAGAAGTCTAAGCTTGGGGAAGCTAGTTTTTACGAAAATGATCTTTTTAGTTCCCTAGCTTTGGAAGATAGCTATTCTATTGCTTATGATGATACCAAACATCCAATATATGATGATTGAAATGATGAATATGATATTTTCAGTCCACCTACTATTGAGGAGAAAATTAATGATTACAATATGCCTCCTATATTTGATGATTATGGTGATGAGAATAATAATGATAGCTATTTTGTTGAATTTGCTCCCACTATAATTAATAAGAATGACTATGCTTATGTGGAGAGTAATAATTATTATATGCATGTGGCTCATGATAAGAATGTTTTATCTGATTGTTATATTGTTAATTTTATTCATGGTGCTACTAAAAGTTATTATGAGAGAGGGAAACATGGTTTTATGCATCTCAAAAATATTAAGTTTCCCCTCTTTATGTTGAAAGTCTTGAAGTTGCACTTGTTTTGCTTTACTATGCTTGTTGCTTTGTGCTTTCATGACTTGTTTCTTTACAAGATTACTATGCATAGGAAGTGGGTTAGACTTAAATGTGTTTTGAATTTGCTTCTTGATGCTCTCTTTTACTTCAATTCATATTTCTTACGTGAGCATCTTCTCAAACTATCATGCCTAACTTAAAGGCGTTAAAGAAAAGTACTTATTGGGAGATAACCCAAAAGTTTTAGATGAGTCTTGGAAGTTATTACCTCTGTAATAACCACTCCTTATTCTTTTTTATTTGCTTTTTGTGCCAAGAGTAACCTCTAATGAGAGAGAAGTAATGCTTTGAAAGTTGCTGTCCTGAAACATATTTTTGTGCTTCACCGTAAAAATTCGTGTAAAATCTCTGTACATCGTTTTGAGGCGTTAATTTTTGTGCTTCTAACCCAGGTTGTTATCTAACTTTACTTAGTTAAACACTTCTCGATTTGAGCAACAGAATGTCTTCGAAAAAATTGGTTTTTACCTGCTGGTCTGTTTTGACAGATTTCTGCCATTATTTGCAATTGCTTCTTGTTGATTCCTTTTTGAGTTCTCTTTGGGGAATTGAGCTTTTTGAGGGAAGTGCTACAGTAGCTTGTATTTTAGTGGAAGTTTTATTGGTGTTGAAACTGAACCCAAAGACTTATTATCTTGAGTGCACTAATGTTACTAATAAAGATTGTGTGAAGTTTTGTATGAAGGAAAAATTTCAGGTGTATGGAGAGAATGATGCAATGAGATGAAGAATTGACTAAATCTCAAGCTTGGGGATGCCACCCCGTCTTACCCAAGAAATATCCAAGAATTACAAGCGTCAAAGCTTGGGGATGCCCAAGGCATCCCCTTCTTCATCAATAAAAATCTCAGGTTTCTTCCAAACACTTCATTTTTATTGTTTCATGCACAGTTATGTTGTTCTTGGAGCGTCTTCTTTTTCATTTTTCGTTTTGGTTTTCATTTGCTTGGTTTTATTAGTTTGCTTGAATAAATTGGTTGGGCCCCCTCTTTCATACATTGGTTTTCAAACAGTTTGGTTTGGATTGGAAAAGAGTAGGAAAGTTCATGCTTAAGTGGTAAATAGAGCTTGTTTTTGACTGTGGCCCATGCTTTGTCATGCCATGCTTGATATCGTTTTGGCTTTAGGCTTAGTATTCTTTGTTGTAGCATGACTTGTTATAAACAATTGAGATTGCTTAATGTGCCTTTGAAGAATCATGCGTTGTTTTAGCATATTAAAGCATAGTATTGTGGTATTCTCCTTTGACGCTTTATTTGGGTTGACTTGGCACATGCCCACACCATGTTATGACTATCCCAAGTCACCATAAGCCTTTATGATCCTTTATTTTTCAACTTGTAGTATCACTTTATGCTTTGATCAATGATGTTTTGTCGCTCTACATGATTATGGCCATTATTGCTCTCTTAGTTGGTCGCTCCCAGTCTTTTGCTAGCCTCCGCAACCAAGTATGAGTTCCACTCATGCATCGAACTCCTAAAACCAAGTTATTCCAAAGAGTCCACCATACCTACCTATAAGCATTTGCTATTCCAAGTATATTCATGTTTTTGTCTACCTTCTGAATTAAATTTGTTATGAGAAAACTAGTGATTAAAGCTCTCACGAACTTGATGGCACACTTTACTTTTCTTGCCCTTAATAAACTTGAACCATTGTGTCGTCTATGTTGTATATGCTTGCACTTATTTGTTGGGGATTAGCATAACCATGCTATCATGGGGAACGCTTTCAACATTGCACATGTACTTTTACCTAGTTGATATCATGATCTTTTGTCTATGGATGTCGTCGGTGTGAAATGGAAGGGGAGCTTGTAAGTCCATGGAGTTATGTATGTGTGTTAGAGAAACGCCTGGGCCGCCGGTCTAATCCATGCTGTCACGGTGAAACCTGCAGCGTAACCATAATGAGCTGTCTGTGAAGCATTCTTCTTATAAAAAAGAGTCAGATATTGAGAAAAAGAGAACAAGAAAAAAAGAGATATTAGAAAAGAGGAAAGAGAGAAAAAAAGCATTATTTTCCTATGGTAAATAAGAAGATTGCTGAGATGCTCGTTGTCTGCTTGCCTTGTCATTTTGATATGGGGATTCTTCCGTATCATCGGGCAAGGGGTACCCCGTTGATGGTTCTCTATGATACACATGTACTTACTATGACAAGAACTTACCGGTAACTAAACTTGAGTAGCATGAGGAGCGGCCCTCGTATTCAAGGGACATGAGATTTCCAACTTATACTTTGTCAAGCATATACTCCATAGTTTGTTCACTTTAACCTTAATAACTTCAAGATGCTTATGATAGGGGCAATGAGAGGTGAAAGCTAATAAGTACCATAATTTTTGGAAGCTCTGTATGAAACTTGAATCTCTGCTTCCTTCTATGAAGGCCTTTCTTTTACTTTTATGTTGAGTCTCCACCTTCTACCTTTATGCACCTACTTTGAGAGCATAGTGGCCATTCTTAGTTCTATGTGCATTGTCCCAAGACTTGTTGATTGATGCATAACTTTGGTATTGCTTGTCTTAAACTATTTGTATCTAGTCACTCTTATGAACTTTGAAGGTGTCCTATGCATTTATGTTTACTACTCTATGAGGGACAAGCTGAATGCTACTATGCTATGTTTTCTTTATGTGAAACAAACAAACGTCTTGCAAAGCATTGTTATTCATGAATCTTTTGTTTGTGCCTTTTCATGTTGCAATATAGTTGTTATGTCTTGTTGTTATAACTTTATCTTTCATGCTATGTTAAAGTACTATGATCCCAGCTATCAATGTTTTATAAATGGTTTGATCAAGATTGTGATGGTGCATGTCACCTCAAAAATTATTCTTTCTTTTTATCACTTACCTACTCGAGGATGAGCAGGAGTTAAGCTTGGGGATGTTGATACGTTGCAAACGTATCCATAATTTTTGATGTTTCATGCTTGGTTTTATCTACTTTCTTATGTTTTGTTCCAACTTTGGAGTACTTTTTATACACTTTCTTGGACTAACCTATTGACAAGATGCCATAGTGCCAGTTGCCTGTTTTCTGCTATTTTTGGTTCCAGGAAAGTCAGAAAATGAATATTCTCGGAATTAGACCGGACAAAAGCCAAAGTCGATATTTTGCCAGAAGACTCACAGAGCCAGAAGACAAGACGGAGAGGGGCCACAGGGCCTCCACACCATGTGGTGGCGCGGGATAGGCCTGGCCGCGCCACCAGGTGGTGTGGGCCCCCTGGCCACCCATCGACCTTGCCTCTTCACCTATAAGATGCCTCCCGATGCAAAAACCCTAAAGAGTCAATCCTCCAGCCACAAAAAGTTTCACAGCACCACCGCCACCGAAGGGGAGATTCGGGGGACAAAAAGTCTCTATTCCGGCACCCTGTCGGGATGGGGAAGTGCCCCCGGAGCCATCTCCATTGATCTCCGCCACAATCTCCATCACCATTGCTGATTCCCATGATGAGGAGGGAGTAGTTCTCTCTCGAGGCTAAGGGTTCTACCGGTAGCTATGTGTTCATCTCTCTCTCTATGCATGATCTTATCGAGATCATGAGCTTGTAATCTATAGATCTACCTTGCTACTCAAGTGCTTTAATAGATCTCTGCTCTCCCCATGGTGTGAAGTTGACAGTGTGCACACCATGTTGGCACTTAGGCTAGAGATTACAAATACTTGTTACGAGTTATATTTAGAGTTGGATGTCTTTATGAAATTGTGGTGTTCGTTGGAACCATCTACTGCTCAAGGTCACAGTGTGGGGGGTTATCTAGATGTGGAAAGCAAACTTTGAGGTGTGCTGTTATAGCCCTACCATCGATTAGAGTGTCCAACCGGAGAGTAGTTAAGAGTAGTATCATAAAGAGAAGATATTTATATGAGAGTGTTCACTAGTGAAAGTATGATCCCTAGGCCTTGTTTCTAATCATTGATACACCGTTTGCAATTAGATCTGTTACATGTTTGCTTGCTTCCATCTTTATTTCAGCTTGCCTTTAGTCTTTTCCCACGTCAACCACACGCCAGCAAGCTATTTTCTGGCACCGTTACCACTTATAATTATCCATACCACTTGTATTTCACTATCTCTTCACCGAACTAGTGCACCTATACACCTGACAAGTGTATTGGGTGTGTTGGGGACACAAGAGACTTCTTGTATCTTGATTGCAGGGTTGCTTGAGACGGAATACCTTTGACCACTTCCTCCCTGAGTTCGATAAACCTTGGGTGATCCACTTAAGGGAAAACTTGATGTTGTTCTACAAACCTCTGCACTTGGAGGCCCACCAACTGTCTACAAGAATAGAAGTGTGTAGACATCATCCACCGCCATCTCCATCGTCGTTGCTGACTCCCATGATGAGGGAGTAGTTCTCTCTCGAGGCTAAGGGCTATACCGGTATTTTTGTGTTCATCTCTCTCTATGCGTGATCTTATGAGATCATGAGCTTTGTAATAAGTAGATCTATCCTGCTACTCAAGTTCTTTAAGTAATCTCTGCTTATCCCCAAGTGTGTGAACTTGGCAGTGTGCACACCGTGTGGCACTCTGGCTAAGGTTATAGAAATACTTATCATGAGTATACTTTGAGGTGGATGTCTCTATGAGATTGTGGTGTTTGTTGGAACCATCTAGCGCTCAAGGCGATAGTGAGGGGTTATCTAGATGGGAAATGCGAACTTTAAGGTCTGCTGTTATAGCCCTACATCGTCCAACCAGAGAGTAGTTTAGCATATAATAATGAAGAGAAGATATTTATATGAGAGTGTCCACTAGTGAAAGTCTGATCCCTAGGCCTTGTTTCTAAGCATTGAAACACCGTTATGTTACATGTTTGCTTGCTGCCACTCTTATTTCAGATTGCAATTACCACTTAGAATCATCTATATTACTTGTATTTCACTATCTCTTTGCCGAACTAGTGCACCTATACACCTGACAAGTGTATTGGGTGTGTTGGGGACACAAGAGACTTCTTGTATCTTGATTGCAGGGTTGCTTGAGAGGGATACCTTTGACCACTTCCTCCCTGAGTTCGATAAACCTTGGGTGATCCACTTAAGGGAAACTTGCTGCTGTTCTACAAACTTCTGCACTTGGAGGCCCAACACTGTCTACACGAATAGAAGCATGCGTAGACATCAAGCTATTTTCTGGCGCCGTTGCCGGGAAGGTAAGGTAAAAGGTACGCACATCCCCTGGCTACTAAGCTATCTTCTAGTACTGTTGGTGGTGTGTGAGTGCTCAAAGTTATTTCCTTTCGATTCTGCAATTATATCTTTTTGTTTCTTGTTTTTATTTTCACTAATTAGGCTTAATGGAAAACAACAACAAAATTAGAGAGCTTTATAGTATTTACCTTGAGTTAGGACATGAAGTGTTTGAAGAGAAAATTAAAAAACCTATGGGACTTTATTTGCATGCTAATAGAAATGTTATTAGTATGAATTCTTTGAACACCATTATTGCTAATGCTATGAAAAAGTCTAAGCTTGGGGAAGCTAGTTTTTATGAAAATAATCTTTTTAGTCCCCCAAGCGCGGAGGAGAAAATTTACCTTGATGATACTATGCCTCCAACATATGATGATTACAATGATGAATATGATATTTTTAGTCCACCTACTATTGACGAGAAAATTAATTATGATTACAATATGCCTCCTATATTTGATGATTATGGTGATGAGAATAATAATTATAGCTATTTTGTTGAATTTGCTCCCACTACGATTAATAAGAATGACTATGCTTATGGGGGGAGTAATAATTATTTTATGCATGTGGCTCATGATAAGAATGTTTGATGTGGTATTTATATTGTTAATTTTATTCATGATGCTACTGAAAGTTATCATGAGAAAGTGAAACATGGTTTTATATATCTCAACAATATTAAGTTTCCCCTCTTTATGTTGAAAATTTTGAAGTTGCACTTGTTTTGGTTTCTTATGCTTGTTGCTTTGTGCTTTCATGACTTGTTTCTTTACAAGATTATTTTTCATAGGAAGTGGGTTAGACTTAAATTTGTTACATATATGCTTCGTGATGATCTCTTTTACTTCAATTCATATTTTTATGTGAGCATCATCGAAATTATCATACATATCTTAATGGCTATAAAGAAAGAGCTTTTGGGAGACAACCCATTATATTTTTACTTTCGGTTTATTTTTGTTTTGTTGAGTCTTGGAAGTTATTGCCTCTGTAATAACCTCTCCTTATCCTTTTTGTTTGGCTTTTGTGCCAAGAATAACCTCTAATGAGAGGGAAGTAAGATATGGGGAAGTTGCTGTCCCGAAATAGATTTCTGTGCATCACTGTAAAAAAATGTGAAAAATCACAGTACGTCGGATTGAGCTCTAAGTTTTTTTGCTTATGCCCCAGGTTATTACCGAACTTTCGTTAGTTTTGCACTTTTCGATTTGAGCAACATAAGACTTTATAAAAAATCGGTCTTTACCTACTGGTCTGTTTTGATAGATTTCTGTCATTATTTGCATTTGCCTCTTAATCGGTTTCTTTTTGAGTTATCTTGGATCACTTGAGCTTTTAAAATGAATTTCTACAGCATCTTATGTTTTAATGGATGATTTACTTGAGTTGAAACTGAACTCAAAAGATTATTATTTTGAATACACTAATGTTGCTAATGAAGATTGTGTGAAGTTTTGTATGAAGGAAGTTTTCAAGTGTAGGGAAGAATGATGTGATGAGATGAAGTATGGACAAAAGCTCAAGCTTGGGGATTCCACCTGTGTCACCCTAAGAAATATTCAAGAATTACAAGCGTCAAAGCTTGGGGATGTCCAAGGCATCCCCTTCTTCATCAATAATCTTAGGTCTTCTTTTAAGACACTTTATTTTTATTACCTTATGCACTATGTGATCTTCTTGGAGCGTCTTTTTTTTTAGTTTTCTTTTGCTTTGTTTGCCGCCATAAGTTGGTTGGATCCGAACACATTTTTTTTGGAGAGAGACACACCCTGTTATTCATTGCCTAGAACACTCTAGTTTTCACTCTAATTGTTCTGGGAGTGTTCTCCTTTGCTAGCATAGCATTTAGCTTTAGTTTTCTTATTATTTTGGCTTAGAAATTTTTAGTTCTCATTTGTAGATGGGTGAGACATGCTCTCTGGTCTTTATTGATTATTATCCTTGAGAGTTGTTTCAAATAAGTCGATTGGTGTTGAAAACGAGTAGGAAGTTTCATGCTTATAGTGGTACAAAAGGAAGCTTGTTTTGACTGTGACTTAGGCTTTATCATGTCATGCTAGATGTTGCTTTGACCATATGCTTAGTAATTATTGGTGTAGCATGACTTGTTTCAAACAACTGAGATTGCTTAATGTGCCTTGAAAGAATTATGCGTTGTTTTAGCATACAAAAGCATAATATTGTGGTATTCTCCTTTGATGCTTTATTTGGGTTGAGTTGGCACATGCTTACACCATGTTAAGACTATAGACCAGTCACCATAGCCTCTATGATCATTTAGTTTTTGACTTGCAATATCACTTTATGCTTTAATTAATAATGTTTTGTCGCTTTGCGTGATTATGGCCATTATTGCTCTCTTAGTTGGTCGCTCCCAGTCTTTTGCTAGCCTCCACCTATAGCAAGTATGAGTTCCACTAATGCATCCAACCCCCAAGAAAACCAAGTTATTCCAAAGAGTCCACTATAAATTCCTATGCATGGTGTGTTACACCATTCCAAGTATATTCATGTTTTTATCTACCTTCCACATTAAACTTGTTATGTGAAAATTAGTGATTAAATCTCTCACAAACTTGATGGCACAATTTATTTTCTTGCACTTAATAAACTTGAACCATTGTGTCCATCTATGTTGCTTATATGCTTGCACTTTATAAGTTGTGAATGAGCAGAACCATGATACCATGGGGAACGCTTTCAACATTGCACTTATTATTCAGTTGATATCATGTTCTTTTGTTTATGGATCCCGGCGGTGTGAAATAAAAGGGGAGCTTGTAAGCTCATGGAGTTTGTATGTGTGTTAGAGAAACGCATGGGAGGCTAGCCTAAGCCATGCCTAATCATGGTGGAAACTTGCAGCATAACCATAGTGAGCATTCTGTGAAGCATCCTCAATAAAAACCTATGCAAATAGCAAATAAAAAGATTGTTGAGATGCTCATTGTATGTTGCCTTGTCATTTTGATATGGGATAGCTCCTATGTCATGGGGCAAGGGGTACCCCGTTGGCGGTTCTGTATGATACACATTTACTAACAATGATAAGAACTTACTTGTGACTAAAGTTTAGTAGCATGATATTCGGTACTCGTAACCAAGGGGCATGAGATTTTCTACTTATAACTTGTCAAACATATCTTCATATTTGTGTCACTTTAACCTTAATCACCTCAAGATGCTTATGATAGGGGCAATGAGAGCTGAAAGCTAATAAGTACCATAATTTTTGGAAGCTCTTTACGAAACTTGAATCCCTGCTTCCCTTTGTGATGGGCCTTTCTTTTTTACTTTTATGTTGAGTCTCCATCTTCTATCTTTACACACCTATTGAGAGAGCATAGTGGTCATTCTTAGTTTAATGTGCATTGTCCCAAAACTTGTTGATTGATTCATAACTTTGATATTTCTTGTTTTTAAATTATTTGTATCTAGTCACCCTTATGAACTTCTGAAGGTGTCCTATGCATTTATGTTTTGCTATACCATGAGGGACAAGCTGAATACCACTTTTATTATGTTTTCTACATGTGAAACAAACAAACGTCTTTCAATGCATTATTATTCATGATCTTTTTTGTACCTTTTCATGTTACAACATAGTTGCTATGTCTTATTGTTAGAACTCTATCTTTCATGCTTATGTTTAGAGTACTTTGATCCCAGCTATCAATGCTTTACAAATATGTTGATCAAGATTGTGATGGTGCATGTCACCTCAAAATTATTCTTTTTATCACTTACCTACCCGAGGATGAGCAAGAGTTAGTCTTCCGGATGCTTGATACGTCGTAAACGTATCTATAATTTTTGATGCTCCATGCCTATTTTGTATCAACTATCTTATGTTTTGTCTACACTTTGTGGCATTTTTATACATTTTCTAGAACTAACCTATTGACAAGATGCCACAGTGCTAGTTGCCTGTTTTCTGCTGTTTTTGGTTTCAGAAAAGCTAGTAAAGACATATTCTCGGAATTGGACGAAACAAAGCCTGAAGTTGGACAGAGGGGAGTCAGGAGGCAGGCACACCCTAGGGTGGTGTGGGTCCCCTGGCCGCGCCACCTAGTGGTGTGGCCACCCTGGACCACCTCTAGCATCGCCTCTTCACCTATATATTCCCCCTCGGGGAAAAAACCCTAAGTACCGGATCAGAATTCCACGAAAAGTTCCGCAGCGCCGCCGCCACCGAAGAGGAGATTCGGGGGACAGAAGTCTTTGTTCCGGCACCCTGTCAGAACAGGGAAGTGCCCCCGGAGCCATCTCCATCGACTCCACCGCCATCTCTATCGCCATTGTTGACTCCCATGATAAGGAGGGAGTAGTTCTCTCTCGAGGCTAAGGGCTCTACCGGTATCTATGCGTTCATCTCTCTCTATGCATGATCTTATGAGATCATGAGTTTTGTAATAAGTAGATATATCCTGCTACTCAAGTGCTTTAATTAATCTCTGCTTATCCCCACGTGTGTGAAGTTGACAGTGTGCACACCGTGTGGCACTTTGGCTAAGGTTATAGAAATACTTATCATTAGTATAATTTGAGTTGGATATCTCTATGAGATTGTGGTGTTTGTTGGAACCATCTAGCACTCAAGGTGACTGTGAGGGGTTATCTAGATGGGGAATGCGAACTTTAAGGTGTGCTGTTATAGCCCTACATCGTCCAACCGGAGAGTAGTTCAGGATAGAAGAATGAAGAGAAGATATTTATATGAGAGTGTCCACAAGTGAAAGTATGATACATCGGCCTTGTCTAAGCATTGAAACACCATTTACAATCAGTCATGTTACATGTTTGCTTGCTGCCACTCTTATTTCGGATTGCAATTACCACTTATAATCATCCATATTACTTGTATTTCACTATCTCTTCACCGAACTAGTGCACCTATACACCTAACAAGTGTATTGGTTGTGTTGGGGACACAAGAGACTTCTTGTATCTTGATTGCAGGGTTGCTTGAGAGGGATAGCTTTGACCACCTCCTCCCTAAGTTCGATAAACCTTGGGTGATCCACTTAAGGGAAACTTGCTGCTGTTCTACAAACCTCTGCACTTGGAGGCCCAACACTGTGTACAAGAATAGAAGCGTGCGTAGACATCATATCCTAGATCTTCGAAAACTGTGTTCCAAGGGACTCGAAACTGGCTTCACATGGATCACCGTGGAGAAAATGTGGTGACCTATTCAATGTTAAAGACGAGCTTGAAAGTGTCGTGTGTCCGAGGAGTGGCGAACAAATCGAGGAGCTTTTGAATAATTAGGAAGAGTGCCCTACGTCGGGAAAGAAGCAAACGAGGACAAAGCCGTTGCTGGGTGTATGGAAAGTGTGGTCTGTTTTCTGGGACCTACCATACTAGAAGGTCCTCCACACGCCCCACAACCTCGATGTAATGCACATCACAAAGAACTATACCGAGAGTCTGCTTGGCACTCTACTCAACATGCCGAAGAGGACCAAGGATAGGCTAAAAGAAACAAATGACCTGAAATTCCTTGGCATCAAAAAAGATCTTCAGTACCCTGATAGTGATGATGATGATCAGACGGAAGGGACTCAAGGTTACCGCAAAAGGGTTAATACGAATGAGGTGGTGCTTCGCGCTTCCTGGTTCACTCTAAGTCAGGAGGAGCTCGAGCAGTTTTTCAGGTGCCTCCTAGGAGTCAAAGTTCCACATGGTTACTCAGGGAAGATAAGTACATATATCGATGTAGCGAAGAATAGATTCAGCTGTATGAAGTCTCATGACTATCACGTGCGGATGATGCAGATACTTCCCATTGTGATACGAGGGATAATGGACAAGCATGTCCGTGAGACGCTGTTTGGCCTCTGAAACTTTTTCGACGTCATCTCTAGGAAGTCGATCATCGTGAAGAATCTCTACAAGTTTAGTTCCCGCCCGCATCTTTGACATCATGGTGCATCAGCTTGTCCATGTCGTGGATTACATCACCCAGCTCGGGGCGACATTCCTGCACAACTGATACCATTTGAAAGGCTGAACAGTGTCATCAAAAGATTCATTCGCAACAGGTCCCATCTAGATGGAAGCATCGCCAAGGGCAATGCTTAATCGAGTAGGAGTACGTGGACCTGGGCCGGCCGAGGAAGAAGGGAGACGTAACTAGAGAGCACAACTCCATCTTCATGGGTTGGTTCAAGAAAACGCTACTAGACAATCCCCAGCAGACGCCTTGTACAGAAGATCAAAAACTCATATTATCCTTATCACAAGGCCCTGCAAAGAAGCCTAAGGACCTATCAATTGTACGAATACAAAGGTTAGAGATTATACACTAAGGAAAAGGAAAGGAATTGCGAATATCAAGACTCAAGAGTACCTATGATATCCTTCGCTGATGACAAGACTACTGTCATGGAAAGATTCCACAGAAGGATCAAGAAGATATAGGAGCTCGACTATTGTGGAGATACGGTACCGATGTTCCGTGTTAGATGGGCCAAGAATGTTGAAAAAGTAGGTCGATATTTCACCACCATGGTTATACCCTATGGGAAATCGGCGAAGAACGCCTTCATGAAAATGGAGCCATGGGTACTTGCTAGCCAAGTTGAACAATGCTTTTTTTATTACGGACCCATCAAAGCCCAGCCTTGTTGTAGTGAGGAGGGGTAAGAGGAGCATCATCAGAATGTAAGGCGCCTCCATGTGTTTGATTTAAGGAGTCTCCGTGTTAGATGGGCGAAGAGCATCATCAGAATTCTGTGGCGCATACACCACTGGATCATGGGCCCTATGTAAATGCCTCGATAACAATAATCGAATCATTAGAAGAAAAATAAGATTCAAAAGTCATTTCTTATAACTTTAAAGACGTGCTACAAACTTACTAGTTTAAGAAAGGAGAGGAGCTCAGGTCACGGCAAGCATGCTAGAACACATCGGAGTGATAGCACACATCTGAGCTCGGGTCACGGCAAGCCTCATATTGCATGCACGGACAAGCTCGGTCTCCTGGCCGGACAGCCACGTAAACCACGCCGACATCGCCGGAACCTTCCCCGTTGGTCGAGCGCGCGCTCTCTCTCTCTCTCTTACATGTCCTATAAATTGCCATCGGTCAGAGAGCTACACCAGGCCACCCAGCAGCAAGAAGATGGCGCCCTCTTCTTCGTCGGTTCTCCTGGTGGCTGCGCTGTTCGCTGTGTTCGTGGGCAGCGCGCATGGCATCGCCAAGGTGCCCCCAGGCCCGAACATCACGGCGACCTACGGCGACAAGTGGCTTGAGGCGAAGAGCACCTGGTACGGCAAGCCGACGGGGGCGGGCCCCAAGGACAACGGCGGCGCGTGCGGGTACAAGGACGTGGACAAGGCCCCGTACGACGGCATGACCGGCTGCGGCAACACCCCCATCTTCAAGGATGGGCGGGGCTGCGGCTCCTGCTTCGAGCTCAAGTGCGACAAGCCCGAGTCCTGCTCCGGCGAGCCCGTCATTATCCACATCACCGACGACAACGAGGAGCCCATCGCGGCCTACCACTTCGACCTCTCCGGCCACGCCTTCGGGTCCATGGCGAAGAAGGGCGAGGAGCAGAAGCTGCGCGGCGCCGGCGAGCTGGAGGTCAAGTTCAGGCGGGTAAAGTGCAAGTACCCGAAGGATACCAAGGTGACCTTCCACGTGGAGAAGGGGTCCAACCCCAACTACCTAGGGCTGCTGGTGAAGTACGTCGACGGCGACGGCGACGTGGTGGGGGTGGACATCAAGAAGAAGGGCGAGGACAAGTGGATCGAGCTCAAGGAGTCGTGGGGAGCAGTCTGGAGGATCGACACCCCCAAGAAGCTCACAGGCCCCTTCACCGTCCGCTACACCACCGAGGGCGGCACCAAGAAAGAAATCGAGGACGTCATCCCCGAGGACTGGAAGGCAGACAAATCCTACGAATCCAAGTGAAGAGCAAGTGATCCTCTTCCGGCCAGCTGCTTCATTAATTTTCACAAATAATCCAGCCGCAAATATATATGAGGTGGGGAGACATATGCAAGCTCATGCATAATATAGATAGAGGAGAGATACCGGAATAATAGTTTGAGGTCGACACCATGTGAGGTGTATGGAGAAGCAACCAAGCAGTTTTCCCTCTGAACCCAATGATCTCGACCGCCTTGTTTATGTACTTCCTCCGACTCAAATTAATTGACTTTGATTTGTCTAGATTCGGATGTATCTAGAGATGTTTTAATGCTAGATACATCCAAATGTAGGTAAATCGAAGTCAATTAATTTGGGTCGGAGGGAGTATATAAAACTGTTGTTGGTCGACAATTTTTACTAACAATTTTCTATCAAAAACAAGGTGTTTCGCTAAGTTTCAGAATAATAAGTAATTCTCGAAGAAATAGAAAATTTTTTTATGGCAACAAAGAGTTTAACGACCAGCTATACGGCGGGAATAAAAATTCCGGCCGTATAGATATTTTTGCCATCGCCAATTTTTCTTTCAAATGTACTGATGGTTTAACGACCAACTATACGGCGGGAATAAAAATTCCGGCCGTATAGTTCTGGTCGTATAGATATCGATGCTTTTGTACAATTTCTTTTCCAGGGACAGAGAGTTTGACGACCAACTATACGGCTAGAACAAAATGTTTTGGCTGTATAGTTCTACTCATATAGCTGCGCCGCTAGATGGAAACCCTAAAATTTTGACAGCATGCCAACTATTCGGCCGGAACACATTGTTCCGCCCGTATAGTTGCGTCCGACCACAAAAACGCCACGGGAGGTATCTCTAACCCCAAAATTTCAATCTTTTTTCCTTCTTCTACCTCCAAACTCTCTCAAAACCTCAAGAGATCTTCATCTCTACTTAATTTCGTTTGATTTTCTCGCACACAAGTGATCTACGGTATGTTTCTCCTTCGATCCTCCAATTACTTTTTGCAAATTCATTTTCGATCTATCGTCATTATCAATCTAGGGTGAGACCTACTATGAACTATTGCCATGATTCTCTTGCCTAGATTATTACTTTGAGGGGATTCTTTAGTGTGCTATGATGAGGAATATGTTATGCTATTTATTGTAGGATTAAAACGTTTTATTTTTATCTTTCTTTGTTATTTTAGATGATGAACACAAGGATCCAAACCCGTGCTCATGCTGCCGCTAGCGATTCTCGGGCTATCACTCAAGAATGCATGGGGATACGATTCAGGAATGAGCTCCAACGTGATCGCTTCGATAGGATCTAGAACCGAGAAGTACAGCAACCAAGTGGGCTTGCCCCCATTATATTGAAACAACTCGGTATTTCTAATGACTTCAATTTACTTTGTAATAGGGTTGGCCTGCAAAACTTTGTATTGAATGATGTGCTTACTTATCGCCGGTTAACTCTTGAATTTTTAAGTTCTTTAAAAAGCACCGTTAAAGCATGGAACGGAGAGGACATGATTTCTTTCCGACTTATGAACAACAATTATTCACTATCACTGAATGAATGGTGCGCATGTTTTAATTTTCCAAACAACAATGATAATGACTTGTGCGCATCCTTTACTGGCTTAGACCCTTCCTCGGAACAATATTATAACAGAATGAGATTCACTTCTAGAGTGAGCAAGGGGAAGAATATTCAACATCCTGCAATTCGCTATTTGTTCTATGTTATTGCTAACACCTTGTAGGCATGAAATGAGTTCATGAGACTCAATGAGGAGGACATCTTAGTCCTTGCAAAGGCTACTTTTTGATGGATTCGTAGCAGGGAAAACAAAAAATTCTACCGCAAGAACAAACAAAACCCAGATCTAATCTAGATAAAAGCCAAGATCTAATCTATTAGACATGTGCAACGAGATAGATCTGCACTAACCCTTGTAGATCCGAAAGCGTTACGAGATTGGATCTCATGGTTGATGTAGTCGATCACTTGCCGATCTCAAGATCGAGTGGACGATCCTTCCGGCGCCGCGTTCCGGCAGCGCTTCCGCAGTCGGTCACACGTGTGGAGTCGAAGTAGACCTTCCTCTCCTTGTTCCAGCGAGCAGCGGAGGTAGTAGATCTTCTCCACGGAATCCCAGCAGCACGACGGCGTGGTGGTGGTGGTGGAGTGGAGAATTCTGCAGGACTTCGCCTAAGCCAGAGCAGAAGGAAGGAGGAGGAGAGAGGCGGCTAGGGTTTGGAGTGGAGGGGGCAAGGGGGTGGCGCCTCCACCCCTCTATTTAAAGGAGGGAGGCGCCATGGGAGGGGGAGTCCTAGTTTGACTCCCCTCCCTCCTTGGCCGGCGGATTGGGAGGGGGAGGAGTCCTCCTCCCCCACGACTCCTTGTCTTGCCCCACAAGGATTCCTTGATCCTTTCTTGGTTTTCAAGCAAACTCCAAGAAATCTTCCAGAACCTTCCGGAACATTCCGAAACCTTCTAGAATCCCCATATAAATACTCCGGAACTTTTCCTAACTTAGAAAATGATCCCCAATATATGAATCTTATTCTCCGGACAATTCCGGGTCTCCTCGTGATGTCCCGGATCCAATCCGAGACTCCGAACAACATTCGGTCTCCAACGCACATTCCATATCTACTTAAAACAACTTCGAACCTTAAGTGTGTCACCCTACGGTTCGTGAATATGCAGACATGATGGAGACACCTCTCTGATCAATAACCATCAGCGGGATCTGGAGATCCATAACGGTTCCCACATACCCAACGATGACTTCGTGATCGATAGAACCATTAACATACGAAACCAATTCCCTTTGTCACGCGATACTCTACTTATCCGAGGTTTGATCGTCGGTATCTCCATACCTAGTTCTACCTTGTTACTGATAAGTACTCTTTACTCGTTCCATGTTATGTCATCCCTTGTGACCCAGTCACATGCTTGCAAGCTAACTAGATGACATTCCACCGAGAGGGCCCAGAGCATATCTATCCGTCATATGGATGGACAAATCCCAATCTTGGTCCATGCGCTTCAACACATACTTTCAGAATACCCAATGACACCTTTATAACCACCCAGTTACGAAGCGGTGTTTGATGTCATCAAAGTACCCATCCGGTGATGGTGATTAACACAACCTCATGGTCGAAGGATTAGGTTACTATGCATTTAAAAGCTTATAGCAATACGAACTTAATGACTTGATCTTATGCTACGCTTACTATGGGTGTGTGTCCATCACATCATTCTCCTAATGATATAATCTTGTTATTAATCACATCCAATGTCCATGATCAGGAAACCATGATCATCAATTAATCAACAAGCTAGTTCAACAAGAGGCTTACTAGGAACCCTTTTATGTTTACAAAGCACACATGTATTAGTGTTTCCTTATAATACAATTATAGCATGGGATGTAAACATTCATCATAAACACAAAGATATAATAATAACCACTTTTATTATTTCCTCTTGGGCATATCTCCAATAGTCTCCCACTTGCACTAGAGTCAATAATCTAGATTACATGGTAATATACCTAACAGCCATGGCGTTCTGGTGTTGGTCATGCTTAGCTCTAGGGAGAGGTTTAGTCAACGGATCTGCCACATTCAGATCAGTGTGTACTTTGCAAATCTTTATGTCACCATCTCGGACATACTCGCGAATAGCATGGAAACGTAGCTTGATGTGCTGCAGCTTGCTATGTGACCTTGGCTCCTGTGCATTAGCTATGGCACCTGTGTTGTCACAGTAGATGGCCATCGGGTCGAACGCACTGGGAACCACGCCAAGTTCAGTAATGAACTCCTTCATCCATATGGCTTCTTGTGCAGCCTCCGAAGCAGCTATGTATTCCGATTCAGTTGAAGATTTCGCCACAACGCTTTGCTTGGCACTCCTCCAGCTCACTACAGCACCATTCAAAATAAATACGTACCCAGACTGTGACTTCGAGTCATCTGGATCGGTGTTCCAACTAGCATCAGTGTAACCGTTTACAACAAGCTGTTCATCACCTCCATAAGAAAGAACCATATCCTTAGTCCTATTTAGGTACTTTAGGATATTCTTGACCGCTGTCCAGTGCTCCATTCCAGGATCAATTTGATATCTGCTAGTCAAACTAACAGCATGTGCTATATCCGGTCTTGTACACAGCATGGCATACATGATAGAACCTATGGCCGAGGCATAAGGAATATTATTCATCTTCTCTCTATCTTCTGCCGTAGCTGGACTTTGAGTCTTACTCAAGGTCTTACCTGACAACATGGGCACGAACCCTTTCTTGCTCTCTTCCATTCTAAACTTCTTTAGAACTTTGTCTAAGTATGTACTTTGTGAAAGCGCTATTAGGCGTCTTGATCTATCTCTATAAATCTTGATGCCTAGAATATATGCCGCTTCGCCAAGATCCTTCATTGAAAAACTATTATTCAAATAGGCTTTGACACTATTAAGAAGTTATATATCATTCCCAATCAACAATATATCATCTACATATAGTACTAGGAATACTACAGAGCTCCCACTCACTTTCTTGTAAATACAAGCTTCTCCATAAGTTTGTATAAATCCAAATTTTTTGATTACTTTATCAAAACGTTGATTCCAACTCCGGGATGCTTGCTTCGGTCCATAAATGGAGCGCTGAAGTTTGCATACCTTGTCAGCATCTTTAGGATCAACAAAACCCTTGGGTTGTACCATATACAACTCTTCCTCAATGTCACCATTAAGGAACGCCGTTTTGACATCCATCTGCCAAATCTCATAATCGAAATATGCAGCAATTGCTAACAAAATCCTCACAGATTTTAGCTTCGCTACTGGTGAGAATGTCTCATCGTAGTCAACTCCGTGAATTTGTCGGAACCCTTTCACGACAAGTCGACCTTTATAGACGGTAACATTACCATCAGCATCTGTTTTTCTCTTGAAAATCCATTTGTTCTCAACAACCTTACGGCCATCCGGTAAGTCCACCAAAGTCCACACTTGGTTTTCGTACATGGATCCCATTTCGGATTTCATGGCTTCTAGCCATTTGTCGGAATCTGGGCTCACCATAGCTTCTTCATACGTCGTAGGGTCATCAGTATTGTCCACCAACATGACGTTCAAGGCAGCGTCATACGAACCCTCGTTGACCTGCGAGGTTCAGCAATAACTTCGTTTGAAGTTTCATGATCAACATCATTAGCATCCTCTCCAATTGGTGCAGGCGGCACAAAAACATCTTCCGGTGCTGCGCTACTCTCAAATCCGAGAGAAGGTTCAATAACCTCGTCGAGTTCTACTTTCCTTCCAGTCACTTCCTTCGAGAGAAACTCCTTCTCAAGAAAGGATCCATTCTTAGCAACGAAAACTTTGCCTTCGGATCTATGATAGAAGGTATACCCAATTGTTTCTTTAGGGTATCCTATGAAGACGCATTTCTCCGCTTTGGGTTCAAGCTTATCAGGTTGTAACTTCTTTACATATGCTTCGCAACCCCAAACTTTAAGGAACGACAACTTAGGTTTCTTACCAAACCACAATTCGTACGGTGTCGTTTCAACGGATTTAGATGGTGCCCTATTTAAAGTGAATGCGGCTGTCTCTAATGCATAGCCCCAAAACGATAGCGGTAAATCTGTAAGAGACATCATAGACCGAACCATATCTAAGAGAGTTCGATTATGACGTTCGGACACACCATTACGTTGGGGTGTTCCCGGCGGTGTCAACTGCGAAAGTATTCCACATTTCTTTAAATGCATGCCAAACTCATAACTTAGATATTCACCTCCGCGGTCAGAACGCAGAAACTTAATCTTCTTGTTATGATGATTTTCCACTTCACTTTGAAATTCCTTAAACTTCTCGAAAGTTTCGGACTTATGTTTCATAAAGTAGACATACCCATATCTACTTAAGTCATCCGTGAAAATGAGAACATAACGATATCCACCACGCGATGCTACACTCATTGGACCGCACACATCGGTATGTATTATTTCCAATAAGTCTGTAGCTCGCTCCATTGTACCAGAGAATGGAGTCTTAGTCATTTTTCCCATTAGACATGCTTCGCATCTTTCAAGTGATTCAAAATCAAGTGATTCAAGAAGTCCATCAGAATGGAGTTTCTTCATACGCTTCACTCCAATGTGACCAAGATGACAGTGCCACATGTATGTAGAATTATCATTCAATTTTATTCGTTTAGCATCTATGTTGTGAACATGTGTATCACTACTATCTAGATTCAATAAGAATAAACCATTCATCTTAGGTGCATTACCATAAAAGATATTACTCATATAAATCGAACAACCTTTATTCTCAGACTTAAAAGGGTAACCGTCTCGCAATAAACAAGATCCAGATATAATGTTCATGCTTAACGCAGGCACCAAATAACAATTATTCAAATTTAAAACTAATCCCGAAGGTAGATGTAGAGGGAGCGTGCCGACGGCGATCACATCAACCTTGGAGCCATTTCCAACGCGCATCGTCACCTCGTCTCTCGCCAGTCTTCGCTTATTCCGCAGCTCCTATTTCGAGTTACAAATATGAGCAACCGAACCAGTATCAAATACCCAGGCACTACTACGATTACTAGTAAGATACACATCAATAACATGTATATCGAATATACCTTTCTTCTTGATGTTGCCGTTCTTCAGATCCGCCAGGTACTTGGGGCAGTTACGCTTCCAGTGACCAGCACCCTTGCAGTAGAAGCATTCAGTTTCAGGTTTAGGACCAGCCTTGGGCTTCTTAGCAGGTGCGGCAGCTTTCTTGCCGTCCTTCTTGAAGTTGCCCTTTTTCTTAGGCTTGCCTTGTTTCTTGAAATTGGTGGTCTTATTGACCATCAACACTTGGTGCTCCTTCTTGATCTCCACTTCAGCAGTTTTCAGCATGGACGATAGTTCAGGCAACGTCTTGTTCATGTAGTGCATATTGTAGTTCATCACAAAGTTCTTATAACTTGGTGGCAGTGATTGGAGGACACGGTGAATCCCTAACTCATTAGGAATCGTTATCCCCAACTCTTGGAGCTTGTTTGCGTGCCCAGACATGGTGAGCACGTGATCGCTAACGGAGCTACCCTCTTCCATCTTACAGTTAAAGAACTTTTTAGAGGCCTCATAGCTCTCCACGGCCACGTGAGTCTCGAAAATCAGCCTGAGCTCCTTAATGATCTCGAACGGGTCGTGGTGCTCAAAGCGCTTCTGAAGCTTCGCTTCTAAACCGTATAGGATGGCATACTGAACTGTGGAGTAGTGATTTTTCCGAGTGGCGTAAACATTCTTTACGTCATCGGTGGCATCTTCTGCATGTGGGTCACCCAGCGGTGCTTCGAGCACATAGGTCAACTGACCAGCCCTGAGGACGATCTTCAGTCCACGGAACCAATCCGTGAAGTTGCTTCCATTGTTCTTAAGCTTTTCTTTCTCTAGGAACGCATTGAAATTGATGGAGAGATTCGCCATAATCTACAACAATTTGCAAGTAGTTTGGACTAAGTTTATGATAAATTGAGTTCAAATTTAATTCTTAAATTAACTAGGTGAACTCCCACTCAAAACAACATCCCTCACATTGTCTTAGTGATTACACGAACCAAATCCACTACACCAAGTCCGATCTTCACGAGAGAAGATGTAGTTTCATCGGCGAACAATCTTCATGTTCATCATATCATTTATATGACTCATGCTCTACCTTTTGGTATTCCGTGTTCCGAGACCATGTCTGTACATGCTAGGCTCGTCAAGATTAACCTTAGTTTCCGCATGTGCAAATCTGGCTTGCACCCGTTGTATGCACACGTAGAATCTATCACATCCGATCATCACGAGATGCTTCGAAACGACGAGTCTTAGCAACGGTGCCAACTAAAGGGGAACACTTTATTACTTGATATTTAGTGAGAGGGATCATCTTACAATGCTACCGTCGTGATCTAAGCAATACAAGATGCATAAAGGATTAACATCACAGGCAATTCATAATTAGTGTGATATGATATGGCCCTTTCTTCTTATGCCTTTGATCTCCATCTCCAAAGCACGGACATGATCTCCATCATCACCAGCATTGTGTCAAGGTCAGTGGCGCCGCTTCATGGTTGTCCATCATCACTAGCAACTATTACAACTACTTGGAATAAAGCTATTACAAGATGAATAGACACGCAGGTCTTAACAGAATTAAAGACAACCATTAGGCTCCTGTTGGTTGCCATATTACAACAAGGATCATTGCATACATCAAATATAATCACAATCACATGATGGTCATATCACATCACAAAACCCCTGCAAAAACAAGTTAGACGCCTCTAATTTTCTTTGCATGTTTTACGTGGCTTGGGGCTTTCGAATAAGAACGGATCTTACCTACGAAACTGAACCACAACGTTGATACAAGTGCTATCAAGTTGCAAAGTGTAAATTGGATCTATACTATGGTGAGAGAGACAGACACCCGCAAAGCCACATGTGCAAAGCAAGTTACGCGTCAAGCGTGGAGCAAGTCTCATGTGCGAGGACATGTAAGGTTAGCCCGAGCCGCTTCATCCCACCATACCACAAGATGCAAAGTACACAAAGCAAAAGACGGCACGAGCACCAACGCCCACAAAACCATTGTGTTCTACTCGTGCAACAGATCTACGCATAGACACGGCTCTGATACCACTGATGGGTTCGTAGCAGGGAAAACAAAAAAATTCTACCGCAAGAACGAACAAAACCCAGATCTAATCTAGATAAAAGCCAAGATCTAATCTATTAGACATGTGCAACGAGATAGATCTGCACTAACCCTTGTAGATCTGAAAGCGTTACGAGATTGGATCTCGTGGTTGATGTAGTCGATCACTTGCCGATCTCAAGATCGAGTGGACGATCCTTCCGGCGTCGCGTTCCGGCAGCGCTTCCGCGGTCGGTCACACGTGCGGAGTCGAAGTAGACCTTCCTCTCCTCGTTCCAGCGAGCAGCGGAGGTAGTAGATCTTCTCCACGGAATCCCAGCAGCACGACGGCGTGGTGGTGGTGGTGGAGTGGAGAATTCTGCAGGACTTCGCCTAAGCCAGAGCAGAAGGAAGGAGGAGGAGAGAGGCGGCTAGGGTTTGGAGTGGAGGGGGCAAGGGGTGGCGCCTCCACCCCTCTATTTAAAGGAGGGAGGCTCCATGGGAGGGGGAGTCCTAGTAGGACTCCCCTCCCTCCTTGGCGGCGGATTGGGAGGGGGAGGAGTCCTCCTCCCCCACGACTCCTTGTCTTGCCCCACAAGGGTTCCTTGATCCTTTCTTGGTTTTCAAGCAAACTCCAAGAAATCTTCCAGAACCTTCCGGAACATTCCGAAACCTTCTAGAATCCCCATACAAATACTCTGGAACTTTTCCTAACTTAGAAAATGATCCCCAATATATGAATCTTATTCTCCGGACAATTCCGGGTCTCCTCGTGATGTCCCGGATCCAATCCGAGACTCCAAACAACATTCGGTCTCCAACGCACATTCCATATCTACTTAAAACAACTTCGAACCTTAAGTGTGTCACCCTACGGTTCGTGAATATGCAGACATGATGGAGACACCTCTCTGATCAATAACCATCAGCGGGATCTGGAGATCCATAACGGTTCCCACATACCCAACGATGACTTCGTGATCGATAGAACCATTAACATACGAAACCAATTCACTTTGTCACGCGATACTCTACTTATCCGAGGTTTGATCGTCAGTATCTCCATACCTAGTTCTACCTCGTTACTGATAAGTACTCTTTACTCGTTCCATGTTATGTCATCTCTTGTGACCCAGTCACATGCTTGCAAGCTAACTAGATGACATTCCACCGAGAGGGCCTAGAGCATATCTATCTGTCATATGGATGGACAAATCCCAATCTTGGTCCATGCGCTTCAACACATACTTTCAGAATACCCAATGACACCTTTATAACCACCCAGTTACGAAGCGGTGTTTGATGTCATCAAAGTACCCATCCGGTGATGGTGATTAACACAACCTCATGGTCGAAGGATTAGGTTACTATGCATTTAAAAGCTTATAGCAATACGAACTTAATGACTTGATCTTATGCTACGCTTACTATGGGTGTGTGTCCATCACATCATTCTCCTAATGATATAATCTTGTTATTAATCACATCCAATGTCCATGATCAGGAAACCATGATCATCAATTAATCGACAAGCTAGTTCAACAAGAGGCTTACTAGGAACCCTTTTATGTTTACAAAGCACACATGTATTAGTGTTTCCTTATAATACAATTATAGCATGGGATGTAAACATTTATCATAAACACAAAGATATAATAATAACCACTTTTATTATTGCCTCTTGGGAATATCTCCAACACTTTTTGCAACTGCAACTTTTCACTCAACTTGGGCGCAATCCTTGTGCGCTACCTGGAACACCAATCCTCCCAAAGCCAAGGACCAATCATAGGTGGAGGCGTCATCACCGTGCTAGCCATTGCCGTAGGCATCGACCTAGGTGAGTTGCAACATGTGCTAGGTGAGTGACGTGTTGGTTTTTCTACTTTAAAGGCTTGTGGAATGCTCACTACGAGAGGTGGTGTTTATTACCTGCATATTGCTGGAGCTGGGCATCTCTACCCCACTCCTATGCCTAATGGTCTTTTCTCTATCGAGGAAGGACGTTTGCTATATGATTTGCAGGTTGAGCAACACCAACCCGAGGAGGAGATCCCGGATGAGGATGAGGATCAAGAAGAGGAGCAGCCACCACCCCGGTTTGCCACTTACCAAGACTTCCAAGAACTTGGAGGGACTGTGGAGAGGATGCAAAACCTCTCCTTAAACCTCCGAGAATCAACTAGTAATTTATCAACTCAATTTGCGGACTGGAGTTCCAACTTTTTCCCGTCACCACAATGATTTGAAGGGCTTGCAAAAGCCTAAGCTTGGGGAAGTTTCCTCAAGTATCTTTATTTGGCGTTCATTTGCTTTTATTTATTTCGAGGTTGTGTTTTTAATTCAAGTTTATAAGCACTCATGTTAGTTTCCCCAACACTTTATCTTTAGTTATTTCTATTTGCTTTCGAGATTTTCTAGCTGAGCTTTGTCGCCAATTTTCTATTCTTTAATTCCCTCTCTTAAAAAACAATAAAAATATTTCTCCATTTATCTTGATTTTCCCTCCTTTTCTTTTCGCCTCGGGGTTCTCATGTACTTGCAGTAAGAGTGATTGACTTCGAGTTTCCAAGGAACGAATAAAAAAGGAAGAGAGAAGTGGAACCAAACATGAGAGGTATGCCTTATGACTCCCCACTTTTAAAGTTTGAGAAACCCATGCTAGTTAGTAGTAAATGTTGAGATATTATATTGGTGGAGTGAGCCTTTGTATTGTAGTAAAGATTTGTTTGCATTGGTATTTAGTTGGGTATGTTTTGTTCCAGCTCTTGTAGTTAACCAAGTCTTGCCTAAAAATTTGCTAAACAATTGTAATAAGAAAAATTCTCATAATTGAAGGCTTGGGTGTTGTAGTGTTTTGTCTTGAAGGCTTATTTTTAGAGACACTCAACACCACGGAATATAATGATTGACTTGATAGCTCTCTTTAAGAAGATTTTTTATTGAATTAATGTTTAGCGGTTTTTGTGAGCATGCCAAAGTTTGACTTGTAAATCATAAGAATGATATAGCTTTATGCATGTCAAACTTCATGGGATGCCAACAACTCCTCTAGCCTACGGACGATCTTCATGGAGGAAACTCCTAGATTCTGGCTATGAGTTGGTTAAACATTTGTAGCAGTAATGCTATAATGGGTAAGATTCTTGGCACTCCCAGGTAGTTGTATTCATGATGGAATCACTTCTCTGGCTGATATGAGTAATCATTATGCAAAAGCAACAAAGACCTTAGTGATGCCACGAGTTTCCATCACAGCCCGATAAACTAATAATTTTTTTTGGCATGCTCTCAGTTACTTAAGAACTGAAATTCTTGAAGGATAATGAATAGAAAAAGTAGTGCTTAGAAAGTCTTGATTTATTGATGTGGGAGAATTGAGATACTCTAGTGTATAGGCTTTTCATGACAACTCTCACACTCTAAATTTTACATGATTATACTTTATTGTTCAAAGGCAAGTCTATGAGTTGATTACATGACATGGAATAAAGTTTACTCATTTAAATCATCCATGTTAACAATAATTTTGTTGCGCTATGAGGATGCATAAAACTCGTATGATATGCTTGCCATTACTCTATCTATGCTGAAGTTTTTTAGATTTATAAAGTGGAGGAAACATGAGACTACCAATCATGAGTAAGATCATTATCTCGTTATTTCAGTTTAAATGATGTGTTCCTTTTTGATTTTGGTTTTCTTGCTCAAGGACGATCAAGTTTAAGCTTGGGGAGGTTGATGGATCTGAAATATAGCCATCCACATTTAAACTGGATATTATTCATATTTTTGATGAAATATCTCTCTAAACCCAGCCACTAATGCCTAATGATCAAAGAGGTATGCCATCCTTTCTTTCTATTTTCCCTTGAGCAGATAATGACGTTTGATGATGGGAATCACTACATTAAAGTCAAATATATGAGATTTCCAACAACCAGAAGAAACCAGGAGTCGTGAAGCGGAGACAGACGCTTTAACGACCAACTATACAACGAAATAAAATTTCGGCCATATAGTTCCGGTCGTATAGTTGCCATCAACACCGCTAGGTCAAACAGAATAACTTTCGTGAAGGGACCCCTATATAAAAGAGCCTCGGGCGACAAGAAAAGAGAGCTCTTTCCGATCATTAGCCACCCTCAGATCTCCATCCATAACACCAAAGAGCCGCCGGAGGAATAGACTTAGATCTAATCTCTAAACCCTTCTCCATCACCATAGCCATATTCCACCACTTGTAATAGTAGATCTCATCTTCGATTGGCGACATTATAAGACTATGTGCTATCAATCTCATGATTTCCATTACAATGTTTATGATCTTTGATCTCATCTCTATGTGTGAGTAATTCTCCTTGGACTAAGGGCTTCGGCCTAGCCATGTAGCTTTTTGTGCATGTTATTTATCATAGATGGGATCATGTATTAGTTTGTATGACATGATGATTATTGTATCCTCTCTTGCCTCAATCTAAGGACTTGTCAGGTACCCAAGACCCCGAGAATTGAGTCAGGTATAGGGAGTATGAGTAATGACTAATATGCAGGTTGGGAACCCCAGTGACAGAAGGGGTAGTACGGCTGTATGTGCGGGATTTACTTGGGATTAACGGTGATATTACTATGCATATCAATAGTTCTCTTTCTCTAATGGATGAGAATAGTTGGTTATTTCTATAAGCGGTTGCGGAGACAATAGAAATTATGGATGCACTGCCCTCATAGTTTATCTTGCTCTAACAATTATATGCATACTTTATTATCATCTTTTATTCCTATCAGATGTTTTGCACAGCTACAGGTGAAACCGAACGCCCTAGGCCCTCTCTCTCCATCATCGACAACAACAAAAAGACGCAAACTATTGGTCCGGTAAAAACACAAAAGGAATTCTAAAAGTCCCGAAGATCCGTTAAAGTAACTTCACTACGCTTCTGCTTCCCGAGGATTCGATAAACCTAGGTCTACTAGGGAAAAAGAGCTATACAACATCCATAATCCGGATCGAAGGTATCATGTAGCTGGTCATGGGCTCCCTAGCCAGAATCCAAGTCTCATCGAGAAGGACGAGAGGGATGTCACTGGCATAAAGAACCCGACTGACGGTGATGGTCTCGCCGATTCCGATTAGCGCAGATTCCACCCGGAACGCAGCTCCGAAAGTCACCTGCCTCACAGTGGGTGCCAACTGTCGTCGGATTGATGAGAAGTATGCCAGAGGGGGTCCTCGGGACGTAGGAAAGTATGGGGTGTGAGACGTATGGTTGTCCAGGACAGTGAGCCCACAACCGTACCCAGGTCCGAATCCACCTACGGTGGACGGATCCTACTCTGATAGCAATCCAGTAATATGGCAGAGCCGGAAGTATAGATTACAAGAGAGGTTTCGCCTGTGCGAGTTGAGGTTGTGATTGTCGATTCACTAAAGGCCTATCCGTAGGACAGCTTATATAGTCATCCGGTCCTAGGGTTACAGGAGAGTCCTATCCGGCTACGATATAGAGTCGGTTACATAGTACATCTTGGACTACAAGTAACACTACATGACTAAGTCGGTAAGTCTTATGGGTCTTCCCGTAGCCGGATGGGCTTCCAACTTCTCTCTCTGACTGGGCCTCCTGTGAAGCATAGTTCTAACCCGGAAGTGGACCACCCTGGTCAGTGAGTCACAATGGGTATACCCGGAAAGTATATCCCCAACATGCCACCCCAACCTTAGAAAGGGCCAATCCTTACGATCAAAAACCCTATGCTTTCACTTGCCATTATACCCTTGTGAAACACCGCGAGCAATAATACAACCAAGTAGGAGTAGGGGATTTACCTCCTCACGAGGGTCCCGAACCTGGGTAAAAAAAAACTACTATTTCAACTCTCTGTCGTGTGCGAGTCCCGTTGTGGCCATTGTCGTTGAGGAGATCTAAACGTGTGTTCAGTCCCCTCACGAATCTGGGGCTTGTTGGTACCCATGTTCCTTCGCGGGACTTTATTCTCTGAGATTATTGCCTTCTCTAGATTACGTGGAGGGTTAAGAGAAGACCCGCCTTCCCTACCATTATACATGCCCTAAGAGACAACCTCTCCAATTGATTGTCTTTAAATGTTGTCTCTATGTTTAATGAATTTGGAGACATGCGCATGCATATGATTGGGTTAGGAATTGTATTTTTGTATAGTTGCATGCAAGAGGTGTATCTTACTCATCATTAACTAAAATACTCCCTCCGTTTAGAAATATAAGATCGATTCACAAAGCTAAAACGTATTATATTTCTCAACGGAGGGAGTACAACAACCTTCCTCCTCTATGGTGCCACATAAGCATTTGGTCTATGATATCGTGCTAAGGAACTTCCATTGTAAAAGACCTAAAGAAATCTAGAGAAGAAAAATGAAGCATATCCCCTATCTCTCAACACTTACATAGTACAATGCAACAATTAATCCATGCATGCCAAAACAGGAGGAGGAATGAAGCAGGATCACCATCACTAGTACTACTACTGCTGTCCCGGCGGCGTGTAGGTTGCCCCGATGGTGTACTTCTCGGGTATGACGTCGTCGAAGACGTCCTTCATCCGCTTCTCGGTGCAGATCCGGAAGTTGAAGGGCCCCTGGAGCGGCTCCTCGCTGTCGAAGGTCCACACGCCGCCCTCCCCCTTGCTCATGTCCACCCACTCGTAGGAGGCGTTCTCCCGGAGCGCCACCTCCACCATGCTGTCCCCTTGGCAGCTCACTAGCACCGCCAGGTGCTTCTCGTTCGACCCCGCCTCCACCGTGAACGTCACCGGCGGCGCGGGGGCGGCGCACCGCGCGCCGGCGAATAGCGCCGCCAGCAACGCCATGGCCAGCAGGCCGCTGCTTTTGGAGGACGACGACATCGAGGTGAGATCTCGATCGGTTGATCCAAGCTTAGCTTATTAGCTTGGGTGTATTCTCTGATAGCTGGATGATGTGCGTGCGTACGTGGTCGTTATATATTTATGGGCGCGCGCCGAAGAGAGCGGCCGGGGTGGCCGTGCTCGTCCGTTGGCGCGTGTGAGGCTCGCCGTAGTCGTCGGAAGCGAACGCGAGAGACCACTTTTCCTGTGTGTGGCCTGGCCGTTAGTTTCGATTGACCTCGATGGAGGCGTGCCAAATAGGCCGGACGGGACACAGCAGGGATTATTTAGCACGTATCTTCTCTTTTTTTTATCATTATTGCTATACTTGAACAATGTTTGTTTTTCTAATTTAACATTTATATAAGTAACTGAACGGTGTTTTCAATTTTAGATAGTTTCGGGTCAAAAGATGGATCACCTATTTTTAAACTCTTGTTCTTAGAACTCGCAAGATTTATCCAGTATCGAAGAAAATGTTTAACTAGCTGCCCATGCAACCCGTATTTTTCTCTGTTCCCTTTTTGATATTTTTCGTTTTCTGAAATGATATGAAATAATTCATAGATATTAGCACTGTTCAAAAAATCATCCGATATGCTGATTTATCGGCCGATTTATCGCTTATCACTGGCTGCCCAATAAGCCGATTAATCAATTTATCGCCAATAAACCGATTTATTGCCCGATAAATCAACCGATACACCCAAAAAATCACTAATTCCGAGCTGACCGAGAAGTTAACGATAAACGATATCCTCAACATTGAATATTAGTTATGCTATTTCCGGTGGGACTTGTAGGAAATCATTCAACATTATGTCAATCTGTGACCTAGACAAAAAGGACAAGACTGAATCACTGAAATGAATTGCACTCCAACTACATAGCACACACATGATATTATGTCCTTGCTGATTATTAATAGATCGGTAAAATTTCGCAAAAAGTACACAAAAAAAAATGGCATGCACTGTGGGGAGATTAATTGGAGGCGATCAGATAGTTTTAAAAAAGTTGGAGGCAGCAGATCGATGGGCCGCCTCCGCCCGGCGGGGTGCGACGCAGCTGATACCGTTCATCGTTCTGTAACCATGATTTCCCCCAAGGAATCGTTCTTCATGCTGCCTCTAGTTGCAGTCCCTTACACTAGCAGCTAGCAAAGAAGATATTTACCAAGGATTCCCATTTCAATACCAGTTACTGCCTAAAAGATTTGGCAGCTAACCACAGTACAAACACCTCATCTCCAGGCAAAACAATAAGATATCTAGCCAGCATCAGAATTTACTCTGACAAAATTTATCAGACTGTTCCAGAGCAGCAAAGCAATACAAATCTCTACTAAATACATCGGCAGCACACAGTGCACCTGCAAAATATAATGCACCAGTGTGCCTCCAGTAAACCTTCACCAGTCGTTCCAGAATTACAGCCACGGGGAAAACCAGACAAGCACTAGCGTGCCGAAATAGCTACCTTCTTGAGATTGAAGCTAGTCGTCGTCCTTGTAGGGATACTCCTCCGGGACCTGCTTAGTGAGCTTCACCCGCATCTCGTAGGCGTCGTCCCCACGGAGCATATCGCGGACCCATGTAACCTCCGTCTTCATGGAAACCTACGCCGCAAATGTGAATTAAACTAGAGCAGCGGATTGGTAAGAAGAACTCTGAAGCTGGTAGGTAGGTTCCCCCAACACTGGGAACACAAATCTAAAATTATCATATAAGCTACTAAAATACTGTTTCATTCGACCATTACAACTAGTAGTTAGAACCCCAGTGGATAATACTCCATACTAGAGCAGGTTGTCCACTGTGGTACTGTGTCATGAAACAGTGGTTTGCAGAGGTTCACTGTGATGTGCATTGAGATATTGATATCACAGAACATGTGATTCACAAGGGGAGAAGGTATAGATTATCACTACACCATTCTTGATTTAGATTTCTAATGTTAGTTTTGTATAAGCATGGGGTCAGGGATCCCAGCTCCATTTTGTAAAATATTTATTCTTCAACTGTTAGAAAAGAGGCGAAAGTTATAAGAGATGGCATCACAGAAGACTGACCATTTCCAGTGCTCCCCTGATAACTCCACTCAACACATTGCAATACTGAAGGCCCTGGCAGGTGTCAGGAAGCTCAACAAAATCTACAAGTGGGTTGTCCTCCAATACAAAGCTGCAAGTTGTACCCTCAGCATCCCAATTGGTTACAGTTGCAGTCACACCAAGGAACATTTTGAATCCAAGCTGTTTTGGAAAGGAAAAGGGAAATTGTCAGACAACAAAACCATAAGGAAGCAAATGAACGTGTTCCACAACATGGAAGTATGGTATTGGTTCCTGCCCCCTCAATTGGTGAACAAGTTGAAGTGTATAAAATAACGAGCTTAATGCACTAAGTACAGAATCTGCACAAGAAAAACAAGGCATGGAATGACTGAAGTCTGAAAGGGGTACAACTATTGTAGCAGGAAAGAAACCTATCGGTGGACAAAAACACAACTGAGTGCCTCCATCTAATAAAACTAAAGCCACTGTAGATTGCTAGACTCTTGACTTCTGGTGGAGATAGGACATCATGTGCATTAGTTACGATTTCGGATGCAGAGCCCAACTAAACACATGTACGATCAAACCTTTCTGGCCCATCAGAACACTGTGTCTTACAAGTGCAGGAAAATGAATAAGGATAACAAACTCGGACAGTATGGGTAACAAAATTTCTTTTGTTGATTTCAACAACAGAGTAGCAAGTTTAGTAAAATACCTTGGCTATAGTATCGGCCGTCTCCTTGAAGTCAACACACCTTGATACGTTCGACTTGGCTAAGAATTCGTCAACTAACCGAGCTCCAATATTGTAACCCCTGGAGAAGTAAATAAGATATAGCTGTAAAACTGGTTCCCACACAAAGATGAAACACAGAAGTCATAGTAACAGCTGACAGCAAACCTGAGATAGTGTCAATTCACTAAATAAGCTGTGGACCAGCACAACCATAGCAGAAGACACATCGAAACTTCATATGTAATTCTACTCCATTTCCTGCTTACCCTCGTTTCTCTATCGGCGATACATGGCTACCACAATTCTTAAACGTGATAGATCCATCGGTCCTCAAATCAGTGCAAAAATGGAACAGGTTTGGAGTAAATCTCCTCCCTCACACCGAAACAATGGAACGTAGATGACATGTTGCCGTACCAACGTTGACGACACTATATAACCTAGCTCGGGTATGATCCTTGACAGGAAGTTACTGTGATAGCAAAACCTTGCAGTTAGAGCACAGGCACATTAGTCATTTATGGGTGAGGCATAAGTAGCTAAATCTATTTAGTTGGGATTTCTCATCTTCAGGCAGGCTATGGCAGCTAGTTCACAGTTGATCCATGGGTTAGAGAAACTGCCAATTCCACATTTATACTGGTAGATCGAGAGTTTCCTAAATTGGCTAGATGCCAGAAAGTCAGGAACAGGTGAAGTGGGGAAGGAAATCGGGGCGTACATCTGATCTAGCTGCTTGTTGACCTCCTCGACCTCCTCGAGATCCGTGAGAAGCTGCCGCACGATGGCGCCATACGTGAGCGTGAAGAGCTCCGCGTTCTGCAAATTAACCAGCAGCACGACAGGATAGGGTAAGTGGGGATGCAGATCTACGGGCGGGCGGGCGGACTGGGCGAAAAGGGTTCAGGGGTTTGTCACAGGGGCTCACCACGCGCTCGACGCTGGCGAAGAGGGCGTCGCCGGACTTCGGGGTCGTGAGGGGCGGCATCCTGCGCCGGGATCGCTCGCGGCCGGCGGCGACTGGCGCGCAGCGGTGGTGGTGGCGATCGAGGGACAGAGAGAGAGATCGGGGAAGAGAGCCAGAATCAGCGGCAGAGGCCAGAAAGAAATGCTACCCGTGCCGTAGCACTCCGGCGTGGGCTGTTTTGGGCCCTATTAGGGCCAACTTGCTACTAGCCTATCTCTCCATTCGAAGTGAAATGGACTAGCCAGCCAGTCCACGGTCCCGCCACCGACCCGGCCCGTATGGTTGCTGCACCTACACTTGTTAGTGTAAGAATTTTATTTTAGAAAAATAACTCATTTTATGATTATTAAAAATGTACACTGCAGGAACATATACTGACAAAGGCCATGCAAAAGATTTGTCCAAAAGAGTTCTGGTAATTACGGAAACCAGACAAAGCCGATACAACAATACACATGTTGGTCATGAGACTGTGCCCCTATCAGACCGCCCCGACCAAAACGATACTTTACCAAACGAAGTCTCCACTTTGACACCCATATCAGGCCTGAGAGCGTGCATCCACGAAGCCTACCGATATGTCGCCGAAGCTACAAGAGCAACACACCCTAAACAAGAGCTCTGGAGCCTCTCAGGCTACAACCTAACATGGTGCCAGCACACCGAACGGGTCGACGACTCCACCCTGTAGGGTAGGTGCAGAGGGAAACAACAAAGCAACAGCAACCGTGGTGGGGACTTGGCACCCGCATGATCGCAACAATCCCAACCTAATATTACTTATCATGGCTTAATTACTAAGAATGTTCTGGACTCATTTAGTCTAAACCACCCGTAGTTTCCTATTCCTCTATATCAGCCTGTTTTGGTACTTCTTACTATCTTGAAGTATAAACTTCCATATTGTCATACTTCCAAGAGTCCCATTATGAGATAATTACAGTTAACCTTATGATAAAAATAAGGTCTACTGGAATCTTAGTTTAGGATTTCTTCTTAACCCTACTCCAGGTATTGAATCCTGATACTTTTGCTTCATTGTTTACTCTCCCCATTAGGGTCTTCTAATACTTTCTAACTCCGTGTATACCATTATTTGGTTTCCATAACTTAAGATACTAGATAATTCCCCGCGCGTTGCTGTGGAATATTAGATGAAAATGATAAATTAAGAGATGCTCAGAGCAAACAGAGGTGTATGAACCATTTTAACTACAACTTGTGTAGAAATCCATATAAGAATAGAAACACTTCCCTAACTCATTTAGAAACATTAGACATGCATATTTCCCGGAAGAAAATGAGAAAAATGTCCTTTCGATTTTGTTAACTTTGTAGATAGTCCATCCCCTGATCTCGTCGTCTTTAGAGACGTCCTCTACTTCTTCTTTGTCTTTACAACACCAGGAACAAGGTAACGGTGGTGGACAACGTGACGTCGCTCGATGCCCTCAACAACATCGCCAGAGTCAAGCTCGCCGTTACGGACCTCTTGTCTCTTGTGCGCTTCCGCATCCTTCTGAATAATTTCTCTATGACCATCACAAGTTGTTAGCACCTTAAGTTCAGTGTCCATACATAAATAATTTACAGTGTATTAGAGAGCTACATATGTATTCTTCAACGTCCATTGAATCGAAAAACTTACAACAAGGGAATTGTGCGGAACTACGAGTTTAAGATACTTTTAAAAGGAAATTTGACGAGCTTCACCATATGCTACGAATCTGAAAAAATGCGCTAAAAAATCTCTAGACAAGAATACAAATCTCATAAGATACAGATGATGAAACTCGGTGCCGATTATCGGAATGGAAACCTAACATCAACGTGTATCTTTTTCATATATAGGTTATTTTAAATCGAAGCATCATGCCCTAATTACAAGAGGTTGGTAAACAATTAAAAGGAAGCGAGCAAACTTGTTTCTCCTAAGGGCCTGCTACAGATCCGGATATGCTTTAATACCTGTGCAAACCACAACATGGAGGCCGACCAGAAATCGAGGGCGTGATTGATAGCCTGCACTCAGTTTTGCGCTCCCGGGGGGCAGGATGTGGGGGGCATGGCTAGGTAGAAACAGAGTAAAAGACACGTTGTCTACTTTGTTTGGTTGCCCGCGTCAGAATTTTCTGCATCTGTGTAGCAAATTTGGCCATATTGTTTGGTACGCTGCGAGAGAGTTTTTCATCTGTGTAGCAAATTTGGCCCTGTTGTTTGGTACGCTGCAAGAGAGTTTTTGGCTTGGCAGGTGCAACTTCAAGGTGTTTGGTTGCCACTACGGTTATTCAACAGCCAAATTCAAACTACATAGGGTTAAGAATGCATACGATCATAGACATTGACAAGGGTCCAAATAGGATGAGCTTGACGATGACCACAAGGAGGATGACGATGATGAAATCTCTGAGCCTTATCTCTCTACCATGATCACCCATTTCCGGGGCTTTAATGGCCATGGGCTGAATATCCATTGCTTCGATAGCCGTGGCTTCAACAACCATTGCTTGAACACGCATTGGTTCAAGAATCATAGCTTGATCAGCCATAGCCTCCTCGCCTAGGAAACTGTTGAACTCATCTTGGGCCTCCTCTAGAGTATCATACCTTCTGTAACTGTTGTTGGAGAAACCAGTGAATTGATCTTGGCAGATCCTCCGAGAATCATACACTCCTGGTCGCCTCCCTCTGTACACCACGTACCACTATAGAGAAAACAAATATGCATGATCATTAGTCAACATCAGAAGCATCACAACCATCACAAGTTCATGATAAGCAGCACGTTCAAGAACTAAGGGAAGCACGCATTGATCATTACTCAAAAAGGAGATCATAAGTTCAACCTACCACTATGGTGTTAAGCTACCACCGCATCAAAAGTGAGTGTCATAATACCACAATTTTAGCATCACATGAGGGGTTAGTATATACCACCTCATCAAAATATACAGGCCATAGAAGTTTTTAATCCCTATCTACCACCAAAATATATATCAAGATCAACATCATCATCATCATCTTCATCAGAAGCATGCATCCCCACCCCCAGGCCCCACGATCACAAGCTCTACTACTGGTCGTAGAATTTGTTGAGGTAGGTCCTAAGCCACAACACCATGTGTGGCTCAACCATGCTGACGAAGCTTGTGCCCTAAGCCTTGTTGTAGACAAGGTGACCGAGAGCCGCCATGAGAGACTACTCAGTGAAGCCAACCATGTCCATGACAGCTCTGTAGAGGTCTGGATGCATGCATGTTGGCTTGTTATCCCTGATCGCTTGAGCGACGTCTCTAACTGCATGGGTCATGTTGTTGAAGGCCACGATCTCATCATCAGCAAGCCCTCCCCTCTTCCTCTTCCCACAAGGTGTAGGCACATTGGCAGGCTTGTTCGGGCCATCGATGATGATGGTCTCGGACTCCTGAGTGTCAGCTGCTTCCTCAGGTGAAGGGTGTACCGAGGGCTCATTTGACCCCATGGCAAACTTGCCGGTGGCAAGGCCGAATGAGAAGATGGTGTGCATCTCACTGTAGTTGGTGATGGGCTTGTTAAGGAACTCAACATCCTTGGGGTGATCCTAGGGAAACAACACATGTGGCTTGTTAGTAGTGCAATGCAGTCATCGACGTTGAGGTAACAAAAGTGCAAGATAAAATTCTAACCATGATGTGTTCCTAATAGTGCTCAACCTATAACATGATGCAACTGCTTTCCTCATCCCAGTGAGCACCGCTGAGGTCTCTCAGCTTGCTAACCTATATCCACCTCACCCTCCAATTCCTCGGGTGGTTCAGCTTCACAATTCTCAAACAGAGCCTTGGCACATGCAGTTAGATGGACCTCCTCGACCATTTGTCCGTACGGAAGCCACTCTTGATGATGTCGCACATCTTCTGCAGCACAAATGTGGAATAAAAGGGGAGCCATTTTATTGCGTTCTTCATATGTGCATTGTGCGCATTGCGTGCATTGCGAGCATCTTGCGCATACTGGGCCTTGCGCACCTTCGCCAACCTCATGTCCGCCTTTGGAAGAATGTTGTGCACACTGGCGGACATGGAACCAAGTTGAGTATGTTGAGCAAACAAAGAATTATGTGTTTTCTCAACATGCACAAAAGGCTCGTCATTGATGACTGACTGCTAGTCATCAACGAACGAGTGGATCTACGAGTCTCCTAATAGGACAAGTGCCTGGCTAAACTCATCACAAATAGGATCCTACAAGATCCAAGACATGCACATGCTAAACATACCAACCTATAAGCAATGAAAGCAATCGACGATCTAGGCAAGAGCTAACAATCACACTACAACCAAAGCAACAAACCCGCCTAAGATCTATGAACCTAACTCACAGATCTGCAAGGAGTGGCACATACTAGCCAGATCTAAGTTCCTACTGCCATAGAAGGAGGAAATGGTACTTATAGTCATCGTCGGTGGTATAGGACGACGTGTAGAGCTGGAGGATGTGGATCTTGGGTCCTTGCCATCGTGGAAGTAGCCGCCGTCGACTCACCTTGTTCAACCGCCCGAGGAAGAAAGTTCGATGGGGAGGGGGAATGGTGGTTTCAATTGTGAAGGGGAAGGGAGAGGTAGAAATATGGGGAGTGTTTCGGTGGGAGGAGAATGAAATACTCTCGCCCCCTTTTTCGCTGCACCGCGAGAGCTCATGCCATCTCCATGGTCGCAGCAGCGCGTGCAGGGAGAGGGGAAATTTGGCCCGGGAGAGGCATGGAGGGAGGTGGCTCTAGGGGAACGGCTGAATTGGCTGTTGACGTTGGACCTGGCTGCGCGCTGCTTTGACACGCGTGCTGGCTACAACGTGGACCTGCCCAGCCTTCCAAACAATGCACATTTGCATCCCAGGACCTGCTTGCAAGGCGTGCAGCCTACCAATCATGACCCAAATCAACCAAATTTGTAATCTATACTAGATGGACCTAGCGCGCTCTGCTGCGCCGTCCTCGGCTACCAACGTTTAAATTTTATGGCAGGAGTGTCCATCCGATGGTGATTAATAGTTTTGGTCAACAACAAACTTAGCCAAGCCCTGAGAAACAAAAACATGAAGACACACATGATGAGCAGCAGCTGACAACGCAACATAATCACCATTGGATAACCCGAAACCGCAGAACACAAAACGCAAGCATCAATATAACAACAAGCAAGATACACAAAGAAATGAAATAAGATAGACATACCACTTTAAATAGCGAAAATAAACTACCAACACGCTTTCAACTGCAGTAGCCTCCCGCCAGCTGCCTGATATCAATCCAAGGAATCAACAAACATATGACCCTAGCCACACCCGCCCCAAACTTGTCGTGCTAAGAATACCGACAAAATTCAAAGCACACTCAGAAAATCAACACCGAGACGTCACACTCGCCGAAGCACTAACGTCATGCCCACACCACACTCACAATGACACACACACCTTTCTCACAATGATAGTAACAGACCCATCAAACGAACAGCAAATAATCAATCCAAATAGGCGCAGCCCCGTGCAACCCAACCACACACGTGCGCCGACCAAAAATACAGCAACAACAAACCAATCACAATATCAATCAAAGAAAATAGCTCATAAGACATGTCACAACCATCCCCAATTCTACACGAATCGCACAATACATCCACGCACTATCCCCAAGTCCCGACCAATGGCTGCGCTAATGACCAACACAGATCCATAACCGAACACGCCCATACATTGAACAGGCCCCACCGCCGGAGAAAACCCCCACAACATGGGAAAAATGCGGAGCCAGGGAAACGAACACAAGCGGGCGTGGCGTCCGTGAATAGAGCCCGCCCTGACCGACGAAGCAAAGGAGGCGAGGAAGCAGGAGTTCGCCCAACACGGAATGAAACCACCGGCATAGCGACAAGAGAAGGAGAAAGACCGACACGACAATCGAAGAAACCGCGAAGCGACCCCGCACCTAAATTATAAATCCTAGTTCCGCCAATGGGTTGCGCGCCACTATGGTTGGGTACTTGACGATGGCAGAAAAAGATAAGTGGGCGAGTTGTCAACTGTAATGTGAATAGTTTAAAAATGGATCGAGTCATTGGTTGGGCCAAAAAAAGGGAACCAACAACTCAGGCATTTTCTCAAGTGAAACGGATAGTTCCCACCACCAGAATTGGATAAGATATTCGAACAGACATTATTGTGGCTTTGTCAATTAGACCAGAAAAACCGGAATCAACAAATTAGGCAGTTTCTCAAGCACAACGGATAGTTACCGCCACCAGAATGGGATAAGTTGTTCGAACATTATTTGGGCAAACTGGCTAGTAAATCGGAACGGTCAAACTGGGTCTCGCGACCGAGAAAAATACATGTATTTAGCCGGATTTTGAAGCCACGCATAGAGAAAACCCAAATTATGGTCAATAATTAATTTGCCTCTACTATGTCCATGCCAACTCGAATTATCAAACTGTTTTATCCTTTTTTATATATTAGTCCATGATCTTATTTTTGTACGTATCAAACCTTTCATTAAATCGGACGAACCGGTTATATTTGCCTGACCAAGCAACCCAATGAACCAGTAGCCTAACCGGTTTACTCATCGATCTAGTGTTTTAAAATATATATAGATAGGTCCGCACGTAGATGTGGTGTCACCGTTTGGTTGGAGGAGCATAGGAGCAAGGGAGCTTAGTGATATGTGTACAGTTAGGATAGTCGAGAGGTTTTGAAACCGAATTTAGAAGTTTCGACGGATTACTTTCCAGGTTAAGAGGTGTGATGCACCTGTGCAACGCAATCATTATTCTTGTTCCAGCTGCATTCATAGTCTAATCGTGTCGGAACGTAGAGATGTCATGGTCTTCTATTTTTGTCTTTTTATTTTTTTTGAGAATTCTTCTATTTTTGTCAAAAATATAAAAGAGAATGTCATGATCGTCTGGGCGGGGTAAGGCCCATGAACAAGTCCCACGAATATCAATTATAGGCCAGAAACAAAAGCTAAAACATCTCCCGGCCCACGTGATGCCCAATTCCACCGTCTTCCACCTCACCCCATCTGCTAAACAAAAAAAAACCTCACTCCACGCCGGCGTCAGCGCCGACGGGCTACTTCAAGTGCGGCCGCCCGGGCCACTCGTTCCGCGGCTTCCCCGCCGTACTCCTCCACCGAACCCAACCCAAACCTCGCCGCCCGCGTCTCCTACCCGCCACTCTCTTCCCGCTTCGCTAGCGGCGGCGGCGGAGCTGGGATGAGGCGATGCGGCCCAAGCTCACCACGCCGGACCTTCTTCTCTCCTACGGCGGCCTGAGATTCGTCCTCCGCTGCTCCCCCACGGCGTTCACACCTCAGCCCTGCTGCACGAGGTATGCTTGGTCGGAGCGATCCCATTGGTCGGCAACGACACTTTGCTTACATGTTGCCGTGAATCGATCTTCAGTTTGCTCCCTGTGAGTTTTGTTCTTACATCATAACACGCACTAGTGATGAAGGAACATACTCTTGGTGAAAAATGTGTGCAGCATGCGTCGTAGAACAAGAGACTAATTAGTCTGTCTTGCTCCATATGTTTGATTAGATAGGCTACGCATATGCTACATCTGCCTTCCTACAAGAGAACACATGCAAATGCACTTACAAGCATGTACCGGAGGAACTAGCCTGCCGAATTGCTCATGTAAAAGAATCAAGGGAACCTACCCAAAGAAGACATCACTGAATGCAGGCACTTTTCTCTTATTGACAATACATAAGCAGTTCACTTACAACTGAAAAACAATGAACGGATAGAGATTCAGTTCGAAGCAAACAAGTCATAAAAACAATCAAATTAAATACGTATTGGAAGGTAAAATAGGAAAACACACAAAATCACGCCGCATGTCTGCTAGATTCCTTCACGGTTCTGTCTCGCTGATAACCTCTTCTTCTTCTTCTTCTTCTTGTTCTTGTTGTTGCTGTTCTTCTTCTTCCTCCTCTTCGTTTTCTTCTTCTTCTTCTTCTTCTTCTTCTTCTTCTTCTTCTTCTTCTTCTTCTTCTTCTTCTTCTTCTTCTTCTTCTTCTTCTTCTTCTTCTTCTTCCTCTTCTTCCTCTTCTTTTTCTTCTTCTTCTTCTTCCTTTTCTTCCTCTTTTTCTTCTTCTTGTTTTTTTTCTTTGATTAGCATCCTTCCTAGTTGCTCTTTGATAATTTCAGGCACCTCCTTGGTATCTTGCAGCTTAATCTGAATGAGGTTTGGCCGTACCTTTAGAATAAGATGACCCACCTTCTCGATGTCTTTCTTTTTCCGGAAGATCTTGTGCCAATCCACATTTCCATGTAGCACCATGGTCTGGAGACTCCGAAGGCCTGAGTTAGTTAAGACACATAAAGGTATCTTATCACCTTCCAGATTCAAGTGTTCAAGGAGGTGCATCTTCCCGAGAGCAGCCTGGAACGTGGGACTATCGTGGTTCGCATGTCGGAAACCATGCATCTCCATTGACTGTAGGTTTGCCATCTTGTCCAATGGGCAGTTCTCTGCGATCCCCTCTCTTGAGTTATCTAGTCTGACGCCGTGTAGTGTCTGTATCTCACAACCACGAGCACCACCCTCATATTCTTCCACGCCGACTGGCATTGTTCTTGGAAGCACGAGGTCAGTTGCGAACACATGCCGCAGCGTCTTGATACTCCAGAAATCCTTGTCAATCTGCTGGACCTTGGTGTTCCTTATGTCGAGGGTCTGCAGGTTGAGCAGTTTCGAGATGCTGGACGGGAGCTGCTGCAGGAGCATGGAGTCAATGCGTAGGTACCTTAAGTTAATCATGTCGCCAATCCTATCTGGCAACCTTTGAAGCCTCAACCCCTCTACGGAGATGGTGCGGATGAACTTAGAACCGTACAAGAACTCGAGGTCATGGGAATGAGGCTGATCGTCCTTGTTGATGATGCGGCATATGAAAGAGCGCAACTTAGGCAACTTTTTGTTGGTGAATGTGCTGGTGTATCGTCTGCCGTAGTCACTCTGAATGGAGAGGCGGCGTACCGATGGTGGCACAAGGACATCATGTATATCACTGTCATTGATGATCTCCATGAAGCCAGACTCACGGACCTCCGACTGCAGGAACCCCATGAGGCTCTTGTGAACTCTGACAAGCTGGATGCCACCGCCATCTTTCATCTCCTCTACCTCAACAAGGCACCTTAAGACTAGTTCCTTGAGGTAGTCATGACCAACCTCCGCCATGGTCTTTCTGTTTTGCGGCTTAATGAAGCCCTCTCCAATCCACATGCGCACGATCTCATCGGCATATTGGCATGTATCATTGGGGTAAGCGGCAAAGTAGAGGAAGCATGACTTTACATCGTTGGGAAGATCTTCGAAGCTCGCCCAGAAGATGATCTCGATCGCCCTTATGTTGCACATGTGGTTGGTTTCATGCCTAGAGCTGTGATAGCCGCCATGCTTGTCTTGGGGTGGTGGATATACAGACTCGAGCTGCTGCAGCACTGCTTCCCACTGGGCATGCTTCTCTTTGAACCGGAGAAGTCCGGCCAGAAGCACTATAGCCATAGGATATCCCCCTGTTATACGGTGTACTGATTCTGAGTACCTCCTATCTTCCTCCTGATTGCTCACCCTTCTAATTCCCTCTGGAGTCTTTCTCAGCACCTTCCACATGAATAGTTGTCCACTTCGTTTTCGATCCAAACGGGTCAGCACGTGTACTCCGTTGACTCCATTTATGTTCATGGTATTGGCATACCAAGCAACTTCTTCGTTTTCAGTATCCAATATGAGCATCACACAGCCTCCACTATTATTGTCGTCCTTTGGGTCGGGCAGGCTCGCCCTCACGCAATTCAGGATGCTTATCGAGGATATGCCGCCCAGAATCAACAAGTACCTCTTTCCGCCCAGGAGGCAACGGAGCTTGTCACCGATATCCCAACCTTTCTTTCTTGCTTGTTTTTTTATCATCTTCCGCTCATAGTCAAAGGACAACAGAAGGGATGCATGATCATACACCTTTGCAAGAAAATCTGTCGTGCTGGAACTGGGCTCCATGTCGCAGCGGACTAACATTTTCATCTCTGACCTCATCTCACTATAGATAATCTTTGCGAGTGTGTTCTTTCCGGCACCACTGTCCCCAACTATGGAGATGAACATTGGGTGTTCTGGTCCATTTCTCATAAAGAAGAAAAGACTACGCTCATCTTTACGGGCCAACATCTGCTTAAGAATCTCCACGTCCCGGTCAAATACCATGGCGTTCTCCAGGTTATCCCTCCTGCTCATGTATATATGCTTTTGTTAATTTTTGCATGAAGATTTAATATACTCAATATGAATTAAATGTCATATTCTTCAACACATATATGCATGCAGTCATATTAGTAAAGTAGAGAAGGGTTGCCATGTATAGACTACCATGCTGCAATTGCTGTGGTGGAGGATGCCAGTACCGCTGACGGTGTATGCACAATCTGGTACTCCTTTTGGTTCTCCGAAATTTGGTCAAGTCTGCTCTTAATCGTTTTGATTCGATCAGCCAACCCATGTCGGACGATGGCTTTTTTAAACAAGCCAGTAAAGTGACTGCGCACAGCTTTCCAGCGTCGACAACCACCCTTGTGTTTTCGGCCAACGAGCTGTTATTGGCAAGGAAATTCATTCATGAATTACAGATAGGAGGGTTGCATAAACACAATTTTCAAAAATATTCTTAGTTCCAACGCATCACGGGTTTCTACTGTATTCTTTCTGCTGCTCGTGCGTGTCTTTTGCATCACGTGTTTCTACCGCATGGTGTGTATACACTAGATCGGGTGTTTGCACGTTATTCTTTCTACCATGTTGTGTGTTCCTATACATCGCATGTTTCTAATGTACTGCATCTTTCAACTTATAGAAATACAGATTGCTGATTATACATTTTGTAAATGCAGGGTGCAACGGATGGACACACCTCCTCGTAGAAGAACTCGTCGAGCGCGTCCTCGGCCTCGAAGGCAACGTCGCGCGTCTGGGACACCCACACGCGGGTGAGCCCGTCGGTGCCGGCACGCCGTCTCCGGTCGGCATCGCGGACGAAGGCCTGCAGCCACTCCAGCCGATCGCGCAGCAGTACGATGTCATCGCGGATCTGCAGCAGTGTCCTGGCCTCGCTGATGGCGAGCTCCCCGAGCTTGGAAAGAACTGCCGAGATGGCAGTCTCCGCCATGGATGAATCTGCTAGCTAGATGACTGGTTACTCTCTCATTCTCTCCCTCTTGCGTCCATACGCACTCTACTGCATGATTACCCTCCACATTACAAGCCTAGCTGGACAAAACCTATATACGAGTTAGTTAGCTAGAATGCTTGCTGGTTCGCGCAGTTGGGGCATGTTGACCTGATGATGCACATGACAAGCATATTTGCTTCAAGGAATTAATTACTAGTACTCCCTCCGTCCAGAAATAAGTGACTTGGCTTTGTCTAGATTCGGATGTACTAAAACATGTCTAGATACATGTGAATCATGTCTAGGGACATGTGAATCTGGACAAACTCATGTCACTTATTTTGGGACGGAGGGAGTAGTACATAATTGGAGCTCGTTTATTAGTTCTTGATTTTCTAACAACTCTTTGTTTTAGCAACTTAACTAGCAAAGACCAAGACTTGGATTCATTAAGTGATGGTAGTTAGCGCATCGCGCTTGCTAGCACAGAACAACACATTCCAGCTGGGTGGAGATGCGCCCATCTCTCAATCGGTTTTGGATAAGGTTACTCCCTCTGATCCATATTAACGTTCTCAAATTTGTCTACATTCAAATGTATCTAGTCATGTTTTAGTGCCAGATACATCCGAATCTAGACAAAACTGAGAACATTAATTTGGATCGGAGGGAGTAGTAAAAAAGAGAGCTGATAATCAACAACCAAATCTCAGCCAGGCTGACTAGGACTAGCTGTATAATAATTCGAGCTCGTTATTCTCGAACTAGGTGTATAATAATTCGAGCTCGTGATTCTCGACAGCTCCTTTCTTTTTTAGCAACTTAACTTGTAGTGAAGGCCTTTGCAGCTGAGGCTTGCTAATAATTGAACAGCGAAAGCATTGACTTCAACAAGTCACTGATGGATCTGGTAGTACATTTACAATAAACATGACAGAGCCTTTGTGTTTAGTTTAAATCATCCCTCGCATGACTGTCTCCTGCTCTGGCCTTGTGTGAGTTCCTGCTATTTTTGTTTTCAGAGAGAAGGCATCTTCTTGGAGGCACTATTCTGACTGAATAATGCAAGGTTGCCCCTCCTTTTTTTTTGTCTAATACTAGTTGATGTCATGTTCAGAAATTACTCAACCGAGACGAAAATGAGCATATATAATACACTCGTGCACTTTTCTCATTTGAATTCTACACTGCAAACTGTAACTCTGCTCCAGCTACATTCCATGCAATTATCTCCTCTGGGCATCCTAGTGCCTCCTTGTCTAACGTGCATACGCGTTCCTGTGGTGTCTTTGGAAGGCCAGAATTGACTCTGTCTTGGCAGGAAAGTTCATCTTCCAGTCAGCCCAGGTGTTTGCAGTGAGGAAGGCCATTCTACTGGCAGCTCGTCTGCAGGACCAAGACTGCAGCTGTCTCTCTTCTTCAGGCCTCCCTGCTTTAGAACTTGGACCAACAGCAAAATTGGAAGGAAGGACAGGATCATCATCCTTCACGCAACTCGCTGGGAACCCTCACTGCATCTCAGCGTGCGATCGCTTTGCCAGCCTCATCTTCTCTCAAGCCGGCATGGCAGGCTTTCTCCTTGCTGTCAACGAGGCATGGGTTCGACATATCACCCACATATCGCTAGTTTATCAAACTTCAGTAGCCTTTCTGAAGGAGGTTGCCACTACCTGCTGCCACGCCTCCAGGGCTTGCATAGCTCCAACAACGTCTATGTTGTCAGTGTCCTTTGGTTTACCCAAGATAAAAGTGTGTCCTTATACCATTTAATCCTTTCTACAATCAAATGGATCGATCGGCCCAAGGCCTCGCCTCTCGTGTTCCGTTTGGAGAAAAATAAGAGACAGAGAGAGGGGGGATCGATCCAGGAGACGAAGGAGCCTGGAAGAGGAACAGTAAAACAAAGCGCATAATAAGGCAACAAATGGGTTGCCAGTCAAGCACGGGAAATCATTTTTTTTCATTTAATTCAGGACTAGCAACGTGGGAGTCAGCATGCAGATGGACTTGGATACTGGATACTTTAGCTGATGGTAGTTAGCGCAGCATCGTGCTTGCTAGCACAGAACAACACATTCCTGCTTGGTGGAGATGCTCATCTCTCAATCGGTTTTGGATAATGTTACTCCCTCCGACCCAAATTAATTGACTTCGATTTGTCTAGATTCGGACGTATCTAGACATGTTTTAGTGATAGATACATCCGAATGTAGACAAATCCAAGTCAATTAATTTGGGTCGGAGGGAGTAGTAAAAAAGAGAGCTGATAATCAACCAAATCTCTGCCAGGCTGACTAGGACTAGCTGTACAATAATTCGACCTTGTTATTCTCGAAATAGGTGTATAATAATTCGAGCTCGTGATTCTCGACAGCTCCTTTGTTTTAGCAACTTAACTAGTGAAGACCTTTGCAGCTGAGCCTTGCTAATAATTGAACAGCGAAAGCATTGACTTCAACAAGTAACTGATGGATCGATCTGGTATAGTATATTTACAATAAACATGACAAAGCCTTTTCGTTTTGTTTAAATCATCCCTCACATGGCTGTCTCCTGCTCTGGCCTAGTGTGAGTTCCTGCTATGTTGCTTTCAGAGAGAAGGCATCTTCTTGAAGGCTATTCTGACTGAATAATGCAAAGTTGCCCCTCCTATTTTTTTTTGTCTAATACTAGTTGATGTCGTGTTCAGAAATTATTCAACCGAGACGAAAATGAGAATATATAATACACTCGTACACTTTTCTCGTTTGAATTCTACACCGCAAACTGTAACTCTGCTCCCGCTACATTCCAAGCAATTATCTCCTCTGGGCATCCTAGTGCCTCCTTGTCTAATGTGCATACATTCCTTTAGTGTCTTTGGAAGGCCAGAATTGACTCTGTCTCACTGCACAGGTGTTTGCAGTGAGGAAGGCCATTCTACTGGCAGCTCGTCTGCAGGACCAAGACTGCAGCTGTCTCTCTTCTTCAGGCCTCCCTGCTTCAGGACTCGGATCAACAACAAAATTGGAAGGAAGGACAGGATCATCATCCTTCACGCAACTCGCTGTGAACCCTCACTGCATCTCAGCGTGCGATCCCTTTGCCAGCCTCATCTTCTCTCAAGCCAGCACGGCAGGCTTTCTCCTTGCTGTCAACGAGGCATGGGTTCCACATCTCACCCACATATCGCTAGTTTATCGAACTTCAGTAGCCTTTCTGAAGGAGGTTGCCACAACCTGCTGCCACGGCTCCAGTATGTTGTCAGTGTCCTTTGGTTTACCCAAGATAAAAGTGTGTCCTTATACCATTTAAACCTGTCTACCATCAAATGATTCTGCAAGTTCCCTTGGCTTTGCAAAGGGATCAAAACAAATAATTAAATACATGAAAATATTTCGTTTTTAAATGGAAAATATGTAATGTAATATAAAGTCTATAAATAGGTTTAATAATTTATTGATTTGAAATGATTTATCAGTTTAAGGAAAGCTTTGTTTTTAGGTGGTTATGTTTGCAAAACTAAAGAGAGTAAATGTTTTTTGGCCAAAGTAATTTAAAGGGTCAATCCACCTGACATTCTGGTTTCTTCCTGGCTGCATAATAATTGAACAGCGAAAGAATTGGCTCCAGCAAGTTACTGATGGATCTGGTAGTATATTTTCAGAAAGAAACATCCCTTCTAGTTTATGAGAACTCATTAGGCATTGTCATGGACTGACTTATGGTAGACTCTCACATTCATAAATACTAGTATTGACACCAATTTTTTCCTTCGTCCAGGCAATGCTTCGAGTTTGACACCAGAACTGGCATCGCAGGGCTTCTTGAAGGATCTCGGATATTTTTAGACGGTTCGATCACGCTTCGAGGGTAAAATTCTTAGCATCAATGGCAGGTACAAATGAACTGAAGATTACCAAAAGAAAACCTTAGAAAACTTCTGTCTTCACGTTGAATGTGCATGTTGTATTAGCAGAAAATGATACACTACAGGAGTGATCTCAACTTTTTGTCGAGTCATATCTTAGTTACTTATACAAAAAGCTTCTCCCGAGTGAAACCTTGTGCATCTGGAGGGGGCATCAGTAAGATATATTAGTCATCGCCAGCGGCGTCCGAGTGAGGCATGGTGGTGTTGGTGCTCTAGGACGGGCTTTACCAAGATACCAGTTGATGTGCCTTTGTTCCAAATATGCATCCCATTTGCGGTCGAGCGTTTCAAGCCTCTGCAACAATTAAAACTATGTTGCATAATTGGTTTGCTATAGTTGGCTAAGTGCTAGGCTCAACTTATTTTTGTACTGCCAAACCTGAAGAAAATAGTGAGCAAGACAAATGGAATGGCAGGGCAGAAAGAAGAAAAATTGTACATGGTGGGAGGGAATTGGTAGCCAAAATGCTTAGCAGCGTACGTTACAAGTAGCTATATACTGAACTTGACTTGATTTTAAAGAGCTATATACTGAAAATAAATGAAGAATTTCCAGTGAATATATCGAGGAATCTTCTAACTCCAACAATTGTCTAAAGGTTTGAGATTGGTGCCTTCACCCAAAATAAGGCATAATGCATGATGTGAGCACGTCAGTCAGCTTTTTAGTAGTATCTTTTTTTTTTTGCGACAACTTCTCATGTGCTATGTTACTTGTACAATGCTGAAGTCTTACAGTCCTCTTGTTAGTTGATATCCCATGTACTCCCTCCGTTCAGAAATATAAGACATTTTAGCTTTGTGAAACGAATGTATCTAGATGTGTTTCAGTGTATAGGTTCACTCCGAATCTATATACAAAAGTCTAGATACATCCGTTTCACAAATCTAAAACATCTTATATTTCTATACGGAGGGAGTAACTGATATCTCAAGTAGTAGCTGATTTACCTATAGCGTATTTGACTATTTGTGCATTTCTATATCCTGACAGTTTATTTATTTTCGTTTCCCGTTATTGAAAAGAGAAAATGGAAGATGTAAGTGAACCTTGGCAGGTGAACCTGGAAGATCTTTATATCAAGAGATTTTTGTTGACCATTTTGTTTTGTTAATAGAAGTCTTCTTTTATTGGTGTATGAAATTCTGCACTTCTATTTTGTGAACCTGTAATATAGTCAATCTTTACATCAATTCTTGCAGGATACCTGTGTTTAGGAAACTCGTGAAGTTCTTTTCTCGCACCAGGCACCTGATGTTCACTAAACCAACAAATATTATGCGGTACCTTCCATTAATTTTTGTGGAGCTTCAGCTGTTGAAATTGATGTTATGGTTTGGTGGTCTCTTATTCCAATGTTTTTTGGTCTTGCAGTTTTTCTGAGTTTCATTGTCTGCTACTTCGTTAATTCAATTGCCCCCCGTTACTTCTCTCTGTCAATGGCATATTCAGGTCTGAAAAAATGTGTACACGTCGATAGCTTTATTATGCTGAAACAGAGGATTAGAAGCCCAGACTGGAGTCATATTGTTCCTTTGTACTTGTATCTAGAAGCTCCATGAATTTATATCTCATCTGTAAGATTTTAGTGAATCTGCCTCCATCAAAGGGTTTCAATGCCCACACATTTTACATTTCAGTGAGAAAGTAACGAAACGGGGCAAAAATGCTCAACATATGTATTGCTCTTACTAGGTTTGGTGCCTATGCGATACAGTTTTTCTCTCCCGTTGCAACGCACGATCGTGTTTCCTAGTGAAGGTAAAAGCCTGGCGACGGAGTGTGTCTTCCATTTCCCCTTTGGGACCAATGGGTAAGGATCTGGTCATAAGTGGCGTTGTACAGTACCTGGCCATCTCTGAAAGAGTGTTGTCATTTTCGTGAATTTTGGGTTTCGGCCTGACGGTTGCTTTCTCAACATCGTTAAGAAGAATAGAGTAATTACTAATTAACGCTGCAGCAAAGACTAGGAAAGTATGGTATGGCTATAGGGTCGGTTGGGGGAATGCAAGATAGGAAAGTATGGTATGGCTATAGAGTCGGTTGGGGAAAATGGAAGATAGGAAAGTATGGTATGGCTATAGGCTCGGTTTTTTTCAACCATGATCACGGTTGCTTTCTCAACCATGATTGCCGACAAAGGGCTCTAGACTTCAACAGCTGAATTGCATGCTTGGATCAGTTCCAACGAATCTGATTCAACAGTAGCCGAGGCCACCCCAAGTTGCTCCAGAAGTTCAAGACCCCTTAGCAATGTTGTCAACTCCAAGGTTGCTGCATCGAGGAGTCGGTCCACTGGGTGCGCGTAGCTTGCAAGAGTTTTTCCTTTATCATTCATATGAACCATGCCCACAACTCCTGTAATGTCCATATGAAACGCAACATTAGTATTTAATTTAGTGCATCCTACGTCATGTTTCTTCCAAGCGATCATAGGTTCGCTAGCATTTGCAGATTAAGCTGGCACATAATTGGATGTCAATGCACTGATTGAGAAAGCCATCCGAGAGGGATCTGCTACCGTTCCACCCTTGACGAAATACCTTGAAAGTCTTCCTCAAGAGTCCACCGGTTTTCAAATTTGAAATGAAGTTTTAGGTCTACGATATTGGGAATGGGTAGGAACCATAATAGGCACAGGATCACTCAGAGAGTGAATGATTGGTAAATTAAACACACCAGTGTTTGGATACTAGTCACACCATTCTGATTAGCAATACAACAATCAAGCCTTTCAAAGATAGGTGGAGAGGAAAAATGCATATTTGTCCAGGTATAAGCCGGACCACTAAATCCCAAATCAAACATGGCACATTGCTTGACATATGAATTAAAAGAACACATGCGCACACTTATTTACATTAATAGAAGTGGTGTCCACATCGCACATGATGTTACTCAGATCACCTAAGCAAACAATTGGCTTCCCTATGATTGACAAAATAGAAAACATGATCCCATATCTCCCTAGTGTGGTGATGATGGGATATCCATAAATACAAGCCAGGGCAAAATCTACATTAATGGTTCTATTGACAACAAGAACACTATCATATAGTAGTTCGAGAACTTGATTGAGACACAAACTTCATTGGATTAAAGCAACCAGAGCCCGCCCGAACGACCATTGGACGAAACAAGAAAGCTATCAGTAGTATTAAAATGTGATTTCAGATGTATGGATTGTACACCGATGTTCTTATTTCTGAAACAAAAGTGGTATGTGCACATGTGGAGTTCATCAACCTTGCAAGGTACTCCATCTTAGTGGAGACGTCAAAATATCCTTTCCCATACCGCGGCAATTCTGGCCTACGAGTTTCATAGCTATAGTATCATGAGCGCCTCTTGTGGATGTGGCCATGGAACCAACATCAGTATCTCCACTGTCAATTGATCAGCATCAGGAGGTCGGTCTCCTCTAGTTGCGACTGCATCAGGTAGCTCCCCGAGTGTCTTTTACATGAACAATAGCTTTCTTACCAGCCTATTCGTGAGCAACAATTAGTCTTGCCACCCAAGAGAGGGGCAATTGGTGCTATCTTATTCAAAAATCGGTGGGTTGCTGCTCTTCTAGAAAAGGGGGACAGAGTAGAACCAAAAAATCGCATGGAGTACCGAGATCCGACAACTATGGAGCAGGGTCGTCGGCTATCAAAGGGATTGGCAGAGCGTGCATAGCAGATTTTTTCCCTTCTAAGCAGTTCAGGTGGATTGGCTCGGAAGGTGTTCCTTGGGTTATGCACCGAAAGCAGAGAGGAAGGGGGACAAGTTCCAGGGAGTAGCAGAGATCCGAAAACGATGCGTTGAGGTCACTGGCGATGTGGAAAAAGTTGCGGTGCAGCAGGAAGGTTGCGTAACTGAGTTCTCTTTCTTCTAGGCGTTTTCGAAAGATCAAGTTTTTGGGGATTTTTGATGAGGATGGGAGAAGCAGATCAAGGAGCAAGGAGATGAGTATGTACGAGAATCAGAAGAGGTAAAACCTGGAGAGATATCGGAAGGGGATAGGGAGGGGAGGATCGGCATGTGGCTAGTCGCCAACACTGGCAGTTCGTCCAGTAAGATCTTAAGGATCGGCATGATTTTTCTTTCGACATTCAAGTAAATGTACTTTACAAACTAATCAGAACGATTAATTTGCTGGTTTTTCTCCACATGAGAATTGAAAAACTTAAGCACTTAATTTACTGACACAAAACAACATGTGCATTTTGAAACCTACACTGTGCCAAAATGGCCTATTGGGCTTTTAAAACCAAAAGGGCCTTCCGACTCCAGCTGGGTTACTGCCACGCATCGCATCCGACCCGCGCAGATTGGAACCGTCCCGCAGATTGATAGATCTTGGCGGCGGCGTCAGCGGCGGCTGCGGCTGCAGGAGGGTCAGCGTCCGATGGCGATGGATCTTCCCGAGGAGTTGCTCGCCGACATCTTGCGCCGCGTGGCCCCTCTCTGCCACCTCGCCGAGTGCAGGCGTGTCTGCCGTTACTGGCGCGCCACCATCGACGGCCGCAGGCTGGTCCTCAGGCACCTCCTGCCGTCCGGCGCGCCGCGCGGCGCCTTCATCAACTTCACGGCTGACGGCTGGGGCGACACCTACTTCTTCGCGCGAGGCGGTGTCGGCAGCGTCGATGCCCGTCTCGCCGACGCGCCCACCAGGTGGTGCACTGCCTTCGTGGACCACCGCAACGGGCTCCTCCTCTGCCAGGGCACCACCGATGGCGAGCGCTTCGTCTACAACCCTGCCACGCGCCGGTCGGCGACGATCCCGCCCCTGCCGAGCGCGGAGCCCTGGGGTGTCGCCTCCGCAGCGCACCTCGTGTTCGATCCGGCGGTGTCTCTCCACCACCAGGTGTTCCTGCTCCCCGAGCTGCCCGACGAGCCCAAGCCCCCCGAGCCCGACGACCCGCCGCCCCCGCCGTTCAACGTTGCACGACTCTTCTTCTTCGCGGACAGCACGGAGCCGCCTGAGATCGACAGCGACGAAGACGACGGGGAGGACTGGCTATACACCGTGAACGAACCACGGTGGCGTACAAGAGCCGGCGGCCGCTGCGAGCACCTCCGGGCGAAGGAGGAAAAGGACACGTTGGGGCTGATAGAATGGCCACCGTCGCTGTACGTTGCGCAAGTGTTCTCCTCCGTGACCGGACAGTGGGAGGAGAGGGCGTTCGTCCGGGAAGGTGGCGCCGCGGGCACCGTGGCTGCCATGTGGTCGGATCCACGGTCACCTGGTTATGGAGGTGCCGTGCCTCAGTGCGGGCCACGACGTCGCCACGCCATATACTGGCGGCGATCTCTTTACTTCCATTGCCGCGGCTGTTTCATCATCAGGTACATACATGAACCAATAATCACCATTGCAGCATTGTCAAGTCATACTATGTTCTATTAGTATACCGTGGAGTATAAAGTAAAATTAGATTGTGCACAAATTTCTCTTTGCATATTTTCATTTGTTTTCCTTCCTAGTAGTAGCCTAAACACCAGCAGCCGATCGAGAGCAGTTCCTACCAACTACACAAAGCACATGCATGTAGACAAAGAGGAAAATCTGCTCCTTTCCACCTTCAGCTACAGCAAAGTGTGGAAACAGAAAACACCTCAAATATTGGCTATTCTGTAAACCACTACATTAAAAGGTAAGGTAAATTCTTTTTTGGGACTTGATCCATATAGATTGCTAACAATTGACTACTAATAAGAACCACCAGCTAAAATAAATAAAGCAAAGTCATGACAAGAATAAATAGAGCAACACAAGGCAGAATGATATGCAGATATTTGAAAAGCAGAGCAAACAAATTGGTAATTCTAACATACTTGAATACATGCACTAGACATTTCAGCCTGAACGAGTACCATGTCGTTCCTCCTGCTCCACTTGCATAAATTAATCCTCAAAACATCGATCTGGAATCTAGATGCGTTGCTTCCAATCATTCATCCCTTCTCAAGATTTCTGGTTTGAAGCACATCTGCACATGTATGTACAAAATCTGTTTCCCCAAGGCGTGGGATGCTCCAAGTGAAGAATTATTGACAAAATGGTGCAGGTGCAGAGTCTGGGGGTGCTCCCTTCTCTTCAAAGAAATAAGCCACATGATTGTAAGATTGGACAAGTGGAGTTGAAAAACAAATGGTTTATGGAATCTTCTCATATGCATGAATCATGAATATAAGGCATCCAAGGGAAGGTTTTTCTCCACATGAGAATTGAAAAACTTAAGCACTTAATCTACTGACAGAAAACAACATGTGCATTTTGATGCCATTACATTGCTGGCCTATATACTGATAATTTGCCTGGTAATCCGAAACCAAATTCATCATTGCATCATCACATTGCCGTACCATATATAATTTGCTTGAAGAAACAAATCAATATTTTGATCTGATGATTGATTCCTAAATCTAGACCACTTTGATATGCCGCTGCAGGTTGTCGCTGCTAACAGGAAAGTATATAGTAATCAAAACTCCAGAAGTCATCAAACTCACCGGCCATAAGTGGGCTATGCCGTACCTGAGCAAGTCCCATAAAGGGGTATACTACACCGCTATCGATGGCGTAAAGCTCTGGGTATGGGCATTGAACGAAGAATCGCTGATGGCGCCACCAACATGGGAGATGGTGCATCATGCCGACCTGAGGCCCTCCCTGAAACAACTCACTTATGAAAACCGTAAAGCCATGGACAAGTCGTGGATCCTGGATGATCCTTCCGCGAGAAGAAGAAAGTCAGCCAAGGAGGAATGCCGTGAATGGGACTCGGACGATGATGATTACGGTGATGGCCATGCCGATGTGGCTCAAGAAGGCGACCACCGCGAGTACGTGGGTTGGTTGGATTTATTGGGGTACCATCCACAAAAGGAGATTGTCCTTTTGGGTTACAAGTATGAGCATTGCGCGTTTGCCTACTACCTGCGCACCTCCAAGGTTGAGTATCTTGGTTATCTTGACCCCGTGTCGATCGATTGTTGTTTTCCTGCTTACGTGCAGGAGTCGTTTGTGTATACTCCGTGCATGATCGACCTACTTTCTGATCAGAATGGTACTTCTGTTGATCTGAGTAGTTGGGTCGATCATGCACGGAGTATACACAGGCCCCCACCTCTTTATATACGCAGCGTGACAGGGGGCCACCAACCATTGTACGGCTGGGGCGCCCCCGATCAGGGCGCGAGCAAGGGTTCGACCGAGCCATTGGGCTCGATCGGGGAGATCAACCTAACAAAGTTCTTATGTTCAAGACCTAGTTTTGTTGCTGGAATTCTGATTCTTGATCAAGTTTTTGCTCAAAACTGCTTTAAGTTTTGTTGCTTTAGCCCTGAATTTCACTAAATTTAAGCCCTAACTGATCAAGAACATGAGCTAGGGTTTCTTTTTGCTTTACTGATGTGGGGATTTGAGTTTTGCTTGTTTATCAAACTTCAGTAGCCTTCCTGAAGGAGGTTGCCGCAACCTGCCGCAAGGACAGGCTACGCCTCTAGGGCTTGCCGTTGGCTCTAGCTCCAACAACATCGTTATGTTGTCAGTTTCCTTTGGTTTTCCCAAGATAAAAATGTGTCATTATACCATTTAAAACCGTCTACAATCAAATGATTCTATACGTTCCCTTGGCTTTGCAAAGGATCGAAACAAATACTTAAATATGTGTAGAATATGTCGTTTTTATATGGAAAATATGTAATGGATATAAACTCTAGAAATAAGTTTAATAATTTATTGATTTGAAATGATTTATCAGTTTAAGGAAAGCTTCGTTTTTAGGTGCTTATGTTTGCAAAAATAAAGAGAGTAAATGTTTTTTGGCCAAAGTAATTTAAAGGGTTAATCCACCTGACATTCTGGTTTCTTCCTGGCTGCATAATAATTGAACAGCGGAAGAATTGGCTCCAGCAAGTTACTGATGGATCTGGTAGTATATTTTCAGAAAGAAACATCCCTTCTAGTTTATGAGAACTCATTAGGCATTGTCATGGACTGACTTATGGTAGACTCTCACATTCATAAATACTAGTATTGACACCAATTTTTCCTTCATCCAGGCAATGCTTCGAGTTTGACACCAGAACCGGCTTCGCAGGGTTTTTTGAAGAAGCATGTCGATATTTTTCGACAGTTCGATCACGCTTTGAGGGTAAAATTCTTAGAGTCAATGGCAGGTACAAATGAACTGAAGATTACCAAAAGAAAACCTTAGAAAACTTTTGTCTTCACGTTGAATGTGCATGTTGTATTAGCAGAAAATGATACACTACAGGAGTGATCTCAACTTTTCGTCGAGTCATATACTTAGTTACTTACTCATACAAAAATCTTCTCCCGAGCCAAACCTTGTGCATCTGGAGGGCGCATGAGTAAGATATATTAGTCATCGCCAGCGGCGTCCGAGTGAGGCACGGTGGTGTTGGTGCTCTAGGACGGGCTTTACCGAGATACCAGTTGATGTGCCTCTGTTCCAAATATGCATCCCATTTGCGATCGAGCGTTTCAAGCCTCTGCAACAATTAAAACTATGTTGCATAATTGGTTTGCTATAGTTGGCTAAGTGCTAGGCTCAACTTATTTTTGTACTGCCAAAACCTGAAGAAAATAGTGAGCAAGACAAATGGAATGGCAGGGCAGAAAGAAGAAAAATAGTACATGGTGGGAGGGAATTGGTAGCCAAAATGCTTAGCAGCTTACGTTACAAGTAGCTATATACTGAACTTGACTTGACTTCACAAAGAGCTATATACTGAAAATAAATGAAGAACTTCCAGTGAATATATCGAGGAATCTTCTAACTCCAACAATTGTCTAAAGGTTCATACAGTTGACTTCTAACTTCCAGTGAATATATCAAGGAATCTTCTAACTCCAACAATTGACTTCACAAAGAGCTATATACTGAAAATACCTTGGATGCCACGAACCTCCTTCTTATGAGCCAAGCATGCAATTTGTCTACAGGCTCGGGTTAATTACAGAACACTATGCCTTGTTTGACGACTTTCTGGAAAAGTACACACTCGGCAGACAACCAAATACTCGGGCTTCTAACATTCCCATGCTCATTCCGTAGTGGTATGCATTAACAAAGATAATTAATCGATATTAAATGCTAATATTGGGTTTATTTATCTATCATCAATTCACATTTATGTAGAAAAGAATTGAATATATACTTGTATTAACAACCATAACTGATCTAAAAAACCCATAACTTTCTCATTTATTTCCTTTGTAACTTATCCAGCCCGAGTAACACGTACAAGTAATAAGTATAAAAATATATCTGTGACACATTCATATATTTCTCATTGTGTATATTATTCCATGACGGGGCGGAGGAGGCGACGGCGTCAACAGCCTAGCTACAGGACCATCAGGGCATGTGAGAGTGAGACCCTCGGGGCCTTCATCGCAGTTGAGGTAGAAGATGCCTGGCAGGTAGTTGCCATGTAAGCGGATGTACTGGAATAGGGTAACGGCGCAATCGTTGCCCTTCACGTCGTTGAGGTAGTGGGCATAAGGACACGCCAAGTCTTTGAAGGCCGCGCAACATGGGGATGGATGGAACGGAGGTCACGGGCACCGGCTGATGAGCACCGTGTAGTTGGCGGCCGCCAAGTCCACCGGGCATGGTACTTTCCCGCCGGCCTGCAACAGGGTTCGGCTCTGGCCAGTGGCGGCGCCATCCTGCGCTAGGTCTAGGAGTGCGCCATCTGCACTACCCACACCTATACATGCTGATGGAGCTTCAGTTAGTCATGATCATATCGGTGAACCGATTAAGAAGCGAAAGCTAGATGACGTTTGAATAATGTAGATGCATGGAAGCTTCAAATCGATTGTAATCGATGGAGACAAACTTGAGATAAATCCGGCTGCGGCGAGCAGGGTTGCGCAAAGCAGGAAACGCATCACCTCGCCCGGACCTTCCCTTGCACGAAACGCACCAGGAAACTTGAGACATGGAAGGAAGGAATGAGCCAAGAGAAGAGGGATACAGATGTGTGTTAAATAGGTGCCCTGGTCCGCGCGTGCAGGAGTAGCGTACGTTAAGTTAAATACTCATGGCTATATACTCCCTCTGGTTAAAAATAAGTGACGTGGCTTCTTCATACGCATGAATCTGGACGCCTTTTTTTGTGAATAACATCTAGACGTGTTTTAGTGTATACATGCATACATATTTAGACAAAACCACATTACTTATTTTAGACAGAGGGAGTAGGTTTTTGGAATAGTTCGAGTCTGGCGCGAGGAACTCTCTTTTGTGCGAATTAAAGACGCAAGGAACTAAGTAGACAGCTCATAAAATAACCCAATTGTGTGTCTACGAGTTACTTGTTCAACTATTAAGAGGTATTGTTGTTGCCGGACATCGACTAAGTAACAGTCTTGGCTGCTACCTTTTCGGCTAGGCTCATACCATGAAGATCATGTACTCGGCTAGGCTCCTACCATGGATGCAGTCATATCTGACCGTTTGATTAGATAGAAGAGAGTGATCCAGTTTATAAGGAAAACAGTATTCAAAAACTCTTCAAACTATACAATAATGCCCTGTTTATGAGAGAAACCGGCGAAAAACACACATGTGAGTAGACCCGTCACTCCACCATATCCGGGACCACCGCCCCGATGTCACAACCAGATCAAACTTCACATTGCCCGAAGATGAATCAACCGGGTCCACGAACTCACTGTCCACATAGATCTCGAAGTCGCCACCCTATCCTCATGCTAGGCCAAAACCAAGCCCCATATGATCGTCCTAGTAGGGGAGACCGAGGCCGCCGCCTCGACGTGCCACCACCGTCCGGGGCAGATGCGCTGGCGCCCACTACCCTTGACCATAGAGCCATCTACTTAACCGTCGTGAACCCATCACACCGTGAGGGCCAAGAGCTCCAAGGCGAAGCCTCCAACAAGGTAGTGATGTGTCCGTCCTCGCCGCCCGCTCCCAATTGAGCTTAACTTTTCACCTGGAGAACTTGAAACCACTCTCGTCGGTTGAAATTGGAACTCCACAATGATGCAAAAAAAAGGGTGCAACGTCCTAAAGCGCCACCATCATCGGCACTGGCCCGACTTGTTGCAGCACTTTTGTCTGGAGTTTGACCTGACCACGAAGCTTTCGGAGCAGTGAGAAGGTAGCCTGGCCATGCCATCGACCAACATGCTCCACCACATGCCGCCTCCACCACCTCCACCGCTCTGAGATCCAGACACATAGCTTAATATGATTGATAGGATACCCATATCAACAAGTTGCAACTTCTTTTCCGGAAGCTCATTCAAAAAGATCTCTAAGCGTGCTTGGCCTAGAGAAATTCTAGAATGGGTGATCGACCCAGAAGTGGGTACCGGATACGCACGAGTGAGGACAAAGTGCGCAGAAAAGACTAGTGTTGGTTTGTGAAACCGGTCTAGATATCCTATTAAGCTTCCATGAGTGACACCCCAGGGGCCCAGTGGACGGGGTGTTGTAAGTGGTATCAGAGCCGATTATCGTGTGCGGGTCAGTGGCGGGACATGTGGAGCATGGCGCGTGTGGTCCAGAGTGGACCCGGCATGGCACATGTGCCTGCACTGGACGAACAGACGCGTGCCAAGAGGGAACGTCCCTGGCCTATGCTTGATCCATTAGGGCATCAATCTTCTAAGGGTAGGTGTATGTGAGATCCAGGCAAATGGCTTAATAGGATTGATATGATATCCATATCAATAAGTTGTAACTTCTTTTCTAGAAACTCATTCAAAAAGATCTCTAAGGTTAAGTGTGCTTGGCCTAGAGAAATTCTAGGTTTGGTGACCGACCAGGAAGTGGGTATCGGGTGCGTACGAGTACAAAGTGCGCAGAAAAGACTAGTATTGATTTCAATTCGGGAGGGCATCAATCTTCTAAGGGTAGGTGTATGTGAGATCTAGGCAAATGGCTTAATAGGATTGATAGGATACTCATCTCAACAAGTTGCAACTTCTTTTCTGGAAGCTCATTCGAAAAGATCTCTAAGGTTAAGCGTGTTTGGCCTAGAGAAATTCTATGATGGGTGACCGACCGGGAAGTGGGTACCGGGTGCGCACGAGTACAAAGTGCGCATAAAAGATTAGTGTTGATCTGTGGGGCCAGTCTAGATATCCTATTAAGCTGTCAGGAGTGACACCCCCGGGGCCCAGTAGACGGGGTGTTACAACTGCCGTACCTCTTGTTGCGGCAAAAGCCATTCCAAGGCACGCCCAAGCCGCAACCACCGCTGCTCTAGGGACGCCGCCTCGGCATCCTCGCCCGCTTCTAGAACATACCGACCGAAGGAGGAGTACCTCCCCCAACTAGCCAGCCCACGCCCATGCTCCTCCGCCCACCAAGGGCCTCGTCGCCCCAACATCCTTGCTGCAGATCGCACGCAACCCAGGGGAAAAATCGCCCTGCCACCACTTTTCCCGGGGCACGCGTGGCTTCGCCGCCACCCCTCTGGCGGCGATGATTTGGAGTTTGGGGGTGGAGGACCCTAGAGGCGGCGGCCATTTCTCCTCCATGCCTCCAGAGGAGGGCATCGTAGGGGTCGGGCATGGTTGTTTCACCAAGAAGATCTTTTAACATGTCTATTTCCAGTGATTTAATGTCTACTCTCTATTTCCGGAAGAAGAAAAGACTAGAGTGAATTCGATTCATAAGAATCAGTATCATTTGGTAGATCACAATTTTTTTCAAGAATTATGTCAATCTTCATGTCGTTTGACTTTTTTTTTGAGAAACTTTGGTGCTTTATTGATTAATTAACATCATTACAAAGTTCAACCCAGATGCATTCCAGGAAAATTACAAATGCCAAGCTCACTAGAACGAGCTAAAATACGCGTCGCGCCATTGACTTCTCGTCCAACATGTTTGAAGGAACAGGTAGCAAACTCTGCCGTCAAGCGTTTGATGTCGCCCACAGTGCCCACCAGGGAACGATCCCTCTCTGAAGCAGAGATCTTGTGAATCAAGGTGAGGCAATCAGACGCTAAGATAATATTAGTGAAACCATGATCCTTTGCTAGCCCGAGAGCCCTCCTTACTGGCGTTTGACTTGAGAAAAAAGTTTTATGTCTTTCTTTCCAAGAACTGATTTACTACTTAAAAAGTATGGCGGTGCGATCGACAAGAGCGGTATAAAGATACTATCTCAAAATCTATCAGTAAAGAACAATAATTAGGACGTAGACGGAAAAGGCAAATGTGGTGAAGACAAGGGGCGACACTCGATCTTCGTCGACGGCGGTATCAGAGATTTCCTCCTCCAGGCAGCGGAGGCCCTTTTTAAGGTCCTGCTTGCAGGTGTTGGCGAAGAGGCCCGGCGGGTACCTGCCATAGAGCCGGAGGTAGCTGAGCATGGTAGCGGCGCAGTTGGTGGTCATGTCGTTGATGTTGGCGCCGTATTGGCAGGCGAAGTCGGTGAACGCCGCGCAGCACCGCGACTCGTTGTAGACGGGGCCCTTGCACCGGCTCGTCACCTCCGTGTAGTTGGCCGTCTCCAAGTTCAGCGGGCAATCTGCATCCATGCATGCGCGCCAAGACTTAACGGAAAACTTAGTAGGAACCCGCCCGGTGAACTGGAGCTGTACATGAATGGAAGGTTACTACGTACTTTTCTTGAGCTGGAGCAGGGTCCGCCCGGTGAACGTGAGGAGCGCGTCATCTCTGTCGTCTGCGGCGGCGGTGGCGACGAAGCTTATTACGGTGATAGCGAGCACGGTCGCGCAGAACGCCAGACGCATCTCCCCGTGCCGTACGTGCGAGTCTCTGACGTCGAACTTGGCAACGGAAGAATGAGGAGATGTTAGACATGTGCACTAATTCGTGGTTTAAGTGGTTGTATTAGCAGCAACGAAGTTACATTGAAATTTAAAACGGTGCATGAAGATTTATGGTCTTATTATCGCGGTTGCTGAATTATAATGCGTGAGAGTTATTTTACACAGTTAGTTTTAAAGAATTAACTGAATTCTTGCTTAAAATCCTTAAACTGCGTGGCAATCTTTTTATTATCGCGGTTCCTCCAACGTTCACTGCTAACTTGTTTCATGTGAATTCTTGCAATTAAACTGCGTGGCAATCTTTTTATTTGAAATCCTTAAAATTTAATCAAATTTACATAAGAACTTTTAGAAATGCACTAGTGGAGCAGCACAACAACCTGTTACCTGTCAGTTACAAATCACAGATGCTAGACAAATTTCTTGTGCATAGATGCATTTCCTAGGACACCAGTTCAGTTGATGGGATAACAAGTTCCTTTTGAAAATAAAAACCTAGTAAAGCAATATAAATGCAGTCTTGTACATGAGGAACCAAACCAGGCTGCACGGTGGAAGAGCCTATGCCACATATCTCACTCGTATTGTTTCATTGACTAGGATATGTAACCCAACTACTCAAATCAACAGAAGTACGTACCATTCTGATCACAAAGTAGGTCGATCATGCACGGAGTATACACAAACGACTCCTGCACGTAAGCTGGAAAACAATAATCGTTCCATACGGGGCCAGGATGACCAAGATACTTAACTTTGGAGGTGCGAAGGTAGTAGGCAAACACGCAATGCTCCTCCTTAACCGAAGAGGACAATCTCCTTTGGAGGTGCGAAGGTAGTAGGCAATACTTAAATGAAGTAGCATCTAGTTCGCTAGAGTAACCGGAGTAGGAGTATGTGTGCATCCATTGATGCAGAGGCCAGGGTTTCACCCATTTCGAAAGAAAAAAACAACTCTATGACGAGCTGAGCAGTTACATTGACATTTCTCCTCACTGACTGAGCAAAAGAGCTGCACATTAGCTTCACCAGATCCCAGTTGAAAAGATTGATCCGTCGACCGTAGACGTGTTCTGAGAAATCTGTCGAGGTGAAGATCTGTGATGCGATACTAATTCAGTTGCATGGTCCAGCCCATCTGGTCCTCTATGTGACCCATCTGGAGGCTTGTCAGAGAGGTATATAGCTGCTGTGACACGAAGCCGACCCCTTGGTTGCCATCGTATTCTACCCTGCCAAGCAGAATAATGCATGGAGTCTGAGATCTAGTAGTATAGAATGGCATGTTCCTCGGTGCTTAAATAGAACAGTGTAAGAAACAGTCACTTCGAAGGAAGAGCAGATGTTTGACCTTTTTCCCAGATACGTAATGCTTCCCACAGGTGAAACCACGACAGCTGTTCCCGTGCAGAAAACTTCATCAGCGTCGAGCAATTCATCTACTGACACGGGGCGTTCCTCCACCTTAATAGAAGCCAATTGTGTTAATTAAAACCATATAAAATCAGAAGAGTCAACTGTTAAATTTTGGTGGCAAACACTTTTCCTCGCCTGATCAATTACCCTGTAATGGGTCGACACCTGACAACGACACCTGACAATAGCTCATGCATCCTACTAGTGTCAATCATGCCAACACATAACAATATTTCCACTGTAGTATTGAAGGTCTAGCCATTATAGTCATGATACTTGATTTGTTACCAATATGCAAACTTTCACTAGTTCCTCAAAATGGAACCCATATACAAGATGAACAATTTACCTTGTAGCCTTTGCTCTCAGCAACTTTGATTATACTTTTCCTTGTTATACCAGGCAATATCGTTCCTTCTATTGCTGGAGTAGAAATAGTATTGCCCTGGTGTAAAAAAGCATAACAAATATAAGTAATATCTCTGCAGTCCTTGATGAAACAAATTTCCTCAAGAAAACTAGACAAAGGACATCTATAAGTTCAGAAATAGAAGAAACATTCATCCACCATGAAAATAATCAGCGATGTTTAATGCAACTAAGATGAGAAACAAACTAGAAGAACCTAATTCCTTTTACATCTTTTTTGACAGCTCGATCGCGTTCAAATCAAAGTATATTCATGGCACTTCCCTACTTGGAACCTAACATCAGAAAATTATAGGTCAGATAGTGATGACAAATCCTGCAATTTCGTGTGCTACTGAACTAAGACTGTTGCTAGCTTAGACTTGCTTAGTTTATAGAAGAGGGGGCAGGTTGTACATAAATAGGATATTGACCAAATAGTACTGTCTACTGGTGTACTATCCACATAGATTTTCATCACAAAAAACTATTTCTAACAGCAGATACTGAGACAAATTTACAGAAATAACAAAAATTGCTATGTGAAGGATCATACTTTCACAACGAAAATATTGCACGAAGAAACTTCTTCGAGATATTTGTTGTGGACAGCATCCAAATAGAGGACATCAGAATATCCTTTCTCCTTTGCAGTTCTCTGCGCTTTCAACACCTACATGGTGGTGACGAATGTGACAATTAAGTAATCACAGTTTCAGATTCAGAAGCGAAAACAACGTTGGCACTAGTACTTAGTACATTATCTTTATGGGACAGTTAACAACTCCTCAGAGACTCATTGACTTCAATTTCCAGGAAAATTTACCAACATCCTTTTACAATAAGTTGAATGGGAAAGTAGATAATAATAGGTGAGGTAAGCATTTACCGCCATAAGGAAATATAATTTCTATCGGATATCTAGCATCTTAAATAATAATAATAAAAGGGATAATTAATCTGAAACAAACTCCAGTCAATCACAAAGAGCAAGTATGATGAAAGAAACAGTGCCATTATGCTGTAAGCCCAGAGAAGTGGCATGCGGAATCTATGAAAATTATAGCTTTGCCAGTGTAAAAAGAATTACAGCCAAAGTAAAAAGTTACCGAGGCATAGTTTCCAATGGTTTTCACGCCTCCAGTTCCACCAGGGGCAGCACGATGGAAGTTATCTTCGATAATCAAATTAATAGGAGCTAAACCTTCCTGCAGAATAAAGTTAAGAAACGTAATCAACATCTAGGATAGACTTAATTTACTAAAAAAAGAACTACTCTAGATACATCACAGGATGAGCTTGTACTTGTAGAATACGCTTGAGGAATTATTACCATTCATCTATGCTCTATCACTGAGAAGGTAAGAATACTACTTGTGATAATTTCACAGCCCTGAATCTTTCCATTATCGATGAATGCCTAAATAATCCAGTGTGCGGAAAAGGTGAAAGCTCAGTACAAACCTTGAAATAATTCCCAACAGGGGAGACATAAATAAGAAAGGTGTACTCAGGAGCAGGTGCAAGACCAAGAATAGCCCCACTTCCAATAAGTAGCGGCCTAATATACAAGGAACCTTTACCAGTAGGAGGCACCTACATTAAATAAGAAGTTAGGAATCACGAACATAGTAAGGATTGATCAATGCATAGCCTAATGAAATGAGCTTGAGAAGACATAAAAAAAATGCTTACCCATCTTTTATTTGCCAAAACGGTTTGTCTCACTGCATCGACGAATTGCTCCAGGGTTGGTGCAGGCATGCACATCCTATCTGAACCATTTATCATCCTTATGGCATTTTCCTCCGGACGGAATAACAGGACCGACCCATCAGCTTTCCTATATGCTTTTAGGCCCTCAAACAATCCCTACATACCAAAATAGCAATTGTTTAAGAAGACAAGCCTCCAAAGAACAATCAATTCAAAGGTTATGATTGCTACAAAGTCCCTATTCCACCGCGTATACGAAACAATGTCTTCCATTCCAAGTCCGCCAACCCACTCACTACTAACCTGTCCATAGTTTAAGACTCCAGCAGATGGGCTCAGTGCTATGGGTCCAAACGGCACCATTTCTCCTTTGGAGAAGTTTCCATCCAGCCCGCATTTTGCCATGTACATAAAGTCGGTATCCACAAGGCCAAATCCAAGGTTTTCCCAGTCCAAGTCAACTATCTCGGGTGTGTCCCTGGCAAGAATCACACCACCAGAACAGAGTTTAGAACCATCATCTGCAGGGGAGAAATACTCTCAAGGATGTAGTGGAAACACGACTGCGGTGACACGGGTAGCATACAGTTTGTAGTTACATACATGTATTTGGTTGCTACGGATGCCTGGCATCCTACTGCGGCGTGAGCCTTGTGACGAAGATTCGGCATCGAATATATGTGATTCTGGATCTGCAGCAGTAAGAAAATACTGTTTATTAGTAGAGTATCACAATGCTAGTGACAGTTAAAACCACCTGAAATCCATCCGCAGATTTACGAGAAAACACAAAAGCAAAGCTAGAAAATCACTGCAAGTGAACTCGACATCCACTGACTCCGGTAAGTCAAGCAATAAAAAGGTTATCCCAGAAGACAAAACAAATCCATTGTTCTAGCCTGCGACTATTTTGTGCCCGATTCAGTCAAGTGTTCAGTCAAAGTAGCATGTACTACATGGTCCTAGATGAAGTGGTCAAGTGAGAACGACATCCAACTTTCTAACGGCATCACAACGCATCGACGGCTGCTGTCCATCGACAGCAACCTGGACGTTTAGCAGTTCGCAGCGTAACCCCTGACCACTAATCCCACGCATTGCAAGGTCGGCGGCAGTTACCTGAAGAGACGGCGAGGGCCGCGGCCGCAGGCCGGCGAGCGACGAAGCGTCCGGGTGGAGCAGTGCGCCGCTGGAGGAGGCGACGCGGAGCTCCATTTCCTCGCCCAGGGAGCGGCAGCAGGGAGGCGAATGCGGCGGCGGCGGTGGCGGGTCAATGCGTGGCGGAGAGTCAACGTCGCCGTCCGAATAAATATAAGGGCCGTTTGGTTAGGCCATCTCCACAGCGCAGACCCAAAACATCCTTTTCTGTCCGATTGAACCGGGCCACGGGGCAATTTGGATCGTGATTCGGCACGTCGGACCAACGGCGCCAAGCCCAAACGGGACGATCTATTTGTCCACGCTCGCCCAACAAAGCTATACCCTTTTTTTTGTAAATTCCAACAAAGACGAAATTTAAACCATCCCTAGCCCTAGCTAACGATCTTCGTGCGCCGGCACCGCCCCGTCCATCTACGGGTCGATATACTCCGGCGGCGTCCAGAGGTTGGCCGGTGGTAGGGACGAAGCGGACGCGAGCGCGAGCGGGTTGATCACCTGCTCAGGCCACGCTGCCGGCGGTGGTGGAGGTGGGCTAGCTCCATCCCCTGCCCCGGCACGATCGGTGGCGCCCACCCTGGCAGCGGCGGCTCTGGAGGCAGTTGCACGTTTGTCTGCGGCACTAGGCCAGTGAGCTGGACGGCCTCTTGGTAGCCGCACCACAAGGCATCATTATCCTTCGCGCTGGCCGCAATGGCCTTCTCGGTGAGGGCGTCCTCGTCGTAGCCCCGCGCCAGGACCTCCTGGTACTCCGGGGGAAGGAATGCGACGTCGGTTGCGATAGCGTCCTCCTCCTCCTCCTTAACGAAGATTTCATCGTCGCTGAGCTCGTCGTCAGAGTGGTTGATAGTACCGTCATCATCAGGCTCGATGGTGGGGACGTTGCAGACCTCCCACGGCTGGAACTCGTCGCGGAAGGTACTCGAGCTGCGCCTTGTGTTATTAGTCCAGGAACTCTTTCCAGAAGTCCTGCCTTTGGTAGCCGAGATCCCACCGAAGGGCCGATGGGAGATTGTCGATGCGGCGGCAGATCTCCTCATCTAGCCCTTTGCCCTCCTTGGGCACAGGCGGCACTGAGACCCTCTCCCGGTTGAGGTGCCAACCCATGGGGATGGAGACATCGCGGTAGGCGATGCCTGCTCCCTCCCTCCATCGCCACTCGCACTCCTCTAGGTGGAAGTATCTGCGGTCACGGTCACGATGGGGCTCCTCCACCCGGTGCACGATATGGCTGTGGGCGAAGTCCTGGGGCCGCTGCCGCCGCGACACGACACCGTGAAGGAAAGCCGACAGGCCACTGCGCCGGCAGCTCGAACCGGATCCGGTCGCCACATGGTCATTCTTGGCCTTCTTGAACCATCCCGACGTCTTCATCGTTGGCGGTGGTGGCGCTGCTAGGGTTGTATCTGGCGATGGCGAGATGTGGGGAGTGTGGCACCAATGGACGCAGGGTTAAGTAGCCCCTACGCCCGCGAACTCGAGCAGGTTCCTGCTCCTTCGCCATCAAGGCCGCGCGGAAACTTAGGCGGCATCCCGTCAGTCAGGGTGCCGTCCCGTCGGCATTGATGGCGTAGGCTGCCACCTGTGCCTCTGAATCGCTGTCGCGGTTTGCGTATGAATCGGTGCCGCTACGCGTTTGAATCATTGCCGTGCTAAGTGGTGGCTGATGGGTGGGCCAGTGGCACGCGTGGAAGGACACGCCCTCGGTCCGCCCGCGTGCGGGTCGGCGCAACCGTTGCCCAAAATTGGTGCACAAATGGGTCGAGCCGAATGCGTCTGTCCGGATGGGTCATGCCGCTAGAGAGGCCGTGCATGTCCTGCACGTCCGTGCGGACGTGTTGGGTTGTGCCGGTGGAGATGCCCTTAGGGCATATCCATTAGCGCGGCGTCCGGAAACGGTCCGCGCTCAAGTTCGAGTAGCGCGCTCCAAACATACCGACGCATTTGGCGCGATCCATCGGGGCACCAATGCGTCGGGTTGGACAATGCGCAGATCAAGCTCGTGTCCGGGCATCGGCCGACGGGCCTGTTTGTTAGTGGCACATTAATTTCATAAACTTCCCCTATTAGCTTGATAGCCGGTTACATGAAGAACTACGTCTACTTAACCTAAACTACGATGGTGGCTCCGCCCTAGCCTAGGCCTCTGCGCCTGCATGACTCGAGGACCCAGCTCCACCGGCGACACCGTAGGATCCGCCGTCCGATCGCCTTGCGCGCCCTCCGGCGCCGCTCACGGAACATGCCGTTCGCGTGGTGGCGGTTTTTCGTCGACATCAGCGATAAGTCTAGCGCGTTGACTCAGCGTGCCAAAACGTAAAACACTGCTACTAAAACGAGAAAAAAAAAGTTTGAAAGTTGTTTGCCATACGCACCTCTGTGGAAGCGAAGCAGCCGTTGTGCGCCGTAGAGCGAGACACACCACCCTTGATCTTGAGGTAAGCCTGCAGGTGCGGTTGTTGTAGATATAAAAAATGTCCACTCACGAGTATGTACATTTGCTTTCCCATACATTAAGCTAACGTACGTTGTGTGCGAGGCATCTTCTCACATGCAAACGCGCTAAGCCATGCACATCGAATTATCGATATGATCATCCCTGCATGTGAAGGGATCGATCGAGATCAAGCATGCTTTGTTTTTATGTGAATTGGATGCAAAATCATACCTGCTCCGATTTAAAATAAGCGCCACGGCCTCTTAGGGCAGCTCCAACGCCACTCCCCGCAAATGGACTGGGGCCATCCGGTCCGTTTCACCGCATTCCTTGCACAAATTCGGTTGTCTTTGCAATCCAGCAGATAGGCACGCATCGTGCACGTCTATTTATCCCGCATGGGTCGTCTAACTAGGCACACACACCAGCCCCTCATTCGTGTCCTGCCCGCTCCCTCCACTCTCAGCCGCCGCCTCGTAGCCGTCGAACCCTAGATCCATGGACGTGGGCTCATCAGCTCGGCGACATCTACACCAGCCTCCCGGAGCAAAGGTCGCCCCTTCAGGTGGGACGTCCTCAACAACATCTTCCTGCCGGAGAACCTCCGATTGCAACAGCTCGAGAGCGGCTTAGTTGAGTTAATTGCAAAAAACCACCACAATTGCGCGACATGTTCGAAAAACTACCGGGTTACACAAATTTGACAAAAAATCCAGCGGGATTGCGCTGGACGACCTCAATGTGCGTTGATGCTAAGATTTGGCCGCAATAATATGATTCTGGTGAGTGGAGCCCACTGTCAGGGGTGACATGGCACATTGATTACGACCGGGGTGACAAAACTAAGACCAATTTTAAAATGGGGGGAGGGGGCAGTTCTGCAAATTTCCCACCGGCGCCACCCTCCCCGCCACCACCTCCGTCCCTAGCCACCGGCGCCCTCCCTACCACCACCACCTCCCAGCCACTGGAGCCACCCTCCCCACCACCACCTTCGTCCCGGCATGGCCCCTCCCAACAACCACCACTGGCCTAGCCGCTGGCGCCCCTACCCACCACCACCACCCTCCCAGCCATCGGTGCCACCCTCCCCACCACCACCTCCATCCCCGGTCATCGGCGTGGCCCCTTCCAACAACTGCCATTGGCCTGGCCGCCGGCGCCCCTCTCCACCACCACCCTCCTAGCCGCCGGCGCCACCCTCCCCACAACCACCTCCATACCCAGTCAGCGTGGTCCCTCCTAACAACAACCGGCCTGGCCGCCGATGCTCCTCCGCACCACCACCACCCTCCTAGCTGCTGGCGCCACCCTCTACACCACCACTTCCGTCCCTAGTCGGCGCCCCTCCCCACCACCATCATCCTCCCAGCCGCTGGCGCCACCCTCCCTACTACCACCTCCATCCCCATCCGGTGTGGCCCCTCCCAATAACCACCACCGGCCTGGCCGCCGGCGCTCCTCCCCACCACCACCACCACCCTCATAGTTGTCGGTGCCACCCTCCCCACCACCACCTTCGTCCCGGGCCGCTGGCGCGACCCCTCCAAACAACCACCACCTGTATGGCCGTCGCCACCACCTCCATTCCCGGCCACCAGCGTCGTCCTTCCCAAATCCGCTACACCTCCCAGTCCATCTCGACCACTGCCCCCGTCCTGGTCTCCGGCGGTGCCTCTCCCCAGGACCATCTCCGTCCCAGACACCGGTGATGCCCCTTCCCAGCACCACCTCCGTGCCAGCCACCGACAGCGTCTCTCCCTACCACCCCTTCCATCCTCAGCCGCCAGCGCCGCCCCTTCCCATGATGTTGCGGTCCCTGGCGACGAGTCCACGATGCTCCGGCTGGTGGTGAGGTCAGCCCTCCTCGATGGTGCGGTCCCCGGTGGCGAGTTGACGATGCTACAACGTCGTGACCTTCCAGGAATTTGGGCATTTTTTATGAGAGGGAGGAGAAAATTACAAAATGAACCCAAAATTTAGATCTATGTCCCATTATTTTCTTCCTATTGCCACATCATCTCTGTCAGTGGGTTCCCATGTAAGAGATGTTGATAATGTGACTAAACCAGCCCATCAACGCACATTGAGGTCATCCAGCGCAATCCTGGTGGATTTTTGTCAAATTTGTGTAACCCGGTTGTTTTTCGAACTTGTCGCGCAATTGTGGTGATTTTTTGCAATTAACTTGGTTCAGTTGGAGTGCCTCCACGAGGTACGCGTGAACCCCCAACAATGTGACCGCGCATCTCTGCCTCGAGCAAGCTCATGAGAAGCTCAACAAGAAAAAAGCACTCCTCTGCTCCCTCGAGCAGGAGTGAGGACAGTCAAACCTGCTTGCCGAGGAAGTCTTCCGCTTACTTAGCCTCACTAGGACTTGCGCTCCAGTGACGGTGAATACTGTTGCCCTTCCACTATCTTTCCATCTGCAGGCCTGCGCTCTGGTGGCGATGAATAGTGCCGCCTATTTAGGGTTCTTGGGTTGTAGAACAGGTAGACCAAGATCTACTAGTTTAGTTTGTGAGTTTACTAGATTTTAACCTTGTAATGCAAGTTCTACCTTGTAATGTTGCCATTTTAATTAAATTAAAAATGTATTTTCTATAAAAAAGTGAACAAATGGGTTGCAGCGTCGGGATAGTGGCCTATCCTGGGCGGACTTGGGTCTCCGGCCAGTCCGCATGCCGCCGCAAATGACACTTTTGGTGTCAAATGCTGGGCGCCGTTGGAGTTTCTCTTAGTTCTCTTTTCTATTTAGAAATTTACACTAGTAGAAAACAGACCTTTGGTCCAGGGGTATTAGCCCCGGTTTTGCTACAAACCGGGGCATTCGGCTAGAACTGGCCCCAGGGGGGTGGCAGACACTAGCCCTGGTTCGAACGGGTCCTTTAGCCCCGGGTCGTGTAATAAACCGGGGCTAAAGGGTCCTGCCTGAAACCCTTTAGTCCCGGTTTATTACACGACCCGGGGCTAAAGGTGGACCTTTAGCCCCGGTTCTAGACACGATCCGGGGCTAAAGGTCTGGCTATATCTTGTTCTTCCCCTGCCCGAACCACCATTCAAGCTGGTGGCTCTCCTCTCTCTCTCTCTTTCTTGCTTCAAGCTCGAGTTCATGTCCTTTTTTTCCTCAAGATTTGTCTAGATTTTGTGGTGCCCCATCTATCTAAAGGTTCTAAAAGGTGAGCAACTTCATCCTTTGAACTCTCATTGCTATATTAGCTCATTTCATGCTCTATCTTATAGATGGATTTGTGGATTTAGTTTTTTTGCAGTGATAGCACGATATCAATGTTTAGATTCTATCTATCTTGTATTAATGTAAGAAACTCTAAGGTAAATATCACAATATGTGGATTATTCTATCAATATATATCTTGTTTTGGTACATAGAGTCTCGAAAATTGATTTTAGAAGCACACACATGCGTGAGTTCATCATTCTAACTAGCTAGCTGGGCAAAATATCCTTCTTCGTCTACCTGCGTTCAAGAAACTGAAAATTTTGTAATAAAGATAGGGTTAATTCATAAAAGCTTGATAAGAAGACATCACAATTCACATATTAGGGAGTGCCTCTATGGCGAGCTCCTCGAAGATGTCTGAGGACGGAATCCTAAGACATCTTCGAGAAGCTCTGCCGTAGTGGTGTCCCTGCTCTCCCACACCATCTTTCGGTTTATATCTTCTCTAGCTAAATCAGTATGCTGGTGGAGCTAACTAATTTCACATATTAGAGAGTGCCTCTACGACGAGCTCGACATCTTCGAGAAGCTCCGCCATAATGGTGTCCCTGGTCTCACACACCATCTTGCAGTTCTGCACAAGAATGCATACCTATTTATATTTAAGCAGCACAACATAGTGTCGGGCACTGATGACATAATGTCGACACACTCACGCTGGCATAGTGCTGCCACCCACCCAAAATAGTGTCGGCATTTAATTTACTGGCTTAGTGCTGCCCACTGAGGACATAGTGTCGACATGTTGTCTCCACATCCACATCTAGTCCCGGTTGGTGCCTCCAACCGGGACTAAAGGTTCATCATATCTTTAGTCCCGGTTGCTGGTTTTAGATTAGTACTAATTAATTATGATTATGTTTGATATACTTAATTAATTATATATCTTCGAGAAGCTCCGCCGTAGTGGTGTCCCTGGTCTCACACACCATCTTGTAGTTCTTCACAAGAATGCATACCTATTTATAGATTAAGCAGCACAACATAGTGTCGGGCACTGATGACATAATGTCGACACACTCACGCTGGCATAGTGCTGCCACCCACCCAAAATAGTGTCGGCATTTAATTTACTGGCTTAGTGCTGCCCACTAAGGACATAATGTCGACATGTTGCCTCCACATCCACATCTAGTCCCGGTTGGTGCCTCCAACCGGGACTAAAGGTTCATCATATCTTTAGTCCCGGTTGCTAGTTTTAGATTAGTACTAATTAATTATGATTATGTTTGATGTACTTAATTAATTATATATTGCAGATGAGCTGGCAATGGATGTACGCTGACCGACTCTCTAACAAGTTCATTAAAGGCGTGCATTCTTTTCTTCTCGTGGCCGAGGCAAACAAGCGGAGTGGTTTTATGTCTTGTCCATGTGGTGTCTGTCGGAATCATAAAGAATACTCTTCCTCAAGAGTCCTTCACAGCCACCTGTTTCGGTCCGGTTTCATGACCGGCTACAATTGTTGGACCAAGCACGGAGAAAGAGGGGTTATGATGGAAGACAACGAAGAAGAAGAGAATGACAACGACTACCCTGAATATGATGGTACTACAATGGAAGACATTGATGAAAAAAAAGATGAAGAACAGGCATCAGATCTGCCTGATGATGATCTTAGTCGGGCCATTGCTGATGTCCAGGAAGAATGCGTAACTGAAAGGGAGAGGTTGAAGTTCAAGAAGATGTTAGAGGATCACAAAAAATTGTTGTACCCAAATTGTGAAGATGGGCACAAAAAACCAGGTAGCACACTGGAATTGCTGCAATGGAAGGCAGAGAACGGTGTGACTGACAAAGGATTTGAAAAGTTGCTGAGAATAATGAAGAAGTTGCTTCCAAAGGATAACGAACTGCATGCCAGTACCTATGAAGCAAAGAAGGTTGCCTGGCCTCTAGGATTAGAGGTGCAGAAGATACATGCATGCATTAATGACTGCATCCTCTACCGCGGCGAGTACGAGAATTTGGATGCATGCCCAGTATGCACTGCACTGCGGTATAAGATAAGACGAGATGACCCTGGTGATGTTGAGGGCGAGCGCCGCATGAAGAGGGTTCCTGCCAAGGTGATGTGGTATGCTCCTATAATACCACGGTTGAAATGTTTATTCAGGAACAAAGAGCATGCCAAGTTGGTGCGATGGCACATGGAAGACCATAAGAAAGACGAGATGTTGAGACACCCCGCTGATGGGTCGCAGTGGAGAAAAATCGAGAGAGAGTTTCCGGACTTTCAGGTGATGCGAGGAACTTATGGTTTGGTCTAAGTACAGATGGCATGAATCCTTTTGGGGAGCAGAGCTGCAGTCATAGCACCTGGCATGTGACTCTGTGTATTTATAGCCTTCCTCCTTGGTTGTGCATGAAGCGGAAGTTTATTATGATGCTAGTGCTCATCCAAGGCCCGAAGCAACCCGGCAACGACATTGATGTGTACCTAAGGCCATTAGTTGAAGAACTCTTACAGTTGTGGCATGGACAAGGTGTACGTGTGTGGGATGAGAACAAACAGGTGGAATTTGACCTACGAGCGTTGTTGTTCATAACAATCAATGATTGGCCTGCTCTTAGTAACATTTCAGGACAGACAAACAAGGGATACAATGCATGCACACACTGTTTAAACGATACTGAAAGTATATATTTGGATAAATGTAAGAAGAATGTGTACCCGGGGAATCGTCGTTTTCTTCTACCCTCGCACATCCTAAGAAAGAAAGGTAAACATTTCAATGGTGAGGCAGACAGCCGGTGTAAGCCTATCCGCCGTACTGGTGATGATGTATTTGACATGGTGAAGGATTTAAAAGTAATCTTTGGAAAGGGTCCTAGTAGACAATCTGTTCCGAAGGACGATGTCAGACATGCACCCATGTGGAAAAAGAAATCTATATTTTGGGAGCTACCCTATTGGAAAGTCCTAGAGGTCCGCTCTGCAATTGACGTGATGCACCTGACGAAGAATCTTTGCGTGACGCTGCTAGGCTTCTTGGGCGTGTATGGGAAGAGCAAAGATACACCTGAAGCACGGCAGGACCAACAACGTATAAAAGACCGAGACGACATGCATCCACAGCTGTTTGAAGGTACTGCTAGCTACGCTCTTACCAAAGAAGAGAAGGAAATCTTTTTTGAAGTCCTTTACAGTATCAAGGTCCCGTCTGGTTTCTCGTCGAACATAAAGGGAATAATAAATATGGCAGAGAAAAAATTTCAAAACCTAAAGTCTCATGACTGCCACGTGCTTATGACCTAGCTGCTTCCGATTGCATTGAGGGGACTCCTGCCGGAAAATGTTTGAGTACCCATTGTGAAGCTATGTGCGTTTCTCAATGCAATTTCTCCGAAGGTAATCAGTCTAGATAGTCTACTAAGGTTACAGAAAGATGTGGTCCAATGTCTTGTCTGCTTCGAGTTGGTGTTCCCACCATCCTTCTTCAATATTATGACTCACCTCCTAGTTCACCTAGTCAATGAGATTAACATTCTTGGTCCTGTATTTCTACACAATATGTTCCCCTTTGAGAGGTTCATGGGAGTGTTAAAGAAATATGTTCATAACCGTGCTAGGCCAGAAGGAAGCATCTCAAAGGGATATGGAACAGAGGAGGTCATTGAGTTTTGTGTTGACTTTATTCCTGACCTTAAGCCCATCGGTGTTCCTGAATCACGGCATGAGGGTAGAATTAGTGGAAAAGGCACGCTAGGGAAGAAAGAAAGGATATGTATGGACGGACATTCTCTCACTAAAGCACACTACACAGTTCTGCAAAGTTCCACCTTGGTGGCTCCGTATATCGAGGAACACAAGAATATTGTACACTCCAACAACCTGGGGAAGCCTGGCTCCTGGATTAGAGATGAACATATGAGGACTTTCGGCGGTTGGTTGCAGTCACATCTCATGAATGACATAAATGTTGGAGAGCAGTTGTACTTGTTGGCCAGGTCACCATCTTCGACTATATTGACTTTCCAAGGGTACGAGATAAATGGGAATATATTTTACACGATCGCCCAAGATAAAAAGAGCACCAATCAAAACAGTGGTGTCCGATTTGATGCAACAGACGAGAATGGGAAAAATGATACATATTATGGTTACATAGAGGAGATATGGGAACTTGACTATGGACCTTTTTTAAGGTTCCTTTGTTTCGGTGCAAATGGGTCAAGCTGACAGGAGGCGGGGTTGAGGTAGACAAGAAATACGGAATGACAACAGTGACTCTCAACAACCTTGCGTATAGAGATGAACCATTTGTCCTAGCCAATGATGTGGCTCAGGTTTTTTATGTGAAGGACATGTCTACTAAACCGAGAAAAAGGAAAGTAAGCAAAAGAATACAGCATCCGATGAGCCAAAGCGCCACATAGTTCTTTCAGGAAAAAGAAACATCGTGGGGGTGGAGGATAAGACAGACATGTCAGACGATTATGATAAGTTTCACGAAATTCCGCCCTTCGCTGTGAAGGATGACCCAAGCATCCCGTTAAATAAGGAAGATGCTCCATGGTTACGGATTAGAAGAAAACCCTAACATGTGTGGATGTTGGTGATGTACAATATTATTAATCCTTTATTTTTAATGATCTTCTTATATGTATGTGGATATGAACTTTCTCTATCTCAATAGGTAGTATTGCAACTTGTTGTGGCCATACATTTATTGTAATTTATCTTAATCACTAAGTACTGTATCCGAGTTGTCGCAGTTGTAATATTCTTTTACTTAATGCAATATTCTTTTTCTGTATTAGTTAAGCTATGGACGGTAGACAGAAGGAAGAGGACCTTCTCAACATGATAGATGAGGGTACTGGGGGGTCTTATTATGATGGCTTCGAATATCTTAATTTGTCTGGAGGAGACGATAGTGGACCAAATAGTGGAGACGATGGTGCTAACCATCGTGGAGACCATGGTGAAGACACCATAATAATGACAAACTCCGTCAAGGTATATAAAGCCTCTATCGATGGTTCACTAGTATAGATGCACTAATTGATTCGTATATATGTACTGACGAATGTTTCTTCTCTTAGACCTCCGTTTCCGGCCAATCTTCTACAAATACAAGAGGCCTGACACACAAGTTGCCCGCTGATGTCCGTTTCAGCATTGACTTAGTCTCTCCGCAGGGTCAACCGCTGGAGCCCAAAGAAGCTGCGAATGCATTTACAAGTCAATACGGAGTGATTGTTAGAGACAAAGTCCCGATCACCACGCGAAACTGGAACAAGCCAGGAAAGAAAAAGGATCTAGCTGGGGCTAGTTTTGTAGATGACAGAGCGAAAGATACAATGTGGAATTCTCTCATGACACATTTCACCCTACCTGTCTTGGAGACTGATGAGCTCACACAGCAAATGACGAGGAAAGTCAAGCACTTTGCTCTTAAGAAGATGACCGAACTATTCAAGGAATTGAAAAAAAGATTGTACCACAAGTATGTCTTGAAGGAAACAACTCCTCCATTCATTGGCCCACTAGAGTTGCAGCAGGATAATTGGGCCGCATTTGTGGAATACAAGACCTCAGCACCAGCTAAGACAATATCAGCAAAAAATAAGGAAAATGCAGGCAAAAAGAAATATCACCATCATATGGGCACAGGTGGCTACAAGAGTGCCATGCCTAAGTGGGATAAAGCTGAGGCTGACCTAGAGGCTAAAGGGGTCACTCCAGCTACGTCTAGTTGGCCCTTGAGGTCAAGAAATTGGGTACTCGGGCATGGGGCATCATTAGACCCAGAAACAGGCGAGATTGTTGCAGCCGAAGAAATTTCTACACCCAAGAAAGAACTTGTTAAAGTGATCAAAGAGGTTGAAGAGGGAACGTTTGTTCCCGACAGAGAGAATGATGAGCTGACAAAGGCTCTTGGGAATCCTGAAAAGGCTAGACGAACAAGAGGGTTCGGACCTTCTTATCCATGGGTTATCGGGTTTCCCGAGCACCGTGACACATACAGAAGCCGATCGAGAAGAACAAAGCGGCAAAAAGAGGAGGATACGGAGCGGTCCGCGAGGTTTGAAGCCGCGCTGCAGGAGTATCGCCAAGAGCTTAATGAACTTAAAGGACTCTGACAGCAAGATCCTACACCGGACAGTACGGTCGGCCCATCGCAACGGAAAAGCAGCGTGGCTTCCACGGATGGCCACGGTAATGATGCAATGATGGATGTGTACCACGTGGATGCAATTAAGGAGAAGACTAGTTGTGAGCTGCATGTTGAACTGAAGAATATATCCATGAAGGTGGCGGTCGGCTTTGCTTTACCTTCTGCACCGGGAGCGACCTACCATTGCAATCCGATTCCAGCTGGCTATGCTCGTGTCGGTGTGAATGAAATTCTCCCTATGTGTCAGTCACTACAACTTGACATCCCTGGAGGTGAAGGGGAGACGACACTGGGAGAAGTCACGAGTGGCTTCATTCTTTGGAAAAAAGAATACATCAAGTTTCCATGCTCGACACCAAGGCAACCGTCTCCTCCCATCAGTGCACCGTCTCCTCGAAGTCCACCTCCAAGTGCACCGTCTCCTCCCAGTAATAGTCCAATCCATGACCCCAACACGAGTCCATCTCAATCTACGCAGCCGCCTCCACCCACTAAGGGGCAAAAGCGGAAGAATATCACCGCTCTGTCGAGCGATAACCAATGCCCGAAGCGACAGTTGTCGCCCCTCCCAAGAGTACCGCCGGTTCCTCCCAAGAGGGCTTACGACCTGACCGATGAGGAGACCGATGCGGTCGTACGTGCCGAAGTGGATGCTCATTTTAAAAAGAAACAACCTGAGCCAGAGGTCCAAATAAAACCGGAAACCAAGGAGCACTTTAGGAAATTACTGACATAGCCATCCCAAGATCAGTTAAATGCGCCAGATGACTATACACGATGTCTTCAGAAGACATTGAAACAAAGGAGATCAAGCGGTAGAGGAAGCAGCAAAAAAGAGGTTCCCCAGCAGGGGGAACAAGCAAAACAATCGAGTGGTAGCGGAAGCATCAGAACAGACGTCCCTCAGCTGGGGAAACAAGCAAAACAATCGAGTGGTAGCCGAAGAACCAAAAGAGATGTTCCCCAGCTGGGGAAACAAGCGAACCAATCGCTCCCCTCACTCCAGGTGGACATACCCAAACCTCAACTATATGAGGAAGAACCTATGGATCCAGAAACGGCTAGGATATTGGCCGAGCAATGTGGTATGCCTATTCATGAAATTATTCACGGCGTTATGCCCAAGGCTGAGGTAGCACCCAAATTTGTTAACGGGGAGTCTCTGGTCAGCTCTGAGAGGCTTCGGGATATGCCAACACAAATGCGACGATTCCATGAATGGTACATGAAAGCATCAAAAGAACAGCGAAATTGGCTCATACTGAAAGTTCGAAAATCGCATTACTTCATTGAAGACGAGGTCCCTATTGAATTTACAGAATTATTTCAGTTATTCAATTTAAAGGAACTCGACAAAACTATCCTCAGTTCGTATTATTTGTAAGTGATTACTTTATTTATGTAATTAGGTCTCTATCTCAGCCTTTTCAATTCATTGTCGGTAAGTATACTCACTATATTCTTTTGTACGCTATATATAATGATGCAGAATGAAGATGCTCGATTGTAAAAGAAAGGCTATCAACGGATTTGGGTACATTGAGTTCATGGGTCTATACTAAAGGATAAACCACTGGAGACCGAGCACAACTTGTTGCGGTTTCTCACGAAACATCATTTCTGTAACGAAATACTATTTCCTTACCACGACGGCAAGTGAGTTTTTGTACACATTAACTTTTGCTTACTCGATGTTCAGTGTAAATGATGAGTTACTGACGTATGTAAACCTTGCGTAGGTACCACTAGATTCTTCTAAGCATTTCACTTGACATGGGAAGAGTTCACACCATGGACTCACTAAACAAAGACATTGAAAACTACCGCGTCATTATCGATGCGCTCCAGAGGTAATTTCAACCATTATCGCACTATATCGGTTTCTTTCGTTCATTTTCTGGGATATCAAGTAGTTATTAACTCATACATTAATTTTCTTTGTCGGGTAGGGTTTGGACATAGTTCAAGAAACATGTCCGCGGTCAATGGCGTGAGGAGCTATTTTTTAAATCACTCTCGGTAAGTAGTACGAGCTAAGTCTGCGCATCTATTTAATTCTAGTTTATGTGCATTTATCATGCTAGCGTTATTATTTGATTGAATTCTATTCTTGTAAAGTGCGCGAGACAGCCACAAGGAACTAATCTATGTGGATTCTACGTGTGGGAGTTCATTCGCATCAGTATTGAGAAGCCCTCGGAAAATGTTCGAGTAAGTAAACAATATATTCACCCTTTATTTTTATTACAAAAAATCGTTTTGAGTCTAATCCATACGATCTCTTTTTTACATAGTTGGACGCGATGCGGGACAAGCTCCTACCAGAGGACCGCCTAATAGCAATCCAAGAGGAATTTGCTGCATTTTTTCTCGACGAGGTCATAGACCCACGCGGAGAATACTGTATAAGTAGACCCTAAAGCATCCATGTAATAATCTCCATGTAATCAAATAGACATGCTCTGGACCTTGTTGGGACTCCATATATGCTTGTAAGAGTAATCATATTATATATTGCGTCAATGTGGCCAACTACTGTGTAGTAGCGTTCTGTATGTATACGAAAACTTGTTTCTAATGAAAACACAAAATGAAAAATAATTGAACACAAAACACAAAATGAAAAGAAAAACACAAAACCCTAAAACCCCATCCCCTGCCGCGGTAGCCAAATGGCCCAAAATGTTGGCTGCCGCGGCAGGGAACCTTTAGTCCCGGTTCGTAACACGACCCGGGGCTAAATGTCCTGCCGCCCAGCGCGCCTAGCAGGCCACGTGGTTGGACCTCTAGCCCCGGTTCGTAACTGAACCGGGGCTAAAGCTTGGACCTTTAGTCCCGCTTCTGTAGCCCCGGTTCAGAAACCGGGGCTAAAGGCCCTTACGAACCGGGGCAAATTGCCCGGTTTCTACCAGTGTTATGTTTTGTATACAAATAATTATGTTCAAATTAACCCATAACAAAAAGACATAAAAAAGCAGCATCTGAGTCATTCAAGTGTAAAAACACGGAAAATACATATTTTATGTCCTATTTTTATATGACACATAAAATATATTTTGTACGTCATGTCTAAATTTAATTATGTTCTTCTCAACTTTCAAAGTAAGAAAAATTGTATGTGACCTAAAGATTATATACGGCTTCAAAGATATTGTTTGGGGGTGTATAGGGGGGTGTAAACTAACTATTCTGCAGCATGAGAGTTGCGACAAACCCAACAATTTCGTACCTGCTCCATATCCGAAAAGTAATGTTAAAATACAACAAGCCCAATGATTTTGCACTTGCTCCATATCCGAAAAGTCATCGGACGCTCCTAACCAATACTCCCTCCATTCTTAAATATTCCTTCATTTCAAAATAATTGAAGTTCTAATTGTGTCTATGTTAAAATGGTTTAATTTGATAAAAAATGTATAAAATATATCAACATCTAGAATACCAATTTAATTTTATTAAATTAATCATACAGTATATTTTAGATTATATAGACTGACAACATCTTTTTCTCTAAATCTGGTCAAAGTTTGTTAAGTTTAATTTAGAACAAAACTAGAACTTCAACTAGTTTGAAATGGAGAGCTACACAATGCATTACACCTCATCAACTAATCATTACTTGTGCATTATTGACAGTACAACCTAACACGGTCGGTCGAGCAAAAGTACACATGCATGTCATGTACGCACCAGTTCTCGTTCATTAGTCATAGAAAACATCTGTCTCAAATTAAATGATATAGTTTTGTCTAGATATGTATATTTGTAGACACATTTTAGTGTGAAAATATTTGTGTATGTAGTTCAAATTCCGTTACTTAATTTAGAACCGAGTAAATATATGATTGCACGTTACATACGTGGGCAAAATATCCAGTGGTACCACTCGTCATACGATACCATTATACCACATATCATAATTCAAATTTATATGTATCAGAAAAATTTGAAACAAAATTGTTGGTGTAACAATATATGTGGTTACATTCCCTAAAATTTATAGAACAAAATTTGAGATATGCAATGAGAAACAAAAAAGGCAAATTGCTATGTGAACAATGTCATTTTGTTTTTTGTCTTTTTGTGACACTATTCTTTTTTTTGTACGTGTATTTAGAATTTGGTTCTGCCGATTATATGCAAACACCCATCTTGTGAACGTCCAAAAGTTTATTTCAAAAAATTTAAAACTTGTAAATTTGATTTGTAAAGATCGGGATCGTGATACCTTGTAATCAGTGGTATCACTAGATATGCTTTCACGTCGTGGGGCCTGCTACCTACTTTCGTGTAAAGGGAGTAATAAGTACAAGGTCGGTCGTGGGAACGCATGTTAGAAATGGTCTTAATTTTGTAACTAGCTCAACATCAATATATAAATCCAATGTGTCGCTGCTCTTCCTCCGAATCTTTGCTTCACGCACCTACCACATGCCCCTAGTGCTTTTATATTTTCTTTTGGAAAGGAGCATATATTAATATCGCACCCTCGACATGCACACAATTTCACAAACCTCAGAGGCGTTGACACCCCACATTCTGTTGACGTGTAGGAGTTAAAGGGAATGCTTACCTCAACGGCGTTAACACCATGCATTCCGTCGAACATGTGATGGTTGTTGTTGTCATCAGGGAAGAAAAAGCTACGCTCGGTTTAGGAGCTCTTGCCTGCGTTATCGACGAAGGAGATTGGCACCCACCGCAACGCCAGTGATCCATTGTTGGTGTAGTTAGGTCAAGGACGACACACCGTTCGTTGTGCTACCACGAGTTGTCCGTAGTCGGATTGTAAACGTTGTTCGGATTGTAAGCCGCTTCACTCTCGCCAATCTCGGGGGAGTAGAACCGAATCGGCGGTACTATGATGTCGTTGAAGAAAGATGGCGAGGATGCTTAGGCGCACCTCAAACTCCTTGTGGTGGTGTTTACTTGGGTCGCTCCGCCGTCACCGCCTAGTGTGTTTCCAACACCTTTTCCACCGTGGGCTGCGATGTACGAGGTCGCACTAGCAGCTGCCGCTTCCGCTTCTTGATTGACCAAAGCCACCACGCACCATTGTTTCCGGTCATCCATCATGAACTTACGTCGGTTAACCTCCGCGTGCCAAGTAGACTCATCCATGTCCTCTGGCTTCGTCAACACCTTCTTGCGTGGCTTGCCGAGCTATGTCATGATGATTGGCGGCGAGGCGGGATAGCGGCCACAGGTCTGGGCGGGAGGCAGGATAGATGGAATGGAGATGAATTTTTGGTGGAAAAGGGGAGGTGATGTATCTCCACTTTGTTTCGCTACCAAGGCGGTCGTGTGCGGCGCTTACAAGTGGCAGCAGTTGTCGGCGTGCCCGGTTAACTCCCTTTGGGTAGGGCGGACACATGAGTGCTAGAAAAAGAATTGGGTCTCCCGTTGGAGATTCTCTTAGATCATTCAATGATCTTGACAGGCACGTCTTTAGTGACATCCTTATATAGGGCCCATATCATATTCAACGCCACTACTCTTTATACTATCTTCTCCTCATTCTTCACTTATGTATCCTCTTTTTTATACCTCCCTATCTTTGTATTTTGGCTCCGTAATTACCATGCTGTCTTTCCAAATTCTCGTGAGATACGACAGATACGTGTATCTACATTCGTATGTTTTCACCACTAGATGTAACATGTATTCTTTATTTGAGTTATGAGGGCCTTGAAGGCACTAATGAACAAGCAATGCCAACGCCGAGTGACAAAATCCTTGCAGTTATATTGTACACTCCAGAATTTTCAATTTAGTATATTGGTACTGTTTTTATATATGTACTTACACCTAGAAGAGACAATAATGTACTCTAGAAACCAAGGGAAAATTTTGAGCTCTTTCATGTGATATTTAAGTAAGCCAAAGTAATATATTCACATACTGAGAACTTTTCAAGTAGGATCAAACAAATTAGTGGAAACATGCAAATTTGTTGCCTTTTTATTGTTCTCTGATATGGAAAAGTTTGGTTTATTCATAGTTTTTAAGAGACAATCTCACGAAAAGTAAAACAAATACATATAATTTCTTAGAATGTATGGTTTAAATTAGTGTAAGTGCACTTTTTTATGAATGGCATTAAATTATACAACAATGTTATTATATCTTAATATAGCTTCACTATTATGTGACTAGTTTTTGTAAATATAATAGAAAATTAAAATTGTTAAGATTGCATGTTAGTGGAATGGGGTATAAATAACTAAGAATGTTTAGTATAAATATTAGGAATTTATTTTAACTCTGCTAATCTACCGGCGTGATGCTGGTGTCCCTGATGTCGTCCATGGCAGCAGATTCCATTGTCGTCCAATGGTTGAAGGAGGAAGAGCCACTCAGCGAGGGCCGGTCAACGTGCATTGTGACGTCTCAATGTCGCAAGTTTCGCGGTTATCCTTGTTTCAGTGGTCACGATGGTAGTTGTTGTTTTCCAGCTAATCAAGGTTAAGAAAACTAATTTTTATTTCTGGTTAGTCGCGACTAAGGCACATTCCCTCTTCGAATCGTCTACAACATACTATGGTGTCACCTTGTGGATAATGCTCTACACTGAGTAGTCTATTTTCTGTGTGTATGTTTGGCCAGTGCGTGTGTGTGTGTTTTTTCTACGATTTTCTTGTTCTATGATGTGCAGTCGTCAATGTAGCCGTGGTACCAGTGTGTTTGATGTACTCAGTGTAATCTGAACTGGGTTAGTCTCGTATAGTGTTTGTTGAATGAACATGCGTTAGTGTTGTGGTGATCGAGGCCACTGTTCTTTGCTAGTAACTCATGACTGCTCTGTAGCCGTACCTTTTGATGTCTAGTTCATATTTTTTTCTTTGCGGGAAATTCCATAGTTGTTGGTTGAAAATCTGGAATGTAATTTGAGAGCGGATCTGCCACCGAGTGTGTTGGACACCTTGAAAAAACCACTTGATAGTGAAACAGCTAACAAGATTGAACAATGCTCGCATCTGACCGCCACCGAGTGTGTTGGACACCTTGAAAAAACCACTTGACAGTGAAACAACTAACAAGATTGAACAATGCTCGCATCTGACCATAGGCGTGACACACCGAGATTCGGCACCAGATGCATGTCAGAGTAAACAAGAGTTAATCCACGAGATTTTCGCAAAATGCTGACCGTCTCGTACAAAAAAATACATAAGTTGGAACCATGTGTGTACAATCTGGTAGGGTAGCGCCAGCTCCCGTCCGAGCCCTGCCCAGCCTCGCCCCGTGCTGTACAACGATCAAGGACCCCTGTAAGAAATAAATAAGAAATTGCTAAATGTTGGTATATGTAGTTACTTCCTCCGTAAAGTAAATAATTGATAATTAACATAATATTATTGCTAGTCCAAACATGTCCTTGTCGCTTTCTCTAGATGCAGGGTTTTTCTTTTTTAGTGGGACTTGCGGTATGACCTTCATGTTGGGCAAGATAGGGATATTTGCAAGCATTTGAATAAAAATTCTTTGTGTCCAAAGTAAATCGAGTGATACCAACATGCATATGTATGTGTATCCAATTCTCTGCTTGGAGAGTGGGAATAGCTTGCAGGCTTCAATGAAGCAAAGATTACTTCAGCCGGTACTTCTCCCTACACAGCATCTTGCTAGCACCTAGCACTGGTCTATCTATGAAACTTGTCGCCGACCATTCTAATGTAACACAAGGCAGGGCGTAGCTGGTGGCGTCCAAGTAAGGTAAGATGAGAGCAAAGGAACTACCTCATGCAGATGCCGATCCCTCTAACTATATAAACTCCGCCGGTTGGCTTCAAGTATATACATCGACCGCTCCTCCTCAACCACAATCCATAGCAAGGAACCGACCGAGTCATCATCGAGATGAAGACTGGAGAGAGGCCGGAGGACAGGCGGCGTCAGCGTCAGCGCCGGAGCCTCTGCCCACCGCCCGTGATCCTGCTGGCGCTGCTGCTCGTCGTCGCCACGTCCCTCTACGGCATCTACTACAAGCTGACGGCCATGCCATCACGCCTGCAGGTCTGCGACGCCAAGCTGGGGCCGCTCGTCTACGACAGTCTCAACAGCACTGTCGGAGAGCTGAAGCTGAACGTCACCCTCTGCTGGAAATGAACATATATATCTATCTGTCTGGGTGATTAGTACATGTTAATGAACGTATCTATCCATGTTCTCCTCTCAGTAATTGCTACGACAGATTTATTCTGCTACAAGCAATTGGGTGCAGAAACGTACATACCGAAACATAATGTGTTCATCCTGGCTACCTACTTCCCTAATTGTTTTCAGAAACGTTGCTTCTCCATCCCAGTTTAACTAGTAGTACTCAAATTAAAAGTGATTGTTGCCCGTGCGTTGCACCCGGAAAGCCTTCTTTCTCCCAAACCTCGGAGGAACCAGGTGAAGGAGAAGATCATCAAGGATTTGGTCATCATGCTCGCTCCGCTCGATCGATCCGTGTGTTCCCTAGTCCTTTGCTGCTAATTTGTGCTAACATGTGACTGTGAGACAGACCGAGAGAGGTGTCTATGGGCCCAGATGGCCGAGAGGGGTGTATGTGATGACCATGGGAGAGGTGTACGCGAGACATGATGGCATAGATGGGCAAAATATGACTGTATGTTGCAACGGGAGAGAAAATCTGCATCGTTTAGTTGTAGAAAGTAACTTCTCATTGATATAGTAGTGGAGTGTGAAAAAGAAATAAGTTAGCTTCCATGACACCCTTCGTGGTTAAGCTCCTTCTCAGCACGCCGGTTTGGCTAGACCACCCAATACAGGTAAAAATACACATACACCAGCAGCATTGTTACCGTGGCTTCACCCTACTCCTCGAAGGCGTTTGCCTCATTTGCGATCCGAGACCAGAAGTAGATGATTTGTGAAAAAAATTAGGGCACCTAACATGTTTTGTCCAAATTAGCTTAAGGGAAAAAAAAGTAAGCACATGCATCTACGTTTCGTCATAGCCAGTCATTTAGGGCACCTAAAATGTTATTAGCTTAAGGGGAAAAAGTAAGCACATGCATCTACGTTTCGTCATAGCCAGTCATTTTTACTCACGCAGGCTGTATTCTCTCCCTCTGATCTCTTCTCCCTGCTCGCTAACTCCTCGGTAGCCGCGCCCGTCGAGCTCCATGCCGAGAGCACTTTTCCCTCTCACCGCATGATTCCTCCTTTGTTTCCTCTCTAACTCACCAAGTTCCATTTTATCTCATCAAGCTCTTGTTGATTGGCTTGTTGACGGTCAATGTTCGAAAGTATATAAATCGGTGGGATTTGGTGTAAAGAAGCAAGGTGGGACTATTCAATACGCCGAACGGCAGCGAGAATTCGATCGATGGTTGAGTACAAATGCCTTTTTCGATTTCTGTTACAAGCTACTTACGGAGGCTAATAGGCCGATACTGATAGACATTGACCACGAGGAAGCCAAAATACCAGATGGCAGGCCCAAGAGGAAGGGCGGTGGAAGTCCATTGGACCGCAGGTGCTTTCGTTCGGGGCTGAACAAAAATAATGAGACAATAGATATCCTACCGGCCACGAACCCAAGGTGGACGGTTAACACAAAAATGAACACTTATTATATAATTATAATCATATTTTTTTTTATATTTTATTTACTTACTGGTGGCGATGTCGTAATACGTGATTTGGTGGAAGGGCAAACCTGTCTAAAAAAGTGTTGGACCGGAAGAAACAATCCGTCCTTATTATTAGGTATAGATATAGATATAGATTTGTTAACACTAATGCAGGACAAACAGTAACGGATCGAGAGGACCTGCATACCATTAGTAGAGGGCTATCTACACTAACACTGGCCCTAGCAATAGTTGCTGCCACAAAGGTAACCACCATTCTAGTTCGTTGCCATACATGACCGGTCCGTCGGGTTTTGCACACGGATCGATCATATGAAATTAGACCAAAACACACACACAAAAAGCTTTGTATCGCCTGACGCTCTTACACTCCCAGGGCACATTTCTGGAACATGTGCAGGTTTCAGAGCGGGAAGAATATAATTTACTCCAAGCAAGGCAAAGTAGGTATCGAGGATCGTTTTCCTGCAAAAAGGTTCATCATTGTTTGATTGATAGTTACAATAGACCTTCTCCGTTATTGACAGAACTCATGTGCGTTTATGGGTGGATATATGGTTGGGAGATACACAGCCGTGTTCTCAATTTCCTAGAATTTACAATACCGCTCTCGACAAACATTTGTCACAAGTAACCCGTCTACAACCCTCTCAATCACACCATCCAGAACCTGCAGCCAAACTGCCACCCTCTGCTGGAAATGAATCACTAGTCTATGTTGTCGTGTCTGTACGTGCTCCTAATGTTTAATCTCTCATATTCACGGTGGAGGTACTCTGCTAGAAGCCTCCAACGGCTCTGGAGAATGGACAAGTCGTCCTCTCCCTGCCCGGGTGTGCTCGTAACGAGGTGTCCCAATTGTCCCGCCGTTTTGGACCTTCATGGCCAATTGTCCCGCCCTGCCTCCATTTTAACACAAAGAAAAGCCGCTACAAATAAACCAAATAAAATGCCACACGGGCTAATGAAAATAGTGAAAATACTAGGCCACAATGGCCAAATAAATAGTTCAACACAAATAGTTTTACAATTACAAATAGGTTAAAAAATTAGTTCAAATAAAACTATTATAATTCACTTACATGAGACAACATATGCTGAACCAAATCATTTTGAAGTGCACTGTGAATTGCATGGTCATGAATTTCATGCTACACATGGATAAGCTCTTGGAAGGTTGTCGGTCCACCATGATGAAAAATATGCACTCGAGGCATAATAAATGGATTATTATTTATAATTTTGTTTCATAATCAAGTTTATTGCTATGTGCTATAATTGTATTAATTCCAGATAGTGAGTATTTGGAGGAAAAATCTAATACATGTGTGAAATTATAAATAACATTTAGATATCCCTAGTCATGTCTCTAAGACTAGTTCACATATCACTGACAGTTCTGGTTTCCTGACTATTGGTCAAAATGTCAAAGTGTTGTAATGTTGCCTGTGATATGTAACAACAGGGTTGTGCACATCATTTTGATCCAGACACCAAAGGAATCACCTCTATTGTCAAAAAAGGGAATACAAATTTACCATTACTGAATACGCGTCGAAACTTCATACATGTCACTGCTCGTGGCGTTTCGTTCCGAGCTCCAGGATGCACTACAATGCCAGCTAACTTACTAGGGAGATAAGAATGGCATGCTAGAGGTGAATGTTTTTGCAAAAATACCATCCCCTTCCCTGTCTCTCTCGATCTCCTATTGGCGATGCGCTCGTGCCGATCCCGACCGTCTCCGGTGCTGCTACACTCTGGCGAGACTCCACCTCAACCTCATCCTCATCCTCGGGTTCCTCTGCTTCTCTAAGCCATCCTACACCTTATTGTGCCCCCACGGATAACCCTAGCGCCGCCTGGGCTTCGTCGCCGACGTGGCTCACCGTGCCAGCGTGGAACCCTTCGCTTAGGCCCGTCATTGTCCACTCCTTGCACCCTCAAGGAACTAGGGAAGACCAATATCGACGTGGTGCGTCCTCGAAGCACGACGATGGCCAGCAACACAAGGTCGACCAATCTGGCTATGTGCTGCTTTGACACCTTTCGTAATGGCTCAACCCCCTCTCCGGCTCGCCGCGTCCCGGCGATGGCCTAGTGCGCTAGATCCACCGATTCATCCATGGTGAAGATGCCACAGGCACAGGAAGAGGCAGGGCAAGCGCGACGGTCTGCCTCTTGTCGGAGGCCGCGACCAGTTGAACCTATAGAGCCACATGTCGCTGGTACCTCAACTGCAGAAGGACGCCACCAAACTCCACACATGGACACGAGGGTGAGGCCACCATGTCGATGCCCATGATGTCCCCTTCCTCCATGGCCACAATGTCCCCACAAGACAACCTGCTCAATCATATTGATATCCATGCAACAATGGATATCAACACATATGGCAATGATTGCATACGAAAATAGCTCTGCTCAGCCTAGGCAGTGGGGAGGATGTCAAGATTTGGTGGGGGACAGGGGTAGTGGCTGCCTCTAGTATACGTTGTTGTGCCATGGTGGTGGCGCTGGCTAGGGGCTTGCCATGCAAGCCGATGGGACAGGAGAGGTGGAGGCAGAAGGGGTGATGACAAGCTTATCTCTTTGCCTTTTTCAATTTAGCCTTGTTGTTTTTTGATGGGGTCCATGTTATATGTTGATCCAAATTCTACAAAGTAGAGGCCAACTTCTGATGGAGCGGAGCGAGGCCCGTTATAGTGAAGTTTCGCTGTGGGGGTGCAGGGGGCGACAACCCCCCGCGGTACGGATCGTTGATGACCTAGGTTACCACCGCTATATATACTTCTTGTAAGCCGCCGGCTGGGATAAGTTGCATCTGTGAAATCCCCGGCGTTGTGTAAACACTCTCCGTTATAGTGAAGTTTCGCTGGCTGGCGCCCGTGGTTTTTCCCCTCTCTTTGTTGGAGAGGGTTTTCCACGTTAAATCTGTGTCCCCTTGCTGTGATTTTGTTTTCGTTCTTCGTTATTTACTTGTCGCAAATCTAACAAGTGGTATCAGAGCCCCAGGTTCTAATCTAGGGTTTGCGACATGTCGTCATTGAAGTTTGATCTACCGCAGCTGGACTGCTCCACAAGATTCTGCTTGTGGCAGGTGAAGATGCGGGCGATTCTCGCCCAAACTTCAGATTTGGATGATGCGCTGGATGGATTCGGGGAAAAGGATGCTAAGAGCTGGTCTGACGAAGAGAAGCGGAAGGACCGTAAGGCTTTGTCTATGATTCAACTTCATCTATCCAATAATATTTTGCAGGAAGTCTTGACAGAGAAATCTGCTGCTGCCCTTTGGGGGAAACTGGAATCGATCTGCATGTCAAAGGATCTAACCAGTAAGATGCATGTGAAGATGAAGTTGTTCTCGCATAGATTGCAGGAAGGTGGATCGGTAATGAATCACTTATCTCTTTTTAGAGAGATTATTTCTGATTTGCAATCTATGGAAGTAAAATATGATGATGAGGATCTAGCTCTATTACTCTTATGCTCGTTGCCTAGTTCCTATACTCACTTTCGTGATACAATGTTGTTGAGCTGTGATAAGATAACCCTTGATGAAGTGCAAGATGCCCTCAAACAGAGGGAAAAGATGAAATCTATGGTGCAGGCAGATGGGGCGTCTTCCAAGGCTGAAGCTCTGCAGGTTCGTGGCAGGACCGAGCAGAGATTTAACAACTATGGCAACCGAGATAAGAGCAAAGACGGCAGAAGTCGTTCGAAGTCCAAGGGAAAGGACAAGTTCTGCAGGTATTGTAAGAAATCGAATCATGTTATTGATGATTGTTGGAAGCTACAGAATAAGGAGAAAAGGAACGGTACTTACCAACCGAAAGATAAGGATCAAGGTAATGGTAAGGCTGCTGTTGTTTCTGGTGATAGTTCTGACGGTGAATGTTTAGCCGTTTTTGCTGCTTGTGCATCTCATGATGATGAATGGATTCTTGATACTGCATGTTCGTTTCATATTTGCTGTAACAAAGATTGGTTTAGTTCATATGAGTCTGTGCAGACTAGAGATTTTGTACGTGTGGGGAATGACAACCCATGCCATATTGTCGGAGTTGGATCTGTTAAGATCAAGACACATGATGGCGTGACGCGTATGTTGAATGAGGTGAAGCACATACCAAGCATGGCCAGAAATCTGATCTCCCTGAGTACCATGGACGTTGATGGATACAAGTACGCCGGTGGGCGTAGGTTGTTAAAGGTATCGAAAGGCTCTCTTATTCACATGATAGGTGATATAAATTCTGCTAAGTTATATGTTCTTAGAGGTAGCACTTTGCCTGGTATTGCTGCTGCTGTTACTGCTAATGATTCTGATAATTGTGGTAAAACAAATCTGTGGCATATGCGTCTTGGGCATATGAACATGGCATGGCAGAATTGGTTAAGAGAGAGCTGATTGATGGTTGCAACTTGGGTAAGTTTGAGTTATGTGAGCACTGCGTTTTTGGTAAGCATAAAAGAGTTAAATTTAATGCTTCCGTTCATACCACCAAAGGCATATTAGATTATGTGCATGCTGATGTATGGGGACCTTTCTGTAAGACTTCTATTGGTGGTGCTAATTACATGCTTACTATTATTGATGACTACTCAAGAAAAGTGTGGCCATATTTTCTGAAACACAAATCTGATGTTTTTGATGCTTTTAAGAAGTGGAAAGTTATGGTAGAAAAGCAAACTGAAAGGAAGGTAAAGGTACTATGTACTAATAATGGTATGTAATTATGTTCTAATGAGTTTGACAAGTTTTGCAGTAACGATGGTATGATCAGGCACCACACCATCCCTTACACTCCTCAGCAGAATGGCGTGGCTGAGCGCATGAACAGAACCATCATCTCGAGGGCTCGCTGTATGTTGTCCAATGCAGGTATGTATAGACGTTTCTGGGCTGAAGCAGCCAACACAACGTGCTACCTCATCAACAGGTCACCTTCTATTCCACTTGAGAAGAAAACTCCCATTGAGGTATGGTCAGGTTCGCCTGCTGATTATTCACAGTTGAGAGTTTTTGGTTGCACAGCTTATGCTCACCTTGATAATGGAAAGTTGGAGCCTAGAGCTGTTAAGTGCATATTCCTTGGTTATGGTTCAGGAGTTAAGGCATATAAACTATGGATCCTGAAACTAAAAGGATTTTGTTGAGTAGGAATGCTGTTTTCAATGAATCCGTTATGTATCATGACAGCTTGCCATCAGATCCCTCTCCTATTGCTATTGGAGAGGAGGGAGTTCGTGTGTAGGTGGAGCACCTGCAGAAAACTGTTGATAATAATGCTGTTGTTGATGATACTCATGAGGAAAATATTGATGATGATGTTGTTCAGCACTCACCTACTGTTTTGCAGCAGCCACAGGAATCTATTGCTGCTGATAGACCGAGGCGTAACATAGTTCCACCTCGTCGTTTAATTGAAGAGTGTAATCTTGCTCATTATACTTTGAGTTGTGCTGAACAGGTGGAGCATGATACTGAACCTGCTACATACAATGAGTCCGTTGCATCCGTTGACCGCGAGAAGTGGGTTTCTGCTATGCAAGAAGAGATGCAATCGCTTGATAAGAATGGCACATGGGAAGTTGTGCGCTTGCCTAAACAAAAGAAGGCTGTCCGCTGTAAGTGGATATACAAGAGAAAGGAAGGTTTGTCTCCTAATGAGCCTCCAAGGTTTAAGGCAAGGTTAGTAGCAAAAGGTTTTAGCCAGATTCCAGGTATTGACTATAATGATGTTTTCTCTCCGGTTGTGAAACATAGCTCTATTCGTACTTTCTTTGGTATTGTTGCTATGCATGATCTTGAGCTTGAGCAGCTAGATGTAAAGACTGCTTTTCTGCATGGTGAACTGGAGGAGGAGATTTACATGGACCAACCTGAAGGGTTCATAGTTCCTAGAAAAGAGGATTTTGTGTGCAAATTGAAGAGATCGCTTTATGATTTGAAGCAATCTCCAAGACAGTGGTATAAAAGGTTTGATTTATTTATGATCTCACAAGGTTTTAAGAGATCTCAGTTTGATAGCTGTGTTTATATAAAGTTTGTTAATGGGTTACCTATTTACTTGTTGTTATATGTTGATGATATGTTAATTGCTGCCAAGAGCATGAAAGAAATCACTACTTTGAAGGCAGACCTAAGTAGTGAATTTGAGATGAAAGATCTTGGTGCTGCTAAGAAAATCCTAGGTATGGAAATTAAACGGGACAGAAAATCTAGGTTATTGTTTCTTAGTCAGCAAAGTTACGTTGAGAAAGTTTTTCAACGTTTTAATATGCATGATGCAAAGTCAGTTAGTACTCCTGTTGCTCCTCACTTTAAATTGTCAGCATTGCAATGTCCTAGTTCTGATAAAGATATTGAGTACATGTCTCGAGTTCCTTATTCTAGTGCTGTTGGTTCCTTGATGTATGCCATGGTTTGTTCTCGCCCTGATTTATCATATGCTATGAGTTTGGTGAGTCGTTACATGGCTAATCCTGGTAAAGAACATTGAAAAGTTGTTCAGTGGATTTTCAGGTACCTCCGTGCCACATCCAACGCTTGCTTGAAGTTTGGCAAGACTGATGAGGGACTCGCAGGCTATGTGGATTCAGATTTTGCTGCCAACTTGGATAAGAGGAGGTCCCTCACAGGTTATGTGTTCACGGTAGGTGGATGTGCCGTGAGTTGGAAGGCAACGCTGCAACCAGTTGTTGCTTTATCTACAACCGAAGCAGAATATATGGCTGTTGCTGAAGCTTGCAAAGAGTCTGTTTGGTTGAAATGTTTGTATGCTGAGCTTTGTCAGGATGATTCTTGCATTAACCTGTTCTGTGACAGTCAAAGTGCTATTTACCTTACTAAGGATCAGATGTTCCATGAGAGAACAAAGCACATTGATATCAAGTACCATTATGTTCGTGATGTTGTTGCACAAGGTACACTGAAGGTATAGAAGATAAGCACTCATGATAATCCTGCTGATATGATGACAAAGCCTGTTCCTGTTGCTAAGTTTGAGCTATGCTTAAGCTTAGTTGGTATAACTGCTTAGCCCAAGTGGCTATTGGCGGCGAAAGTGTTTTCTTTGTTTGTTCAGGGAGATGATTACCGTTGATGCTACAAGAAGAAATTTGTCTCAATGTGGAGTTTGTTATATGTTGATTCAAATTCTACAAAGTAGAGGCGGAGGCTTGGGCCGAGCTCCGCTCCGTCAGAAGTTGGCCCACTCCGTGCCCAACAGGGAGCCTGTGGGGGGTGCGGGGGGCGACAGCCCCCGCGGTACGGATCGTTGATGACCTAGGTTACCACCGTTATATATACTTCTTGTAAGCCGCCGGCTGGGATAAGTTGCATCTGTGAAATCCCCGCCGTTGTGTAAACACTCTCCGTTATAGTGAAGTTTTGCTGGCTGGCGCCCATGGTTTTTTCCCTCTCTTTGTTGGAGAGGGTTTTCCACGTTAAATCTATGTCCCCTTGCTATGATTTTGTTTTCGTTCTTCGTTATTTCCTTGTCGCAAATCTAACAGTCCACGTAGTGCCACGTTAGCAAATACGACATCGTACCAGCTCCAATGACCAAAGATGAGCCTCTAACTTATATTCAATGACTGTAAAATCGATGAGCGAACTGATTTTGCTCGACAAGTTAGTGACTATTGATTTTTTTTATTTTTGAGCGGAGTCCACTGAATATCGATGAATTTAACTCTTTTCTATGGCACGGTTTGGGCCGAAGGAAGTCGGGGCCCATGAGTACATATTCGCCGTCGAACATGGGCCTCGAGGTAGGCAGGCAGGCACGCAGGCAGACAGGCGCCGCCGATCGAGGGAGAAGTGAAGCGACGCACAAACCCTCGGCGCGGCGCGACGGCAGCGGAGCGCAATGCTGCTCCGGTTCCTCGGCCGGATCTGCGGCGACGCCGTGGGGTCGGCGGCGCGGAGACTCCACGTACGTAGCCCTCCCACGTCCCCTCCCCATCTCCTCGCGCGTGTTCGAGGGATTATCAGGTCCACGGCCATGGCTAATTAATCGGTCGACCGTGCAGAGGGACGTCGGCGACGAGATGCGGGAGTTCTCTCGCGCCCTTTTCCAGCACAGGTACTTGTTCTATCCCCCCCCCCCCCCCCCCCCCCCCCCCAAATAGCTCTCCGATTTCACTCACCATTTCACTGGAACCGTCAGCCTGTAATTCGGTTCGAATTTCCTGCTGGTGGTGATCTCGGTAATTTTCCTTCAATCGCAGGAGGTTCGTGCAGTTCCGCGCGGAGAGGGATTTCTACGCGGGGGTCTACAGCGAGGCCGTCGGTTCCGCGCGGAGGCTGCGCAAGAACGCCGAGGATGAGGCGGGGAAATTCTGTCGCGGCTTCTGGGAGCAGAGGTTTGTTCCTTACCCCTCCATGGATGTTGGTGAAGAGACAATTCCAATTTGAACTTCCCATGGAGGTTCCTTACTCTGTGGACAGTACATACATACTACTGTGCTTTAGTTTCATTCATCCTAGATGCACCACTGCGTTTCCTAAAAAAAAGATCACTTCAAGTATGGGCCTTTTTATTCAGTTCCTGCTGGTGCTGCTTATTTTCAGATGTGGATTGGTTCCTTCCATGTGGTGGCATGGAGGGGCATCAGTAAATTTGATAAGGATATGTTCAGTTTTTCCAAACATGCTTGACACACGTGTATGCTGCCTGTTAATGCTGTTGTAGCTATGGAAATTCTATTGTTCGTTGTGGTTTTTTAATGTTTGGTTTAGATTAAATATTAATACACACAAGCTGAAATTCGCTTTAAACTTGTATGTGCAGTCCTGGTTAAGATTAAGAGGTATTTAAATTGGCTAGCTGCTACTACTACTACTAGGCCATCAAAATCATTTCAAGAAAGCTCCACCTAGTGTTAGTTTACATAAATCTGAATGGCGCTGTCGTAACTATGTGCGGCAGTAGAATTAGAACCTTAGCATAATTACATCTGTTTCAATTTACTAATTTGCTTGGATTATTCTGTACAACATCAGATTGCATTTATTTCACTGAAATATAAAATCAAATCATTAAATAATATATATCCTCAATCAGAGATATCTGCCGGCCATATCATTGTTTTTACAGTTACCCCAGTACTGCTATTTCCTTTTTTGAAGAGAAATGTAATGCTGTTTAAAAACCAGGCTCTTGCTTGTTCCTGTCATTCCCTTCTAACTATCAAGCAAACGCTGATGCGTGTCATATGAGAACAATGTTACCTTGACATCTAACTATAGAGGCAAGTACAAGATCCTTCGAGGTGTTTTGCTATTATACTATTTCAGTTATAATGAGATAAATTATTGATTGGTTAGGCTGTCATCAAACAGCAATGACACCGGGACATTTGTGCTCCTAATTTCTGAATTTCTCAAGTTTTGGTCATTTGCAGGAGAAAGATCATGGAAATCTACTTTGCCCTGCAAGGAGTAAACTATGTTCTCAAATTTCCTGATCCTAAACCAACAGGTACGATACTAATCTGTCATCCGCCTCTGATCTCCTTACGTCAGGCCGGCATTGCTATCTGGTTTCACCTAGTTAACCATGCGCAGAAAAATGACCCTTTTTCCCCCTCTCGCTCCTAACCAATCGCAGAGCTCAAGGAGTTTGCAGCTGAGGAGACCCTGAAGGAGGACACCATGAAGTGGAGGTTCGAGCAGTACCTGATAACCGTGCACGGGTGCAACTACAAGACCAAGGAGAGGGTGAAGGCGTGGCTCTTTAACATGTTCAAGAAGTGCGCCCTAGACGTTGAGAAGCGTAACGCAGAGGGTGGTGGGGCTGCATTTGGGACAGACCTGTTCTGGGTGGAGACCGAGCTAGAGTTCCGCAGACGGCGTGCGCTCGAGGACAATTGATGATACTACGGTGTATGGTTTACCGAAGGCTCGTTTGTTTATGGCTATGAATTGGGATAGCAGTTATTACTTGTGTGACAGCAACTGTTGCTAGTGCTAGTGTACATAGATAGCCCTGATAGTATGTGTGTCCTCGATCCGTTACCTTTTTGTTCTACCCGTTACGTTTTCGTTCTACGCTAATGCTGGTTCTGTCAAGAAACCGGTTTGAACAATCACTTTTATTCTGAGTACTAGTGAGCCTGGGATGGAGAAGGAAACTTTCTGGCAAGAACCGGAGAACTAGTAGCTTGGGATGAACGCATTATGTTTCTGTGCACACACACGCCTTATGTGAGCTAATTCTAGCTGAATACAGCTGTTTGTAAGAACTGAAAAGTGAACATATATATGCTTATGTAATCAAAATAATCAAGCAGGCGGTTTAGTTGGACTCGTTCATTTCGAGCAGACGGTGATGTTGAGCTTCAGCTCTCGCATGGTGCGGTTGAGAGATTTGTAGACGAGTGGCCCCTGCTTGGAGACCTGCAGGCGTGGCATGGCCATCAGCCTGCAGATGTAGTAGAGGACTGCCAATGTCGTGCTGCACCATCAACATGATTTGCTTGCGGCTGCGATGGCCAGGGGCAGACTCCTGTGCTGCCGCGGGTTGCTGTTGTCGCGGATGAACACCTTAGATTTATGTATGTACGTTTCTTCGCTGAGCTGAGCTGCTACTAGCAGAGATGGCTGCTTTCAAGAACTGAAAGTAGAACATAGCTGTGCATGTTTACATTTTGAGGAAAAATATATAACCCTCCACACAGTGTGTGGCACAAACTGAACTCCATTAGCAGTTAGCACTCGTACGCACACGCACACGACAACACAGAACAGTGATTGGTTAACTAACTAGACATTAGGCGCACACGTACACACACACGAGAACATAGAGCAGTGGTGATTCATTTCCGGCAGAAGGTGATGTTGAGCTTGAGGTTCTGGATAATGGTGCCGTTGATAGTAGGGTTGTAGCCATCGGGCCACTCGAGCTTGGCGCCGCAGATCTGCAGCCGTGGCACGGCGGTCAGCCTGATGTAGACGTGGTAGAGGGCCATAGCTGCTGCCACGCCGGTGGTGAGCAGCAGCGCCAGCAGGAACGCCAAAGATGGCCTGCGCCGCCGGTCGTCGTCGCGGGGGACCGTCGGCTTCCCTGGCCCTGCACTCTCCATCCCGATCAGTCTGGTAACTACTACCTGCTGTGTGGAGTGTGGTCACGAACTCAACGGTCAATGTATGTGTTGCGACAAGGCATCCAGTCGCATGGATTTTTATATGGGTCGGAGCTGGAGGGAGCTAAGGGCATCTGAATTGCGTGAGGTGGTTCATTTGGTAGTACATATCTTTTTCTTTTCTTTGGTTTCATCTTACCTTTGCTTTGACGTACGCCACCAGCTCCCTGTGTCTGCATGCCTAGTGTTAGGCACGTACGAGCTAGCTAGCTAGATGTGTTGTACGTAGAGAGAAGCTTTTTAGATCGAATACGTACGTAGGGAGAAGAAACCATCTCAAGTAAGTTATCCTGGCTTCTTTCAGGATTCCAAGCTAGCTAGCACCACAAAGCTAGAGCTATTCCCCACTCCCCAAGTAGAGAACCGGAGACATTTTGTAATATCAATTAGCCGATTTTGTTTGGACAAACAACTTGAGTTCAATTGTACTATTCTGAAGTCGATCGATTCGACTCGTGTTCTTCCACTTGGACTTGTGAAATGAACGGAGAGAGGAAGATACACGCAAAACTAGACTGGAAAAACAAGACCGGAAAAATATTATTTCTACCACGGGTAGTACCGCACTTTGTCCGCAACAAGTGAATACGATCCGAGGAGAGCCAAGGCTGGGGAAAAATACAGTCTGTCTAAGGCAAACAAAGCGTGTTACTTGAAACGTCCTAGTTAAGCCGCAAACGTACGTGTTGCTCCCAACAAATACATCAATATAGAAAATTGTTGAGATGGCTACAACAAGCCTATACTAGAAGCACAATGGAATCAAATCAGGTGGTACGATAATAATATAACAAAATAGAGCTGTTGTAGACTGTAGGGAGACTAATTCAAGAAGACGGTAGGAGCGATTAGATTAAATCACGATCTCACCAGACTAGGCTATCAGCAAGCGGTGCGACTTCCCCGCTTCTTTGTTCTTCTTCTTGACTAGTAGTACTAGTACTAGTAGGCTTCTTCTCTTTGGAGTGGAAGAGCAGCGGCGGCAAAACGTAGACGACGATGTAGCTGACGATGGCGGCGAAGCAGATCGTCATGAGGAGGAAGCAGAGGTTGAATGTGACGACTCCAGTAATGGTGGCCTGATGAGACTTGACCGCCTGGTACGAGACGTACCAGACGGGCGCTAGGAAACAGCAGGTTCCGATAAGTCCGATCCAGCACAAGGCCTCGTCGGATGTTTCAGCTGTCATGGCAGCGTCGGCGATGTAATCGCCGCCGTCGTCCGGGTTCTCGATATCGGCGGCGCCCATTGATCGCCTCGGTGCGTACTTGCCGATATACTATAGTATATCAAAGATTAACTTGACTGTAAATCGATCTGCTGCTTGAGCACCTGATTTTAAGGGATTTGTTTTGGGACCGGAGTACCGCTGCACTGCCGGAGGATTTGAACGTGGGCCGGAGGTTGTTACTGGTTCCGATATAAACTCCAACTGCTAGTACGTAGTGCTAATTATGTTTTTCAGTTAACTATGATTTCTTTTAGATTTAAATATGCTATTTAGCATGTGCAAATTAGTCCCACAACTTGTAAAGCTTGATCCCACAGTACGCATACTTGCATCGAAAGAGCAAATTATTTTTCCGCGCACATGGATCCTTCACTACAGGATGCGCCGGCTAGGCCGACGGCTAAAAGCCCTCGGCGTAGGCCTATACACCGTCGGCCTACGCTACGCCGAGGGCTGCCGTCGGCGTAGCCTCCTCGGCGAACCTCTCCCTCGGTAGAGCAAACAAAGCCGTCGGCGTATGGTCTAGCCCTTGGCGTAAGCTTGCTGACGGCCGTGGCAGGCCCGTCGGCGTAGTAGCCATCGGCGAAAGGCGAGCCCGCCGTTACACGGGCTGCTAACAGCGCAGTCGGTACGCAGACGGCATGGCCCTCGGCGTAGCGTCGGCACGTGGCAGACGGTGGGCGCCCTAGGCAGGCAGCTGGGCCGACGGCCGCGGCCCTCGGCGTAGGCCTAGGCATACACCGACGGTTAGGCCCTCGGCATAGGTGTAGCACGTGGCAGGCGCTGGTCGTCCCAGGCAGACAGCTACGCCGACGGCATGGCCCTCGACGTAGGTGTAGCACGTGGCAGGCGCTGGTCGTCCTAGGCAGACAGGCCGTCGGCGTAGCCTTTACCATTTGGCACATATTAGGGGCTATGCCGACGGCATGGCCCTCGGCGTAGGGCCAGCCCAGATTTATTTTCCACCAGTTTCGCTGCAGTTTTATTTCTTGCAATATTATTCACAATAATATTGAACATGTATTTCACAAAAATTCAAACAAAATCACATCATTCATACATGTATCAAACAAGATCACATCATTCAAACATGTATCAACATGATCACATCATTCATACATGTATCAACATGATCACATCATTCATACATGTATCAACATCGTCACACATGCATAGACAATAAAACCCTACAACCCTGGAGGAGACGGGGTGTACCCGAGATCTCCCCTGGTGAAAAGAGGCGACCTCCGGCGAGGGTGGCGTCCAGTAGGAGCAGCAGAAGAACCATCTCGCGAGGTAGTAGGAGAAGTGTCGGGGTGAGGATTAGAAGAACCACCAGCAGAATGGCCAGGAGAAGGACCATTGTCATGAAGCGGTGTGATCTGACGCCCATCCGGTGAGGCATGGCCAAAGTGCTGGTTCCCAGAAGCTTCCGTTCCCTACATGTTGCCTACATGTTAGCAACTTGCGAGGCAAAGTAAAGCGATAACCAGTGGGCTAGCAAAGAACTTACCGGTGTCGATGCGTAGTATGCCCTAGCGAAACTGTCCCTCAATGGCATGCATGGCGGCTGCCCTGGCATGGGAGGCACAGGCCCTAAATCCGTATTATGTCCAGTTTAAATATTCATCAACATCACCTGCAAGATAGTTTAGATGTGAGGCCGTAATACAACAAACTAGGGGAAGTGGGACTTGTATCTTTTGCAAAAATAAAGGTTCAAACTTACATTTGCGTATTGCATGTAGATCGCATTCGCCTCCTGATACTGCCGAAAGGCCACCTGATATTCATCATGAGCGGCATCGTAGGCCGCCTCGAACTCAGGCTACAATTTTAAATACAAGGAATCTCGTCAGCAGTTAGCCATGCAGAAACAAAAGTCATAAAGATGATGAAAATGAGTAAAACTTACATCATCTCTAGAGGTGGATCGACGAGGCTGGCTACGAGGCGGGATAGGGGGGCCATCGGCAGGGTGGGTAGCCTTGAGACGCGTGAAGCTCGTGGTGAGGGTAGGATTGACCTTCTTATTCAGAATCTTGAGACGTCCATGCCGCAATCCGTGCCCCGACAGGACCAACGACTCCTCGTCGATCTCCGCGTGAATGGGGTCATCCACATGGGGGTGACGAGCCTTCACCATCGTGCTGTAGTCCGCCAAGTTGTTCTGGGCAGTGCCGTAGTACTCGGGTAGCGAGGGCTGAGGCTACGAGGAATCGGGCTTCTTTCGCCGCATCATCTCATAGACGGCAACGTCATGAATCACCTCCCCGGGTTGTGCCTCGGCCACCTGCATCGCGGAAAGAAATATTATGCATATGAAGTACGAACATGACGAGAAATAAATGTAGGTCGTTCCATGTATATACATACCACCTTCCCCTTGAAGCGGTCAAAGTTGCAGTTTTCCCCGCAGTGTGTTCCACCATCGCCTCGGTTCTTCGCGTTCCGCCTCGACAAGGCTGCAAACTCTTCGTCTTCACTGAGCCACCTCGTCCTAACCAGCTCCTCCCATGCGAGTCGATGCGGCTCAGCCCAATCGGGGACAACCTGAAAATGCAATACTCAACTCCAGACAATGCAATGGCAACTTAGCAGCAATGTAGAATCTCATTGACATTTTACTCACCGACATGTACTCTTCTGGCGTCATCGAGTACTCTGGATTAGACTTCTTACCGACAATGTCTTCCTTCCTGATCCTCACGCCCCTGTCGGCCCAGAAGTGACTAGCGGCCGTGACCTTCTGGTTGTACCACACATGGGGTGTCAACTTCACACAAGCCCCAAGCAAAGTCCTGTCTGCCTTCTCCTGGTCCTCCCCAGCCACACGATAAAAGCACTTCAATCATGCATAAAAAACAATTGTAAGAGTCATGAGTTAGCACGGTGGGGTCATCAAGTATTAACTCGAGAAATATGCCTTACCCAAAACTTGGTGATGACAGCATTAGCAGCTGTCGGAAATCCCGGGACACGAGTAGTCTGGTAGTCCGCCCAAGTAGTAGCTAGCCTCCTGACACCATCGGGGGAAATGTGATAGCCCGGCCAGAACTTCCTAATCAGAGCTCCAACCAGGCTGTTAGGAAGGCGAGGCTTGGTCCCCGGAGGAAATGTCCAATTGCTGCACAATAATAAACATTAGTACACATACCAAATTATTTATGACCAATATGAAATTACATGTTTTAAATTGCAAAATTAGTACACTTACTCAAGGCCATCTGGAATAATAAGGGCTTTCGCCTCCTGGGTCCTAGGCTCTAACCTCTCCTCATGGACTCCCGATTCCCCACGATTTCGCAATTTCTTCGGCGACACCAACTCGTAGCTAGTGTCAGCCTCCGCCTCTGCCTCGTCTCTAGACTCCGTCTCGGTCTCCGCCTCCCTCTCAGTCTCTGGCTCCGCCTCGTCCTCAAAAGGTTGCTCTGTCAGGAAGAACTCAGGAGCCACGTCGCCAGAAGCGGAGGGTGGTGGGTCAAAGTCCACGCCTCCTCCCCTGCCACCTCGTCCTCGTCCTCCTCCTCGACCTCGACCTCGACCTTGTCCTCCTCCCGCACCAGCAAGATCGGGGTAACGCGGATTGGGATTTGGCTGTCTCCCACTCCGTGTAGCTTTTTTCTTGCGATGTTTCAGCGCATTAAGCAAGGACGAAGAGCTTGCCTTGCCGCTGCTCATATTTTTCAATCACCTGCATTGAATAAGAGAAAACAGTTAAGCACAAAGACATAATAAAATGTATACATAAAGCATAAAGGCATAATGCAATTAAGAAAACAATTAAGCACAAAGACATAATAAATACTCACTATCATTATGATTCTCATTCCCATTCTCATTCTCACTATCACTATCACTATCTTTTGAGTAGAAAGCTGGATTCTCATCGAAGGGTGGAGGCTCATCATCGTTGTCATTCTCTGTATGGAACTTCTCGAGCATATCTATATCATGTAGATTCACTACTGACTCACCCCGAGTTTCTGCATCGTTCCCAAGGTCCTCAAGATCAATCGGTTCTAAATGAAAGTGCCCGACGTCCTCTTACTCTTGATTAAAAAATCCCTCATATGTTACAGGGTTAATGTTGTTGTAATCGTCCTTGGAGGGAATCGGTAGGTTACCATGTGTCCATACCTGGAACACGACTTCCCAGCCCTGGAGTTCCGCTTTCTGGCATGGGTAGGGCAAATAATAAACTTGGTTGGCTTGGTGAGCAACAACAAAGACGTCGGCTCCGCTATAGGTGGTTGAAGGCCTAACTTCAACTAACCCAATGGAAGGGGTACTTCTCAGTCCACCCCTTGGGTCGAACTAGTGGCACTTGTACACAACAAGATTGAGTTGTACGTTCGTACGATTGAAGGTCAACTCGTATACATTCTCTAACCTTCCGTGGTAATCAAGGGAATCGGCTCCTCTGGTGAAGACTCCAGTATTTACCGTTTTTGCATTCGGTCGCCCCTTCTGGTGCGTCTCTGTATGGAAGCGAAACCCATTCACATCATACTTCTCATACTTCATGACGTCACGGTTACAACCTTGGGAAACACATTTCAGCTCATCTGACATCTCAACGTTGCGATCAGCTCCCTACAGGTTTGTTCCGTTCATTAGTTACGTGGAATAAGAGGGACAAGTCACATATTATAAGGTAAGAGGGACAAGTTAGAAATTACTTTTTCCATGAACCAGGACACAAAGTTTTTTTTATTTCCAGGAGCACCCTCTTTCAGTAGAGTGTCCAACTCCATGGGAGAGGGATCCGTCGGTCCCGACCACTATTCATCCGTGAAGTCGCTAAGGAGAAAATAAGCATTAGACCGAGTTACTAGCTGCATAGAGCATTAGACCAAGAAAATAAGAAGTTGTTTACCATTTTACCTAATGAAATCGGCAACTTCCTTCATGTTCATAAGCACATAGAGCATTATGCAATCCTTCTCTTCCTTCGGCAAGCTATATTTTAGTCCTTTACCGGCCTTGCCACCGGGAAATTGGAATAGTTCGAGATTGGGGTCATTCTTGGGCAGGTCGACATTGTAACGAGAAACCGGGTTATGCATATTGGGAACATCATCGGGCCAGTAGGTTGTCGCGGCGTCTGCCATCTCCCAAAGGCATGTTGCTTCAGCTATGCATGCTTCAATCTTGGCTTTGTTTCCAGTTATCTTTCGAATATACTTAAACTCTCTCTCAATACAAAACTACCAACGAAATTGCACCGCCCCCCCCCCCAAGAGTGCCTCGTTTGCGAGGTGCACAATGAGATGTGCCATCGGAGTAAAGAAGCCTGGCAGAAAGATCATCTCCAAATTGCATAGCAACTCCGGCACCTAAACTTGCAGCTTCTCAATAACCAGAGGACATATCTGCTTAGCACAGAGCGTGCGGAAGAAATGGCTCAACTCCGCAAGCACTCGCCAGACTTTCTCGGGGAGATACCCTCGAACCATCACCGGCATCAGCCGCTCAATCCATATATGATAGTCGTGACTCTTGAGCCCGGTGACTTGTCCCGTCGAAAGATTGACTCCCTTACTTATATTTGAACAATAACCATCAGGGAACATCACGACATATTTGAGCCACCTGAATGACTCCTTTTGGACATTATCAAGGCAGTAGTAGGCATGCGGTTTGAACCAATTCTTTCGACGGACAGTAGGAGGCTGCATGTGTAATCTCTTCCTATCACAAAGCTTCTCAACATCGAATCTAGCCTTGACATTATCCTTTGACTTTCTAGGAATGTTCAGTACTGTGTGAAAAAGGGACTCCTCGACATTCTTTTCGGTGTGCATCACATCGATGTTATGGGGAAGTTCAAGGTCCTTGTAATACACAAGATCGTTAAGGCTGCCACATGAGTCCAGTTGTGCGTTACACCATATCCCGCACGCCAGTTCCCGGCGCCGCAGGCACGAGAGAACGTAGCTTGGCATCAACAATTGAACCATCGAACTTTGGTACCTCTTTTACTTCATGCACAACTTTTCCCTTCTTGAAGTTCTTCTTGTCTTCTCTGAACGGATGCTTTCTTTTGAGGTACTGTCAATTCGTGTCAAACACAACATACATGTGACCCGACTTTAGCCAAAGAAACTCAAGTCGGTGCCTGCACACTGGGCATGGCCACTTACCAGCTGTACACCATCCGCACGTTAGGGCGTACCCGGGCATGTCATGCATGGTATACTGCAACCAAACTTTCATCAAGAAGTTTCTCTTTGATGCTCGGTCGTATGTCAACGTCCCGTGTATCCAGGAGTGGTTCAAATCATCCACAATCGGTTGCATGTAGACACTCAAATTTTTCCCCGGGTACTCGGGCCCTGGAATGATCAACGACAGAAACATGGTCTTCCGTTGCATTAATACTCCGGGGGGGGGGGAGATTGAGCGGAATAACAAACACCGGCCAGCAGCTGTACGCGGCCGTCGACAAACCATATGGGTTGAAGCCATCTGTTGCTATCACAATTCTGACATTCCGAGCCTCTTCTGCCCACCGGGAGTATTTGTCATCGAAGTTCTTCCATGCCTTACCATCAGACGGATGTCCCATCTTCTTCTGTCCATGCTCGTCCTCATATCTCTTCCCCTTCTTGTGCCACGTCATCTGTTTGGCAGTCTCCTCGCTCAAGTAAAGCCGCTGGATTCTTTTTATGAATGGGAGATACCGAAGAATCTTTAGAGCGACATTCGACTGCCTCATCAGACCATCCTTTCCCTTTACCTCATCATACCTAGAGGCCCCACAAATGGAGCAGTACTTGTCATCCGCAAACTGTTTCCAAAACAAAAGGCAACCTTTTGGACAGCAATCTATCTTTTCATAATCCATGTTCAGCTCCTTCATGAGTTTCTTCATTTCGTAAAAGGTTTTAGGCAGACAATACCCTTCAGGCAACATGTTACCACATGTTCTCAGATTAGCTTCAAAGTGAGAACGGGTGGCGGAGTACTGCCACTTGTCGGCTAGACACTGAGAGATGGCATCGAGCTGAGAAATCTTTGCACCCTCGTACAAAGGCCTCTTAGCCGCGGCCATCATATCAAGGAAGGCCTTCGCGGTTGGCTCCGGTTCCTCTGGTTCTAGCGGTTCCTCTGGTTCTGGTGGTTCCTCTGTTTGTGGTGGTTCCTCTGTTTCTGGTGGTTCCTCCCATCGAGGTGGCGAATCTGGCTCGTCAGCATCGATGAGATCATCTAGCCAGTTTCTAATCCCATCGTGCTCATTGTCGTTGAGCCACTGACGCATCACCTCACCCCTGTCACGTTCGTACCGAGCAAAGTCGACTTGCGTGACATAGTTAGACATGTACCCATATTGCAGAAGGTGTTTATATATGTCATCCTTTCCCTGACGATGACGCGTAGTGCAATGAGCGCATGGACAAAGTGCCCGAACCATTGCCTTCGAACCACGTGCTAACTCATTCACTAACAAATGAGTGTTCCGTAACCAATCGTCTGTTTTATTAGTCGCACTAATACGACCATTGTACATCCACCCATTATCAGCCATCCTCTTCTGCTTTGTTGGGAGCCAAACAACAAATATAACATTTTATATCAAACAGGAGATTAAATGCTTCATATTTTTACGCATTCATCAACCTACATGTCTAATAGGAAAAGAGGGTCCTAACCAGCCGCCGGATCCGTAGATTGGGTAAGTTCTCCCTGGCTCTACCCCGATCTGAGCAGAATTTTGGCAGCACCTCCATGTCTCGACTAAAAGCCAAGAAGATGTGCATCTGGAGAACAACGAGGAGGCGTCACCGAAATCCTGTCTCGAATCGAGGTAGAGCCAGGGAGAACCATACCCAACTACGAATCTGCCGACTGCCCGATAAAAGCCGTAAGCATTACAGTTCAAAATATGCGAGACCACTAATGCATATTAAGTCGCGTAACGCTTATGGTCGGGATGACGCCTAGGTGACGCGACAGACTTGGTGATCTAGACACGAAAATAAACCTAGGTGACGCGACAGACTTGGCGAACGGATTCTCACCCTCGAAGCGTGATCAAATCGTCGAAGATGATCCGGGACCCTGCCGTCGAAACACTCCCTCCGCTCACCCTCCGGTAACTGCAAAAAACATGAACAAATGGTTAAATATGCAACATCTATTTAGCAAAATTCCTAGTGCAAAACCCTAGTGCAAAATTCCTTTTTTAGCATATATGTGACAAAATTCCTAGTGCAAAACCCTAGTGTGGATACTTCATGACTAAGCTAGCTCCTTCTACCAGCCAACTACATTGACAAGATTACTGCTGTACTACTCTAGTACTCGCTCGCTTGGTCGGCACGGGTCCTAGTGCAAAACCCTAGTATGTGTTGTGCTACTCCCCTACCGTACTAATGCACGCGTAGACAGACCTCACGAGCTTCGTGAAAACAGTGGCACGCACACATGTTGGTGCGTGAAAACGGAACATTGGCACACACGCATGGAACAAGGTGAGGGATGAGCGTTACTACCTGCGATGGCCGTCTATAGCCACGGCGGGCATGTGGGCAGCAGCAGCAGGCGAGCCTCCGCCTCCCCGAGCGGCGACAGCGTGTAGGGGCGGCCGGGCAGCAGCGGCAGCGGCGCGTGGCGGCGGCGGTGGGGAGGGAGGGAGGGAGTGGCGGTGGTGGGGAGGGAGGGAGGGAGTGGTGGCGGTGGGGAGGGAGGGAGTGGCAGTGGTGGGGAGGTAGGGAGGGAGTGGCGGCGCGTGGAGGCGGCGGTGGGGAGGGAGGGAGGGAGTGGCGGCGATGGCGGATGGCTGGCTCGGGGAGGGCGTGGCGGCGGCGGTGGGGAGGTAGGTGAGCAGTGGCGGCGACGGGGGTGAGCTGGATCAGGGAGGGCGGGCCGGGCAGGGCGTGGCGGCGGCGGTGGGAAGGGAGGGACGGAGTGGCGGCGGCGGCGGAGGGCTGGCTCGGGGAGGGCGGGCTGGGCAGGGCGTGGCGGCGGCGGTGGGGAGGAAGGTGAGCAGTGGCGGCGGCGGGGGTGAGGTTGAGTGGAGGAGAAGATAGGCAGGGGAGGGAGGGACACGCGGCCTTATCCGCGGGCTGCACTACGCCGACGGCTTTGCCGTCGGCGTAGCTAGGTTTTTTTTTCTACTCCACGCCGACACGCTGGGCCCGGTCGACGCTGCTCTACGTCGACGACCAGGATACGCCGAGGGCAAAGCCGTCAGCGTAGCTAGGTTTTTTTTTAATTTTCTAGTATTAGTACATACATTTACTAAGAAACTATAATATATAACAAATTATAATATATTATTTTGTCTCTACTAATACAGAATAAACTATACTATATAATTACTATATACGCCGACGACCCGGATACGCCGAGGACTCCAAGCAAACCCTAGACGTGGGCCCCGCGAATCTACCCTCCATAGACTCTCTCTTGTTTTATGTTTGTTTAGGTCATATGATGATGTAAAACCATTTTGGTTCACAAGGTGCGGCAGTATCCTACCCTTTCACCAGAACAGGGAGTTTCCCCCTTATATAAGTCCAGAACCTTTCCTTTTAGGTTACAGCGCATGCATGCGAAGGGGGACACATCCATGCAACCCGGGGACTAGGTTTTGCATGTTTCAACACAACACCACACGTCCATGCATGTGCAAGGGCCACATGCAAGTTCTTGAGGGTTTCCTACGCCCCGGAGCGCGGTTTGCCGCGGAACCCTGATCTGTGGGCCTCAGAACGTCTAACCCCCTAGACGTTCCTCTGACAGGGGTAGCCCGACGTAGCTCTCTCTTGTTTTGTGTTTGTTTAGGTCATATGATGATGTAAAACCATGTTGGTTTACAAGGTGCGGCAGTATCCTACCCGGTTTCACCGGAACAGGGAGTTTCCCCCTTATATAAGTCCAGAACCTTCCCTTTTAGGATACAACGCATGCATGCGAAGGGGGACACATTCATGCAACTCGGGGACTAGGTTTTGCATGTTTCAACACAACACCACACCTCCATGCATGTGCAAGGGCCACATGCAAGTTCTTGAGGGTTTCCTACGCCCCAGAGCGCGGTTTGCCGCGGAACCCTGATATGTGGGCCTCGGATCGTCTACCCCCCTAGACGTTCCTCTGACAGGGGTAGCCCGGCGTAGCTCTCTATTGTTTTGTGTTTGTTTAGGTCATATGATGATGTAAAACCATGTTGGTTCACAAGGTACGGCAGTATCCTACCCGGTTTCACCAGAACAGGGAGTTTCCCCCTTATATAAGTCCAGAACCTTCCCTTTTAGGTTATAGCGCATGCATGCGAAGGGGGACACATTCATGCAACCCGGGGACTAGGTTTTGCATATTTCAACACAACACCACACCTCCATGCATGTGCAAGGGACACATGCAAGTTCTTGAGGGTTTCCTACGCCCCGGAGCACGATTTGCCGCGGAACCCTGATCTATGGGCCTTGGATCGTCTACCCCCCTAGACGTTCCTTTGACACGGGTAGCGCGGCATAGCTCTCTCTTGTTTTGTGTTTATTTGGGTCATATGATGATGTAAAACCATTTTGGTTCACAAGGTGTGGCAGTATCCTACCCGGTTTCACCGGAACGGGGAGATTACCCCTTATATAAGTCCAGAACCTTCCCTTTTAGGTTACAGCGCATGCATGCGAAGGGGGACACATTCATGCAACCCGGGGACTAGGTTTTGCAAGTTTCAACACAACACCACACCTCCATGCATGTGCAAGGGCCACATGCAAGTTCTTGAGGGTTTCCTACGCCCTGGAGTGCGGTTTTCCGCGGAACCCTGAAATGTGGGCCTCGGATCGTCTACCCCCGTAGACTTTCCTCTAACAGGGGTAGCCTGGCGTAGCTCTCTCTTGTTTTGTGTTTGTTTAGGTCATATGATGATGTAAAACCATGTTGGTTCACAAGGTGCGGTAATATCCTAACCGGTTTCACCGGAACGGGGAGTTTCCCCCTTATATAAGTCCAGAACCATCCCTTTTAGGTTACAACGCATGCATGCGAAGGGGGACACATTCATGCAACCCGGGGACTAGGTTTTGCATGTTTCAACACAACACCACACCTCCATGCATGTGCAAGGGCCACATGCAAGTACTTGAGGGTTTCCTACGCCTCGGAGCGCAGTCTGCCGCGGAACCCTGATCTGTGGGCCTCAGATCGTCTACCCCCCTAGACGTTCCTCTGACAGGGGTAGCCCGACGTAGCACTCTCTTGTTTTGTGTTTGTTTAGGTCATATGATGATCTAAAACCATGTTGGTTCACAAGGTGCGGCAGTATCCTACCCGGTTTCACCGGAATGGGAAGTTGCCCCCTTATATAAGTCCAGAACCTTCCCTTTTAGGTTACAGCGGATGCATGCGAAGGGGGATACATTCATGCAACCCGGGGACTAGGTTTTGCAAGTTTCAACACAAGACCACACCTCCATGCATGTGCTAGGGCCACATGCAAGTTCTTAAGGGTTTCCTACGCCCCGGAGCACGGTTTTCCGCAGAACCATGATCTGTGGGCCTCGGATCGTCTACCCCCTAGACGTTCCTCTGACACGGGTTGCCCGGCGTAGCTCTATCCTGTTTTGTGTTTCTTTAGGTCATATGATGATCTAAAACCATTTTGGTTCACAAGGTGCGGTAGTATCTTACCCGGTTTCACCGGAACAGGGAGTTTCCCCCTTATATAAGTCTAGAACCTTCCCTTTTAGGTTATAGCGCATGCATGCGAAGGGGGACACATTCATGCAACCCGGGGACAAGGTTTTGCAAGTTTCAACACAACACCACACCTCCATGCATGTGCAAGGGCCACATGCAAGTTCTTGAGGGTTTCCTACGCCCCGGAGCTCGGTTTGCCGCGGAACCTTGATCTGTGGGCCTCAGATCGTCTACCCCCCTAGACGTTCCTCTGACAAGGGTAGCGCGGCGTAGCTCTCTCTTGTTTTGTGTTTGTTTAGGTCATATGATGATGTAAAACCATGTTGGTTCACAAGGTGCGGCAGTATCCTACCCGGTTTCACCGGAATGGGAAGTTTCCCCCTTATATAAGTCCAGAACCTTCCCTTTTAGGTTACAGCGGATGCATGCGAAGGGGGACACATTCATGCAACCCGGGGACTAGGTTTTGCAAGTTTCAACACAACACCACACTTCCATGCATGTTCTAGGGCCACATGCAAGTTCTTAAGGTTTTCCTACGCCCCGGAGCATGGTTTTACGCGGAACCATGATCTGTGGGGCTCGGATCGTCTACCCCCTAGACGTTCCTCTGACACGGGTTGCCCGGCGTAGCTCTATCCTGTTTTGTGTTTCTTTAGGTCATATGATGATCTAAAACCATTTTGGTTCACAAGGTGCGGTAGTATCCTACCCGGTTTCACCGGAACGGGGAGTTTCCCCCTTATATAAGTCTAGAACCTTCCCTTTTAGGTTACATCGCATGCATGCGAAGGGGGACACATTCATGCAACCCGGGGACAAGGTTTTGCAAGTTTCAACACAACACCACACCTCCATGCATGTGCAAGGGCCACATGGAAGTTCTTGAGGGTTTCGTACGCCCCGGAGCTCGGTTTGCCGCGGAACCTTGATCTGTGGGCCTCGGATCGTCTACCCCCTAGACGTTCCTCTGACAAGGGTAGCGCGGCGTAGCTCTCTCGTGTTTTGTGTTTGTTTAGGTCATATGATGATGTAAAACCATGTTGGTTCACAAGGTGCGGCAGTATCCTACCCGGTTTCACCGGAACGGGGAGTTTCCCTGTTATATAAGTCCAGAACCTTCCCGTTTAGGTTATAGCGCATGCATGCGAAGGGGGACACATTCATGCAACCCGGGGACTAGGTTTTGCATGTTTCAACACAACACCACACCTCCATGCATATGCAAGGGCCACATGCAAGTCCTTGAGGGTTTCCTACGCCCCGGAGCGCAGTTTGCCGCGGAACCCTGATCTGTGGGCCTCAGATCATCTACCCCCCTAGGCGTTCCTCTGACAGGGGTAGCCCGACGTAGCACTCTCTTGTTTTGTGTTTGTTTAGGTCATATGATGATATAAAACCATGTTGGTTCACAAGGTGCGGCAGTATCCTACCCGGTTTCACCGGAATGGGAAGTTTCCCCCTTATATAAGTCCAGAACCTTCCCTTTTAGGTTACAGCGGATGCATGCGAAGGGGGACACATTCATGCAACCCGGGGACTAGGTTTTGCAAGTTTCAACACAACACCACACCTCCATGCATGTGCTAGGGCCACATGCAAGTTCTTAAGGGTTTCCTACGCCCCGGAGCACGGTTTTCCGCGGAACCATGATCTGTGGGGCTCGGATCGTCTACCCCCTAGACGTTCCTCTGACACGGGTTGCCCGACGTAGCTCTATCCTGTTTTGTGTTTCTTTAGGTCATATGATGATCTAAAACCATTTTGGTTCACAAGGTGCGGCAGTATCCTACCCGGTTTCACCGGAACGGGGAGTTTCCCCCTTATATAAGTCTAGAACCTTCCCTTTTAGGTTACAGCGCATGCATGCGAAGGGGGACACATTCATGCAACCCGGGGACAAGGTTTTGCAAGTTTCAACACAACACCACACCTCCATGCATGTGCAAGGGCCACATGCAAGTTCTTGAGGGTTTCCTACGCCCCGGAGCTCGGTTTGCCGCGGAACCTTGATCTGTGGGCCTCGGATCGTCTACCCCCTAGACGTTCCTCTGACAAGGGTAGCGCGGCATAGCTCTCTATTGTTTTGTGTTTGTTTAGGTCATATGATGATGTAAAACCATGTTGGTTCACAAGGTGCGGCAGTATCCTACCCGGTTTCACCGGAACGGGGAGTTTCCCTGTTATATAAGTCCAGAACCTTCCCGTTTAGGTTATAGCGCATGCATGCGAAGGGGGACACATTCATGCAACCCGGGAACTAGGTTTTGCATGTTTCAACACAACACCACACCTCCATGCATATGCAAGGGCCACATGCAAGTCCTTGAGGGTTTCCTACGCCCCGGAGCGCAGTTTGCCGCGAAACCCTGATCTGTGGGCCTCAGATCGTCTACCCCCCTAGACGTTCCTCTGACAGGGGTAGCCCGACGTAGCACTCTCTTGTTTTGTGTTTGTTTAGGTCATATGATGATCTAAAACCATGTTGGTTCACAAGGTGCGGCAGTATCCTACCCGGTTTCACCGGAATGGGAAGTTTCCCCCTTATATAAGTCCAGAACCTTCCCTTTTAGTTTACAGCGGATGCATGCGAAGGGGGACACATTCATGCAACCCGGGGACTAGGTTTTGCAAGTTTCAACACAACACCACACCTCCATTCATGTGCTAGGGCCACATGCAAGTTCTTAAGGGTTTCCTACACCCGGGAGCACGGTTTTCCGCGGAACCATGATCTGTGGAGCTCGGATCGTCTACCCCCTAGACGTTCCTCTGACACGGGTTGCCCGACGTAGCTCTATCCTGTTTTGTGTTTCTTTAGGTCATATGATGATCTAAAACCATTTTGGTTCACAAGGTGCGGTAGTATCCTACCCGGTTTCACCGGAACGGGGAGTTTCCCCCTTATATAAGTTTAGAACCTTCCCTTTTAGGTTACAGCGCATGCATGCGAAGGGGGACACATTCATGCAACCCGGGGAGAAGGTTTTGCAAGTTTGAACACAACACCACACCTCCATGCATGTGCAAGGGCCACATGCAAGTTCTTGAGGGTTTCCTACACTCCGGAGCTCGGTTTGCCGCGGAACCTTGATCTGTGGGCCTCTGATCGTCTACCCCCCGAGACGTTCCTCTGACAAGGGTAGCGCGGCGTAGCTCTCTCTTGTTTTGTGTTTGTCTAGGTCATATGATGATATGCCTGTGATGTTAATCCTTTTTGCATCTTGTATTGCTTAGATCACGACGGTAGCATTATAAGATGATCCCTCTCACTAAATGTCAAGTAATAAAGTGTTCACCCTTAGTTGGCACCGTTGCTAAGACTCGTCGTTTCGAAGCATCTCGTGATGATCGGATGTGATAGATTTTACGTGTGCATACAACGGGTGCAAGCCAGATTTGCACATGCGGAAACTAAGGTTGTCTTGACGAGCCTAGCATGTACAGACATGGTCTCGGAACACGGAATACCGAAAGGTAGAGCATGAGTCATATAATTGATATGATGAACATGAAGATTGTTCGCCGATGAAACTACATCTTCTCTCGTGAAGATCAGACTTGGTGTAGTGGACTTGGTTCGTGTAATCACTAAGACAATGTGAGGGATGTTGTTTTGAGTGGGAGTTCACCTAGTTAGTTTAATAATTAAATTTGAACTCAATTTGTCATAAACTTAGTCTAAACTACTTGCAAATTGTTGTAGATTATGGCGACCCCCTCCATCAATTTCAATGCGTTCCTAGAGAAAGAAAAAACTTAAGAACAATGGAAGCAATTTCACGGACTGGTTCCGTGGACTGAAGATCGTCCTCAGGGCTGGTCAGTTGACCTATGTGCTCGATGCACCGCTAGGTGACCCACCTGCAGATAATGCCACCGATGACGAAAAGAATGTTTTCGCCACTCGGAAGAATCATTACTCCACAGTTCAGTGTGCCATCCTATACGGTTTAGAAGCGGAGATCCAACAGCGTTTTGAGCACCACGACCCGTTCGAGATCATTAAGGAGCTCAGGCTAATTTTTGAGACTCGCGCGGCCATGGAGAGCTATGAGGCCTCCGAAAAGTTCTTTAACTGTAAGATGGAAGAAGGAAGCTCCGTTAGCGAGCACGTGCTCACCATGTCTGGGTATGCTAAGAAGCTCCAAGAGTTGGGAATATCGATTCCTAATGAATTGGGGATTCACCGTCTCCTTCAATCACTGCCACCAAGTTACAAGAACTTTGTGATGAACTACAACATGCACTGCATGAACAAGACGTTGCCTGAACTGTCGTCCATGCTGAAAACTGCTGAAGTGGAGATCAAGAAGGAGCAACAAGTGTTGATGGTCAATAAGACCACCAATTTCAAGAAACGAGGCAAGCCTAAGAACAAGGGCAACTTCAAGAAGGACGGCAAGAAAGCTGCCGCACCTGCTAAGAAGCCCAAGGCTGGTCCTAATCCTGAAACTGAGTGCTTCTACTGCAAGGGTGCTGGTCACTGGAAGCGTAACTGCCCCAAGTACCTGGCAGATCTGAAGAGCGGCAACATCAAGAAGAAAGGTATATTTGATATATGTGTTATAGATGTGTATCTTACTAGTAATCGTAGTAGTGCCTGGGTATTTGATACTGGTTCGGTTGCTCATATTTGTAACTCGAAACAGGAGCTGCGGAATAAACGAAGACTGGCAAGAGACGAGGTGACGATGCGCGTTGGAAATGGCTCCAAGGTTGATGTGATCGCCGTCGGCACGCTCCCTCTACATCTACCTTCGGGATTAGTTTTAAATTTAAATAATTGTTATTTGGTGCCTGCGTTAAGCATGAACATTATATCTAGATCCTGTTTATTGCGAGACGGTTACTCTTTTAAGTCTGAGAATAAAGGTTGTTCGATTTATATGAGTAATATCTTTTATGGTAATGCACCTGAGATGAATGGTTTATTCTTACTGAATCTCGATAGTAGTGATACACATGTTCACAACATAGATGCTAAACGAATTAAATTGAATGATAATTCTACATACATGTGGCACTGTCGTCTTGGTCACATTGGAGTGAATCGTATGAAGAAACTCCATTCTGATGGACTTCTTGAATCACTTGATTTTGAATCACTTGAAAGATGCGAAGCATGTCTAATGGGAAAAATGACTAAGACTCCATTTTCTGGTACAATGGAGCGAGCTACAGACTTATTGGAAATAATACATACCGATGTGTGTGGTCCAATGAGTGTAGCATCGCGTGGTGGATATCGTTATGTTCTCACTTTCACAGATGACTTGAGTAGATATGGGTATGTCTACTTTATGAAACATAAGTCCGAAACTTTCGAGAAGTTTAAGGAATTTCAAAGTGAAGTGGAAAATCATCGTAACAAGAAGATTAAGTTTCTGCGTTCTGACCGCGGGGGTGAATATCTGAGTTACGAGTTTGGCATGCATTTAAAGAAATGTGGAATACTTTCACAGTTGACACCGCCGGGAACACCACAGCGTAATGGTGTGTCCGAACGTCGTAATCGAACTCTCTTAGATATGGTTCGGTCTATGATGTCTCTTACAGATTTGCCATTGTCATTTTGGGGCTATGCATTAGAGACAACCGCATTCACTTTAAATAGGGCACCATCTAAATCCGTTGAAACGACACCGTACGAATTGTGGTTTGGTAAGAAACCTAAGTTGTCGTTCCTTAAAGTTTGGGGTTGCGAGGCATATGTAAAGAAGTTACAACCTGATAAGCTAGAACCCAAAGCGGAGAAATGCGTCTTCATAGGATACCCTAAAGAAACAATTGGGTATACCTTCTATCATAGATCCGAAGGCAAAGTTTTCGTTGCCAAGAATGGATCCTTTCTTGAGAAGGAGTTTCTCTCGAAGGAGGTGACTGGAAGGAAAGTAGAACTCGATGAGGTTATTGAACCTTCTCTCGGATTTGAGAGTAGCGCAGCATCGGAAGATGTTTTTGTGCCGCCTGCACCAATTGGAGAGGAAGCTAATGATAATGATCATGAAACTTCAAACGAAGTTACTACTGAACCTCGCAGGTCAACAAGGGTTCGTACCACTCCTGATTGGTATGACTCTGCCTTGAACGTCATGTTGGTAAACAACGCTGATGACCCTGCGACGTATGAAGAAGCTATGGTGAGCCCAGATTCCGACAAATGGCTAGAAGCCATAAAATCCGAAATGGGATCCATGTACGAAAACCAAGTATGGACTTTGGTGGACTTACCGGATGGCCGTAAGGCTGTCGAGAACAAATGGATTTTCAAGAGAAAAACGGATGCTGATGGTAATGTTACTGTCTATAAAGCTCGACTGGTCGCGAAAGGGTTCCGACAAATTCAAGGAGTTGACTATGATGAGACTTTCTCACCAGTAGCGAAGCTAAAGTCTGTGAGGATTTTGTTAGCAATTGCTGCACATTTCGATTATGAGATTTGGTAGATGGATGTCAAAACGGCGTTCCTTAATGGTGACATTGAGGAAGAGTTGTATATGGTACAACCCAAGGGTTTTGTCGATCCTAAAGATGCTAACAAGGTATGCAAACTTCAGCGCTCCATTTATGGACTGAAGCAATCATCCCGGAGTTGGAATCAACGTTTTGATAAAGTAATCAAAAACTTTGGATTTATACAAACTTATGGAGAAGCTTGTATTTACAAGAAAGTGAGTGGGAGCTCTGTAGCATTCCTAGTACTATATGTAGATGACATATTGTTGATTGGGAATGATATAGAACTTCTTAATAGCGTCAAAACCTATTTGAATAATAGTTTTTCAATGAAGGATCTTGGCGAAGCGGCATATATTCTAGGCATCAAGATTTATAGAGATAGATCAAGACGCCTAATAGGGCTTTCACAAAGTACATACTTGGACAAAGTTCTAAAGAAGTTTAGAATGGAAGATAGCAAGAAAGGGTTCGTGCCCATGTTGTCAGGTAAGACCTTGAGTAAAACTCAAAGTCCAGCTACGGCAGAAGATAGAGAGAAAATGAATAAAATTCCCTATGCCTCGGCCATAGGTTCTATCATGTATGCCATGCTGTGTACAAGACCAGATATAGCACATGCTGTTAGTTTGACTAGCAGATATCAAAGTGATCCTGGAATGGAGCACTGGACAGCGGTCAAGAATATCCTAAAGTACCTAAATAGGACTAAGGATATGGTTCTTTCTTATGGAGGTGATGAACAGCTTGTTGTAAACGGTTACACCGATGCTAGTTGGAACACCGATCCGGATGACTCAAAGTCACAGTCGGGATACGTATTTATTTTGAATGGTGCTGCAGTGAGCTGGAGGAGTGCGAAGCAAAGCGTTGTGGCGAAATCTTCAACTGAATCGGAATACATAGCTGCTTCGGAGGCTGCACAAGAAGCCGTTTGGATGAAGGAATTCATTACTGAACTCGGTGTGGTTCCCAGTGCGTTGGACCCGATGGCCATCTACTGTGACAACACAGGTGCCATAGCTAATGCGCAGGAGCCAAGGTCACATAGCAAGCTGAAGCACATCAAGCTACGTTTCCACGCTATTCGCGAGTATGTCCGAGATGGTGACATAAAGATTTGCAAAGTACACACTGATCTGAATGTGGCAGATCCGTTGACTAAACCTCTCCCTAGGGCAAAGCATGACCAACACCAAAACGCCATGGGTGTTAGGTATATTACTATGTAATCTAGATTATTGACTCTAGTGCAAGTGGGAGACTGTTGGAGATATGCCGAAGAGGCAATAATAAAAGTGATTATTATTATATCTTTGTGTTTATGATGAATGTTTACATCCCATGCTATAATTGTATTATTAGGAAACACTAATACATGTGTGTTTTGTAAACATATAAGAGTCCCTAGTAAGCCTCTTGTTAAACTAGCTTGTTGATTAATTGATGATCATGGTTTCCTGATCATGGACATTGGATGTGATTAATAACAAGGTTATATCATTAGGAGAATGATGTGATGGACACACACACCCATAGTAAGCGTAGCATAAGATCAAGTCATTAAGTTCGTATTGCTGTAAGCTTTCAAATACATAGTAACCTATTCCTTTGACCATGAGGTTATGTTAATCACCATCACCGGATGGATACTTTGATGACATCAAACGCCGCTTCGTAACTGGGTGGTTATAAAAGTGTCATTGGGTATTCTGAAAGTATGTGTTGAAGCGCATGAACCAAGATTGGGATTTGTCCATCCATATGACGGATAGATATGCTCTGGGCCCTCTCGGTGGAATGTCATCTAGTTAGCTTGCAAGCATGTGACTAGGTCACAAGGGATGACATATCACGGAACGAGTAAAGAGTACTTATCAGTAACGAGGTAGAACTAGGTATGGAGATACCGACGATCAAACCTCGGATAAGTATAGTATCGCGAGACAAAGGGAATTAGTTTCGTATGTAAATGGTTCAATCGATCGCAAAGTCATCGTTGAGTATGTGGGAGCCATTATGGATCTCCAGGTCCCGCTGATGGTTATTGATAGGAGATGTGTCTCTATCATGTCTACATATTCACGAACCGTAGGGTGACACACTTAAGGTTCGAAGTTGTTTTAAGTAGATATGGAATGTGCGTTGGAGACCGAATGTTGTTCGGAGTCTCGGATTGGATTCGGGACATCACGAGGAGATCCGGAATGGTCCGGAGAATAAGATTCATATATAGGAGATCATTTTATGAGATAGGAAATGTTCCGGAGTGTTTGTATGAGGATTCTAGAAGGTTTCGGAATGTTCCGGAAGGTTCTAGAAGATATCTTGGAGTTTGCTTGAAAATCAAGATAGGGATCAAGGAGTCCTGGTGGGTCAAGATACGGATTCGTGGGGGAGGAGGACTCCTCCCCCCACCTCCAATCTGCCGGCCATAGAGAGGGAGGGGAGTCCTACAAGGACTCCCCCTCCCTAGGCGCCTCCCCTCTTTAAATAGAGGGGCAGGGGCGCCCCCTCCTCTTTTGCTCCCATAACACCCAATCTCTGCCGCCTCTCTTCTCCACCATCTTCTGCACAGGCATAGGCGAAGCCCTGCAGAATTCTCTACTCCACCACCACCACCACGCCGTCGTGCTGCTGGGATTCCGTGGAGAAGATCTACTACCTCCGCTGCTCGCTGGAACGGGGAGAGGAAGGTCTACTTCGACTCCGCACGTGTGACCGACTGCGGAAGCGCTGCCGAAACGTGGCGCCGGAAGGATCGTCTACTTGACCAAGGGCGGAAGCGCTGCTGGAACGCGACGCCGGAAGGATCGTCCACACGATCTTGAGATCGGCAAGTGATCGACTACATCAACCACGAGATCTAATCTCGTTAACGCTTTCGGATCTACGAGGGTTAGTTCCTATCTATCTCGTTGCTCATGTCTAATAGATTAGATCTTGGCTTTTATCTAGATTGGATCTAGGTTTTGTTTGTTCTTGCGGTAGAAATTTTTTGTTTTCCATGCTACGAACCCATCAGTGGTATTAGATCCGTATCTATGCGTAGATCTGTTGCACGAGTAGAACACAATGTTTTTGTGGGTGTTGATGCTTTTGTTGTCGGTGTATTAGCGTGTACTTTGCATCTTGCGGCATGGTGGGATGAAGCGGCTCGGGCTAACATTACATGTCATCGCACATGAGACTTGCTCCACGCTTGACGTGCAACTTGCTTTGCACAAGTGGCTTTGCGGGTGTCTGTCTCTCCCACCATAGTTAAGATTCAATTTACAATGAGCATCTTGACAACACTTGTATCAACATTGTGGTTCATGTTCGTAGGTAAGATCGGTCTTATGCGAAAGCCCCAAACCACGTAAAACTTGCAAAGAAAATTAGAGGCGTCTAACTTGTTTTTGCAGGGGTTTTGTGATGTGATATGGCCATCATGTGATTGTGATTGTATTTGATGTATGCAATGATCCTTGTTGTAATATGGCAACCGACAGGAGCCTAATGGTTGTCTTTAATTCTGTTAAGACCTGCATGTCTATTCATCTTGTAATAGCTTTATTCCAAGTAGTTGTAATAGTTGCTGGCGATGGAGGACAACCATGAAGCGGCGCCACTGACCTTGACGCAATGCTGGTGATGATGGAGATCATGTTCGTGCTTTGGAGATGGAGATCAAAGGCGCAAGAAGAAAAGGCCATATCATATCACACTTATTATGAATTGCCTGTGATGTTAATCCTTTATGCATCTTGTATTGCTTAGATCGCGACGGTAGCATTATAAGATGATCCCTCTCACTAAATGTCAAGTAATAAAGTGTTCACCCTTAGTTGGCAACCGTTGCTAAGACTCGTCGTTTCGAAGCATCTCGTGATGATCGGATGTGATAGATTTTACGTGTGCATACAACGGGTGCAAGCCAGATTTGCACATGCGGAAACTAAGGTTGTCTTGACGAGCCTAGCATGTACAGACATGGTCTCGGAACACGGAATACCGAAAGGTAGAGCATGAGTCATATAATTGATATGATGAACATGAAGATTGTTCGCCGATGAAACTACATCTTCTCTCGTGAAGATCAGACTTGGTGTAGTGGACTTGGTTCGTGTAATCACTAAGACAATGTGAGGGATGTTGTTTTGAGTGGGAGTTCACCTAGTTAGTTTAATAATTAAATTTGAACTCAATTTGTCATAAACTTAGTCTAAACTACTTGCAAATTGTTGTAGATTATGGCGACCCCCTCCATCAATTTCAATGCGTTCCTAGAGAAAGAAAAAACTTAAGAACAATGGAAGCAATTTCACGGACTGGTTCCGTGGACTGAAGATCGTCCTCAGGGCTGGTCAGTTGACCTATGTGCTCGATGCACCGCTAGGTGACCCACCTGCAGATAATGCCACCGATGACGAAAAGAATGTTTTCGCCACTCGGAAGAATCATTACTCCACAGTTCAGTGTGCCATCCTATACGGTTTAGAAGCGGAGATCCAACAGCGTTTTGAGCACCACGACCCGTTCGAGATCATTAAGGAGCTCAGGCTAATTTTTGAGACTCGCGCGGCCATGGAGAGCTATGAGGCCTCCGAAAAGTTCTTTAACTGTAAGATGGAAGAAGGAAGCTCCGTTAGCGAGCACGTGCTCACCATGTCTGGGTATGCTAAGAAGCTCCAAGAGTTGGGAATATCGATTCCTAATGAATTGGGGATTCACCGTCTCCTTCAATCACTGCCACCAAGTTACAAGAACTTTGTGATGAACTACAACATGCACTGCATGAACAAGACGTTGCCTGAACTGTCGTCCATGCTGAAAACTGCTGAAGTGGAGATCAAGAAGGAGCAACAAGTGTTGATGGTCAATAAGACCACCAATTTCAAGAAACGAGGCAAGCCTAAGAACAAGGGCAACTTCAAGAAGGACGGCAAGAAAGCTGCCGCACCTGCTAAGAAGCCCAAGGCTGGTCCTAATCCTGAAACTGAGTGCTTCTACTGCAAGGGTGCTGGTCACTGGAAGCGTAACTGCCCCAAGTACCTGGCAGATCTGAAGAGCGGCAACATCAAGAAGAAAGGTATATTTGATATATGTGTTATAGATGTGTATCTTACTAGTAATCGTAGTAGTGCCTGGGTATTGATACTGGTTCGGTTGCTCATATTTGTAACTCGAAACAGGAGCTGCGGAATAAACGAAGACTGGCAAGAGACGAGGTGACGATGCGCGTTGGAAATGGCTCCAAGGTTGATGTGATCGCCGTCGGCACGCTCCCTCTACATCTACCTTCGGGATTAGTTTAAATTTAAATAATTGTTATTTGGTGCCTGCGTTAAGCATGAACATTATATCTAGATCCTGTTTATTGCGAGACGGTTACTCTTTTAAGTCTGAGAATAAAGGTTGTTCGATTTATATGAGTAATATCTTTTATGGTAATGCACCTGAGATGAATGGTTTATTCTTACTGAATCTCGATAGTAGTGATACACATGTTCACAACATAGATGCTAAACGAATTAAATTGAATGATAATTCTACATACATGTGGCACTGTCGTCTTGGTCACATTGGAGTGAATCGTATGAAGAAACTCCATTCTGATGGACTTCTTGAATCACTTGATTTTGAATCACTTGAAAGATGCGAAGCATGTCTAATGGGAAAAATGACTAAGACTCCATTTTCTGGTACAATGGAGCGAGCTACAGACTTATTGGAAATAATACATACCGATGTGTGTGGTCCAATGAGTGTAGCATCGCGTGGTGGATATCGTTATGTTCTCACTTTCACAGATGACTTGAGTAGATATGGGTATGTCTACTTTTATGAACATAAGTCCGAAACTTTCGAGAAGTTTAAGGAATTTCAAAGTGAAGTGGAAATCATCGTAACAAGAGATTTATAGTTCTCTGCGTTCTGACCCGCGGGGTGTGAATATCTGAGTACGAGTTTGGCATGCATTTAAAGAAATGTGGAATATTTCACAGTGACACCCGCCGGGGAACACCACAGCGTAATGGTGTGTCCGAACGTCGTAATCGAACTCTCTTAGATATGGTTCGGTCTATGATGGCTCTTACAGATTTGCCATGTCATTTTGGGGCTATGCAATTAGAGACAACCGCATTCCTTTAAATAGGGCACCAATCTAAATCCGTTGAAACGACAACCGTACGAATTGTGGTTTGGTAAGAAACCTAAGTTGTCCGGTTCCTTAAAGTTTGGGGTTGCGAG